>OX465283.1:45670846-46270846 GCA_949987705.1 Thereva unica
TATCGCGGTAGTATAGGTGAGTAGGTCCCCTTTCAGATGGAAAATATCGTTATATTCATGACATAGTTCCATGATTGATTCTTTCTCTTCAGCACTTAGGCTGCTGTCCAAGTTTAGCTCTTCTAGAAGTCTTTCTAGACGGTCAGGACATTCGGTATGATCCTGACTTTCGCTGCCTGCAGGCGCGTGCTGTATATAATGGACCCAGGATACTTTCCCGTTCTTTTTATTCTTAGTTGCTCGCCCGTTTAGTTTTTTTGGCTTTGCCGGAGGCGAGTTTTTAGTATGTGCTAACTTCAGATTCTGGTTCGAGGACGTGCTAGTCCCTTTTGGTGTTCCACGGGGGTTCCATATGTTTATCAGATGGTTTAATACGAATACCGCTACGGTGGTCAGAAATGTCATTATTGCCTTGTGGGAAGGCTTTTTAAGTTCGTTATTATTCGGGTCTTGGGGTGGATGAGACTTCTTGGGGGTTGGAAGGCTTCCCTTCCCTAGGGGCATTATTTGAAAATTGTGGGCCGGAACCAATTTTAGTTCGAGTGTGGTAAGCTCAATCGGAGCGTTAGTGCTATTCAGTATACTTACTACGACGTTATCTGAGCCCATTGGTAGAATACCGTTAGATAGGAAGACTCCGTTGTCTATTTCTTGCGAAAGACAGACCATCTCCTCTTGTAGTCTTAACGGGATTACGACTAGCTTTTGGGTACGTGGTGGTACGCATTGCGGTTCTTCTAGTTCCACGGGTTTCTGCAATGGGTTGCTGCCATTGTCTGTCTCCGAGGTTATGCAGTGAGTCTCCTTAATAGAGATCTTGGAGGCATGGTGGTTAGCGCATTTAGTTTCTACTGACGCTTTCCTTGAACCATGGCTCTCATCGACTGCCCTCTTTAGTTTTGGTTGCCCGTTGACAGTTAGGGGGACGCTGAACGCTGTGGGGTTGGTTTCCGTACATGGAAATTCCAACCGTTTGTTTGGTCCTTCCACATTGCAGTTTTTGGAGATAAAATCGTAACCTAACAAACCATCGTTTAAGAAGTCCGGCGTGTCGGGTACTTCCTGAAAAGTGTTGGGTATTTTGGTTTGGAGGGGGAAATTTCCTTCACAGCTTCCTATTGTTTTGGTGGTTCCGCATGGCGTCTGCAACGTGCATCTTTTGTTTTTGTCCACATTTGTCCCTTTACGCAGTTTGTTCTTTTTTATTATACTTACCTCGGCACCCGAGTCCACTAGTAATTGTACCCTGCCGTCGCGACTAATATCTAATGGTAGCGTTACAAGTGGAATTCGGGCCTGGGGGTGCCGAGTTTTCCCCTTTTTATTTTTACCTACTATTGTCGAGTCGGGGAGTTCTGACCCGACTGCTGGGCGTTTCCCGAATTTTGGGACTCCCACTTCATCCTTTGATGACATTCGCTCACCGAGTGGCCCCGTCTGTTACAGAAGTCACATTTTTGGGTGAAGTTATATACTCGGCGCGTGCTAGAGTTGTTGGAAGCCTGGTTTTCTTCATTTCTTTGGGGAGTATTTCTAGAATGAGGGTTCGGGTGCTGGGTGTTATTCGGGGGCGGCGTATATCTGTTACTGGGGCGTTGTATATATTGATTACTGTTTCTCAGTCGCCGACAGTCCCGAATATCGTGGTTATATTCCTGGCAGTGAGTACAGAAAGGGGTATTTTTTCGCGTTAGGCACTCGCTATAAGTATGTCCCTTCCTGCGGCAGAAATTGCAGATCACAGCCGCTGTTGCCGTCCTTGGTCTGTTGGGTGGCATGTTTTGTGGTTGGTGCCAGCCTTTAGGGGGCGATTGTGTGCCCTGTGGGTAACTCGTGGCCATTGGAGTCGGTTTATCATAACTGGGCGTTTGTGTTGGTGTGTTCCAGCCTGGTGGATATACGGTGGACCCGCTGCTTCTGTTCGGAAGTTGGGTTATCGTATTATATACCCCATACTGAGGCGTGGGGTTGGTGGTTGGCGGTGAGAGGTTTGTGGTATTTTGTGGCGGGTAATATGCGGCATTCTGAACCGGATTGATTGTGGAGTTTTGGTTACTTAGGGGCGTGATGTCAGGGTATATTGTAGCAGTGGCACTGGGCTGTAGGTTTAGGGCAGTTTGTTGTAGGCGCTCCATGTCTAGAGCCTTTTGCACTAGGTTGTCCAGAGTTTCTTCTCCTACGGTTAGGAGGTACTGACAGAGGTGGGGGTTGGTGACCCCACTCCGTAAGGCATTTTTGGCAAAGTCTTCCAACTGAGCTTGAACTGCTGGTGCTGCTAATGCACCATATTTGGTGTATGCTGCTTCCTTACAAACTTGCAGCATTCCCTTGATTCTGGCCGTGAAGGCAATAAGGGTTTCCAAAGGGTATTGCCTGGTGGTGATCAATTTATTGACCACCTCCTGGTAAGTTTCTCGCGGTAAATACGTCTGATTTAACAGTTTTTCGGCGTCCTCAAAGGTTGCCGGCTGTGTAGACGCTATGAGTTGGTACGCTTCGCCGCGTAACCTGGTAGGGTATATTTGGAGGAACGCAGGTTTATCCTGTTCACTGAGACACTGGATGGCCCTTTTGCAGCAACCTATGAAGGTTTGTAGCTCGATAACTACATTGGGGGACTGTCCACCAGAGAATATAGGGACTAACTCCGAGGTTAGTCTTGCTACTCTGGTGAAATCCGCCATATTTAAAAATTATTGTACTTGGGTTCGTGATCGTCTAGTATCAGCTCCTGGTCGGAGTCTGAGAGAGATACGCTCACCCAATTTAGCAATACCTCACCCCCACTACTTTCTAGGACACTACCTGGTGAATCTTCTTCTTCTGATCTTTTGTTGTGGTTTATATTTTTACTCTCTAATGATTCAAGGCTTGGGAACCCCTTAAAATTCTTGATCTCTTGGGCGAATCTTGTAGTCGCTTCCTGAAATTTACTTATTTGGGCGAGTCTTTGCTCGCGACTTTTTTTTAATTCACGGTCAAGCCCTTCGCATTGAAAGATCGAGAATTTCTGGTCTTCCCTTGCCTTACTATACAATTGCTTCAAATAATTTTGCAAACTTACTTGGCTAATTTCGGGTAAGAGTCTTCCGCTTCGGAGTCTTCTTGGTGATAAGGGGGTGTTGATTGATGTAGGGGTAGCAAGCGCTGCACCTAGATGGTGTGAAGTCGTTGGTACTGCAAATGGCGTTGAGGTGGCTGAAGATCCGTCTTGTCTAACAGCTGGTGATTCGGGGTCGCTGGTTATTTCGTCCTGCTGTTGGTTTTGGTCCTGATGTGGATTAGTGGACATCAATTATGGGCAGGGATGAAGCCCGCGAAAGTCCCACGAAATTACTAATTGGGGGGTGTGTGCGTGTCCACCTGGAACAGAGGCACTTTTGAAGTACACCCCCGAGCGATGGTTCTTGTAGGATCTGAGACGTTAGCGACAGTTAACTTGGCTCCCAGAAGCCCGGCTCGGCTTTGGGTTTAAGGGTGTTGGTGCCGTACCCAGCACTTGTTAACTTTTCTCTAAACTTACCCAGATCCTACCGGCTGCGCCAGTGTAATATATTCTGTTCTTTATATATATTTATTTGAGTATAACCTGCATGAGGACGTTCATCGGGTATTATGGTTTATTTAGTTTCTCCGGAATCCAACAATTTTTGCAATATGGTTTTCACAATGTTTATATTCTCTGTCGAATTTTTTAATAAAACTCCACAATTCTTTTCTTCAATTTATAATTTATCCACAATACTTTTCTTCAATTTCTAAAACCAATCCACAATTCTTTTCTTCAATTTATAAAATCTATCCACAATACTTTCTTCAATTTATAATTTATCCACAATTCTTTTCTTCAATTTATAATTTATCCACAATACTTTTCTTCAATTTATAAAACCAATCCACAATTCTTTTCTTCAATTTATAAAATATATCCACAATACTTTCTTCAATTTATAATTTATCCACAATACTTTTCTTCAATTTATAAAACCAATCCACAATTCTTTTCTTCAATTTATAAAATCTATCCACAATACTTTCTTCAATTTATAATTTATCCACAATACTTTCTTCAATTTATAAAACCAATCCACAATTCTTTTCTTCAATTTATAAAATATATCCACAATACTTTCTTCAATTTATAAAACCAGTCCACAATTCTTTTCTTCAATTTATAAAATCTATCCACAATACTTTCTTCAATTTATAATTTATCCACAATTCTTTTCTTCAATTTATAATTTATCCACAATACTTTTCTTCAATTTATAAAACCAATCCACAATTCTTTTCTTCAATTTATAAAATATATCCACAATTCTTTTCTTCAATTTATAATTTATCCACAATACTTTTCTTCAATTTATAATTTATCCACAATACTTTTCTTCAATTTATAAAACCAATCCACAATTCTTTTCTTCAATTTATAAAACTAATCCACAATTCTTTTCTTCAATTTATCATTTATCCACAATACTTTTCTTCAATTTATAAAATCTATCCACAATACTTTCTTCAATTTATAATTTATCCACAATTCTTTTCTTCAATTTATAAAACTAATCCACAATTCTTTTCTTCAATTTATCATTTATCCACAATACTTTTCTTCAATTTATAAAATCTATCCACAATACTTTCTTCAATTTATAATTTATCCACAATTCTTTTCTTCAATTTATAAAACTAATCCACAATTCTTTTCTTCAATTTATCATTTATCCACAATACTTTTCTTCAATTTATAAAATCTATCCACAATACTTTCTTCAATTTATAAAATATATCCACAATACTTTCTTCAATTTATAATTTATCCACAATTCTTTTCTTCAATTTATAAAATATATCCACAATACTTTCTTCAATTTATAATTTATCCACAATACTTTCTTCAATTTATAATTTATAGGAAAATCCCGAACACCGCCGCCCGTTGTAACCGCCACGTTCAAAAATAGCACCTTTCCGGTTCGCGATTAAAAACCAACTCTGAGTTTTCCAGAAAAATTACTTTTTCTTACAAACTCAAAAACTCGCCATTTTCACAAAGTCGCTCTCCATTCAAGAAAAACTGCGGATTTGGCAGTTCTCACGGGCGACTTTGACCTTCAATTTATTTAATTTTTGTTCGCACGTTAAGTGCCTATTTAGCGTTTCTCACACCTGAAGCGAGCGCGCAAATTATCTTATCAGACAAAAGGAGTCATATTACCGGCACCGATTCGTCGTTCCCGTGTAGGGAAAATGTGCATGGTTGTAATAAACCGGTGCAATATGAGTTTTGGGATTTAATTTAAGTTTTGCATGTGCATTTATGAAGCTTGGATTTTTTTGTTGGACCTTGAAAATGGTTAATGAACCACGCGCAATTCCATTATTTAGGGAAAAGGGCCAATTATTTTTGGGAGAATTTGGCGAATATTTGATCCACAACAGAATCAAACGCAACTATGAGTTTCCATTCGGGTGGGAAGATAAGAATCCGGAAATCGATTTAAAAATAGCATCGAAAGCTGAAATGATTATGATTATTAATATTAAGACATCTCTACAGAAGAAAATGATGGGCGGAGAAGTTGTGCACTAAGATATACCCAGAATGAGATGAAACTTAGGTTTCATTTAGCGCCTCCTATCTCTATATGTTCAGTATCTGTCTCCCTTATATCACTTTGAACTGTTTTTTAGGTATCGAGTAATCAGTTTATTCTGCTGCTCACGTAAAAATTTTATATAATTTGTATATCAAGCCATCGGATTTGGCTCCAAACCTAGGAGACAACTACGAAGATTGCTAATACCCCGGCTTCACCGCCAAATTTTCGCAAGTTCGAGCAAATTAGTCTACTGTACTTTAAAATTTCCTGATTTCCCATACATTTTTCACATTTTAAAGTCAGGAAAAAATGCCTGCTTTGGGCCTACAGAACATGAAATTGAGTTTCAAAGTAAAAGCTCGCTCAAAAGAGAGTAAAAAATTGGAATATTTCCATGGCAACTGATGTATTATTACATGACAGTTAAAGTAAGAGCTTTGAAAAAATAAACATGGATCAAAAAAGGAAGTATAGATGTTTGTCAATGAATAAATATATACTCAATTACATTTATTTTATAATAGGTATTATTAAATAAAAAATTTAAATCCCACAAAGCATTGAAAATTCCATTTTCCATCTCTATAAAGGAGCTTTCAAATGTAATACGTCACACACGAAGCTTTCTCTACTGAACAATGCCGGTGAAGCCACTTTTGCATATTGAAGTGAACTTGATTAAAATTAGGGCGGTGAAGCCGGGGTATAAGGATACTTGCTTTTTTTTTAATGCATCTTCAATAGAGTCGGAGTTTTGATTGTTCTGTTCTAACTACAGTCAACGGAGTCCATATATCGCTTCTTTGGCTGCCCTTTGGCGTCACCTTGTCTCAGTCCTCCTTGTGATGTTAAACTTTATGAGAGATCTCGTTCAACTCTTACTCGACATCGAACTACCTGGATTGTAGCTTTTGTTACTTCGATTAGGAGTTTTGGAAATCAGGTGATGCTGTCATATGCCTGCTTGAAGTCTATAGGGGTATTCACGCTAAAGTGTATCATTGTAAACGGTGTAAATATACAATGCAAATTTACAACGAAAAGTGAACGCTCCGTTTGCAATCTATTGTAAATACATCGAAGAAGAAGACACTTTTTGTTAGAATTTCTCTTCCTTTTTCTTTTATTTTGTTCAATTGAATTATTCTTAAGTTTTAAAATAGAATTAAATAGATTTAAATAAATGAATTTATTCAATTTACCATATCCTGATCCATTTTGAACACCTGTCAAATATATTAATACAACGATACAATACGTAATACAACACTTTTTAGTGTAGTAAAATTACAACGCTCTTGTAAATATTTTTATATGAGTAAGCCTTGTATTATTTTACAAAGGTGTAACCAAATACACTCAATTTTGATGTTGTATTCCCATGATTTTTCCAAAATTCTTCTTAAAGTGGAAATATGGTTTGTAGTGAACCTACCTGATCGAAAGCCACATTGATAGGTACCTTTTCTCCCTTCTGCGATGGGTAGAAATTTTTTGTTTAAAATAGTAGACAGTATTTAATACGCTGAGTTGAGGAGGGTTGTACCCCTAAAATTCTCAAATATGAATTGATTTTCTTTTTTATGCAGGGGCATATCACACCGTCCGTCAAATCTAGTGGGATCTTCTTCTGATGCCATATCGATTCTATAAGCTGGTACAATTCATTCCTTAATTCTTGGCCCCCATATTTCCACAGGTTCCTCGTAGTTTCTTGTAGGCCGTCCATTGGAGGCACCTCACCTTCATTAGTAGCACCAGTATCACTATCATTATCGGCTGGTGTGCTTCTATTGGGTTGGTTTACATCACTCCCCTAAATCCCAAAAATCATCAAAAACCAAATTATGCCCAAGAATAATGGGGTACAGCAAGCTTCTTCGGATAAAAAAAATTTCGAACAAAAGTATGATATTTCTCTTGGGAGAATTGTTATCCATGAGAAAAAAAATGGGTTTTACCAATATTCACTCCCATCCCCTCACCCACTTGCAGGAGTGGGGATGAATAACCATAATCCACATTTTTTCCCACGGAACGTACCCTTCAGGAAATATCGGACCCTTGCCAGACTTTCGCCGCTGCCGATATATCTAACTTAACCCCTGGACCAAAGCATGCATTGATACAGAGAGTCTGGCCTGGTTGCTCTAGATAGCTCTACGACTTATTCGGAATTTGGTACTCTGCTCTATTTAAATACCCACATGCTATTGCTAAGGACTCAGCTCTAAAGCACTGGCGCAGGGCTGCGCACTTTATTGGGGTCGCCAGAAACCTGTCGATTTCAACGCATTGGAAATGAAGTAGTGTCCCATCTCTGATAAAACCTGCACCAACCTTCATTCTATCTCAGTTCCTTCAAGAGAGGCAACTCGTTCGTTCAGCCAATACCCCAAGCTACAATCGACAACTCCTGCTTTCAATCTCGCTTCGAATAGAACTTGTTTATCTAGCCAGACGTCTCATATACGTAGATGGACAATGCGCAAAACCTCGCCAGACTTGTTTGTGGTTGCACCATCACAGCTTCGACAATATTTTATCGGTATTAGGAAAGCGCCTGTTTCAGTAGAATTAACGCCTTCGTACTTGCAATGCAATATTTTGTTCGCAATAGCAAACTAACCTACTCGGCTTACCCAATTGTCCTGCAGTCCTCCTTTTTAGGTACGCTATAGCCTAGAGTATCGTTACTCAACCTTTTTACTATTGCGACCCTCGAAAGGCAAAAAAATTTACGTAAAAAATCTTGCGACCCCCTCACTATAATACTGGTTGAAAGATAAAAAGACAAGCATTTGGATCGATTTTCTCGTTAAGAAACCAAAAATTGAATCTGATGGAGACGGCAAAAAAATAGGTTTGATCGGGTTCCACCTTCTTCCGTCAAATCGGTCATAAAATTGAGTTATTAAAATCGATCACACACATATCCGTGACTGCAAGCCACCAACGCTTTCGGTATCATTGGCTTCCGTGATAAATTTTTCACTGACGTTCACCTAGTACTGCCTTTTCCGTATCAATGACGAATATTCAATGGCATCTGTAATTACTTTTAATTTTCGAAATTTGGACAGTGATCTCAATGATGTGTGGGAACATGCCTCGCACGTCAAGGTTACGGATATGTGTGGATCGACGGTTACCGGGAGAATTTTAATAAAATTTTTGGATTTTATACCGTTGTTATAACATTTTGATACAGAGTGTATTTAAAAATATTTTTTGTGGGCAGACTGCGACCATCTAATATATAATGGCGACCCCCAGATTAGAAACAATGGCTTAGAGTTTCGTTTTGGAATAGAACAGCTCGGATGCCACAGTCCGTATTTCGGAAGTCGTACCATATCCCTAAGGGGCATCGCTATCTACTCCAACACCTCCAACCCCTTTCTCCTTTCCTACCCTATCTGGTCTATGCTTCACACTAAGCTTACTACTCAGCATTGCGCCATGACGTGGAATAAAGGGTGATTCTAAAGTTTGGTTTCTCTATATAAAAAAGAATGTCCATTCATAATAATTTTAAACGATGAAACTACGTTAAATTTTTTTACTTTATTTTGAAAATACACCCTCCAAACCCCTCCAAAAAATTGTACAAACCAAAAAGAAAAATAAAAATAACTTTAACAACAAAATACAAAGCCAATAATGTCGATGCAATAAAAAAAAGTGATTGTAAGGTTTTAAGATCACACCGAAAAGGAAAAGAATAGCTTAAACAAGAAAAATGTATTTTCAGCGCCGATGGTCATTACGAAGTAACCCTTATGACAAAAGCAACAGTCTATAACAATGGTCTGGTTATTTGGCAACCACCAGCTGTATATAAATCATCGTGTTCAATTGACGTTGAATATTTTCCATATGACGTTCAAACGTGCGTTTTAAAATTAGGAAGTTGGACCTATGATGGTTTTAAGGTGCCAAAAAAAACATTATATACCTGTAATTATAAAATCAGCCCAAATATATATTTACAAAAAAAAAATACAAATGGAATGTTCAGTTCTAGAATTAGTTGACTAATATTACTAAATTACTTAAATATTATGCGTGGAAAATGTCAGAATTTTTATTTTCAATTTATTAATTTGACATTTCGTTTTTCTTGAGAATTTTGTCTCGTCTGAAATTTTTCTTGGACATAGACACATAATTTGCAAACAAGAATTTTTTTTACCTAGAAATTAATAAAAAATATAATTTTTGACATTTTTTGCGTGCTTTTCATGAATGGGGATGTCATGTTCTTAGTTGATTTGAATATTCAATGAATTTTTTTTGTGTTACAAGAAATACGTAAGTTTTAAGGAGAATACAGAGGAACATATTTTCAAATGAATTGTGTAATAGTAATTTAATATTAACAAAACATAGTTAATAAGAACTGTTAGTATGCCAACAACATTATTTATAAATAACGTTTTAGTAAATTATTTGTAAAAAAGTTTGTACTTGTAAAATTTAAAATAGCTTAAGTTTAAGTATCTACATATCTTCCATGAGTTTATTGTTATATACATAAATCTGATGAGGGTAACTAATCTCTGTCAACGTTATTGTTAAGGAAAAGCAAAATATTTTTCGTTTATTAATGACTCATTGTCCTTGTCCTTTACGCTTAATTTTTATCAATTTGTACTAAAGGCAAGGAATTAAGAGTAGGAAACCATAAAGGTGCCCGGACAATTTTTTTGAGCAATAATGACCGGCAACAGTAATGGAGCAATCTGGATCAATTCAAGCAATTTACGGCAACGGCACCAAGAATCAATTTGAAAAAATGTTCTGAGACAACAATTTCGAGCGAGTTGGTGCGACTGCAATTACTCCATATTGCTCCACTAATTGCTCCAGATTGCTCCATTAATGTTGTCGGCGATTATTGCTAAAAAACTTGCTCGTGTATTCGCACCTTAAAAGCGATTATGGTATATAAAGAATTTTGTCAAGCAGAATATGGGCGAAATTAAAACCATTCAACTATTCAAAGCTGCTCTCCTTTAAGGAAGCATTTATTCACATATTATAGAACTCACTTTTCTTCAATATTATTAACTACTTGGAAGAGGCATCAATTTGATTAACTATTCTGTTTTATTAACATCTGGATATTTATAGTATGGTTATATGCTTGTATCTACATTTACCATATGATATTTATGTGCCTTTAATAAAATTGATATGATTTCGCTATTTTTCACAAATCTTATTATAAATACCCTATACCAGCGGTCAGCAACCCAAATGCATTGGCGTGCTACAAAATAGATAATTAAAACTACTGCACATTAAGCGTGCCACCAAAAAAAGAACCATTGCATATGAAAATAATGTGGAGGTGGTTTGAGGACTTAAGGCATCTGCCTGAGAGTCCGTGGACTGGAAGTAAGCTCATGATTCCCTATGATAATGATGCGAAAACCTGATTCAACTGCAAAAATCTTCATGGCCTCAGCGAAAATTTCAGACGGAATAGAAATTCAGATCTTCAGGCCCGGACTGACGATAGATACCCACAGACATAAAGAATTTTTCAGTTTTTTCCAGGTGGCGGCCGTGAGTGTGTGGTTACACTAGGCCTCGAGGACAGAAACCTTCAGGCTACGGCCTGCCGGCGGCCTGTAAGCGAATGGGGGCCTTTATATCAACGTTTGAGTGAACTAGGCCCCCATCGGCTGCGGTTACGTATATTCCTCACGTTGTACGTACGTTTGTGTGCTCTTACGCATATACATAACATAACAGATAAGCAAGTGCGCTTGCCTATATAACAGTCGTGCAAGAATATGAAATCGCATGCCGGACATACCTTTTCATGTTAGTATTTACTTTCTTAACATAAATTTTAATAAATTCTCACTTTCGTGCCGTGCCATGAGAGATATTCTCGCGTGCCACCTAGTAGAGAGGGCCAATAGTTTTTAGATATGGGGCGGAGAAAACTCGGACATTGCACTACATTGGTTTTCGCACCAGCTTCAGGTATAGTAGCATTACCATATGACTCTTGTCGGGCCCACAGTGTTTCAATTCGATGTCCGAGCACACAATCATGATAACGCCGACCACATTTCGTTATTTCCCTGTTGATGAAGATAACAATATTAAAGAAATGGAAATAGAATAGATAGAGAGATAATCAACAAAATTGTATCATAACTTCAACCTATGGACTAGGCCTATTGGGGATACCAACCATCCAACGCTGCTTGCATTCTACTTCACAGGTAGTGCGAATGCAGCACGATGACCCAATTTTCTCAGCCCCATATCTCGAAAACTATCGGCTCTACGTAAATTTTGTATAGGATATTTTTATGCAGATTCATCTCATGAGCAAACTTTACTTGGCCAAAAATTACACAAAGCTGATAATTTACGATTTTCGTGAAGTTTGACCGTCCTGCAAAACTATTTGTGATCCCAAACTATAGAGAACTCCGCTGGAAAATGTCCAGTTGAATTTTTAGAGGTTTGGCGTCTTTTTGTATAAATTGATTCGGCTATACAAGTAGGCCTGTGGTTATGAAAACGTTTTTATTAGCTAGCAAGACGGTGCTAACACCTGAAGACGGTGCTAACACCTGTGGGTGATGTATTAAGGGCATAAGCCTAACAAAGAAATGAAAACAATTCCCGAAGCAAGAGTTAGTGCAACCAAAGTCAACTACTACCTGGCACCGTTTTTAAAAATGATTCTTCTTTCTAGATCCATTCTGATTGGATTAATGTTGTTAAGAATTACAAACAATTATTTCATCCTTTTTTGTGCATTTTGTGCGGTTTTTTTCTGAAGTCGGTTTTTAAAATTTTTTTTTATTTCGTACTTTTTAGTCCATTCATTTTTTTCGGGGGCAACATAAAAAAAATTATTAAGGTAGGTCTACACGACACAAATAGATCGTTGCGTGTGAACTCAACTGTTCGGCTTGCACAATCTAAAAGGTTTGGATTGTACCAAATATGCCTCGGTGATGTTCGACCATTCGCTCCTCCGACCTTATCACAATCAATGTAACATAATATAACGCGTAGATAAGTATAAAATTATAATGCGCAATAACAAATGGAGGTAATTTTCACTCGTCATTTGCACTCAGTTTATTTACACAATTCGACTTGCGCCAGACAATTTAAAAAAACTAAATCGTTGCGTATGAACCTACCTTTACGATAAGTATGACACGCTGCCGTAGTATCGTTTAACAGACGATGCAGCGTACGTATTGCGAGAATGATTCTTCTTTTTAAATCCTTTCGGAGAAGTATAACACGCCGCCGCGCCATCGAAAAAATCTAAGCAGTAGCTAAATAGTTTTTACAGTAATGTATTGCATATTTTTGGACGAGTTTAAAAAAAAATTATTTAATGTGAAACAAAATTCTCCGGGGGAAATTAAAAGAAATATTTATTATGAAGTCGATAGCTTACTGTACTATACTCATCATACACTTTCATATTCGATATCCATAACAAGGACGTTTTAAAGAAAAAGTAAGCCGTCATTTTGTGTCGGCCGCTATTTTGGGTTTTGAATGACGCCACATAGTGAAGTGTGTTCTACTTGTCACACCCTTCCATTTGATACCCATTTCGGGGGTCGGAGAGCCCAATTGCAAAATTCGACTGCCATCTTGGAACCGCCATCTTGATTTTTTTATAAAATGATCAGATTGTGTTGTCATGCGAACTATACGTTTCAGTTGATTGGTTATATGGAAGTAGGTCAAAATCAACACACACATACAAATCAAGGAAATATAAGCTTAATTGTCATTGATAGCGGGGAAATCAAATGAAAACAATAAAATTCTTTGATTCCTCACCCACGTCATGGTATATTTCTTTATTCAATATAAACAATAGTTTTTGAGCTGCAAATCAAAACTATATGCCATAGTTTCGTTATCATCGGTTTTTGTTCTGGAAGCAAATTTAGAGACATATTCATGTCAAAAACTTGTTTCATATGAAACAAAATTCCCCGAAGGAAATTTAAAAAAAATTATTACGACGAAAAAAAGCACCGCGAGCCGAAGAATCGAACTCGCAGCCCCACAGAGCCCCCAGATGAGGGCACTTCTCCCTAGCCCTCTGCGCCATGGCAGATACTATCAGCGGTTGACTAATATGTTAATAAATCATTTCAGAAAGAAGAAAAAGAGAAAAAGAAAACAACCGGCCTGCCCCGACCAGGGATCGAACCTGCAAACGCCACACGCCGCTGGATCGAGGATCCAACGCGCTACGCACTCTCCCACCGGCCTTCTACCAGTTTTGCAACACTAAAGTAATTTGTTTGGTGCCTATGAAATGTTTAGGTTGAACTAATTTTAACAGTTTTTTATGCCTAACTTCGAACTCCTTTATCAGAATTTCGAAAAAAATTAACGGGACCACCGTGGGAAAGTCCCCCTTCAAATGAACCAAAAAAAAAGCAAAAAAGTTATTGGGTTACAAAGTTATGCGTGAACAGGACTACAAAATACCTACACGTCGAATTGAGTAACCTCTTCTTTTTTTGAAGTCGGTTAAAAATGAAGAGTGAAAACTTTTTTCCTGCTTCCAAAGAAGCAAAAATGAAAGATTTTCTACTTGTAAAATTTAAAACTTCAAAATAGCTTCCCAGGAAGCTTATTAGAAGAAAAAAGTAAAAGAAACTGCTTCTTCCTAATGACATGCTATGCTTAAAAAGATATTGATAGGGATACCGAAGGAAAGCACTTTCAAGCAGCCTAAGCATAGCTTCTTCAGGCATCATTGAATGCTTCTATTTTCCACTGGGTTATTAATTTATTTTCCCAATTCGAAATATTCTAGTTTTGTTTTAAAATGAAGTTTTTACAATCCAATTTGGAATTCGCTTCGTTCCAATATATTTTTTCATTTCACTTCTGCCCAGCACCATCTTCTATATACTTATATATTTTTTTCACACTAGAAGCACCAAATACAAAGTGAAATTTATGCATGAAAATCACTAAAATTTTGCTAAGAAATATATATATATATGTGTGTACATTGGTTTTTCTAGCGCATACGTCTCTATATAACTTTTGTATAGTCTAACCCAATTTCCAATATCTCAAGCTCTAAAACCTACATTAATGGGAGCTTAAACAAAAAAACATAAATAATATAAATATGCATATTTACGTGTTACAAAAAACAAACTTCAGTTCTAATTAATTAAAAATTAAATAAAAATTTCATTGAATATTCAAAAAATTTAAAGATTTTGTGAGAGTTTTATTATAAATAATTAAAGCAAATAAATGTTTAAATATTAATTGTTGTTGTACGGAAGAAGTAAAATTTTGAGTGTTGAAAATTTTTTCCCTATTGCTGTGCAGCCCGTATTTTTTTTTTGCCGTAGAACAGATCAATTGAAATTGCATTCAAAAAAAAAATTCGATATAACCTCAAAAAGTAGTTGATTCCAAAAATTTATAATTATAATTAAACATGATAAAATTTTTAATTTTTTGTTTTAAATTGCCCAAATAAACACTGAAAAGAAAATGTAGTTAAATCAGATTATTATTCATTGTCATCATAGTGGAAGAAATTTTCAATAAATTGCACATAAAAATAATTTTTTTTTTCGTTTCATTATTATTTTTTATTTTTTTTTTTTCGTTAATAAAATTAAAATCCCAGCGGTAGCATAAATTATTACGAAAGCGCTATTATGAAATTTTTAATCACCAATTTAAATATATTTAAAAAAAAAAGGAAACAGCTATAGTTCATTATTTAGTCCGCCCAATCAAAAAAAAAAAAATATACAAAAATTATTATTAATGATTAATATTCATACAATAATGATGATAAACTTTTGAATATAACCAGCACAATGGACAGTGATGGGATTTGTGATGGGAAAGGTATAAAATCAAATCGTATTTTGTTTTTTCTTAAATACGTAACAAATACATACTTGTGTACATGTGATATTTTTTATAAACGTTTTATAAACAATAATTTAAAAAAAAATGAATAATTATATGTTGCCAGGCTATGTGAATAAACATATACAAACACATTCTTAAAGAGAAATTGAGAACAATGAGATGGAGATACTAAATAATATTTATTTATTTATTTTTGTTTTAATGTCTTTGTTTTATAAAATTTAATAATATTTTTATTGTAACGAAATTTTTTAAAACTATTTTCATTTATTTTGAATGTTTTTAGTTAATTTCTTTTTATTAAACACTTTTTTATATTAATCATAATCTGCACTTGTAAATATCTCATATTTCTCAAAAAGGATTCGTTCTTGTAGATAACATACACATAAGAAGCATGTGGTAATTGCATTTTGGTAATATGTCATACTTATGATTAATATTATTTATTGAAATTTAAGTAGTCTACCCCATTTTTTTTTAATTTAACATTTATATTTTATTTTTACATTTTTTATTTAACAGTTACCAAGATCTTGTACAGTAATATCTCTTTAGGGGTACAATATGTATATCTAATGGCGGATTAAATTATTTATGAGTTAGAATATTTCGATAAAAAGGTTCTGCAATCAAAAAGTTCATTTTTAGTAATCAGTAATTCAGTAAACACTTACTAATGAAGTACGCTGATTCCTAACTAGCATTTTTATAACCCATAGATTTGGGCTAACAACCAGGGCGGCCCTTTCATAGGTGCGAATGTTAAACTTGCACCGGGCGCAATTTTTCGGGGGCGCAATTTCAGAAATTAAGATTTAAAAAAAAAATTTAAATTTCGAAGATAAAAATTCATTGCGGGTGCAAGAAATTACACAAATTTACCCAATTTCTGACCTTGTACTCTCTCATGCAAGAAAAGCTGGAGAAATTTTACTTCCTTCGTGTAGGAAATTTCCAGAGATTTTGGCCTTGAGATTTTCATAAAATTTTACTCCAGACACGTTACTCGGGATTTTACTCAAAAAGAGAAGAAACAGACCTTCGTCTTCGAGAATCAGAATCGAAAATTCAAAAAATCTAATCTCCTAAGTGAGAGAAAAATCTTTCATTTATTTTTACAGCGCTGCAGCACTTTTTGAATTTTTTTTAAAAAGCAGCACATCCGCTCACATAAAGGAAAAATTGTTCCGATGGCTCTGTATTGTGTATTACTGTTTACCGGGATGGATATACAAAAACTTCAGGGCGCTATTGCTGCACTTTTAAATCCTGTCCCAAGAATTGTTAAAAGAGGTAAATGAACAAAATGAGGAGAACAAAACTCCTTATGGCGAAAATTCTTCTTTAATTGCTCCTTTTTGTGTACTGCGTAACAAATTAATATGGCCAGTTTCATGTGGGCTAACCAAGAAAAATTGGTTGCAATCATCCATTCACTTTTGACATTCTATGGAGGGTGGCATGGGTTTTCACAAGAGCTAACTTTTCCAACGAACGATACGTTAGAGTGCTTACCTTTTTCCATTCCTTTTATTTTATTTTCCTATTAAAAGGGACACAAACAGTAACAACCACAAAGCTGTCAAAAAGTTGATTCAAAAATTTAGTGAAAGAATTCAGAAGTTCAAAAAATGTGCCCACCCCATCGTCCCCCCATCTTCTACTCTCTTCTTCGCAAACGACTTTTTCAACTGATTTTTGTGGGGATGTGAAACTTCCTATTTTATCTGTTTTCTATGTTATACGCATTATTATAGTGCAATATTAAATCTTGCGCAACTATGAAATCTTTTTCTCCCGTCCCGCGAGTGTTTATATCTTTTTCCATTCTCCTTTGCTGCGTTCCAAAATGAATAGCTTATGGGGCGCAATATGGCATACTTCACCGGGGGCAGAAACCCCGAGCGCCGGCCCTGCTAACATCATATTAAACCAGTGGTTCCCAAACTTTATTTCATACGGAACCTTTTTACAATGTATAAAATTTGGCGGAAACCAACGATGAAAAAATAAAATATTATATGATATATGAATATATTTATCCTTTGATATATGTATTTTAAAAGGTTTTTATTAGCTCGCTTTCTTGTCTGTCTGTTTGTCCGGTACATATCTTGCAATCGATTTTTTGAATACTTCCGGTTACCCGATTACCCTAAAATTTTGCACACAACTTCCGCTCCGATGACAATGCAATAAGGTATACTCATTATACCGTTAGATCCATGGCGGCCATCTTAAGAGGACGGATTACTGTCACGGAACAAATTTTGCAATCAATTTTGCAAATACTTCCGGATATCCTATCATGGTGAAATTTTGCATACAGATTTAGCTCCGATGACAATGCAATATGGTATACTCAATATACCTTTAGATCCTTGGCGGCAGTCTCAGGAGGACGGATTGAAATATTTTTCACAACCCCTTCGACATGGGTATCAAATGAAACGGTATGATAAGTAGAACACCATAAGCAGTATAGTATACTCAATATATCGTTTGGCCCATGGCGGCCATCTCCAGAGGACGGGTTACCATTTTCTTCACAACACCCGAGACATGGGTGTCAAATGAAAGGGTATGATAAGTAAAACACCATAACCAATTTAGTATACTCAATATATCGTTTGGTCCATGGCGCCCATCTCAAAAGGGCGGATTGCCATTTTCTTCGCAACCCCCTCGACATGGGAATATGGAATGGCGGCCAAAATGTTACGCGGCGTGATATAATATAACTTTCATGTTTCGCCATTATTTAACGTTGTCTTGATTAGTTTTTAGGCTTTTATTATCCAAAAATATTCTCTTACTCTGGGCTTTGGTACTGAAATATGTAATTGTTCGTGCGCTTTCATGGCGAAGAGATTAGATAATTTTTTTTATGTGACACACTAGAGACCTTGGGAAGGCCCCTTTGTACTGTCGACAATGTATTTATTTTTTGAAATTTAGGCAAAATAATCGGGAACTCGGCTTCATGTCCCAAGTCTGCTTCTTATATGCACGTTCTGGCGCGAAGTATGCCGAAATTGTATGTAAACGGATTAAAGTCACTTATAGTGGATAAGCGTATTGATTATGGTCGGCCCGCTCAATAAATCGACCTCATTACCGTAAAACGGCCTCTATAGTAGACTCTATAGTTACACACAAAAGTCTTTCAAAGCTGCTAAATCGGGAAATATCTATGCTTCTATTTACCTGGTGCTCCTCATCTGCTAGCATAAGGCTGATTTGTGATAAAGTATCGTATTTCTTGTGGTGTTTATCAGGCCAATTGTTCATTTCGCTTGAAAGCCAAGAAGGTCCGTCGAGCCATAATGTGGATTCAACCAGTTTATTGGAACGTCCTCCACGGGTTAACATATATCATATTTCAACCATAACTGGACCCAAAATGCCAAAAGGATCGTAAACACGTGCGATGAATTGTAGAACGGGCTGCTTTGTTAAATTAATTGTAGGTAGTAATTGAACAGCTTGTGCAATCCCGAGTAATATAAAATATGGCTTTACAACGGGTGAACAGCAATCGTAATTGAAACATAGTCCCCGGCCATGTGAAGGGCATCATAAGGCTGGTTGCAGGCTAGTATGGCCGTACACCACACACCACCCGTCGGTATGCGGTATACATTTGCAATCTCGCAATCTCCTCGTTCCCTTTATATTCAAAGCTGACACCCGGCAAAACCGGGTTCTAGACGCCTCGATTTCAGAGTCGCGAAATCGTTGTGAGTAGGTGGAATAAAATATCGCGGCTAGGTTGTGACAGTTCCTTCCCCTTCTCTTCTCTCTATCTTCCAGCTAGAGCCGGAAAAAAAGATTGTCGACAGTACAATCTAGGGGGGAAATCTAATTTTCGCTCTCCAACAAAACTCAAAACTCACCGTGCATTTATTGGGAAAACGGTCATGATACCCGCTCATATCTTCGAACTCGATCATTTCAAAAAAATAAATCGGATGGATAAATCGAAAAGACCATTCATTGTACATAACGACAATTTTCAAATTCCCATAAAACAATACATTTGGTGCAGATTATTTTTTGGCTGAAATTTACCCTCAGATGCCCTTTCGTACAGCTTAGTTATTGACCATTTAAATCTCTTGGTCAAGTTTGGCCTTCGTACGGCCGTATGTGCTCCTATTAGAAATGTTTAAAAATTCTACGGCCATCATATCCTCCTTAAAAAGCCAGGCGGGGCCGTTATTCGCCCGCTATAAGTTCATTTTATATTTTTAATTGGGATATCAACGCTCAATTCATTCGTAGAGCAGAACCAAGTAACGCCTAATACCCTTTGTACGTCGGGTTAATTTGGATTTTTAGGGAAAATTCGGCATAGGCTGAGATTATTAGAATTCCATTTCCTTAAATTCATAGAGGCTTGCTTCAGAATTTCACAAGATTCGCGGTATACCTTAAAAGCCTCTTTCTCCTCATCTAAACTAATGATTAAAACATCCATATAAAATAATCCTTGTAGTATCTGACACGTTTGAGGAAATTTTTTAGACTAGTTCTTCAAATGGATATTTAGCGTCGCCGCTAACAACAAAGGCAGAGTGACATGAATCCAAAGAATGCTTGATCCTACGTTTAAGCCAAATAAATCTTGAAGCATCACGATCGACGTTTGAGAGCCGTATCTGTAAAAATGCCTTTTCGACGTCCGCTACCGAACGAAAGTTTAGCAATATTGATAAAATGTCAATATGTTAATATTTATAATATTAAGGGTCGTCCATTAATTAAGTGAGGCGTTTACGGGAGAGGGGGTCAAGTGCTCGATTGCTGCCTTATTCATGAAAATATCTAATACGGCTACAAAAATACAGGGTTATAACAACTTTCAATTACTTCTGAATTTTGAATTCTCTAAGTAATTTCCGCACCAAAGATTATCGTAACAACAATTTCGTAAAATTCGATATCCACAATTCCACAGTTGGGAATGAACACATGAATAAATTTGGCTTTGATTGAAACATTTTGGAGCCATAATAAACGCATTGATGTCTCTGAAGCATTTGTGAGGATATATTTCTCCTTTTATTATTTTTGAATAAGCTGATTATGGGTTATAAAAGATGGACTCTTTCCGAGATTACTGTGAAGTTGAAATATCTGCGAGAGCTCTTGTGAAAGGAAATATAAAACGTAATGTTTGTAAGGGGATAGAAATGTTCCAGCGTATTATACCTACATTTCTAGCACAGGGACAAACCATCAAACGCCATCAATGCGAACTTTTATTGCACACATATTCATAGATTGAAAGTGATTTCAAAGCCATAAAAAGAGCTGAAAATACATATGAAAGGAATAAATAACAATGTAGCAACGTTAGGCAATTTTTACATAATAAAAACTTGAGTAAGAGGTTCTAAACCGACCATTACATAACTGCACCATTATATTTTCATCACCATCTTTGAATGAATTACCATAATGGAAATGCTTAATCGGTTGATGCTATCTCTAAGGTTGTTGAATGTATATCGAATTGAATTGATGACGAAACGTGTCTATAAACTATTAAATAGTGATGAGCTGTGAATTGATTTGACTTGATAAAAGTTAAAACTGAACAAAACCAAAGGACCCAATGTCCACTAGGACTTAGTATTATGATATTTACAGCAATGACAGTGTGAAATTATAAGAAAGCTGGTTCCCAGGTAAGGGATAGGAAGGCTCGCCTGGTACCCAATATCAGATGGTCTAAAGGAAATAAAATACGTTTTGTTGGCCAATAAGTTGAAGCCTTAAGATGCGCTATCCGCTAGGACGCAACCAAGCATTGGCAAAAGTGAATCACAGACCATAGTACAATTATTAATGAACAGAAAAATATTAGTAAACCTAGTCTAAAGTGCATCTTTATCACTGGCGCTGAAGCCCCTGCGAGCCTTGGCCTTTTCAAGAATTTACTTCCGACGTTCTCGGCCTTACATCTTTCTCTTCCAGTTGGTAATCCCAATTGGACGTCCATCTATGTGGTCTTTATATCTTTTCCTAGGTAATGTTCAGGGGCGGCGCTTTCATAGGTGCGAATGGTGCACATGCACCGGGCGCAATTGAACAGTGGTGCAATTTCAGATGTTAAGATGTCAAAGATGGGGGTCTCGGTAGCCTAGGGGTAAGGCGCCTGACTACTATCAAATGCCCCGATGCCAGAGTCGCGAAATGGTTGGAAGTAGGTGGAATAAAAATATATCGCGGCTAGGTTGTGGCAGCTCCTTCCTACTTCTCTCTCTCTACTTCTTCTCATATTCCGGCTAGAGCTGCTGTTCGACATTCTATAGGAAAAAATAGATTGTCGAAAAGTACAAAGGGGGCTTTCCCTAAGTCTCTAGTCTATCACATAAAAAAAAAAAAAACAAATTTAAAACTTTTAAAAAAAGTGTTCCAGTGACTTCATTTTCATTTACTAAAGAAACTAATTTTTATAACCACAATTGCAATTTGGCATATTGGTGGGGTGCAATATGGCATACTGGGCCGGTCGCAAAACAACCAAACACCGTTCCTGGTAATGTTGTTAATTTGAGTTCCTCCGTAAATGAACTCGATTGTTATATTCTTTGTCGATTGTTATATTTTGCCCTGCTCTTCCTCTACTCCTTGTACTACCGTGGAACATATTTTTCGTCTTAGTTAAGTCCAGAGAATCAATGACTCAACGATATCAAAAATAATTTGTGAGTTGACTGGTTGTCAGATGTCAGTAGTTAGCTTAGATCTAAAGATAGGAAAAGGAAAGGATAGCTTAAGGGGAATATGAGGGATGGATGAGGAGAAGACGATGAGCTTTCTGTTTCGACTCTTGGAAATTCTATACATTTGGTCTAGACTAGCAAATGAAACGGACGAGGGCTGTTCTAGCCCCTATATTACGTCGACGTGGATAAACAAATATTGAAAAAAAGAAAGGAGCTGTGAATATCAACAATTGGTATTCTAATTTTGCAGTGGACCTTCCTCCTTTGTGTGGACCTTCCTCGTTTCGCAAACGTTAAAAGATTGTTATTGAAGTTGATCAACTACAGTTTAGCTTTAACTGAGATTTCCATCGACCTCCCATTGCATTATTTATTCCGGCCGTTGAAAGCTTCCATCACTATCTTTGGTAATAGTACCACGGTCGTAACAGAATTTTCAGCGGTCCTTGCGGCAGTTGTATTTATACGTATTTCTATAATTATTACCAGATTTAGCCTTACACCTACCGAACGCTATATAATATTGCCTAATGTCTTTTGGCCAGAAAACAAATATAATATGCATATTCAAAGTTTTTTAGGATCTCTAACTAGGATACACCTTCGATATGCCACATATTTAACTGTTGTGAGCTCTACCTAGGATGCCGATGTATAGAAAGATGATACGAAAGAGTTGGGGCGAAAGTAAATAACCTTGCGTACTCTGGAGATGAGTTTAAAATTTTCGAAGAGGACGGCGCCAGGAACGCCGCGATCCAGTAATGTGTTCATTTAATTAATTAATTGGAAAAACGTAAAAGACAGCCGACAAGGGCGTTTTATTATACCTTTTCATCTACTGGCCCAATCTGCAGTAGTATTCCTTCAGCAGCAGCAAAATCGGGGTTTTTCGAGAGAGGTATAGAAAGGACAAGAGGGTACTGTAGTAGGTATTATGTTCATCAGAAAATTGAAAAGGCGTGTAAATTTACCGCATACACAATGTTTCTGCTTCTCTCTAACTCTGGGCAGCAAAATTATCGACAAGCAAACAGGTATCTCCGGGTAAAAACATAAAAAAGTTACTCACGATGAAAGAATACCAGTGTAGGCCTAAATTAACTAGTAAAACCGGTTCTGCTGCTGCTGAAGGAATACTAGTGTAGATTAGGGGTGTCCTTTTAGAATATACATCGATGTTTTATTTCGACGAAATACATCGAAATTGTGTATCGATGTCTTCCTATGCATCGGTGAGAAACAGCCATGTTTCTTAAATAAATAAATAAGTGAGTACTTTTTCTAACATTGATCATGATTTTACGATCAGATGGAGCTGAAATTTCCAACATGGTAAAGTATTTGCAAGCCAATAGGTTCTCATTGAGTCTTCCTCTTCGGCTACGAAAGTAAATAGACAAGGTTTATTCTACTTTAGAATAGATTCAATGTTTAATGAAAATACATCGTGCATCGAATAAATAAACAGCTTCCCGATTAAAAATAAAAGATGGCCTTACAACGAAAACCAACCGCTTGGTTTTTAAAGGGTATATGATGGCCCTCCACTTTTTAACCATTTTTCCCTGGGAGCGCCATGATCGCCAAACTTCATCAAAAGATTTAAATGGCCGAGTGCTGAGCTGTTATATACAATCGGCTTTCGGATTATCAAACTTAAAGACTATTGATGCACAAGAGAAATAAGCTCGCCTAAAAATTTCTTCCTTGTTCTAATTTTTATCGCATTTTGCTGTTACAATATTTTTTTATTCATTCTTGTAGTCTGGCAAAAATATAATAAAAATTAGTTAATAAGAAAACATTTATCATTTGAATAGCCAATGTACCACCGCGATATGCCCTTTATTGGAATTGCAGGAGTATCGTACAGTCCGACAAATAACGTTCTGATGCCCGGCAGGTGGTTGAGGATTATGGTTCAATCACGGCCTTTCTTCGCCCGTTGTAAGGCCATATTTTATTTTTGCTCGATTTTTCAGATCATTAGATCGATTCCATTTATCGTATTGTAAACATCAAGTGAACTCGGTCGCCAAAATACCTAAAGCCGCTCCTGACTATAGACGGAAAGTGTAGGTGCAGTTCAAGCATGCTATTTCCAGGATTCGATATAGTGGTTTGGTGTGAGGCTTCAATTGGTTTTCAACAACTGTGACCGTTGTGATATTTTAGCTGCTGTTTAGTTATTGGCCACTGTAACAATTGTATTTTCTGGTTCAGTCCTATTTACATTTACTATTTCGTACAGGTACTACACTTCTTCTCCACGGTTTCTTCTATATGGGCAAAAACGCGGAAAAAGGCATATGCGTGTCCGGAGCCGATGACCGTTTTAGAGTCGGAAATGAGTACCCCAAAAAAAATGCTTTCGGTGGATACCGACCTAGACAACATTTTTCCACAAAAAAAACGGCCATCCAGCCAGCCATAAAGCCCGGCAGGCCCCAGAAACTGTGCAAAATGTCCCCTCCGTGGCATGTCCCAACTACATAAATCCAGATTAATTGGGCATATTAAATGGACCAACTTGTGCGATTCGGGATAGGACGTTCACGAATGGTTTTTGGGGCCTAAAACTTTGATTTTTTCTCTTTTATCGCAAACCGGAACGCCAGAATACAGAACTTACACGTATTCGAATTTTGTCCGAAATTTTCCTTTAAAATTGCGAACCGCAGTGCCGCTAGAGCCTGCATGCTTTCGAATGTTCTGTTGTGGCTCCCTCTGTTCGGGGGATGTTTCATGAACCTGCAACAATTCGAAAACCCATTCGGCGCGTTCGATTTGAATCCCTAACTGTAAAATTTGCTTGCTCTAAAATTCAAAGTGCAAACGCATATTCAAACAAGTCCCCACCGTGGCAGTCGCGGTTTCAACTTCAAACCGAAAAAAACGCGTCAGAAGTGGAAAGTTCAAGTTGTTCTAAGAAGCTGTGGTCACCGGTAAGCGGAAATTCACTCAGGATTCTTCCTGAACTCAGAAAAGCGATTTTAAGTCAAATAGTCCCCTCCGTGGCAGCTTTTTCTTGAAATCTTCAATAAAGATAGAAATTCTGAGAAAATTTCCCCAAGAAAGTTCCAAAATGGTAGACGGTCGCCTTGTAACCCCTGCAGCAGAAACGGGCTTGTTTTGGGGCCATATGAGGGGAGAACCCACAAAAAACTCGGTCGGTAAACTTTTTTTTGCTGGGTTTTGAATGTGCAAATATGCCTTTTTTCGCGTTTTTGCCCATATATGTATTGCATGCTATTACAGTCTCTACTAAAAAAACGTTTTAAATTCAAACAACAAAGACTAGGAAAAATAACAATGAAACTATATCTTCTAAGCAGGATTATAATTTTGTCAATCAAATCCTATATAAATTCACAATACAAATTTTCATTAAAATCGCGTACATTATTTATTTTATTAAAATCCACCAAATACCTTATAATATCAAGCTTTATTAAGTAACACCTTTTTTATATAAGCTTTTAATAGCAATAATAAATACCAATTAATTCACTAATTTTATTAATGCATTAGTAAGAGCCAGCCCCCTTCAGCTTTAATTTTTGTGCACTATATGAAAGGAATTTTGATAATGATAAATATATCTATAAAATAAGAATTTTCTTATTATATACATACTGTGTATTTTTTTTTTTAACTTTATTACATTTAATATTATTAATAAGACAGTAAAAATATTACATCCAAAAAGAAGTATGTATTTTATACCTTTTCCAGAATGCACTATTTTTACATTTAGTTTTTATTGTTACTTGTATTTGTTTTTCTAGTGTTAATGAATTTTTATTAGCGCATCATATATCGTTAATAAAAAAATAATAAATTATTAAAAAAAAACAATCGTTATTTTTAGGTACTGATTTATTTATTTGTTTTATTGTTTTATTTATATAAATATTTATTTATTTTTTTTTTTAAACAATTATTAAAGACGCAATTAATAAAATAACAGTTTGTTTTTTCTCTATTTTGTTTAAAATTTAATAATAAACAAATTAGTGAAAAATTTATATTTTTTATAAAAAAAATTATATAAATATTAATATATTAAATAAATTAATAGTTTAATATTGCGTCTCAATAATTAAATAATTTTCCAGGTTTGGCATTTTTGTTTGTCAGCTAGTTTTAGGATAATAAATAATAAATATTAATTTAATTAATAAAAAAAGTAAATAAAATAATAAATCCTTCATTATTAAAACTAGTGATATTTAAAGAATTGTTAAGAGAATGTTAAACAGCATTTAAAAATTCAATCGCTTAGTTGATATTAAATTAAATATATTAAAAATACATTATTTAAAATAATTTTAACTACAATACATAATTTAATAAAAAAAAACCGAACAACAGCTTTAAAAATAATTTAATTTATCTCAACAAAAAAAAGTAAAAATAAAACATAATTATTATTTGTTTTTAAAAAAAATGATACACACTCGTAATGATAGCATTTGTAGTAGGCGTCATTATTCAAAACACTCATATGTATATTTTTTGGTTTTTATATTGTTTTTATGTTTTTATTTTACCTCTGTTAAATTTAATAATTTGATTAATATTAAATAATAAAAAAAACATACTCACATACACACAATTCTATAGAAAAACCATTTATATACATACAAATACAACAAAAAAGTATTATTTATATATATTTTTTAAATTTATATTAATGTTTATATTTATGTAATATTTTATTTTTTAAAAAATAATTATTTTCATTTTCTCTAAAAACCAAATAAAAGGACGAACTTTAATAGGTCCGTCTTTTGATTAAACAAAAATCTCTTAAACCAAAAAAACACATCAAAGAAGCTTTTGAACTAAATTTTATTTTTTTGATTGAATATGTAATGTATAAAAACAAAAAAAAATGCATGATTTTTTTTTCTTTTTCACTCGACATGCATCTTGATGAGCGCACACACAAACACATTTAATAAACTCAGAAACAAAAATGCAACGATTTCATTATTTTAATGCATTTTGTGTGCATCATGCATTCTGTGTGTGCATCGTGAAAGTTTTCGCATGAGTTTAAAAAGTGTCCCCCTTTTTTGTTGTTGTTGTTGTTTATACTAACACATAAGCATAATTATTTTTTAGGTGATCGATAACGTAAAAGTTTACCTTTTAAGCACATGTTTTGATTTTTTCTCGTTTATTATGTTTTTTTAAAGTTTTGATACTTTTGGTTAATGGAATATTGAAATGTCATGTCAATGTGTGTTAATTGAGATTTTATATTGCAATTTTTAATTTGTTTTTTAATTTTTAATAAAAAAAGAAACATACATATGTAGGTACATTATATATTTTTGCCTTAATTTTTTTTTTCTTTTTTGAAGTAGTGAAAAATACTTAATTGTTCAAAATTTATTTATATTTTATTATTATTCATTGGATTTTTTTAAGAATTAAACATTTAACTTCTACAAAATAAATATTCTAAACATTTGTTAGTAGTACATATTAAATTTTAATTAAACGCAGAACATCGATTACATATTAAAATTGATAATTTTTTTAACTAAATAACAGTTGACAATATAATATACAGAATACAGTTTTTTTAACAACTACATATAGTATAAAATATGTATCATCATCTTTTAGGGGTAGACAGTGATGGACAAAATTTGTCTTTCCTTATCTTCTTGGTCAGTACGTTTAAAATTGTTGCTAGGATTGTAGTCCAGTCAATTTAGACATCCGAGGGTACATAAATTCGCACCAAGCTGAAAATTGGTAGGATTGTTCAAAGCACCGTTATAAATGAAATCTAAAAGGTCCCAACCGATCCGGCACCTGGAACCTGGATTTACTCGGAGTCAAAGATCACAAAAACGGGTTTTTCGCGATTTTCAGCAAAACGGTAACTTTTATCATAAAATAGTGTTTACAAAGTTTGTAGATTATGCGATTACCTACAAAAAAGGATCTTATACATTTTCCTGTACGAATTGTCATTCATGAGATATCGCCGTTTTAAAGATTTATTATCCCATTTATTGGTCTAATTTGACCGGACTATTGTTAAGAATTTCTTTAAATTAAAACACCGGTTCTTTTGATATTTGAGTTTATTTAAGCAATTGAACAGTCAGGATTAGGGAATCCAATCCCGCATCAAAACCTCGATCCCGCAAGCAAGTGGGATCGAGGTCAACAATACCGCGGATCCGCGGGATTTGTGGGACGTCCAAAAATCATAGATATTGTTCTAAGTAGTTATGTTCTTGAATCTATGAAGTATTATATGAAAAAAGAGCGTAACTAACTACTAAGTCAGCCAAACAAAGTATTCAGGCCAATTCTAAACTAGGCTGGAATTGATTCCGATGGAATTTTCTTACATAGTAGCATAAATTTTAATTTCACAATTACTCTCTGTTACAACAGAGCTTATGCTACTGATGTAAAAAAATTCCAGCGGAATCAATTCCAGCGTAGTTTAGAATTGGCCTGAATACTTTGTTTGACTGATTCAGTAGTTCGTCTGACATACAATAAGATTAGCCGCTGGGGTAATCCCCATATACTCATGCGCGTGGGAAATCCCAGCTCGTTGGCGTAGGGTAACTTGACATTTACTATGTTTCAATGACCAGAAGTAGAATATTCGTTGCGCTTACAGAAAGATTTTCCCCTCAAGTTAACTCGATGCTGTTTCCATGACGGTTCTGGTTTGAAGTGACAGATAAATAATTTTACGTCGTGTCTTCGTTGACATATGTGCAGTAAACTTAAATCTCAACTTTAGCATCAATTTCCGACATGTTTCGTAGAGTTTTCTTGGATTTAACAAAATTTAACTCAACTCGCGTTTCTGTGGACGCTTACTCTGAGTTAACCCAGGGAAAACACTGCATGGAAACTCAGTAACTGATCACGTTCAGACACACGCTCTAAATATACTTAGACGAATTTGTGTTATTGCTGTATTGTTTGTAGGCAGATATCTTTAACTAACGAATTTTAAATATTTCGGAGTGTAAGGCGAGTCAATTTCAAACTGGTATCAACATAATCACACCCAAAACCAGTTTACAATCAAAATGAATCCTCTGCTCACCCACGAGCACAACTGATTTTCTATGCCCATATAGTTTTTAGCCACGAGATGTTAAGTAGTTGAGATGAAGTGCAATCACGCAACTGAAATCGCTTCCGACCGGCAAGAGCAATCGTACGCTCAAACTAGTTTAAAATCGGTCTCGTTTCTGTCGACTCGTGTATGGACTCCCACAGTTACGTATGCAACTAGAATTCCAAATCAGTTGACTCGTGTCCGGATGGCCTAAATCTACTTTTATTAATACTTTGCCATATTGTTAGTATTTCTCACTCACTCTCAATAGTCCCAGTTCTTATAACAAGTGATTATACTGTCAAATCCCGCGAAACCCGCATGTCTAGTCTACGTTACTGATCACGCAAAAATGGTGCGGGATTGGACTCCCTAGTCAGGATTTACAACTAGGTTGTAGTCGATTTTGCAGTTGTTGGGCTTTGGGCTTGGAAATTTTTAACATCCTCCGGGCGGCGATATTAATTGGCTTCTAAGGCTAAGAACATAGTGAAGCAGAGAGCAAAGCAGCGATGAGAGCGGAGAGCAAAGAGGCTGAAAGGATGATAGCAGAGAAATCAAAATTGTTTGAACGCGCCGCTTTGCTCCACTATGCGTGTGTTAACAGAAAACTCACTTATTTGATTTCGCTGCTTTGCTCTGCGCTTTCATCGCTGCTTTGCTTTCTGCTTCACTATGTTCTTAGCCTAACGGGTAAAGCAGCTCTTTTGAATTTCGAGTCATTAGCAATTTGTATCTGACATGAACGAACTTTACCATCTCCACCAGGAGTACTACATCTCCTAATTTAATATTTGAAGCGCCCTTGCCTTTATTATGATTGGACATGGCGTAAGTGCTGATGATACTCGTTAAAGAAACGTTTTTTGGAGGAACCCAGTAAGCGTAAACGATCTTTCGAAATTTGCCTAACTCAGTCCGCACTGATATTGTTATCATTACCAGCTGCGAGAGAATGATATAAAGGTTGGGTTCCTTGAAGTAAATTTGCAGGGTTAAGCGGCAACAGGTCTGAGGGGTCATCGCCGGTCATCGCAGATATCTGCCTACTAAGCAATAGAGTAATAACACAAAATCGTCTAAGTATATTTGTGTGTGTGTATCCCAACGTGATCAAATACTGTGTTTCCATGGAGAGTTTACTCTGGGTTAACTCAGAATAAGCGCCCATTACTGAGTTTCCATGAGATTTCAACCAGAATTGAACCCGAGTTATACGTTAAGGAAACCGACGCAGCTAAGAGTTTTCGTTAAAGATCTTCAACTCTGCTCAAATCAACGAAAATGGGTAGGTTGAACAGAGTTTATGCATACAACTAAAAACGGTACACTGATAAAGATACAAAAAGAGCAAATGTCGCGCCTCGCTTGGACGTCAGAAGAGATTTTATATTTCAGATGGGCCGAATGCTCGGCTGAATATTCGTATTTTTTAATGTTCGTCTTCGGCCAAATATTTGGTTAGTTTGCCGAATAATTACCGAATATTTAAATAGTATTATTTTGAGAGTTACATATCGTCGCTTATCCAGAATAGTGCTACAACTCAAAAATTTCCAATTTCGAGTTTATTTTAAGAATGTATAGCTAAATATGCATATTTTTATGTAGCAAAAATCCATATTAATACTTCTAAAAATGACCGCTGGAAACCCGCTAGAATCCAAGATAATAACATGGGCTTGTATGAAACTAAAAACTTTCAAATGGCTCCCCTGTAAAATTCATTGTTTTTGAGTTGTGACACTATTCTGGATAAGCGACGAATGTTAAAGAGGCTTTATTCTGGAACCGTACATAGGTAATATTTGTAAATGAAACAAAGCACGTCTTTGTTTAACCATATCTATTCACAAAAACAAATATTAAAAGAATATTGAGAATCTGCACGCGAGTCGACAGAAACAAAACCGATTTGAAACTAGTTTGCAACTGCTTGCGTGCAACTGTTCCGGTCTGAAGTAATATCAAGCAGGTGAGAGAGAAGCGTACCTGAGTTGCATTCAGCGGTTCCATTATATGCATTTGAATACACCTCAAAAGTGATATTTATTTTTCCAAATTAATTTTTATTGCTTTCCCAAAAAATATTACATTTAAATTGCGCTTTTTTTATCTTCTATACCAAAACAATTTCTAACTTACCCTGCCAATTATTTTTTCCCAATTGCGAGAATTGTGCGATTTCCCAATGAAAGTATCGAATTCCTCTTAAACAGGCCCAAATAGCAGCAATTTTTCCGTAGAAAAAAAAATTAATTACCACAAACAGGATTGCCTCAAACGCAAAAAACGATTCCAATTCCGAATTAATAACGTCCGCCTCCTCGCATCCATTTTTTGATTTAATCTGATTAATTGATTCCAATTAAAGCGGAAATCCAAAAACAAACACGAATCGCTCTGGGAAATAATTATTGAAAAGCAATTTCATATCACCAATAAAAATTAAAGCAAATAGCCCACAGCCCAGTAATTGACCGAAGGCAGAGACCGTGTAATTGCCATGTAGTGGCAAAGGTGAGCATTTTGTCCGAATGTTAGTAGCCGTGGCAGGATATTTTTACTTTCGTAGATATCGGAAATCACTTCAAATTGTGAAAAGGCTAAGCGCGGTCCTTTACAAACACCGAGCTGGGATCCGGGAGGGTATGGTCAACACAGCATCTCGGCAGAAGGCTCGAGTGAAAGTGAATTATGTAGAAGTGAATTTATCGCTTGATGATTACGAATTGAGTGAAATATAAGCACTCGACGCTGCGAAGGATGATTACAGGACACAAGAGCCTTGTAACAAAATCAATACGGAAGACATGTCTTCTTGGCTTGATTAAATAAGCCAACGTCAGAAAGTGCTCCTCCGCAAGAGATCCTGCGTTCAATCACCAAAGGAGCCCTGTATCCCGTTCATTGAGCCCCAAGTCCTCCAGTCCTCCGATAGCTACACCCAGGAGCAGCTCCAGTTAAAAGGAAACGCTTAAGCTAAAATGAGATACTTTAAGTTGTTTGCCTTCTGGATGGGAGTTTGCATAACTGCTTGCAAACATCTTTGAACTGATTTGATTATATGTGCTAGGGCAGAAGGTGCGGGCGCTGGCAGCGATTTAAAGAAGATCCTTGCTGGAACGAGCGGGTAGAATTTTTCGTAGCAATTACAGTTAATGATTAATTTATTCGTGAATTACATTCGGCAGTGGGGGACTCGATGATGCTCGCCCAATACCAGCAACAGAGAGTGTGAAAATTATGAGAGTATTATAATAATATTAGGGAGCTTTTAAGGGAAACATTGTGGGTGATGTTTCCTTTATTAAATGTAGAATTTTCAAACGTTAGCAATAGAAGTCCTGCAGCTTTAAATTTTAATATTCAAAAGCTAATGATCACAGCTAAAAATTGGTTATAAGAAGCCATACTCATCCGTCTCTACATAGGAATTAAAAAAAAAAATATGAGTGTGCTTAAGACCACACTTTAGAAGTAAAACTTTTGTGCCCAACGGCTAGTAATATGCAATAGATATAGTGGAAAGTCTGTCGGATCTATAGTACGCTTGAGAAAATTCAGGCCAACGACAGATGCAGGAAGAATAGTGACGAATCTACTGACGGACTTGATACAAATACTATTTGAAAATATTTATGAATTCCTATTTACATTAAAACCTAAAAGTAACCGAGTAAAAATAATTTTTATTGGCTAATTTTCTTAAAAGCATACACACGGGTATGCACATCCCACACGGGTATGCACGCTTCCGCCACAGGCAGGGATACTACCGCCACAGGCACGAAAATCTAAATATTCGCCTCATGGAAGTAAGCTGGTGACACATGCATTGCATTCAGAGGTTCATAAAATTGCATGGTTTTTCCGTCCCGGCTTTCACACATAGCCCGAAAATCTAAGTAACGAGTGCATGCAAGGTGCATGTGTTTGTTGTGCATACTTGTGTGTGCTATTTCGAATGCGGCATTACAGACAAAGTTAAAAGTAGTCCGACCTTTGCGTGGCATGCATTCCATTCATGGAACATTCCGTCAGGTCGCTTTTGAATACACACACTTCTATATTATTTATCAACGAATTGAACGCATGTACGCTTGGATATGTCACCAGCTGTATGCATGCTCCGCTCCCGCTACATTCATGATCATTAATAATTGCATCCGCATCGGCATAGACTATTCCAAACCCAGGTTACTATCCCAGAGGTCCCGGGTTCGAATCCCGGTCAAGCCCCACGGTCCTTCGCCTTTTCCACTTTCCCAACTACATAACTTTCCTTCTTTCTTCTTCCCTCTTTACATTCCTGATTCCTTCTGCCATAGCCTTCTTTAGCCCTTCCCGCTTCACCAAAGCGCATGTCATCAGTTGGTTGATGAGATTCAACTCGTTTCAGGAGGCATAACACTCCAGCGAGTTGTTTCTCGATGCCCCGATGACAAAGTCGCGACAGTACTGGTTGGTGGGAGTAGGTGGACTGCAAAATATCGCTGGTAGGCTGTGACAGTTCCTTTCTTCCCCGACTAGAGCTGCTGTTCGATATTGCACTCTATATGAAGAAAATAGATTGTCGACACAGTATAAAGGGCGTTTCCTGTGACTCTAGTCTTTCACATAAAAAAAAGGTATTGTTTTACCAAGCAGTCCGCCAACCACATACAATGAAGCTTTACCTACGCGAGCCGCTTTACCTACGCGAACGAGAGCCAGTTTACTTGAGTATGGTATTGGCACGCTTTATGGCCACCTAGCCAATTACCTGATTTCTTCGCCCCATCTTTTGGGGAGCCAATTAATTTTAAAGGGAACAAAAAGAAATGCAAAAAACAATCAACCTTTTTCAAATTCTTTTTTCTAGGCGTAGTTGAAAATAATTTATTTTAACGTATTAAACCGAATTTGAAGCATAAAGTTGAAAAAACATTTTTTTCAAACCTTTATATTTTCAGACGATGTAGGGATAGTTTCAGCCCTTTACTATTATCCCTTATCATAAAATTTGCTTTGTTATAAATCAACCACTTTTGAATATAAATGTTGCACAAAATGTATTTTATTAGATTGTTTTTGATTATAATTAAAATTATTGCGAAAACACTTTAAAAGGGGAATTTTTAAGCATATTTAAAGGTGACATCCATATTTTAAGACTGTGGGACCCTGATTTTCGTAATCAGCGACCCAAAAAACATATCAGGAACGATTTTCACAACAGTGTAATGTTTTGACATAAACGATTCGTCGATTTGTGCAAGCTAAAAAAAATTGTAATTTAAAAAGGGGAAAGGTCCAGCACATCTCACCAAAGGGGAAGTGGGTGCCAATTTTAAACAACAGCACCTCACACATTTAATTCACCACTCCCTTTTGGTATATTGTAAGCACCCAAACCACCGCCGAAAATTCTTCTCGTATATGCCGCTTCCAACATGTCAGTCAACTCCAAAGTGTCTGCGGCATAAGCCCGGCTAGTGACCAAACCACAAGAAAAATCTGAAATAATTCACCTCTACAGAATGGTGAATTTGTATTCCTATAATGAGATAAAGCATAGTCTGGGCGACAACATAGCTAACATGCCAGAAAATCTATGCAGTAAGGCAGAGTGTATTTTAACTGTTGCACACACAGCCCCGAGTGTCATCGTCTCTTGTACCCCGTCCGCCCCTTTTCCCATCGTTATACGAAAGTTCTGACGATTTTTCATGTGTGAGAGCGTTACGAGAATGAAATTGATTCACTCTCATGTAAATTTTTTTAAGCAAACGTCCCTAAAGAAGTTTTACTTCAAAAATAAAGTCAATTTATTAAAGGCTACACCAAGAAACTTTCTGGGTGGATAGATAGACTAATGGTTCAACTTCTACACTACAGAAACCTTTTCAGCACGATACTATGTATATTGACAAAATTATGTGTTATAAAGGGCATACTATCTGTTCCTTGGATATAATTGTGTTTTGTGTGTTAGGTCTATTTCTACAATCCTTCTCACTACCTCCTAATAGCTTGAATCTAAACAAATTCTACACGACAATCAGTAGGGCTTTAAACCAAATAGATCAACTAACGAACTGCTTATGTATTTTATTGCTCAGATCAACTGAAGTGTCCATCGTTTTAACAAGTTTTGTCGAATTGTTCAAGACATCTCCAAGGCCTTTAACAAAAAAATGGTATTCCACGATACAAACTAAATTCCTAGTACTCACTTAGTTTTAAAGAACAGGGTGGAAAGTTTTATTTCTGAAAGATCAATCAATCTATTGGACGATGTCAAATCTAGCCTCACAGCGTATTCCAAAATATTGATACAGTAAAGAACAGTGTATGTAAATTTTCGACCTGGAAATTATAGAGCGAAGCCCGACTGGATTAAAACATAAATGACCTCTGGATCAAACTAGTTGGGATGTGGGTTTGACCCCTTCGGTCCACACGATTAACTTCCCCGTATGATGAACGAAGATGGAATAAACTGACTTCTTACAAAATAGTTATACGTTTAGCACTGGTGGAAAATTGGCTAGTATCAGAACTGATGACAAAGCAATCCCGAGAGAAGCTAGTTCAAATAACTGTAATAGTGGTCCGCTCGACCGAATATTATAAAAATCTTTTCAGATTATATTGTCGCTAATACGCTTCGAACGGCACCTCAAGTAAGTTAATATCTTTCGTGGTTCGGGCGATATCGTGCAGGTACAAAAATTACTTACGCCACTTAAACAAAAAAACGGCTCGACCGAATTTTATGAAAATCTTTTCAGATCATATTTCGGTTAATACGCTTCGAACGACACCTCAACGAAGTTGATATCTTTTTTGGTTCGCGCGATATCGTGCAGGAAAAAATGACCACATCCGTACGCACACACACACACACATACTTCCTCCCAATTTTTTGCTTAAAATGCTCCTGGGACCTTGAAAGATGAAAATACATCGAAAATTTCGATTTCGATTTTCGGACCGATAACAATAACTTCCTATACTGGGAAGTTAATAAAGCCAAAATTCATTTAAAACATGAAAGGATGAGATTGAATATTCGAGCAAGATCATGCCCCATCCAAAGGGCTAGAATTGTTTTGTGGGACAAGATGTTAGGGTTCTTAACTGACCTTTTCTAATTGAAAACATATGGGAATGGCTGACGCGAAATGTTTATGAAAGTGTAAATTCCAAAAAGAAGCCTTCATATCGCTAGAAAGAGCAGCAAAGAAATTCGGACTAACAATTAATGAAGAGAAAACGAAATATATGTGCATCTCCAAAAGACGTAATGATCGCCAGAATATGACAATTGATACATACAACATCGAAGCAGTAAAAGAATTTATATATCTAGGGACGCTAATTTCAAAAGAGAACGACACGACATTAGAAGTTAAAAGGAGATTAGCGCTGGGAAACAGATGCTACTTTGGGCTACGTAAATATTTCTTATCAAGGAACATATCAAGAAGCACTAAAGTAAAACTGTACAGAACTCTTATAAGGCCAATACTACTGTATGGATCCGAAACCTGGACATTAAGAAGTAACGAAGAACACCTCCTAGGGTGCTTCGAAAGAAAACTCCTGCGCACTATATATGGAGGAATCAACGAAAACGGTGTTTGGAGGAGAAGATACAATCACGAATTGTATCAGTTGTATAAAGATCCAAACATCATAAAAACTATAAAAATTAACAGAGTCCGATGGGCAGGACATGTTGAACGTAGCAGTGACGACAGCATAACAAAAATTATTATGAACAGGAGACCAGACGGACACAGAGGTACGGGACGTCCAAAAAAGAGATATACATATAGACAGCGTAGAAGAAGATCTACGAACCCTAGGTATAAGAAATTGGAGACTTCACGCCAGGGACCGACAGTTCTGGAGGAGGATGTTGCAGGAAGCCAAGGCCAATAACAGGCTGTGGAGCTATTTATGAAATTCCAAAATAAAACTGACTTGACAGCCAGGATTAAGGGAAAGTGGAGCAAAGTACCGCAGGACCGCATATTAATATAGGCCTTCAAGCATTTTGAATTAATAAACAAACAAGGAGAAAATACTAACACACTCATACTGTAAAAAATCCTAATTTAGTCTTTTAATTATTAAATTTCTCCAAAATTTTCATTACTTATCTTCATGCTCTCTTCTCTATCTCTCTCTAAAGGCTCTACAGCAGGTATCCGGTCCTGGCCTGGCCGCAACAAATGTGTCGTTCACTGCAACTCCGCAGTTCAAAAGACTAGAGGTTCAGCCGCTTCGGACTCACATTCCGTCACATCCCCGCTACAAAACCAAAGCAACTCCAGAAGTGTACTATGACTGCACTTATGGTGCACTTCTGGAGCCGCTCCACCCCCACAGCGAAAGATATGACAAAATGCAACTCCAAAGCAGCGTTACCGTTCTACTACATATGTAGTAGTTTTACTACCTTTTTAGAAAAAAAATATGAGTGTGCTTAAGACCACACCTTAGAAGTAAAACTTTTGTGCCCAACGGCTAGTAATATGCAATAGATATAGTGGAAAGTCTGTCGGATCTATAGTACGCTTGAGAAAATTCAGGCCAACGACAGATGCAGGAAGAATAGTGACGAATCTACTGACGGACTTGATACAAATACTATTTGAAAATATTTATGAATTCCTATTTACATTAAAACCTAAAAGTAACCGAGTAAAAATAATTTTTATTGGCTAATTTTCTTAAAAGCATACACACGGGTATGCACATCCCACACGGGTATGTACGCTTCCGCCACAGGCAGGGATACTACCGCCACAGGCACGAAAATCTAAATATTCGCCTCATGGAAGTAAGCTGGTGACACATGCATTGCATTCAGAGGTTCATAAAATTGCATGGTTTTTCCGTCCCGGCTTTCACACATAGCCCGAAAATCTAAGTAACGAGTGCATGCAAGGTGCATGTGTTTGTTGTGCATACTTGTGTGTGCTATTTCGAATGCGGCATTACAGACAAAGTTAAAAGTAGTCCGACCTTTGCATGGCATGCATTCCATTCATGGAACATTCCGTCAGGTCGCTTTTGAATACACACACTTCTATATTATTTATCAACGAATTGAACGCATGTACGCTTGGATATGTCACCAGCTGTATGCATGCTCCGCTCCCGCTACATTCATGATCATTAATAACACAGGCCTACAAGGTTTTTCCCCCTTTCAATTTAATAGTCGTATCCTAAGTATTTTTTCGCGCTGAATCCGAATCCGTTGGCCAAATTGCCCTATCACGTCAGGATTTTGAGCAATCCTAACCTAAAAGTGCCAAAAAGCGTGTTTTTTGCACTTTTGCGCGTTAAATATCTCAAAACTGAGGAATGATAGGGCAAATCTGACAACGGGATCGTTTTCAGCATGCCAAAATCTACAGAAAACCATATCGAAAGCGTGAAATTTGAAAAAACTTTTTTTGTAATACTGAAAAGAAAAACGATGATATCATGTGTTAATAAAAATCGTCGATTTCGCGCCAAGAAGTTGCCAAGAAGTTTTTCTTTTCAGTATTACAAAAAAAGTTTTTTCAAATTTCACGCTTTCGATATGGTTTTCTGTAGATTTTGGCATGCTGAAAACGATCCCGTTGTCAGATTTGCCCTATCATTCCTCAGTTTTGAGATATTTAACGCGCAAAAGTGCAAAAAACACGCTTTTTGGCACTTTTAGGTTAGGATTGCTCAAAATCCTGACGTGATAGGGCAATTTGGCCAACGGATTCGGATTCAGCGCGAAAAAATACTTAGGATACGACTATTAAATTGAAAGGGGGAAAAAATGACCCGTTTTTTGTAGGCCTGTGTAATTGCATCCGCATCGGCATAGACTATTCCAAACCCAGGTTACTATCCCAGAGGTCCCGGGTTCGAATCCCGGTCAAGCCCCACGGTCCTTCGCCTTTTCCACTTTCCCAACTACATAACTTTCCTTCTTTCTTCTTCCCTCTTTACATTCCTGATTCCTTCTGCCATAGCCTTCTTTAGCCCTTCCCGCTTCACCAAAGCGCATGTCATCAGTTGGTTGATGAGATTCAACTCGTTTCAGGAGGCATAACACTCCAGCGAGTTGTTTCTCGATGCCCCGATGACAAAGTCGCGACAGTACTGGTTGGTGGGAGTAGGTGGACTGCAAAATATCGCTGGTAGGCTGTGACAGTTCCTTTCTTCCCCGACTAGAGCTGCTGTTCGATATTGCACTCTATATGAAGAAAATAGATTGTCGACACAGTATAAAGGGCGTTTCCTGTGACTCTAGTCTTTCACATAAAAAAAAAGGTATTGTTTTACCAAGCAGTCCGCCAACCACATACAATGAAGCTTTACCTACGCGAGCCGCTTTACCTACGCGAACGAGAGCCAGTTTACTTGAGTATGGTATTGGCACGCTTTATGGCCACCTAGCCAATTACCTGATTTCTTCGCCCCATCTTTTGGGGAGCCAATTAATTTTAAAGGGAACAAAAAGAAATGCAAAAAACAATCAACCTTTTTCAAATTCTTTTTTCTAGGCGTAGTTGAAAATAATTTATTTTAACGTATTAAACCGAATTTGAAGCATAAAGTTGAAAAAACATTTTTTTCAAACCTTTATATTTTCAGACGATGTAGGGATAGTTTCAGCCCTTTACTATTATCCCTTATCATAAAATTTGCTTTGTTATAAATCAACCACTTTTGAATATAAATGTTGCACAAAATGTATTTTATTAGATTGTTTTTGATTATAATTAAAATTATTGCGAAAACACTTTAAAAGGGGAATTTTTAAGCATATTTAAAGGTGACATCCATATTTTAAGACTGTGGGACCCTGATTTTCGTAATCAGCGACCCAAAAAACATATCAGGAACGATTTTCACAACAGTGTAATGTTTTGACATAAACGATTCGTCGATTTGTGCAAGCTAAAAAAAATTGTAATTTAAAAAGGGGAAAGGTCCAGCACATCTCACCAAAGGGGAAGTGGGTGCCAATTTTAAACAACAGCACCTCACACATTTAATTCACCACTCCCTTTTGGTATATTGTAAGCACCCAAACCACCGCCGAAAATTCTTCTCGTATATGCCGCTTCCAACATGTCAGTCAACTCCAAAGTGTCTGCGGCATAAGCCCGGCTAGTGACCAAACCACAAGAAAAATCTGAAATAATTCACCTCTACAGAATGGTGAATTTGTATTCCTATAATGAGATAAAGCATAGTCTGGGCGACAACATAGCTAACATGCCAGAAAATCTATGCAGTAAGGCAGAGTGTATTTTAACTGTTGCACACACAGCCCCGAGTGTCATCGTCTCTTGTACCCCGTCCGCCCCTTTTCCCATCGTTATACGAAAGTTCTGACGATTTTTCATGTGTGAGAGCGTTACGAGAATGAAATTGATTCACTCTCATGTAAATTTTTTTAAGCAAACGTCCCTAAAGAAGTTTTACTTCAAAAATGATAATCTACTACACCACTACATCAAGTTATCATTCTACTACCATTTTTAGATAATAATTCTAATTTTATTTTACTTATGTCTATATTGATCTGAGCGTTGGTATAAAGTACTAAGTACTCGCCTATAAAATCCGTGTACGTGAGCGTGGTGAAATCTGAGGACCGACCCAAATAACAGAATAACTACTAAAACATAGTTTGATGATATCACGATATGTTAGTTTTAATGAAGCGATTTTGTGTAATATCATCATTCTCCATTAATAAACGTCATCTTACTGTTGTATATTTGGCGGTACATCTTGAGAATGGTCAACGAGTTTCTTTCAACGCATGGAATGATGCTCAACTTGCTGAAACACCTACAGCGATAACTTTGACCAGTTTTTTCGATTTGTAACCTTATTCCACTTGAAACTCCCCATCGAAGAAATTTCAACGCCGATAGCAAGCCGATACGGTTCCTGATCATCCGGATGTGCATTCTAATGATGCTCTTGGTCGCATTTGCAGAGTTCATACGAAGAATGACGTGGGCCGATAACATTTGAATAACTTCGAACTCTCAAAATTGAGATGTTCCCAACAATTCGTGCTGCAACAGCTCAATTTGATTGAAAACGGTAAAGAAATTGTTTCTCCATGTCAGATGCGTACATTATTTGCTATCATTATTTTGACCTACTTCCCATCGAATCCACGTGAATTGTGGAACAAATAGAAGGATGATATATCCGAAAACATTTTACACCGAATTCGGTTCAGTTCAGTAAATCCCGATCTCAAGGTGAATGGCGAGATACATAACCAAGCTTTGCTTTTGATCGAACACGTGTTACCTCACGTGCGGCAGTTGGTTACTCAAGTTTTATTGTCGAATGAACGACGCTTTATTGAGAATCGGAACGCGAAGATGATCGAAATGCTTTGAACCAATAGGCTCGAGAGAATGTACCACTGTTGAGTACCCAACAGAAGGAAGTGTGCGATACGTTAATGAAGGCAATTAATTATGGAAATGGTGGCCTTTTTCCCCCGATGCGTCGTGTGGAGCTTGCAAGGTATTCGTCATATCATTAATTTTGGCCATTGCTCGTACGAGATCCGAAATTGCTGTAGCAGTTGCTTCTTCTGGGATAGTTGCCATGTTGCCAGAAGGATGCCGATGTTTTAATTGCCGTTAAACCTTCAAACGATTCAAAATCCGACATGTAACTTTGCAAAACACTTAGCACTGGCCAAAGCTTTGGTAGCAAGTAAAATCATCATCTGTGATGAATACACAATGACGTACAAACACGCATTGGAAGCACTCAATCTAACTATGAAAGATCTGCGCATTGACTAAAGATGACACTATCAATCATTCCATGAACCACTGCTGCCCATGAAATAAACGCTTACCTCAAAGCATCGAATCAGTGACGCTTTATAAAGAAACGACAGCTGATGACAAACATGCGAGTTGCCTTGCTAAACGATCCATCTGACGAAGATTTCTCTAAGCAATTGCTGACTGTCGGTAATGGCCGTGTTCCTGTCCTGTTTCCGCTGAATTTTTGCAATTCATTTTCTTGCTTTCATCATGACGATCAACAAATCACAAGACCAATCCTTGGGTGTTTTAGGCCTGAATCTAAAAAATGAATTTTTCTCTGACGGTAAATTATACGTACCATGTTCACGTGTCGGCAAACCATCCGCTTTGCTCGTTCTCGCAGGTGGCAAAAAATGAAAAATTGATTTGAAATCAAAAAAGTTTGCTACCTTTTTTTTTTCAAAAAGGTAGTAGATTTTACTACTCTCAAAATTCATCATAAGGTAACATTGCTCCAAAGCAAATCAACCTGCAATACTCTAAAATACGGAGCCACGCCACTCCTACATTGGACGACACAAATGTTGCTCGTTTCGTAATAATTCGTTTTTCCGGGTGAGGTTATTAGCCTCCCGCCAACCTTACTTGGAAGGGACTAGCTCGATCACATTAGCCTACCCTCTCTCATAGGGTAGTTACCAATGGACACCACTAGTAATAATCGCACTTCCATCATTCCAAAATAGTTGCGGCACGTGCATGTTATGCTAAATGTTATTCCCCCCATTTCGCTGATGACTGACCACCTTATCTTCATGCCCTTATTATATTATTGAGTAGTAGGGAACCAAAAACTTATGAGTTTAAGTCAAAGGATACAGCAAAAACGAAATTTTTATACCTGATCCTATCCTATTTTCGGACTGTGTATTATTCTGTCGTTTATTCTAATATTTTGTCATTGAACCAGACTCTCCACTATTAACGAATTTAAACGGTGAGATTTCGTACCCTATATTCTTTCAACTTAAGAAGTATGGATAATTCTCAGGCCAAAGAAGATCATTTAATTCTTCACCGTTAAACTAGTTCTGAATGAATATGACGAGTTTGTAATGATCCTATCACATAGCTACTTCAACGAAATTAATGGCACTAGGACAATCTATTTAATTAATGTACCTTTCGAAGGCATCAAGCCGAATTACCTTGAATCATCCGTCCTTATTGAATTTCCCAGGCCATCATATCCATTACATTACGTCTTTGTGGTCAGGGATTGCGTTGATTTCTTCGTTTGTTTCATCGTTTGTAATTAAACCTCATATCCGTACTTTACTATAGGCCGTATTTTAGTTTCATAAAATTAAGCGCAAAATGTTGGAGCCGCTTGCGCTAGGTCCATCCCGGATGTTTTAATTTCTTAAGTGCATTAAGCAATGTAAATGCTCAACTCTCTCGAATCATAGGTGCGAATGTTCACAAAATTTAAAACTGAAACAAAACAAAAATGCCTTCTCCCGGGTGCAAAAAATTACACAATTTTGTCCAATTTCTGTCCCTGTACTTTATCATACAAGAAAAATCGAGGACATTTTACTTTTCTTCGTGCAAGAAGTTTACAGAAATTTTAGCTTCGAGATTTTTATAAAATTTTACTCAAGTAATGTTCCTCGAGATTTTACTCAAAAAGTGAAGGAATACCCCTTTATTTTCGAGACTCAGAACCAAAAATTTGGGGAAAAAATTCTATTAAAAGCACCGCAACAACCACTTATACAAAAAATTGTTCCGATGGCTCTGTATTGAATCAAAAATGCATTGCAAGAATTCAGAGGTTCAAAAAATCTGCCACCCCATCGTCCTGTTCTACTCTCTTCCCGGCAAACGATGTTTTCAGCCGATTTTTGTTGGTTAGATATTGACCCATGTGAAACTTCCTATCAAATCTTTCTTTTATTTTATACGCATTATTTTGGTGCAATCTTAAATTTTGCGCAAACTATGAAATTTATTTCTCCCATCCAGCGAGTGTTCGTATCTTACTGAAATGACCAGCTAATGGGGCGCAATATGGCATAGTGCACCGGGCGCAAGAAAAACCAAGCGCCAACCCTGCCTCGAATTATATTTTACAATTGTCATGTTTTGTTGGTTTATGCTAATTCTGGACACAGGGAACCGGGCGCAGTTAGTCAGGGGCGCAAGCGTCAGATATTAAGATTTAAAAAAAATTCACAGGAATTTCTCCTCCATTTTAGCTTAGAGATTCGAGAAGAGAAATTTCAGTATACCAGAGAGCTCTAAAGGTAAAATTATTCTCTCTAAAACGATAACAAACGCCATGAAAACGCCAGCGTGTTAGCAAATTTAACTCAGGCAAGATACTCTGCTGGATTCAAGCCCTGAGAAAGAATATAAATCCCTAGTGTCTTCTTCAGGTATAACTAGACTATCCATGCTCATCCTGGCAGGGGATTTGGCGACTGGTTGAAACCTCTTCTCGGAAAAATTCTTATTATGGAATCGAGAAGTTAGACTTGAAGTAACTAGTATATACGGTAAGGACCGCAGGAATAATGATTTAAGGTACTACGATATAAATTTACCACATGGATTGTCAGGACATTATAAAAGCTTAGATAAATGTTTTGTCAGTGTTCAAGTGACAGTGAAACAATCAATTCCGCGGCATATGTAGTTTTCATAGTTTTCAATTTCTTATAAAACATTTGAACTAGTATTATATAATTTTGTATCAATTGCGATTTTATGTTACCATTCCACCCACAAATCAAGAAGACTCCATAAAATGTCTTACAGTTATTGAAATTGGAATGATATCGACAGCAGCTTTCTGCCCAATTTTAAGCTAAACTACTCACACATACGTATAGACATTATATTGATACATGAGGTAATAATACATTTTTCGGGGCATTAAGTGATGATATCATTACAATAGTGACTTCAAAACTAGCAACCATGTATACCATACATGTTCATGCAGAATTTCGCAGACCTATTCAAGCCATATAAGTTGGGTCAACCGGGTCATTCAATGTAAGCCCCATTTCAAAATTCTACTTCTACCTTCTGAAAAAACATATCAAGGGGAAGGAAGAGTCAAGACTGAAGGAGTGCCCGCCAGTGCTCGCGTATAAAACTTAAATGTTCTTCATTCCGAGATATCATGTTATGCAAACAAAATGGAGATGACAAAGGATTTTAAGGTACAAAATCAACCGTTCGTGCTTCTGTGAAATAATGCAATACAAAAAAACGTGCATCAGAAGCATTTGTCAGATACAAACATGCACTCCTTGCTGATTCTACAATTCTTGATTTTAGAGCACAGTAAACACTCCCCAACTTTGTGTCAAGATAGGTGTATCCAAAAATAATGATGGGTGATTACTATCCAAAGCTAAATTTATTCTAGTTTTCATACGATAATCAAGATAATTTTTTAAGATTTTCTCTAAATAATGTGACTGTGTTAAACTACTGTTCAATTAATAAATGCAACTTTCTCTCAACAATGCAAAACCACTCATCGAATTAACAATCGCTTCGCTTTAAATAAACTGCAAGATTCTTGTATCAACACGATGCAGGACCCGGATTTATCTCTGCAATAAAATAACAAAAGTCAATATGTTTCCCCAATGCCCTCCAACACCGCATCCATCACGGAAACGGATTTCGAGTCTGTCGTTTTCCTCAAATCATCCCCATTTTATAGAATTATTTTGCATTTTAAATCATCGCTAAGATTTTTCATCAACAGAAAAACTATGCACGAATCCTCAGCATAAAGGACGAAGGAGTGCCATTGTCCCGAGTAAAACTCCGTTTGCGGTGGGATACAGAACAAAAGTGGAATATAGAATTCTGCATGCATAATAAGGATTAAATTGTGCATGAAACAAACAGAAACGAAAGTTCCAGGAATAATCAATACGAAGGAAAGTAGTAGTTCTATGGAAGTTACGTGAGCAGAGATAAATAAATCTAGCGTAAACAGACCGAAGAAGCAGGACGAAATAAAGGAGATCCTTGATGAAATTTGTTAGCCGGAATTAATATGTATGCTATGTGGGTAAAAATGCCACTGAGTTTGGCTATGTTACATTTACTAAGAATGACCACACGAAATTGTTGTGCCAGAAATATCGAAAAAGTGTTGGAGGTTCGTGATAGAGACACATTTAATAATCTATTATAGTTGTCCTGATCCGGACATAACATGCAGTATCATTTTGGAGCATGTGGCACATATTAAATTTTAGTTAACAATCAATAAATTTTGTTGGTTTGTAAACGCCCGAGTAAAAATGAAATTTGCCCGCACCTAGCATGTAGCAGACACGTACTAGCCTGCACAGTGCCTGCAATGTAGGATGAAGAAATCGGCCACATATAATGTAGAAGTACGGTACTAAGTCTTTTACCTTACCGTGCGGTATTCGAAGCTGTAAGTCTCTTTTACATTACCTTCCCATCGGATAATATGGTAACACATTCCCAAAAGGAGGTATAAGGTAAGCCTCCGAATTGCTATGCTGTATGGAGAGCGGCCATTAATTGGATGCTGTGTATGCGGCTTTTGATCGAGTGAACTATGACTTTTACTTGGAAAACATCATATCTGAACGGAAGATTACAGATTATCAGATTCCACGGATTTCTAGCTAATGAAATCGAAGTTACCTTAGGCGTTCCTCAGGGTAGTCATTTTGGTCCTCTTCTATTTAATATTTTCATCTATTCGAAAAATTAGTTAATATTCCACATCTCTGCTACGCGGATGATCTCAAAATTTATAGTGTCATTAAGACCCAAACTGATGTTTCCTTCATGAAGACAAAACTATATGCCTTACAAGACTGGTGCACCATGAATAAATTACAACTTAACACCACCAAATGCCATGCCATTACCTTCCCCGGTGAAAAACACACAGAAGCGGTACTATTATCTCAACGGCTTAATGTGGATTCAGGTTGATCATATCGTGACCCAACAAACTTCTTGGTTTCATAAAGAGGAGAGCCAAAGAATGTATGGGTCACAAAAACATTCTTCTGTTCTTTAGTCCGCCCTATCCGGGCATATGTGTGTCCTATCTGGGAACCTGTATTCCAAATAAGCAGTAGCAGGATTGAATCAGTTCAGAAAAGATTTCTCCTTTTTGTCCTGAGAAATATACACGACCCCCATGCAATGTTCCCTCTAATTTTTTCACTGACTGGCGCGGTACAAAGGATATTTTTTTTTTATTAAAAAACCAAGCATAGGTGTAACCCTTTGTACTACCAGCCCGTCATGTCGTGGAGTTCATGGTGCAATGTCTAGTAGTAAGCTTGGTTTGAAGAATAGAGGAGAATAGGAAAGGTTAGAGGGGGTCTGGAGGGTGTAGAAGAAAATGACGATGGACCTCACGTTTGAACTCTAAGGTGTTGTACGAGTTCGGAAATACTGACTGCGGGAGATTATTCCACAGTCGAGTTGTTCTATTCATAAACGAACTTCTAAACCGTATTGTGCGTGAACGAGGGGGCTGTAGGGTATGGGGGTGAGCCGAGCGGGCTAGTCTTGTGTTGGGGGAAAAGTATTGCCGTGCAGGCAGGAGGTCCTGAATTTCGGTGGAACAGTCGCCATGGTAATAGCGATAAAGTGTGGAGAGGACTGCTACATTCCTACGGTGGCTCAAGGTGTCTATGGAGGCGCGAAAGGGGCCATCACCAATGAGTTTGAGAGCACGATTTTGCACCTTGTCGAGACAAGCCAAGGTGGTTTTTGGGGCGCCTGCCCAAATATGCGAGTTGTATTCGAGGCGCGGCCGAATGTAGGATTTGTATATTGTAGCCAATGCGGCTGGCTGGAGGAGGAACTTGCATCTCTTGAGAAATCCAAGGCATTGGGAGGCTTGTTTGGCGATTTGGAATATGTGATCATTCCATCGCAGATGCTCCGTTAAAGTTACCCCTAGGATGTTGAGAGTTGAGTCAGCCGTTAGACTCTCTCCATCCACCGAGACAGGAGGAAGGTCGGTACAATTTTTGTTGGAGATCAGACAGTGCTTCGTTTTTGTGGCATTGAATTCGATGCGGTTCATTTCGCCCCAATGAAGAATCGATTCGATATCCCGGTTGATCGAAGCCGATATCAGTTGACGGTGGTAAAGACAAGGTCTGGCACGTGCTTGTCTTATATTGTCGAAGGAGTAAGAGAAATTCAGAGTACCGTCATCAGCGAAGCAGTGAAGTGGGTTGGAGGGGATTGAGAGCAGATCATTAATGAAGATTAGAAGGGAGTAAAAATATTCAAAGCGTATGTAAAAGTGTCTGGTGGCGGGCGGTAAGTTATGTGCTTGTATTTTAAGTCTATTTTTTTTAAATAAATATTCTTGAAAATTGCCTTTGACATTATAGTTGCTATTTCAACATTAGACAATTCTGAATTATTTTAGCTGATTCCGACAAATGTACACGTCATTTGTGTACCATTTTAGCTTAGAAAGCTCTTTTTACACTCTTTGACGGAGTCAATAAACAAAACTGTCGGGGGAATAGAGAACCCACGGTATACAGAAGCAAGGTAATGTAAAATAGCTTTGAATGTCCTGGAAAACAGTCACCAAGTGACGTCAGCATTAATGCAGTTACAACAACTACATCGATTTTATATGAGAAGCCGTCACCAAGTGACGTCAGTACTAAAATGACATTTATCTTTTACATTACCTTGTTTCTGTATACCGTGCAGAAAACCCACACGTCATTCACGAAACACCAGTCCCCGGCGAGGAAGTCGCCGTTTGGGCCAGAGTGTGCTCAAAAACCATCATCGGCCCATTTTTCTTCAAAGTCCGAAAAACCGTCGACCACTATAGTTGGTTGTTGCTGCACGTTGTGTGTCCGAAAATGCGTGAAAAAGGTTTGACAAACTTGATTTTTAACAAGACTGCTGAGTCGAGAAATGATGGTTTGGAGCGGCCTCCTCGCTCTCTGGATTTAATGGCACCTGATGTTTTTCTAAATGGTGGTGGTAGTTTATTCGAATTTGTATTCAAAAATTGATTTGAAATAAAGGGTAAAGAATATCCTAAATAAATCTTGCTCATTTGTCAAAATAGGCTTAAAACTGTCAAAGTTATTCAATGTTAAAATACCGCAGGTCTAGATGGCGCACCCAATATTCTTTCTTTATTAGGGGCAAGATACAAGAGAAGTATACAAACAGAGGCTGGTTATATCTTACGTTCGGTGACGTTACCAACTATGTGACTGCATTCACGCACGAAATGCTATGTACAAAATTCACACAACAACGAACTTCCCTATCAACATAAAACAAACAAAGCAAATTTTGCTTTTTATGTGAAAATTTATTGCTTTTATTTTGTTCATCTTTTGCAACTGCCTTTTTCTTTCCAAGCCCGAGAGTGGCTTTACCGAAGCAGTCCCCCAACTGAATTCTAACCACATCCAAAGCTGCTTGTCCTCCGTATCGAACGAGAGCCGAGCTATTGAGTATGCTAATGTCACATTTTATGGTCACGAAGATAATTGACCGTTTTCTTTTTTTCTATAAAAATTATGAAAATTCCAGTAAAGCTCCGTTGACAGTGCTCCAAATAAGCTCCCCTGTGCATCCCCCCCAATTTTTCCCACTGGGGTGTGGGGAAAGAAATTAAAAAAAAATATGATGAGAATATTTTGAAAAAAAAAGCACCGCCAAAGTCGAAAAAAAAAATTCTTATAGGGATTTTTTTTGTTCAGTTGGCTTCAGAACACCCACAGCCACCAGAAATCACACATAGCGTTGTTTCTTTTCTCGTACTTGCTCCAAAACAACAGTCGCAACGATACCTGTTTTGATTTGTCAAATGGTTCTCGCGAAAGTGCATTTAACAGAGTGTTGTTTAAACATTGTGTAAAAAATTAAGATCGTCGTGGATAGCCATACCAAAAATGGAATCTACTTCTGAAGATAAGTAGAATGTAAAAAAAAAAAATAACAAAGAGTGATTTCCCATCCCAAAAATTTTAGTGACACCACGACTATTACTAATTTTTATCGCTTAAAATCAAATAATCTGTCATCATGCGAATAGAAAAAAGTTCCGTGTTGTTCCGCCCTGAAACTTGATGGAGGTTATTCCTTAAGGTATTAGTTACAGAATAAAACAATATTTAGCTGCCCAAACTTGCCCGCTTTTTTTAAGAAGATTTTGAAAATCCTTTAAATTGACATGCATCTTGATTATTGATGATTAGGGGTGGAAGGGGGTGGCTTTTCTAATTTTCAATATCAAATTCGTAGTCAGCGTCCTCGAAAACCTATAAATTAACATGCATCTTGATTATGTTAATATACGCTATTTCACGCGAGGGGGTGGCCAATAGGGGTGGAAGGGGTGGCTTTTCTAATTTTTAATATCAAATTCGTAATCAGCGACCCCAAAAAACCTGACCCCGACTTTTTGCCAACTTTTTAAGAATCGGCCGCACTGTGCGGCGACTTGACTAATTATGTGTATAAATCGTTTCAGAGAGTCGATAAAGTAGTTTTCAATTCAAAATACTCCTACAGACTCCATAAGTATACGAAATTTCTCACCGTAGAGTTTGTAATTTCCCATTAGAACTTTCATTCAATCAGAATGGATTAGGAAGAAGCGTAAACAAGAAAAAAATCGAGCCGCCCCGACCGGGGTTTGAACCCGGTAGGCTATTACCCTAGATCGACGCCTTACCCACTCATCCACCACACCTCTTTCAATTTCACGACAATAAAGTAATTTTTTCGGTTCAGGGTGTATTAATTTTAACAGTTTTTAAAGCCTAACTACGAACTCCTTTATCAGAATTATGAAAAAATTTCACGGGACCACCGTGGGAAACTACTCTTTCAACAAAAACCTATTGCGTTACAAAGTTATGAGCAAACAGGACCAAAAAAACAACTACATGTCGAATTGATAACCTCCTCCTTGAACTCGGTTAAAAAGAGTTGCACATCGGTAAAAAAAAATAAATTAAAATTCATCGAATTAAAAACCACCGAAAAGTAGTAGGACACAACAAACCTATACTACCAAGAACACATTTACGAAGGAGCACTACTCGAAGGAGAACTTTTAAATTGTGAGCCAAGTTTTAGGTCAATGGTCAATACTCCTCGTTCACCTTTTTCCTTTTAAAGTCATAAAAAAGTTAAACAAAACACAAAATAAACTATAAAAGTTCCATGGAATTAACTAATTAAACTTTGGATGGGGGTTGATTAACGTAGCCCTCGGTCTTATTGAATATTGATAAGGATTAGGGCTTGTTCTACTTTTCTAGTTACCTTAATGAGTTTATACTTCAGCAAAAAAAAAAAATGCGAATTGAAAAGTTTTGAACTTTGAAGGATATAAATCTATAGTAGGAAGTCCGTTAGAAAACTTGTGTGATCGCATGATATCAAGTGTCGGAAACAGAGAGGTGAAAGACAAGAAGTTCCAATTCACATAATTGTCGTGCAGAAAACCTCTTTATAGAAAAAAATTTCAATATTTTTTTTTTTTTTTTTTTTTTAAGTGAAAAAATCAAGTTTTAGAGTCGCCTTTTGGACGACCAGTACGACATGTCATTCAGTTCAGTAATAAATTTGATTTGACGGAGGATGGTAGATAGGATATGCTTGAGAAGATTACGACGAACTTTACGTTTGAACGTTAGGGTGTTCGAAAATACTGAGTAAGGAATATTATTCCACAGTCGAGTTGTTCTAATTGGAAATGAGCTTCTACGGTATAATGAGAAAAAAGGACAATTGCATGCATGCTATGTGAGAGAACCGAGTGGGTCTAATGGATATCAATTTCAATGGAACCCACACCATAGTTTAAAAAATTAAGTGCTAGATTGGAGGCTTAAGGGCCGAAACACATCCAGGCGTGCTTTGAACACATTCAAGCCCAAAGCTGGCTGCGATCGTATCCAACCTATGCGTTCAAATGGGATTGAACACATTAAAGCTTGTCTCAGAAATTCAGGTCTTGGCAAAGATGGCCGCAAGGCTCGCCTCTGTCGGAATTCCGGCAATGTTGGAATTTGAATTCGGCCGAGGCTCTAGTTTGCTTTTGACAGTTGAATTTTGACGTTGGTATTTTGATTGCGAGTTGATATTGAAAAAAAATTAAACGAATTAAATAAAAAATGATAGAAAATTTCCTTTAAACAAATAAAAATTAAAAAAAAATCAACAAATTATATTTTATTTACCACATTTACATATGTCATATGAGGTGAGGTCAGGAGTACGACAAGGATACCTACTTTCGCCTTTACTATTTCTTATAGTAATAAATGACATCCTTGTCGGCGCTCTAGATAATAGAACCGGCGGCATACAATGGGGTTTGGTAGACCGCCTTAAGGATCTCGACTACGCCGATGATATCTGTTTGCTGGCCCACAGACACCAGGACCTCAAAAACATGTTAAACAATTTGGCAACAGAAAGTAGTCCAGCAGGCTTAAGGCTAAATCCGACTAAAACTAAAAAAATGCGGATAAATGCAAACACCATTGAACGAACAGCGCTGAATAACCGTGACGTGGAACTGGTAAATAAATTCTGCTACCTCGGTAGCATTATTACCGAAAATGGTGGGGCAGAAGAAGACGTCAGTTCCAGAATAAATAAAGCACGAGGCGCATATGCATGCCTGTCCCACATATGGAGATCAACGGGGATTTCCACTAACACCAAATTGCGGCTGTTCAACTCCAACGTTAAGGCAGTTCTTTTGTATGGTTGCGAAACATGGAAAGTCACCCAATTCATAACAGGGCGCCTACAAGCCTTCATCAACAGATGCCTTCGTCGTATCCTAAAAATCCGCTGGCAAGATAGAATTTCAAACGAAAAACTATGGCGCCGTGCCGGCCAAGAAAGGATAGACGACCAAATCAGGCGAAGGAAATGGAATTGGGTTGGCCACACCTTGCGACGGGAAAACGAAAATCTAGCCAAACAGGCCCTTGACTGGAATCCGCAAGGTTCCCGTCGAGTAGGAAGACCTAGAACAACGTGGAGGAGAACCTTACTAGAAGAAGCCGCAACAACTGGGAGATCCTGGTCGGGGCTAAGAGCTGTCGCGCAAAACAGAGTCTGCTGGAGGGCAACTGTTTCCGCCCTATGTCCCATGAGGGATTAAAGGAGTTTAAAGAAGAAGATATTAAAAATAACAATGAAAACAGGCCAACTAATTTTATTTTATTTAAATGATTTTTTAATTTTACACTTTTTACAAATCACAATGCTCGTTAACAAATTTGACAACTGTCATCAGCTGGACTGATTGTGTTTTGAGTATTCCGCGGACGGCTGTGAAGCTCGCCTCAAAGAAAGCTTTGAGAGATTAGCTTTGAAACCAGCCTGGATGTGTTTCGGCCCTAATGTGTCCATGGATCTTACTCTTTCAGGCTTAGTATTGTTCTTAAGCCAGACCAATAGTCCAGTCAAAATAGACGAAATAAAAGCTCAAACTGGTTGATTGTACTTAAGTTGCTGAAAATTAGTACAGCCCTTAAAAAATCATTATAAATAAAATGTCGAATCCCACCCCCTGAAAGGTGGTGGCAAAAAAGTTTATTCCATCTGAGTAATTTTTTAATTCAACTTTGTCATAATTTGTGTCATAATCCGACTCGTCATTATTTGCCATTCGTGTGAACGCAACTCTTGCCATTATTTATGACAATTGGTCATAATTTAATGACATGTTATGAAAAATTCCATACATGTCATTATTTTCGACTTAGGACATCAAAGTCAACTCAAGAACAAAACAATTATCTCCTGCTAGATAATGGCATATGATCAAGCACTTTGAACCTGTCCAAGTAGTGCGGTACCTGTCCAAGTAGTGCTGAGAGAAAATGATGAGTGGAAATTACCTCTATTAGTTATTGCGCATTATATTTATACTTATCTACGCGTTATATTCCCCCTCTTTACATTCCTGATTCCTGCTGTCATAGCCTTCACTAGTCCTTTCCCGCTCCACCAAGCGCATGTCATCAGTTGGTTGATAAAATTCAACTCGTTTCAGGTGGCATAACACTCCAGCGAGTTGTTTCTCGATGCCAAAGTCGCGAATTGGTTGGGAGTAGGTGGAATAATATATCGCGGCTAGGTTGTGGCAGCTCCTTCCTTCTTCCCTCTCTCTTTCTTCTCTCTATCTTTCGACTAGAGCTGCTGTTCGACATTGCACTCTATACGAAAGAAATAGATTGTCGAACAGTATAAAGGGGCTTTCGCTAAGCCTCTATTCCAGTGGCTCCCAAACTTTATTTCGTACGGAACCTTTCTACAATGTATAAAATTTGGCGGAACCCAACGATGAAAAAATAAAATAATATGTAATATATTTTTCCTTTAATATATTTTAAAACGTTTTTATTAGCTCGCTTTCTTGTCTGTCTGTTTGTCCGGTACATATCTTGTAATCGATTTTTTGAATACTTCCGATCACCCTGAAATTTTGCACCATAACTTCAGCTCCGATGAAAATGCAATATGGTATACTCATTATACTGTTAGATCCATGGCGGCAGCCTCAGGAGGGCGGATTGAAATATTCTTCACAACCCCTTCGACATGGGTATCAAATGAAAGGGTATGATAAGTAGAACACCATAAGAAATATAGTATACTCAATATATCGTTTGGCCCATGGCGGCCATCTCAAGAGGGCGGATTACCATTTTCTTCACAACCCCCTCGACATGGGAATATGGAATGGCGGCCAAAATGTTACGCGGCGTGACGTAGACCAAATTTTCAAGGAAGAAGGGCCACTCGCACTTTCTGATTAGCAAGAACGCGTTAAACGGCTGGCGCAGCGCCAGTGAGTCTGAGAATGTATTTGCGCTTCGGCGCTGGTGACACGGAACCCTAAAAATTTTTCGTGGAACCGTAAGGTTCCGCGGAACCCACTTTGGGAATCACTGCTCTTGTCTATCACATAAAAAAAAATATTTTGTTACATTGCTTAAGGGGGTAGAGCACAGTAACGGGTATTGTTTGTGGGTCATTTTCATTAATTTATTGCTAACTAACTAATAATGTTACACTAATAATTTGTTTTTTATTATCTTCCGTACATATTAAAAAACGTTTAAAAAATTTTTTGTTATGATATATGTTGCTATATTTCGATATATGTTGCTTCGCACATCCCTATGATTTTCACGCATTGTTGGATGGTGTACATGATTCTGCGAAAACCAGTCGTCTGAGACAAAAAAACCAAATATTCTCATCATCTATATGGTATTGGCTATCGCGTCGCGTAGCCTTTTTTTAGCATTTTTTGGCAACGAGAAAGAAAATCCTGAATTATACATACGTTTTTTCGGCACAAATTTCATGTTATGATTGTTAATAATTATTGAACAAAACAAGATATTGCCAAAATCCTACGTGACGCCAGAGGCACTCATCCATAAAAGAAGTGTGTCAAATTTCAAGTCAATTCGTTAATTAGATCTTGAGATATCATGTTCACCGTTTTGAAAAACATCGTTTCGAGAAAAACGCGTTTGAACATTGCACTGTGGGACAGAGTCCCAAATTTCTGGCCAAAACGTGAAATCTTGATTATTTTGTGATGAAATTTCTAACTTGGTGAATGAATTTTTTGAAAATTTTACTGTAGTATACCCCCTTAAGATAAGGTCGGACGGGTAGGTGGTCGAACATCACCGTTCACCCATGCGCATGCTAAGGGTTGTAGCCGAGACATATTTTCTACAAGCCAAACATTTTGGCTTGCGCAAGCCAACCCGTTGAGCAACGATCTATTTGTACCAATTCACCTGCGCAAGCCAATTTTCACAAGTAAATCGTTCCGTGTGGACCTACCGAAATAAATACTTTTTTTAAATTGCCCCCGAAAAAAATTAATGGACTAAAAAGTGATTCTTCAATCTAAATCCATTCTGATTGGCTTAATGATGTTAAGAATTACAAACAATTATTTTATCTTGTTTTGTGTATCACGGGATTGGTTTTTTCCAGAAGTCGGTTTTTAAAACTTTATACTAATTATCTTCAAACTTAATTTTTAGAAGAGAGAGAATATTATTACCATCATTAAAATGCATATCCAGTATCATTCTGGTGTTTCTCTTAAGAAAATAAAGTTCAATTTACAACCCTTAAACAATTTTTTTCTCCAACACCCTCTAAAATGAAACTAAAATGAACTTTTATAAAACATGAAAAAAAAACTTCATCTTTGCGAACTAAGGCAACTTCGTCTTAGGAGCGTAACCCTCCGGCCGAGTATTTAAAGTCAAATTTTATGCGTATAAAATCAAAACAGACTCCTCTGATTATAAAACCAAATTAGATCCTTTATTAAAGGAAAGTTTTCCTTCAACAGATGCTCCAAGGGGGCGGCGTTTTTTTCTTCGGAATGAAAAAAAAAGTAAAGTTGTAGAGGAGGAGGACTTTTTGACATAAATAATCCCTGGGACCATCAGGCAAAATCCTCCACTAAATAAGGGAAATTGCCTTTATCACATGGCAGTAAGCAGAAACAAATGAATTCTAGTCCTTAATACGTAAGGAGTCCTAATAGTGACGTTGTACCAGCAAAGGAAACAATCCTTGTAGGTCCGAAGGAATTTATTATCTACCAGTGAAGGGATAAAGTAGACGTGCAAACACTGACTAATCTTGTTCATTATTCTTCCTTGCACAGGACAACTTGGGGCAATATTGTGTTAAATACCCTTTTACGTAGTTAATTAATTCAAGAAAATAGGGAACAGTCTATAAAAGTGACATTATACATTCCATTCTAGATTCTAGGTCAATAGGGCTGCAGGAGGGCGCAGCCACCACCCCCCGCCCACCAATATACTGTGCCTGTATATTTGACTAGGGGTGGACTTTTTTCATTCTTCTATTTAAAAAGCAAATAAATTTTTTTTTTCGTCATTAGATCCTGGACCCACAAAATATTATGTTGGTCCTTAATTGACCATTTACTATGTACGTGCCACTTCCATAGGCGTGAATATGCTATAATCTTGACTTCATCCCCAGCTGATGATGACCCTTTTGTGTAAACCTCTAAACTGAATATTAATCTCCAACGAAAGGGTTTAAGCTGCCTTTGGTGTATGTGTATATCCTGAGAGGCTGAAAAGCGAGCAGGGTTGGAAATAAAAAATCCTTATAATAAACATTTGCAGAGAGTCTTATTGAACAAAATTATATTCTGTTATTTTTTTTTTTTTCGTTTACCCTCTAGAGATACTAGCCTCGAGGGTGCAGAGCGTATCCTTTTGATATCATAACATTTTTATATTCAGCATTTACTAATTTAATGGAGTTGCGTTAAATTATGCATAACTGCCTCAATACTTCCTGTGGACTGGGCTGGCACCGAAAGCATCATGAATTTTTAATTAAAAGTAGAATTTGGTGATAATTTGTGTTTTTTCTTCCCTGTCTCTCAACCCCTACCCTTTAGCAACTTTTCACTAAGGGATTAAATTTGTCAACAAAAAGGCGTGAAAGGTCGGGGTGCTTAACGGGGGGGGAAGTTTAATTTTATGATAAACAGATTTTTTTTTTTTTTTCGTAACAAAAAATTGTTTTGTTCGTTGTAACCATTTGTCTATATAAACAGTTGTTGAAAATGTTCCGCCCCTACATTAAAATCCAGGTAAGATTGGATTTTTTATGATGTTTCAGGTGTACGTGGGAGAATCCTTTTGTGTTGCTTCCTGCCACTTAACAGGAACCTTTCCCTGGGCTCGAACATATCGGAATATTAAAACTACCATAAAATATGTAAATGTACTAGGTACTCGTATTCTAATATCGATTTATTTTTTGTAAATTGAATACTGCACCGTAGACCGCACACATTTGTGGCCAAAATGACTTCCATATATGTATATAAATGTATATTTTATTGAAAGAAGGAATTATTTTAAAATAGCTGAAATTTCCACATTTACGGTTCATAAATTTTTATGTTCCGATACAGAATATACTGAAAAATTAAAATGCAGATGAATTTTATTATATTTATTCAGCTGATATCATAGTGGGGAAAGTTTTAGGTAGAGTATCACTGTGAAGAAATTATATTATATGTTATAAAATCAGAGAGTGGTTTTTATTATTAAATCTCAGTGAAAGAATTGGACGGAAGGCTGAATTTTAATCTATATATAAATAAAACTGAGTCCCTGTTTCCCTTGGTCACGTAACTTGAGAACCACTTTACTAATTTCATTCATATTTTTTTTAAGTTTTCGAAAATACTTTGTAGAAGGTTCTTACTTCTTCTTCTTCTTTAAGCTCCTTTACTCCCTCATGGGACATAGGGCGGAAACAGTTGCCCTCCAGCGGGCTCTGTTTTCCGCGACAGCTCTCAGCTCCGACCAGGATCTCCCAGTTGTTGCGGCTTCTGCCAGTAGGGTTCTCCTCCACCTTGTTCTAGGTCTTCCGACTCGACGGGATCCTTGCGGATTCCAGTCAAGGGCCTGTTTGGCTAGATTTTCGTTTTCGCATCGCAAGGTGTGGCCAACCCAATTCCATTTCCTTCGTCTGATTTGGTCGTCTATCCTTTCCTGGCCGGCGGCGCGTCGCTATAGTTCTTCGTTTGAAATTCTATCCTGTCAGCAGTTTTTTAGGATACGACGCAGGCATCTGTTGATGAAGACTTGTAGGCGCCCTGTGAAGAATTGGTTGACTTTCCATGTTTCGCAACCGTACAAAAGAACTGCCTTAACGTTGGAGTTGAACAGCCGCAATTTGGTGTTAATCAGCAAGAGTTAACCCTTCTAGCACAGAAGGCGCACATTTCAGCTATGCATGAAAATCTATATATGCATACACATACATACATATATATATATACATATATATATACATATATATATATATATATATATATATATATATATATATATATATATATATATATATATATATATATATATATATATATAAAATTCTAACACAGAAGGCACACTTCCCAGCAGGGCTGAGAAATATTTACCACTGCCGTGGCTCAGCTGAGACATGCAAACATAAAATATTAGTAACATGTAAATAAGAACACAAATCCTATCTCTAAAAAGAGATTGAACATAAATTAAAATAAAAAGTAAGGGCATCCAACATGTAACCCACCAAACAACATAAAATGTAAGCAATCACGTGAGATTAAAAAGACTCCTTTTAAGGACATCTTTACCAATACTCACGTTAAACACATTAATATTGTTGTTCACGTTAATGAACATGCGATTGACAGGTTCGAATCTGCCGTAATTCGTATTAGAAGAGTTGATTTGTAAGAGAGGTGGTCCTCTTAGATTGTAACGACTCACTCTAAACGATGCACGGCGACCTAGAAAACCTGAGTCAACCTTTCCATTAAGGAGCTGATGAACAAAAACAACATCGGCCACCTCACGGCGCTTGTGAAGAGAGCTTAAGTTAAGTAACTTAAGCCGAGATTCATAAGATGGAAGAACTAATGGGTTTTCCCAAGGAAGATGATTCAGTGCGAATCGAACGAACCTTCGTTGGACCGATTCAATAGTTCTAACATGCACAGAGTAGTGAGGAGACCAAACCTGGGACGCATATTCGAGTAATGGTCTGACCAGAGAAATATAAAGGTGTTTAGTAATCAAGGGGTTGTTAAATTCTTTGGACCACCTTTTTATAAAACCCAGGACTAAACTACCTCTAGAAGAGATATAGTTGATGTGAGTGGAAAAATCCAGCTTACTATCAAATCTAATCCCGAGATCTTTAACAAAGTTTACACGAGGGACACCTTCATTAAGAAAGGTGTAGTTAAAAATTATAGTGGAGATCTCCGTTGATCTCCATATGCGGGACAGGCATGCATATGCGCCTCGTGCTTTATTTATTCTGGAACTGACGTCTTCTTCTGCCCCACCATTTTCGGTAATAACGCTACCGAGGTAGCAGAATTTATTTACCAGTTCCACGTCACTGTTATTCAGCGCTGTCCGTTCAATGGTGTTTGCATTTATCCGCATTTCTTTAGTTTTAGTCGGATTTAGCCTTAAGGCTGTATCAGATCCAAAGAAGCGCAACAAAAATATCAGCAGCAAACTGTTTCTATTGGTCAAAGCGGGTCACATGACCACAGAAGCAGCACTGAATGCTGCCGCTGCATTTTCATTCCTAATCCTAATTTTGCTGCCCATCAAGGCAGCTTTTTTGACATTTCAGTTTTTTATTTAAGACGAAAAAGCGTTTGCTGCCTGCTGCTGCTACAACGAATCTGATACAAGAAGCAGCATGCTGCCTCTTCCGCTGCTGCTGTCGCTGCTCAAAAATTTGATCTGATACGGCCTTTAAGCCTGCTGGACTACTTTCGGTGGCCAAAAAAGTGGGCATCGGAATTCAGTAGACTGCTCCACCATTATTCGTAAGGTGTTGATATGATCAATACATGAGCGGCCCTTCCTGAATCCGGCCTGCTGCCTCCTAAGCGTTCGGTCTACTGCCTCACTTATCCTAGAAGGTTCTTACGGAAAGATAAATTAAGAAAATTGCGCAGAAAGTTGGGTAATTTCAGAAAACTAAACCAATAATGTGTGTATGTCCATATGTTCGCAACAGGCTTCTACAAAGTGCAAGCGATCTTCATGAAATTTTAACCATGTGCTATTTACATTAACAGAAGGAACATACGCTATTCTATTACTTTCTAAAGCCTAGATGGCGCTGTCAAGGGGAGCTTCATTGAAAATCATTGCAGAGCCTCGAAATTTTGCTCAAGGTCCTTGGGATCTCCCATGGTGCACCTCGATGCCCGGTTGTGAAAAATTCAAAATGGTCACTGAAATATAACCGAATTCAAAATGGCCGTAGAAATATGGTTGAATTTGGCCATTTTCTTCCGATTCCAATGAAAATGGATATCTAGGGGTATTGAGATTGGAAACGAATTCATTGTGCCGCATTGTCCATTGTTATCCCAAATTTTTAATGCACACGTAAACGTTGCGAGTTGTCATTCTGCAAAATCAGTTTAACATTTGTGCAAATATGTAACCAAGGACAAAATGACATAGCAGTGTTTGTAGTTGGTTCTGAAAATGCCAATGATGAAGTCTTTTCAAACATGACTGCCATTTTTTGTAAGATCGGTTTATAATTGGGAAACTCATTTAGAAAACTTATGAAACAATTGAAATTGAAAGCCCGTTGGAAATTTTAAAAAAACACTTCTTTTAGTCTTTCAATTTTTTTTTGGGTAGTGAACGACGGTTTCCCTGCGTTCTTATCGAGCGTTGAATAACTCAGACGCAAAACACATTTTGTACTCTGCCGGTAAGCTTCGGCTTAACTTGGTACAGGAATTCTATCTTATGGATCTCGAATGTCGCCAGCCTATATTGAAACTTGGCAATTTGTAGAAATCGATAGAGGATCCCATCAAACCAGGGACTATTTTCTAAGGAGTCTGGATTTTCCTCGGGGAGTTCGGAGATGGTCGGTAAAGGAGCTAGTTGTTCGAGATCCTTTTTATGGCTTCTTAAGGAGATGATAATTTTACTTAGGCCAAAAGGGTGAGCGATGAAGTGACACATTCCCACCACACACTTATCGGTTAAAAATATCAAATTTAAAATTTCGGTAAAAATATGTCACCCATTTCAAAGAAATTTAGGGACAGGTAGGGATTAAAAGTACTTTGACTTGGATCTTGGATCCGGTCAATTGCTTTTTTTATGTGATAGTCTAGCTCAGGTGTTACACTTTGTACTACTAGCTCGTCATGTCGTATAAGTCATGGTATGATGTCCAGTAGTAAGCTTAACTCAAAGGATAGAGAGAAAGGTAGGGTAAGGTTGGGGGAGTCAGGCGGTTGTTGGAGGAGATCAAGATAAAGCTTACGTTTCAACTCTTGGTTGTTGTATGAGTTCGACTGTGGAGTGGTTCTTGTTATAAACCGATTTAAACGTGAATAAAAAATTTCGACAACAACTAGTTCGCAAAAAATCTAATTGCGGAGAAATTTCCACGTTCGAAAAATTGGCAAAATAACTTTAAACAAAAGAAAACTTGCACAAAGAAAACTTCAGGAAAATCCCTCAATCACAAAATTATTAACATTGTCAAACGTTGATATAAAGTCGGATCGTGATAGCAGATGTTTATAGTTGTTGCTATTCGCTAACTTTCGCCCCGGGTTGAAATTTAGGATTTTTTGCGTGGTTAATTGTTGCAGAAATTGGTATATGTTGACGCTCCAACGATACCCAAAAATTTTATAAAAGAAGAGATTTAGATTTATGGTTGAACCGCTCATAAATGCAAAAATTGTTGGACTTCTCACAATGTTGAAAACTGCGCGCAATGTTGAGACAATAAAGATGCGTAAGTTATAGATTCACAAATATAGTATATTATTTTTATTAACAATACAAAAATGTATTTAAAAAAATTAGAAGAGATTAAATATCTGAATCTACCGCGAATAATCCCACCGCTGCCACCAGAACAGGTTCCGTCAAACCTATAATTAATCTTTTCCAACATCTTACGCTACCTAACCAATCAATAATTTTGGTCTAATCTAATCTAAAATCGACTTACATCACGTACAAACTAAACACTATTGCAATATAATAATTGATTAAAGGCCAATTACTTATGTATGTAGATAAATATTAGGAGTTTCATATTATTTAAAAAAAATACTAAACTATTAATTTCTTAATAATTAATCGATACTTTTGTTAAACCAATAATTGTCAAATTGAAGTTGTTTTAGAAAATTAGACAAAAAAAGTCAATTTTTAGATGATTTAGCGACTTAGTGTAAGAAAGAATTAATTTAGATTGTGAATACTAACAAAAATTAAAAATCAAGAATAATAATTTGTCAAATATGATATTGTTTTTATGTTTTTAAAATATATATTTTTTTTAGTTTTAATATTTAATTTAACTATTCACACATTCATTCATTTCATATATAGCATGATTTGTATCCACTATAAAAATATTTTAAATAACTCTAAACAATTTTTATTTTCTTCTTAATTTCGTTATTAATTCCAGAATTTTCTTGTCTTGTTTGTTCAATAATTATTAATTTCATGTGTATGTCAATGTTTACATATATATAATGTATATTTACTTAAAAATTAAATTTGGTTTCATTAATTACAAGCATTAAAACAAACCGCACGTATCCACTAAAAAATTTGCATTTAGCACAAATTCACATTAACGAAAAACTGAATTATATCGAAGTATTTGCAAACAAATGAATGATCCTTTTTGAAATATGCATGCAAATTAAATTTCACACACTGCAACTCGGCATGCACGAATGCAAATGCATGTTGCATCCCTCTTGCATCTGAATGGGTATGTGTGATCATGAATAATTTTCAATATTTAAATTACATAAATCGAATTGTCTGGGATAATTATGCATTTAGCGTATTTTAGAGCATTTTTGATATATAGTATACTACTAAAAACAATTTCTTCCAAACATAAACAATATAATCCGAATGTGCATGTGATGTGCATGTTGGTATTGCATATTGTAATGGTGCATGGACTTGTCTATTCTGCATCATTATAGGAGAATGCAAAAATGCAAATTTCCGTTGCACAATATATAAAAATATAAAATGATTTTTCTTTGAAAGTCCTTTGCAAAATTACTAACGAAAATGTTTCTTTCAACTCATATAAAGTCCCGAAAGGGGAAACTCTCTTGATTTTATGCACTTTTATTTGTATTTTTTTTGATTAATTTGTTTTTTTTTTGTGTCAACATTTTTTTTTTAGTTTTATTATTAATAATTTTAAACATTTAATTTTAATTTTAATTTATTTCAATGTTTTTTTTAGTTTTTGTGTTTTAATTAAAGATAATTTAAAATTTTTTGCAACAAAACAATATTCAAAAAAAAAAAAAAAATAAGAAAATTAATAAGTTTTTTTCAATGTGAATGATTTTCATATAATTTATAATTTTTTGTCTTAAATATATTTTTTATGTTATTTAACGTGATCTCTATATATATTACTTATATATATTATTATATAAACATTAGAGAAGAAACATGTAACGTTATGAGGCAAATTTAGTTAAAGACCAAGTATTTCTACCGATTTTTAATATGAAAAATTGCATGCCTTATCGCTTTCATTCATTTCTTTCTTTAAATTTACAAAAAAAAAAAAATAAGAAGAAAGAAAAATCCAAAAGAATTCGACTTTCTTTCAAGAAATTTATAAGTCAAAAAAAAACAGAGTAAAAATAATAAAATCAAAAAAAAAGAAAAACATGAATAAAAATGAATTAAAAAGAAAATTGAATCAAAGAAAAATTCTTGCATAAATATTTAATTTTTTTTTTTTTTTTTTTCAACAATAAAAACCCCCCATTCCCAAAATTGAAGTATTTTTAACAGAATTCCGTTTTCTCTCCCCTGTGATGCAATGCAACAGGTGGATTTACGGCATATGGACGAGAAGCAGGGGAGCAATATCGTTGATGTTGGTGTAGATTTGTCCGAGTTTTATATGTCCGTCGAATGGGATATCCTTGAAGTACCTGCCGTCAGGTAAGTAAATCATACATTCACTCTCTCTGAAATTCCTTTTAAATTGTATCGATAATGTCCTGCACACTTTAACTTCGCTCGTTTTGGGCTTTAAAAGTCATGCGATTTATATTTATTGAACATTTCAAATGCATTTCTATTTTTGGATTTTGGTAAATGGGGAGAAGGTCCTTTCATTTATACGAGGGTTGGTTTTATGGTGGTTTTGAGATTTTGTAGATGTGGTTTTATTTAAGTCCTTTGCACAATGGACGGGGTTTGGGCTTTGTGAGGTAAAAATAAAAGTAAAAGTAAAAATTAATCCAAAAAAAGTGATGGCCGAGTAAAACCGTGGAAAATGCATAAAATAAGTTCTTTGTGGCAACATGAACACCGTATTTTCGAGGATAGATTTATTTGGGAATTTTATTTTATTTTCATTTTTTTTTTAAATTGTGACAGCAATATTTAAAAAACCCAGAAAAATGCTGCAAGTGCAGGTAAACAAAGAAGGCCATCATCCACAAGCCAGAGTATGTACGATAGACTAAAGGACAGCTCGCGTATGAACGTGTGGCACCCGTGTAAAGTGAATTACTAAATTTATGCAAACGCAAGCTCTAATAAACGTAGCCACAAAGAATAAAATACATAAATGGCTACGCCAATATTGCTGTCAATATTGCATCAACGACATAGGAAAAATAGAAGAACTGTAATTGTGAATCGCCGGTTGGTTGCCCGAAGAAGCCAATCTCTGATATACATGCAAACCCAAAAATTTGTCCTTACAATTCAAAAAAAGATCCACCAAAAATCATACAGTCGGTATCCCGAGGCTTCCGAACTAGGGCTCGCTCGCCGGCGGGGTCGTGGGATAGGGAGACACTACATGTACCACCTACACTACTTACACCAACACTTACTAGTTCGAGAATGACTCCATTAGGACCGAGCGTATGTTCTAGGAGATCGTTAAGGGGACATGGGAAAAGAAAGTTCACTCTTCGGGGAACCTAGTCCACCGCTACGCCATTGTGCCTTGCGCCTAGCCCATCATCATAACAAAATCTCTTGATCAACACCCTAAACCGATTTTTTCCCTGACAAAACTCAGTTGTCATCCAAAACTCTGATTTAATTCATTACACTATTCATAAGTTTGACTATAACCGGTTTAACTAAAGCAATACAAGAGCAGGAACTTATCAAACATTTAACTGAACCATTTAATCAAAATCAAACATAAATAATATTGGGGAACTTATTCAACAGTTACGTGTTAGGGGATTATATCCTGAATTTACTAAAAAAAGGATTATGGCTTGAATTTTTGAAAACTAAACCCACCCTGGTACCAAAGCGTTTCTTTTTTCTTATAATGACACAATTAGACCCACCAAATTATCCTAACGTTAACACTTTGTACGAATAATAAAAAAAATGACAGACAAACATTCTACAAGTACACATCCACATTTACAGTAATAAAAGATTAAAATAACAAAAAAATTCCAAAATTTCTCAAATCAAAAACTTACATCTACCCAGTACGGAAAATCGCGAATATTTACTCTGGAAGGTAGATTTGGAAGCACTTCTTTATTTTAGTGTTTTCTTAAATGCCAAAGGAGTACTTCTGCAATGACTTCTTAGTCACTTGCAGAGAAGAATGCGGGTTTGCTGACCATGCGTTTGATTTCGCGCAAAAAGTGTGTTTAAAAACTTCGTAGCTGGTCGCTTTCTTTGTTAATCATCTCAGCTATCTCGGTCATTAGATTTTTAAATTTAATGGACATTACATATATTTGAATTCACATTGTTTATTTTTCTTGTTTTTTTTTTTTTTAATTTAAAAAAAATATAAATCGCTCAATTTTACCACCACTCACCGTTCTCCCTCCGCCAACTAACTTCTTTTTCTTCCTTTTTAACGGCTCTACAACCGGGATCCGGTCCTGGCCTCTCGCAATTGTTCTCTCCACCGCTCCCGATGCTGAGCCGGTGTCATCAAGTTTGGCCTCCCTAATTTCTGAGCGTCCTAGTCTGCTCCATCCTTCCAGCGAGATTGGGTCTCCCTCGCTGTCGCCCCATTGGTCTTACCGCAGAGAACTTTTCGAACAGGCTCATCTTCACTCATACGAGGTAGATGCCCTGCCCACCGGAGCCTACCGAGCTTTATTTTCTTCACAACATCTATATGTCGCGATAGCGCTCGTAGATCTCGTCATAATAGAGTCTCCGGAATCGTCCTTCCTCACATACGGGGCCAACAATCCTCCGAAGTATTTTCCTCTCGAACACGGCTAAGAGGTTGGAGTGCTTTTTGCTAAGTAACCACGTTTCAGATGCATATGTGAGAACCGGTAAGAGTAAAGGGGCGTTTCCAATACAGCTTTCAGCGCAACGTCAGCGTAGCCCTGTTTCAAATAGCAGCTTCAAGTTGGTCGGAGCAAGTCAGCTTTTTCGAAATTATAATATTTTTCAAATAATTTAACTGTCAAATGTCATGTTATAGACGAAATAGTTTTTGCCAAACTTGTTAAATTTTTTCTAATTTTACTGTATGATAATGGAAAGAGCACCGTGCACGAGCTCAATAAATTGAAAATACTGTTCACTATTTAAACAAGCCATGATTTATTTTTGTGATATTTTCCAATAAGCAGTTTGACAGTTTAACAACAATTCGAAAATGCACAATACAGCTTTTTCGAAAATACAAGTTTCAGTAATAAATAATAGCTGAAATAATAATAACTTTTCCAATATTAAATTTTCTTTTACCAAATTATGAAATACAGAATTGAATAAAATCCGTTTAATTAGTTTTTTTGCTAATTTCTTCATTCAACAAGAACATTGCGCCTTTGCACCATCTTGTGTCAAATAGGTGCAGCTAAAATTTCGAAAGCTTTCGCAGTTGCCAACGCGAAAGTAGAACTAGAACCAACTTTTGCGCTAGCGTCCAGCGGCAATGTGAAATTTTGAAAGAGAAAAAAAATACGATGCTGTCATGTGAAACGTAGAGATACCAAATAACGTGAAGCTCCACGCTGTATTGGAAACGCGCCTTAAAGGTTTAGACGTTATAGCTGGGGCCGGAAAAAAAAATTGAAGTCGAAAAATTTTGTCGACGAAAATTTTAGCGTTCGCACAGGTCGAAAGAAAATTGTTCGTGTCCTAATGCAAAAACTCGATAACCCAAGACCTTTCGAGTGCCTTTCGTCGGCTTCAGACGAAAATTTTCATTTTTTCGACCTACGCGAACCCGAGACGAAAAAAAATTTTCGTTTTCGACATACACGAACTGGCCCCTGGGGCCGGTTCGTGTATGGCGAACGACGATAACCGAACGAAAAGAAATTGAAGTCGAAAAATTTTGTCGACGAAAATTTTAGCGTTCGCATAGGTCGAAAGAAAATTGTTCGTGTCCTAATGCAAAAACTCGATAACCCAAGAGCTTTCGAGTGCCTTTCGCCGGCGAAAGATAACACAATCAGACGAAAATTTTCAATTTTTTCGACTTACGCGAACCCGAGACGAAAAAAATTTTCGTTTTCGACATACACGAACCGGCCCCTGGTGAAAAAGTACTAAAAAGGACGAAATAGAGCCAATTTCACTATTAAAATTGCTAATAACTTCAAAAGTAAAGGTCGTAGCATAATAGTTGTTAGACATTATTCATAGGAAATTGTCCAAGCTTTCCAATTTTGTAAAACAAAATATTGGTTTATTACGTATTTTTTGGAGAAAAAGGTGGTTGAAGTGGAAATTTTAGTGAAAAAAAAAACAAAATTTTGTCTTTGATGACTCATAACTCTGGATGTTGGTGGGTTGACCCCTTGACTTTTACAGATTTAGATAGGTGGGAGTATTCTGCGTAGATTGATGTCTTATTCATTAAAATATCTAAAAAGGTGACAAAAATACAGGGTAATATGTAAACCTCTACCAAAAAAACTTCAAAACGCCATATCTCGAAAACGAAAAGAGGTACCCCCCCCACTTTTACTTTTTTTTGTGATAATTTTTTATGTACTATTTGCCATTTTCCTTTGTACCATGAGTAACGGAACACCCTGTATAGTGCTTTGTTGGCTGTTAGCAGAAGCATTGTACTACTTTTAATTCATGTTGGTCTCGCTGCATTGTACGACCAATCCTACACCATATCGCAGAAGGAGTCACCATTCTTTTTATTTTGCTTTCATTTAAATGCCGCTGGATCGATACCGGTGCAAGCTTTTTGTACCGGTGCTGATAGAATAATTATCAGATTTCGTTGGAGCCTCCAACACCTCACTCAGTTAGCTTCGTAAGTAGCATGTAGCTTCCATATCTTTGAGGGTTGTTGAACTGTTCACTCTTGAATTTCACCAAACGCCGTAAATCTTGTATAAAACGCAATACCCAAAATTGGCGGTATCTGTTTTGTGTGTGGGGTTTATCCTTTTCTCCACGATTTTATCTAAAGTGTTTATTCAAATCGACGATCCTTTGTAGCAATATTTTCCAAGTGCAGCACGTGCTTTTATTTTTTGGTATAGATTTAACGATGCGTATTTAAAAGTTATGCCAGTAGATAGTCTTCATGGATGTCAGTATAAAATTTTAAGGTGGAGCTGTTACACGTCCCAGTAAATCAGATTTACCATTCAAGTAAGTGTTGCCACCACTGAATATTTCGTAGTTGATAGAGGGCTCTGCATGTACAATGTGGAAATTGGTTACGGAAATGAGAAAATTTATAGCACTTACATTTATTGAAAAGCGGTAAAAACCGTTCACAGATGATTTGATGTTAGAGAATACATTTGGTAGACAATTAAAACATAAGGTGAAGCATATTAAAAGGCAATTTTTTGGTAAACCGATGCCTTTTGTGCGATTACTTAAGCCTTCTGTTGCAAAAATAATGGATTTCTTTTTACTGCACCTTATATTTAGAAAACACAAGACTGCAAGTCTTTCTGTTCATAACTACAGGCTGACTGCCTGTTCCCAATGAGCTTGTCCCCGATAGTTTCTATAGTTGTTCTGACGTTGCGGGTGAATTAGATTTAATTTGAATTCTGTCGGTATCAGTGGTGCAACAACTGCAAATGCTTAGGGGTGGTTCAACAAAAATTTAGATCCCAAGTAGTGATGAGCAAACGCAAGAACAAGACAAAACTAATCTAGTCTTGGTCTTGTCTTGTTCTTGTTCAGTCTGTCTTGTTCTTGGTCTTGCAAAATGTCCAAGAACTAGACAAGACTGCAAGAACAAGATCATTTTTGCTCATCACTAGTTTTTGGAAATACAGGGTGGCTTAGAGCAAGGTTCTTTGCGATTAGCCTGGTATAGTAACCCCAATTTATCATTTTGAGGTTTATTAATATAGAAGGGGGAGGGCGGAGCTAGAGTCATGCAGTTGGAACTCTAATAACCTGTGGTCTGAGACGGAGTGTTTCTTCGAGACCTTCCAGGCTAATATTCGGTCGGATTGGCAGTCTGTCTAGCACTTATCTTTTTTGTAGTAAGAAAGGTGGCATCATTAGGTTTGTAGGAAATAGCAAGCTTGGTGTTCACTAGGAAGCTAAAAATAACTCCACCTCGATCATTGGTGTCCGTGTTACCCCATTGTGTACAATGTGCATTTGCATCACCTCCTATAATATGGTGGTAGCATCGGTGTATCTTATCAGGTCCTGAAAGGCCATAGGATGTAGAGGGCCCTCATCTTCGTGGGCTAGATAGAAAGAGGCTGTCCTGAGTTTCTTCTGCTTTAACTCTAGGTCGAACACAGTAAGGTCTCTGTCACCAAATTGAGGGAGAAGAAAGGTGCTCATATTATTTTTAATCAAAATTCCTGTTCTGGGTTGTCCTTACCTTTGATGTAAAAAAGATAAAATTTAGGCGTCCAAAATTTAACCAGCAATCACCAGCATGGCTCTGCATTAGGTCAACATCGACTTCGCCTGATGCCAAGTGAAGCAAAATCGTTTATCTATACCACCTGCACCATATTCCGGGTGGTAGACGTCCAAGGACTAAGGTTTCAAAGATAATGATATCGGAACATATTAGGGGCCGATGGAGAGAACAGTTTCGAGAGGATAAGATGAAATCTGATTGCAGAGCGTAATAGAAGGATTCTCCAAATACACTTTCATATTTTTTACATTAGCAACTAAGTAGAGGTTTTTCCACAATGTATAAGAATATACAAGCAACAATGTTCGGCCGAATATTCGTATTCCGTATATTCGGCGTATTTTTTAATTTTCGTGTTCGGCCGAATATTCGGTTAGTTTGCCGAATACTTACCGAATATTTAAATAGTATTATTTTAAGAGTTACATATGTTAAAGAGGCTTTATTCTGAAACAAACGAATGAATGAAACAAACACCATATTTATTCACAAAATCAACAATTAAAAACAAAAATGAGAATCCACACACGATTCGACTGAAGCCATCTGAAACTAGTTTGCAACTGCTTGCGTACGACTGTTCTTGCCGGTGGGAAGCAATATCAAGCTTATACTTGCGTACTTGCAATATCAAGCTTATACTTGCATTCAGCGGTTTCATGATATGCGGCGAGTTTCCACCAACACTTAATTTCGTAGTTGCATTCCGTTCTGACATAACCCAAAAATCTAAGTAACGAGTGTATGATTGTGTGTGCTATGTCGAATGCGGCAATATAGAAAAAGTTTTAAAGTAGACCGACATTTGCGTAGCATGCATTCCATTTATGGAATATTCCGTCAAGGCGCATTTGAATACACACGCACTTCTATATTGTCTATCACCGAATGCAACGCATGTACGCTTGGAAATGTCACCAGTTTTAGTTGCGTGGTTGCATTTGTACGTGTCAAAGGTTATTCAACAAAATCTTCGTGAACACAGAACACCGATTGATGAAAAATCAGTTGCGCTTGTTTGTGGACAAAGTTTTCATTTTGGTTGCAAACTGGTTGTGAGCGTGATGATGGTGAAACCAGTTTGAAGCTGGGATTGCAAATCCGTCGACCCATGTACGTAGGGCCTCAATGTTTATGGAATTCTTGCTTTAGTCCCTTATTTTTTGGCGATTATTCTATCACGCGGGAAATTGCAATAGGGTGACTTCGTAAATTTAAAATTTAAGCAGTCGGTTTAAGTCAAGAGTTCATAAATGTCACAGTTTTAAAGCACTGTGTTCATAATTGCATCGTAAACGTCAAATCTTTGCATTGAAATGGGAATTTCGGCATCATGAATAGCTATGATGCAAAGTGATTAGTTTTACAAATTTTACAAAAATTTTGTGTGCTGTTCCTTGGCACACTTCATAAATGTCAAACTTAAAACTGCACAACTTTGTCTAAGCTTTTACTGAACTTTGACTTGACTGCATTAATACTGTTTTCTGACACAGTTTATTGGCATTTACGAAGTCACCCATAGTGAGCGAGCCGAGCAAGCTATATGAACTGCGCAAAGATGAACCGAATAATTCGGCCGAATGTTCGGTTCGGAAGAGTTTTGACCGAGTATTCGTATTCGGTCGAACTCATATTCGGCTCATCTCTAGTTTTTTTCGCCCGATGCAGTAGCAGTATGCCATATTGCGCCCCATCAATTCATTTTTGGATCCCAGTGAAGCACAATGGAAAAAACACAACACTCTGTTGGGATCCTTTAATATATGAAAATGAAGGCACGGAAACATTATTTCGATTTTTTTTACCTTTTTGTTTCAAAGTTTTAATTTTTTTTTAACTCTTATATTCTGAAATTGGGCCCGGTGCAAGTGCACCTTTCGCATTTATTAAAACGCCACCCTGTATTCAAGGATATTACTGCTTACAAATTGACAAATATATTTTGATGAGATAGTTTTTAACAATCAAAAAATTTACCAGTAATTAATTAGCGACAATCTCTAGTCATGGTGCAAATGTTTGCAATGATACAATCTGCTTCTTCACACATTTCTAATTTTTATTTGTGTTATTTCCTTACGACTCCACACAAAATTTTACCTAGAGAAAAGAGCCCTTCAAATAGATGAGAGACCGACAGTCTGTACCAACATCTCCAACATCATCCACCCAAGTGAAAACACAAAGTGATTCCATACCATTACCCGAAATTGTCACACCTCGCACGGTACAGGAGCAGCACAAACAACACACCTTAATATAAATTTATATAAAACCACTTTTATCGCAACAAATAAAATTAACTCCGACTTCGGTTTGTTATCTTGTTCACAATTCCGAGTACTTTATTGCGCCATTTAACCACCCCCGCCCCGAGGATAGTAATATTAGGATTTGGGAATTCCAGGCTTTATGTAAATTCGGCGGCATTTAGCGCCATTTTGGCAACAACTTAATTTGAATTTTATAGACATTTTATCAAATTGAAAAACGACAGTGGCTGCAGCGCGCAATTTATGTGCGCTTAATGCCCGCCTTAGCAGGAAACCGTCGGCTTAATTTATTCTTAAATTTTGCAGGAACGAGAAGTTCTACACATGCTGTGATGAGCCCTACCTGGATATAACTTTCAACATAACGATGCGGAGGAAAACATTATTCTATACAGTCAACATTATCATCCCCTGCATGGGTATATCATTCCTGACAGTTCTTACGTTTTATTTGCCCTCGGATAGCGGAGAAAAGGTAAGATTTATTTTATTCAATTTCTCCGTATATTCATTCACTCCTCACCTTCCCCGCCATATCTCACCTTTCATAGATTCTCGCCTTTCGTCGGGGTCAGTTTGTGTCCATAAAAAATTTCCTTTTTATTTTCGGGAATATTTTTATTGTTCTCTCCATAACTTTGATGAAAGTCTTCACATTTGAAATATTGAGGTATAAGATTAAGGAGTTAATAAAGGTCCTGGATTTTATTGAAATATTACGATCTGTTCCGAATGTGAGAGCAGTACGGGCCGATGAAAAAGGGGATTTGTTGCGAATTTAATATAATATTTATTTATGTGTGTTTTGTGTGTGTTTTTATTATGACACTTTTGCCAGATTATATTTTATTGCATTTTTGGCATTCATTTATATTGTTTTAACGTACAACTGGGATCTAGACCAGTGCAGATAATTTTTGAGAAAAAAAAAATTCTTAGCAGTATATGGATGGCGGGAAAATTTAGTAGAAATGCTACTTAAACAAGGAAAAATCGAGAGCACCGCAGCAGATGACCGGAAAGTGGGCGGGGGAGCCAAAATGTGGGTTTTGGGGGGTTAAACGTACTTTTTTACGATTTCTGAAAAAAGTACACCTCCTATCGAAAAACGTTAAAGGTAAACGTTGTAGATAATTAAAAGATCTAGAGCTTTTGTTCAAACCATTTTTCGACATAACCTCAAAAAATGGAGAAAAACGTCAAAAACCGAGTTTTTCGTTTATCATTTTTATCTTTCACAAAAATGATCCAATTTTAATGAAATTTGAGGAAAATGTAGATTTTCAAGTTTCAAAAGGGTCCAATTTTTTTCAAAGCGATTGATTGTTTCGTTTTGTTTTTATGACCTTAATTTAAAAAAAAGGCCCCATTTTCAATCAAAAAAGTTGGCGAACGAATTTTTGATTTTTAAAATTTTGAAGACGGATTTTTTTTCGTTGAATCCTCTACTTTTAGATGGCGTAAAAAAATGATAGTGTCACAATAGAAAAACATCGATAAAAATTCAAAAAACCAAAAACATCCTTTTTCAAATATCGATTTTTCCGTAAACTTCACTAATTCTTTATCTCTCTTTGATATAAAGCTTTTCGAGTCGTGCAAAACTGTAAATTTAATGTAATATATTATAAGGGAGCTTCATGTAACAGTTTCAGATGTGAAAAAATTTGTTTAAACAATTATTTCACCCAAGAAATCAAGGGAAAAATTACAGTTTTAGGCCCGCGTACTTCTTTTTATTTAATTTCTTTCGCCTTCCAACTCGCTTGCTGCTCTCCTGTCCTTACATTTGACGCGTTCACGCGAGACACATGGTTGCTAACTCCGCAATAGTGTACTTGTTGGGTTATTACCTAATAAAATGATTTTTTGAGTTTATGAAGGTATAGTTAGAGGATTGATCTGATACTACATATTTGATGATGGAAAAATGAAGTACCATTGCAAGTAACTATACTAGTATTCCTTCAGAAGCAGCAACTGTTCTAATTCTGAAAATCAACCAATAGAAGATCTCAGCGATTCGGAGGAGATTATTAATAATGAAGATTGAGGACCTTCACGAGGTCGATGACTTTATTGAAGATTCTCAAGAGATTCAAAAATGTGTTGAGTTTCATGATGAACAGCATCTCTCCAAAAAAATGAGGTATGAATAATTCTTTTATCACATAACAGCATTTGAGTAAGCGAACACACTTATTATTTAAACACGGCATAGTCTTTTCTCATGGGCAATTGTATTTAGCAGCCAGTGGAGTGTAATACAATAAAATGTAATATGTGACATTAGGAAATAATAAAATTTGGTTTTTTGGCATTGCTTTTTCCAACTATAAAAAATTTGTTTCATTTTTCAATTTTGTTTTATTCTTCTTGAAAAATTTTGTTATTGAAGACTTATAGACTTAGAAAATGGTGCTCGAATGTCGAGTGCTGGGTTCTACTAGTGAGTTTTAATGTATAAGCCATCACAATACGTAGAAATATTTTTTTTGGCTTAAAACTGTAGTTTTTCCCTTGATTTCGTGGGTGAAATAATTGTTTAAACAAATTTTTTCACATCTGAAACTGTTACATGAAGCTCCCTTATAATATATTACATTAAATTTACAGTTTTGCACGACTCGAAAAGCTTTATATCAAAGAGAGATAAAGAATTAGTGAAGTTTACGGAAAAATCGATATTTGAAAAAGGATGTTTTTGGTTTTTTGAATTTTTATCGATGTTTTTCTATTGTGACACTATCATTTTTTTACGCCATCTAAAAGTAGAGGATTCAACGAAAAAAAATCCGTCTTCAAAATTTTAAAAATCAAAAATTCGTTCGCCAATTTTTTTGATTGAAAATGGGGCCTTTTTTTTAAATTAAGGTCATAAAAACAAAACGAAACAATCAATCGCTTTGAAAAAAATTGGGCCCTTTTGAAACTTGAAAATCTACATTTTCCTCAAATTTCATTAAAATTGGATCATTTTTGTGAAAGATAAAAATGATAAACGAAAAACTCGGTTTTTGACGTTTTTCTCCATTTTTTGAGGTTATGTCGAAAAATGGTTTGAACAAAAGCTCTAGATCTTTTAATTATCTACAACGTTTACCTTTAACGTTTTTCGATAGGAGGTGTACTTTTTTCAGAAATCGTAAAAAAGTACGTTTAACCCCCCAAAACCCACATTTTGGCTTCCCCGCCCCCTTTCCGGTCATCTGCTGCGGTGCTCTCGATTTTTCCTTGTTTAAGTAGCATTTCTCCTAAATTTTCCCGCCTTCCATATACTGCTAAGAATTTTTCTAGTTTTTGACTTTTCAAAGGCGTATTTGCACTGGTCTAATCATAAAATTAATCGAAATGATTTTATTTTAGCAGTTGAATGTTTTTACATAAATATTTGTATGTATGTAATAGGTCAAATTGAAAAGTTTTCTCTATAGATGGCGCTGAATAAGTTACGAACCACCGATCGCAGTGACATCTTCAAACGTACGCTGAGAGGTGACAGTTCAAGAGTTTGTCCATGATACGCGAATCAACGCATTGGTCAATTCCAACTGTCAATTGTGTATTTCTAGGCCAGGAGAGGGTAATCAAAACTGCAGGGTATACGAGTGAGCCAAGTGGGCTAGCGAACCATTAATTTCAGTGGAAGAGTCGTTACAATAATAGCGATAAAACTTTTTGGGAGCTGATACGATATCTAACTGAGTGTATAGAGGTGCAAAGAGTGTCTTTGATGGCGAGGTTCTGTACCTTATTAAGCCACTCTAAAGTTGTTTTTGGAGCGCCCGCTCAAATTAATGAAGTGTACTCGAGGCGGGGCCGAATGTAGGTCTTATAATTTTTTATCCCGGCCGCTGCTGCCTGGAGGAGGCACTCGCATCTCTTAAGAAATCCCAGGCATTCTTCTTCTTCTTTACGCTCCTTTAACCCCTCATGGGACATATGGCGGAAACAGTTGCCATCCAGCGGACTCTGTTTTGCGCGACAGCTCTCAGCTCGGGCCAGGATCTCCCAGTTGTTGCGGCTTCTGCTAGTAGGGTTCTCCTCCACGTTGTTCTAGGTCTTCCGACTCTACGGGATCCTTACGGATTCCATCCTGTTTGGCTAGATTTTCGTTTTCGCGTCGCAAGGTGTGGCCAACCCAATTCGATTTCCTTCGCTTGACTTGATCATCTATCCTTTCTTGGCCGGCACGGCGCCATAGTTCTTTGTTTGAAATTCTATCTTGCTAGCGGATTTTTAGGTTACGACGCAGGCATCTATTGATGAAGATTTGTAGGCGCCCTGTGATGAATTGGGTGACTTTCTATGTTTCGCAACCGTACAAAAGAACTGCCTTAACGTTGGAGTTGAACAGCCGCAATTTGGTTTTAGTTGAGATCTCCTTTGATCTCCATATCTCTTAAGAAATCCCAGGCATTGGGATATTTGCTTTTGTTTGGCGATCTGGACTATGTAATCATTTCATCACAGATCTTCGGTTAAAGTTATGCCTAGGACTCACGACATTACCAAAAAAAAGAGAGAAGGTCGGTCAATTGGGCATGATATCACTATGAAAAACACAAGGTCTTTGAAGGAATATTACTGGTTATTCAAAAAATTGAAGACGCGTTTCCTGAGCACATTTAACGACCTCGCATTTTGTACGTAGTTAGTTCGTTCTCCTATTCGGAGATATACATGGAGATAAGATGGACGGTCGGAATGTAAACAAATGTCAATGCCTCATTAATTGTACTTCGCAGCATGGAATAACAATATGGGCTGATGTAATCGGATCGGTGAAGACTGCAGGCAACCCTTACGCAGTCGTTGGAGGCCACAGTAAGCTTACCACGGCATGCATCATCAAGAGAAGGAAAGACCAAGCTAGGTAAATAAAGTATGAATAACACTAGAAATTTATTGAAATATCTTTGAGCGCGAACCTAACGATAGGATGAAGACGTATATATCCAGAGAAGCCATAAATTAACATAAATTTTAAAGAACTTATGAGAAATATGATCGCAGCAGGTACGTTGAGAAGTCATATAAACGCCTAGATTAATGGCACGGTATCTAATTTACTCCTATACATTGGAATGCAACAGGATTTAGAGGCCTTAAGTTGTAGCGAAAGCCAGACTGTGCCCGACCCAATTTGTCATGCCATTAGTTTTTCTAGTAACTTATCTAAAAAAATTAAGTTACTTATAAGACGATAGTCGGCAAGACTACTTGGGGACCTCTGCGCAAACTTTTCGCCCTATCCTACTTCTCCGGAATCAATCTTGACTCCTGGAAACTGGCTCGTGTTCAGCCTATACCAGAAAAAGGTGACGTTATTGGCGACCTTCTTGTTTACCTAACAGAGCATTCCCACTAAATTATACACCGATTTTGTGAATTAGGCCTGGTTGCTCTAGTTATCTCGCGCACTGTTAACTAAACTTCAAGCTATTGATGTTGACTCTGTTCTGAAGAACAGGATTAAGAGCTTTCTTTCTGATCGTTCAATCAAGGTAGCATTGGATGGCGTCGAATCTGACCCCCACACCATTTTCGCGGGTGTTCTAGAGGGCTCAGTTCTGTGACCAGATCCTAACGGCAGAACCGTCTCTAAATATCCTAGGCATAATATTAGCTGAAGATTTGCGTTGGAATTATCTTATATTCCAAATTGCTAACCAAGCATCACAGTGCCTGGGATTCCTTAAAAGGTGAAAATTCCTCCTTCAGTCGTCGGCCCGGGCTACAATCTACAAGTCCTTCATTCGTCCCCGCCTCGAATACAACTCGTAAATCTGAGAGCAACCTTAGCTTGGCTGGACAAGGTGCAAAGCCGCGGTCTCTTGAAAAAATTACCGCTTTTACCATAATGACTGCTCCACTGAAATAAGTAGCCTTATTCATCCACGGCAACATTTCTCCCGCAGCAAAAGACTTTCAGATGCTCGGCTCACTCTTACAGCCTCTATCTTCGCGCACACTCCGGTTTAGAAATTCGTTTATAACAAGAACAACTGGACTGTGGAACCATACTCAACATTCCCGGACTCACATGAATATCAAGGCGGTATCCCGGGCCTCAAGGGTAGGGTTGTCTCGCCGGGGGTCGTGGTGTAGTGAGACCCCGGAGGAACCACAAAAATCTGTGCACCGATACAATTTGGAAAATAGAAAAAATTAAATCTCTTATGGGGAAAATAATCAGCTTCATTTACCTTCCTAGCGCAAGCAACAAAATCCGCATTACGTGACAAATTAGCGATAAAATATGCCGCAAACCCCGTTCTGTTATCTTGCTCAGATCGAAAGATACACTGGGTGGCTAGCCATCTTGATATCAACCTAGCGTTTTCATCATTATTTAAACAATAAGATAAGCGACAAAATTATTTTTGACGTAACAAATTAGCAACAGATTAGAGACAAATTATAGACCTAGACACTAGTTTGTGGCACGACTCTGTGGCTAGCTGGCTTGATATACCTGATCTTTGAGGCTTCCGAAGTCTAAGCATCGCACATGTTAATTCGATCTATCATGTTTTTCGTTCTCAAATGAGGGAGCCGTATGTCGAACTCCTTTTTATATCCAGCCTAGCTTTATATCAATATCAGCACTGCTGACTTGCCTATCACGCTGGACTATTTCAAGAATTTCATCAACTTTATCAGTGCTTGGGCGTCCAGAGCGTGACATCTTTCGTATCAAAATTACCAGAATGAAAGCGAAAGAATTCATGGAACAGATTTTGAAAATATGCCCCCTATTTTTCGTATAACTATCAACAGCCCAATTTTTTCACTAGGCTGCGCAACTTTCTTGGCGCCGCAATAATATTGCAAAATATACATTTTCAAAAGCAAAAACCGCGCCCAATTTCGATGTTTACTCAAATAACACTCAAACTGTCACCGTTCAAGCAAGCGATCAGTGGTTAGTGACTTATTTGATATTGACTGGAAGTAAAATAAGGTTTGCTTAAGAGTGTAGTTTCTTAAATATTGTAGAAGATTAATCTCCAAGTTTTCTAATTCTTCAAAGCCACTTTACTAAAAAATGCCTTTGGACCAAAACCACAAACACACCAATTACATCGGCTTTAGAATCATTTCATGATTTACCGCGGAGCACAACATTGTTATTTCTGTTTAGTTTGGCCAGAGCCTCTGGGGCTTACGTTAACAACAAACCAGAAATGAGATAATGGGATAATCGACAAAAAGTCATTCACGAAACGAAATAATCCCCCACGTTTTATGGGAGAAAGAAAATTAGGTGTCAAAAAATCGCCTGTTTTAAAAATGTGCCAACGGCATCGGATGTAGCAGAAATAGAAGTTTTCAGTTATTTCATTTGTACTGTGTGGTAAAATGAGTACGACGATAGTCATTATAAGCTATTAAATGCATTAAGGGGTGATAACCGTAATATGACATTTAAAATTAACGAACAGTCTGAAGGTCATAATTCCTCTCGCAGATTATGATTGCTGCTCTGCAATGCACAAGTCTATTAAGGATGGTTTAAACTTCCCTGGGGTCATGGGGACTTCTTTAAATAAGGGTCTTTATCGCTTTTTCCATTATGACGCTTGAGCAAAGGGGCCAGGAGCATAAGGGTGGTCACCGGGAAGCCTTTTCCACGTACTATCCTGAATTTAGATTTTAAGCAGGTCTCGGGCTTCATGGAGACCAAAGTGATTTTTTAAATACTTTCCCCACCCTTTCTTGTTGTTAGTGTAGGCTATGTTCATGCTATAGGAACATTTGAACGGAGGTTCTGGACACTTTAAAAATTGATGTTAATTACGGGGCGGGGTGAAATTTGTATTTGTGTGCATGTATTTCACTTGGATAAGGATAAGGATAAGAGTATTTGGTATTTCAAAAATTCAGACCTGTAATATCAAAGGTTTTATCAATGATAGGATATCATTGCTAACTTAAAAAACTTTGGGCAAATACGTATTGTTAATATGAAGGTCCGTTGAAATTTCGAATTTTCCTTGCATAATTAAACAAAAGCAGACAATATTGTGGTTTTGAAAAAGAGGGGAATTGGTCTGATAAAGATAAAGAACCAAATTTTTAATTATTTGAGGTAATCTTAGACTGATTTCTAATATTGTCTGATGGGGATGTTTGTGGCCCGCTTAGGTCTCGAAACCGACGATCTCTGCATAAGCTGTAAGAATCTAGACCAGGAGGAACGAGTAAAACACCTTCTCTGTCACTGCGCAACCCTAAGCAGAAGTAGACTTACCACTTTTAGTAAATCCTTCCTAAGCACGCTTGCAACTAAGAAGATTCCTTACGTCCTCGAGGTGGTTTAACGGCCTTATCTGACCTAACCTCGGTAGCCTAGGGAGTAAGGCGTCTGCCTACCACCCCAGAGCTCCCGGGTTCGAATCCTGGTTAGCCCCACGGTCCTTCGCCTTTTCCACTTTCCCACCTACATAACTTTCCTTCTTTCTTCTTCCCTCTTTACATTCCTAATTCCTTCTATCATAGCCTTCCTAAGCCCTTGCCCGCGTCACCAAAGCGCATGTCATCGGTTGGTTGATGAGATTCAACTCGTTTCAGGAGGCATAACACGAGCGAGCAGCGAGTTGTTTCATGATGCCCCGATGTCAAAGTCGCGACAGTTGGTTGGGAGTAGGTGGACTAAAAAATATCGCGGGTAGGTTGTGGCAGTTCCTTCCTTCCCCGACTAGAGCTGCTGTTTGACATTGCAATCTATATGAATTGTCGACACAGTATAAAGGGTCTTTCTTGAGGCTCTAGTCTTTCACATAAAAAAAACCTAACCTATTCCATTTTCGGTAATAACTCGTACAACATCCAGAAAATCAACGCTGGATCCAACGCCCCCATTTGATACCCTTTAGACAGACTCATGTCAACCTGTCAGCTAGTTCTTTCTTTGTACCAAAGATTCTTCTTCTACTTTTGGGGAGGTGCTGGGTCCACTGTGACTAGCTTGGCGTATTACATTACCCCTGTACCCTCATATCTGTAGGCCAGATTGCATGAAAAGATTCAAAAGTCTGTCTAGTGGCTGTTTATCGCTTAGACTTGACTGTTCGAGCAGGGTCTCGTTGAACACGCGTACCGCTGCCATTATGAACCCGGTGGGGATGCCAATCCTTAGGCTCGGACGTACTCCGCTCCTTTCTTGCCTTGGCCAGGCTGTCTGCACCTGCTTCTTGGCCTCGTAGGTTCTTGACCGCCCGCCCTGCCTTCGGTGTGCGGGGAATTAGTTTGCGAATGCGGGGGGGTAAGATCTGCTCCGCGGAGCTCCCCAATTCTACTTCATCCCTCCGTGCATTGACCCTCTCCAGCTTAATTGGTCCATAAAATTGGGGAAGTCCATCCTGACCGAATCTCCATATCAGCATCAGGCGTTGTTAAACGACAGTGCAAAAACCACCCACTGCCATGCAGCACACGACACGATCACTTTAAATCTGAGCATAGGGTATGCACGAACATATTAGCGGATCCAGTGACCACCGCGAGAAGGTAGTGATCACATTTCCATCAGTCCGAGCTAGTTACGGAACTCGCGCATTTACCTACGCTATATTTTACTTCCCCTATCTCGCTTGTGACTGACCACCTTGAGCCAAGCTTTCGGCACCATAATGATAGCGACATGACGAACTGGTAGTACAAATGGTGACTCCTAAGGTTGAACTTTCACATTAAAAAATGTATTCTACCAGTTTTCAAGAATATATCGACCCTTATCACCCAAATATCTCGGAAATTTGCGATTGAAAAAAAAACACGTGTTCAATATTTTTTGATACTCTATCCGACCATACAGAAATTGATCCCCCGCCTCACCCCCACTTTGGGGGACGGGTTCAATTTTGAAAATAGGACCCCGCAGATTGCAGTTTCGGATTCTGCAAAAAACAAGGAAGGTTTTGTTTGAGACATTTTTTTCGAAACATGATAGATGGCGTTGTAATCAACAAAAAAGTTGTTTTTACTGTTTTCAGAAGGAAATTTATATACATCTTGAAATATCAAAAATTGACGCAATATTTTCGAGGATTTTTTTTTTAATTAATTGGCAATCGTTCTTTCTTTGTTTTCGCACCACAGCATTATATTAAATTAATTTTGAATTACCCTGTATATCATATTCTAGAAGTTCGTTTATGAATAGAACAACTCGACTGTGGAATAATCTCCAACAGTCAGTTTTCCCGAACTCGTAACACACCCTCAAACGTAAGGTTCATCACCACCTGCTTAAACACCCCCCATACCTCCCCTAATCCTATCATTTTCTTTTCTATCTTTCAAACCAAGCTTGCTACTAGACATTGCACCATCACCTGAACTACATGACAGACTGGTAGTACTAAGGGTGATTCCTAAGCTTGGTTTTCCCACATAAAAAAATATATCACCCCGGCTCGTGGAATCATCATGCATTTTCAAAGTGGTCCGCGGTACCATATGGGTTTTCCACCCATGGTGTAGATTGTCTTTGAAGTTATAAGAAATAATTTAAGAAAAATTCTTCTTTATGAAATAATATATTATAAAATATTTGCATTTAGTAAAAAATAAACTTAACTTTTTCTTTCAGGTGACACTATCAATATCAATTCTCATTAGTCTTCACGTGTTCTTCCTTCTGGTTGTTGAAATTATTCCACCAACATCTCTAGTGGTGCCTTTACTAGGCAAATACTTGATATTCGCCATGATATTAGTATCTATTAGGTAAGTATTACATAAAATTACTTCATCCTTATTCCCGATAATTATTTATCCCAGCAATCTTCTTTTAATTACACTCATCGATCTTAATGATGTACCATCGGCCAACTAATAAATATTTTTTGAATGGCATTAAATCAGGCTGTGCTCAGGCTTTTATATGTTGTGCTCCATTAACTTTTGGCTGGGACCATCTGTTATTACACCTATAAAAATACTTGAAGTACGCTCAAGTCCAACCTCCTTAAATCATGATTTTCTTCGTTCTCCGCTTTTTTTTATTGCACATCAATTTCTCTCCCTGCACGGGAACGGAGCAGACCAGCTAATTAGAGACTGTATTTTTTGGTAAATGGGTATTAAATTCCTGTTGATGACCCATCATAAACCGCAGAAATTATCCCCCATATTTTTTTTTTGTGGTAACTGCAGAGATAAGTAACCTCGTGGATAAGTAACCTTAAGGATGCAAAAATTTTTAAGGACGAACATTTTTTTCCTCCAGCCTAAAACTTTCCCTTGATGATTTCGAGCAAAGCTCCAATAAACAAGCTCTTGTTGGAGTTTCTCTGAAAAATATCCCGAATAAATCCTTTTTATGCTCGCACAGGACGAAAAATATTCAAAATTCGCATTCGCCATCAACTTTGGCCGAACTTCTTAAGTTCAGGATTCCAAAAACAAATTTCTTCTCAATTTGTGCGGCTTAAAGCTCTCACGAGGAGGGCCTCCGCCAAGAGCCCCCAACAATAGACACCGCAGCCCTATCCTGCGGCGGGCTGGGCTGGGCGCTTGGTGACCTTCTTCGTCCTTAATAAATATATGCCAACGTCGTGACACTTTAGATTCGGTTTTTATTGATTTTGCATTAGAAGGCCGCACGCTTCTTTGCAATTTATTCACACTCCATTCGAGGATGGCAAGGACACTGCTCGAGATGTATAAATATAAAATGGCTCGACAATATTTTATCATTTGCCCTCCGAGGGATTTCCTTTCCTTTTATTGTGATGACACCTAATTAGAAATTTTTTACGATCATTACGCATAATAATTGCTGAAGGAAGTGAAGTTGTTTGGTCCTTTTATTACTAGGCGAGAGAGAGTCACTATGTTGACGCAAACAATGACGCTGGTTTATGGGCGTTTTCTTTAATTTTGTGGTGGATGTGATGTAATTGTGGAGAATCGGTGGCAATTCAAAATTGTTTGGTGCCATATGAGCTCTTTTATTGCTTTTTTATATCACGCTTTTTCTCGCTGGATTTGGCAATTTTACGTATCACTAAACCAATTAAATTCTGTTGGCTTGTTGGTTTTTTCTGCTCTGGGTTACAAGAACCTTGGGGGCCTTGGTAGTCCAGGGAATAACACGTCTGGCTACTATCCCAGAGGTCCCGGGTTCGAATCCCGGCCAGACCCACGGTCCTTCGCCTTTTCCACTTTCCTACATAACATTCCTTCTTACTTCTTTCCTCTTTACATTCCTCATTAATCCTGCCTTTGGCCTCGATTCCCAGATCCGGCGGCGCGGAAGTGAGTGCGGATTTGACACTTTGCGATTCTCAAATCCGCAGTCGTGGATTCAATTAAATCAAAAATTCGGAGTGAAGACTCACACGATAATAAAATACCCGATGTCAGATTATCTTAGGCGCATTTGTGGTTTCAAATCCGCAGAAAATTTGTTGCAGATCACACTTTTAAAGCACAGAAAATGACAAAAAGAGATTCGCGGTTGCGGATTTGAGAATCGAAAAGTCTCAAATCCGCACTCACTTCCGCGCCGCCAGGTCTGGGAATCGATTCCATAGCCTTCGTTAGCCCTTCCCCGCTCCACCAAAGCGCATGTCATCGATTGGTTGATGAGATTCAACTCGTTTCAGGAAGCATAACACTTCAGTGAGTTTCTCGTTGCTCCGATGTCAAAGTCGCGATTGGTCGAACCATTAACCACCCAGTGGGAAAAATTGGGAGCGATGCACAGGGGAGTGCACTTGGAGCACTCTCAAGGGAGCTTTCTTGGAGTTTTCATAAATTTTATATAAAAAAAGAAAACGGGCAATTATCTTCATGCCCATAAAATGTGACATTAGCAAACTCAATAGCCCGGCTCTCGTTCGATACGAAGGACAAGCAGCTTTGGAAGTTGATAGAGTTTAGTTGGGGGACTACTTTGGTAAAGCCACTCTCGGGCTTGGAAAGAAAAAGGCAATTGCAAAAGATAAACCAAATAAAAGCTTTTCGATACCGGATCACATACCCACAGGCGCCCATGAATATTTCTTTTTTAAAAACCTTTTTTATAATGCTCCAACAACGCGGTTTTTGGAGCATAAACGTATGCTCCCTCGCAATGACATGCAATGTTAAAAAGAATATAGAACGGGTATGGCAACGGGAGCACTCTATGCTCCTTTTGGTGCGCTCCAAGATGGCTCTTGGAGCACTCCTTTTCCCGCTGGGCAGAAATATTGTCGGATCACACACCACGACAAAGCCTGGACAACATAGTCCAATCAATCTACGGATTCACAGTGTTAATTTCCAGACAATTGAAGGCAGGAAAAAAAATATGGGCGTGTAGGACACTTAATTTGAAGAAAGATAGCGTGTTTTTTTTTACGGAACTGCATTGGCGAACTTAACCTAAAAAATTCGCAAAAGTCAAAAAACCGGTTTTTGTCAATAAAACAAAAAGTTGAGCTCGGATCCGAAAAAGTTAAATGAGAAAGTTATAGGTATTAAAATTATCTTTCAATTGATGTGGTACAAAGTATTGGTTAGTGTCTTATACATGGAGAAAAATGCTAAAAACCGTTAAAAATCGCTTCTTTTTCATTTATTTTTTGCTTTTTATTGATGCGACCTAGAAACTTTTTACTTGGTAAAAATTTTGCTTTTGGCAATCTGAAAACTCATACTTTTTTTGGCTGGAAATTTTGCAAGATATGGGTGAAATTTCGATTTTTGTGAAAAAAGGCGTTTTCGTAAAATCCTTCGTCTACAGCTCCTCGACCTCGTAGGACATTTTTTCGAAGCTCTTTTTCTTCGTTAAGAGTTGTACTATTATGCACTATTATTTAAAATCTGAGTTTTTCAATTTTATATACAAAAAACTCCATCGCAAAAAAGACAGGTTTTTTTGCCGCAAAAAAGACAAGTTTTTGTACTGCAAGTTTTTTATTTCATTATTTTTCGACTCTAAACTACTATTCTATAAAAGTTTATATTCTTTTTACTAATTTAAAAATAAAAAAAATTAACCGTACGACCGTCAACAGTGAAGACAATTTTTTAAATTACGGAGCCTTTTTCCTTCGTTAAATACCTGTGAATTTGAGACATATTGTTGTTCAATACTTACTGTACTACATACATATGTACAAGTTGTTATTGACGTCTCAACAGCACGGATCATGTGCAATTTCATCTTTTACGTAGAATGTTTACTTGGTGAGCGGCCACTTCTAACTTTTCGCGCTGTACTAATTTCTGGTTGTTCGAATCAATTTTTATTAGATAAACTAGCTGGGACCCGGGGCGCCTATGCTGCACCCATAAGCCAATAGTACTAATCAGGTGAAGCATTTTAATATACCGTAGGGGAGTTTGAAAAAGGCAATTTTTGGTATTTTTTAATCCAAATAACAAAATGTGAAACTATTAGGGATCTGACTTGTTGATCGACAATAAAAACCATTCATTGTAATATCATTTTTCGAGATATGAATTTTCATACACAGTTGCAGTGTCGCAATGAACTGCTTATTTTCTGTATTTTGGATAGCTAGGACCCGGTGCGCCTCGCTGCAGCTAACGTTTAAAATCAATTCAAAGCTTCTAAATTCAACGTTTATCAACCAATAATGAAAAACCAACTATTCCTATAAAAGTTGGAGTCATTAGATTCAAAATACATTTATTTGAACTATGACCAAAATTGCCTGTGTATTCTGTTAAAACAATGAACGTTAAAATATTTAAAATTAATGCAAATAGCCGCATCCAGCACTCGAAATTCGAGGGCCATTTTCTATAGCTTTTTTTAATTTAAATCTAGAAGTCTGCAATAACAAAATTTTTCGAGAACAATAAAAGTAAATTGAAAAATGAAAGAAATTTTTTATAGTTGGAAAAAGCCATGCCAAAAAACCAACTTTTATTATCATTTATATAATGTATGACCAAATTACCTATTTATTCTCTAAAAACCACGAACGTTAAACCATTTAAATAAACCCAACACTTTAAAATACAACATGCAACTTTTCAACAACTTTTCATATAGATCAACCAAAAACAAATTATTCCTATAAAAGTGTGAGATATTAGATTCAATATACATTTATATAATGTATGACCAAATTACCTATTTATTCTTTAAAAAGAATATAAACTTTTATAGAATAGTAGTTTAGAGTCGAAAAATAATGAAATAAAAAACTTGTCTTTTTTGCGGCAAAAAAACCTGTCTTTTTTGCGGTGGAGGTTTTTGTATATAAAATTGAAAAACTCAAATTTTAAATAATAGTGCATAATAGTACAACTCTTAACGAAGAAAAAGAGCTTCGAAAAAATGTCCTACGAGGTCGAGGAGCTGTAGACGAAGGATTTTACGAAAACGCCTTTTTTCACAAAAATCGAAATTTCACCCATATCTTGCAAAATTTCAAGCCAAAAAAAATATGAGTTTTCAGATTGCCAAAAGCAACATTTTTACCAAGTAAAATGTTTCTAGGTCGCATCAATAAAAAGCAAAAAATAAATGAAAAAGACGCGATTTTTAACGGTTTTTAGCATTTTTCTCCATGTATAAGACACTAACCAATATTTTGTACCACATCAATTGAAAGATAATTTTAATACCTATAACTTTCTCATTTAACTTTTTCGTATCTGAGCTCAACTTTTTGTTTTATTGGCGAAAAACCGTTTTTTTTACTTTTGCGAATTTTTTAGGTTAAGTTCGCCAATGCAGTTCCGTAAAAAAAACACGCTATCTTTCTTCAAACTACACGCCCATATTTTTTTTCCTGCCTTCAATTGTCTGGAGAATTTCCGTAGATTGATTGGACTAACATCCCACTGCTATGCGGTATGTGTGTGTGTTTCTACCACGCCGGATCGTACACCTCGGCACGGTATAGGACTGGATAAGATGATCTCTCCGGAATGAGTCTGGTGAAAGACTACCTTGGCGTGGTGAAGCGATTTCTTTAGCTGGAAGGCTCGTCGGGGTAGAATGCTTTAAAGCCTTGAAGTGAAGCTTTCAAAGGGAGAATCACCTGGCCTGCTGGGTGAAGCTTTGTTGGTAGGGGGATTATTAGTAATGAATCGCGGTTCGTTACAATCCTTCATAAGACTACATACGATTTGGTTTTTCCTGAAGTTTTTTCGTGCCAAATGGAACTCAAGCAATTAGGTTAGCCGCGACATACGTTACGGTTAAAACCGAATCGGTTTCAAAGCCAAAAAGCATATAATCATGCCCACGGGAAAATCGGGACGATTAGATTAATCGTATGTTGTTAGCCTAACTATTTTCGTATCTATCGGAACAGAAGTCATCTTATGTATAATATTCGCGTGAATAACACTCGGGATAAAACATCAAAGAAAGAAATCTTCTTCTTTTTTAAAGGCTCTGAAACCGGCATCCGGTCCTGGCCTCTCGCAACAAATGTATCGTTCAATGCAAAAGCAGTGCAACTCCACACTTCAAAACACTAGAGGTTTGCCCGGCTCGTCGTAGCATTCCGTCACATACCCCGCTACAAAATTAAAGCAGCTCCAGTTTGGAGCCGCTCCACGCCCACAGCCAAAGGGTTGACAAAATGCGACTCCAAAGCAAATCAATCAATACTCTAAAATACGGCGCCACACCTTTCCTTCATTGAACACAAATATTGCTCGTTCCGTGATAATTATTTTTTCCAGGTGAGGTTATTAGCCTCATGCCAACCTTACTTGGAAGGGATTATCCCGATCATATTAGGGTATTCTTTCTCACAGGGTAGTTACCAGTGGGCACCGCTAGGAGGTTATGATCGCACTTTCATCAGTCCGAAATAGTTAGCCTATGGATAGCCACCTGCTGCAGACCAGCCAGATTCATGCGGATCTAGGAAGTTGTAAAATTACCAGAAAGGCTAGTAGAGGCCCACCACAGGATCAAAGGATATAGAGATATATAGGATAGATAAGGACGAGTCGGGGAGGTGTTGCAGGATATTGCGATGAACCTTGCGTTTGAGCTTTTGGGTGTTGTATTACTTCGGGAATACTGACTGTGGTAGGTTGGAGACTACACAAAGAAGGAATTAAAGGGATCGTATATGCTGACGAACTAACAATTCTTCTCCTTCAATAACTCTACAGCCCTATCATTGTCTTCCCACCTTAATCGTACCAACTGGTCTTCTGCCAACTGGTAGTACATTCAAGGTCTTTTTCCCATTCCTGAGTCTCACATTCTTTGGACACAGTAGTTTGGATCGAATTTTTAGAAGATACTCCATGCTTCACAGCCAGATTCTTATTTTTGTTTTTCTGTGGATGTCTCTATATTTCATTACTGGCAGTAGTGAGAAGTATGTCTGTTTGCGGCGTTTATTCTTCTTTGTGCGTCTATCGCTTCATCGTTGTCTTCGGTGACTGTGGACCCCAGGTAGTAATTTTTTTAGTGATAAGATCAAGCTTAGAAGTCACCCTTTATACTACTAGTAGTAAGCTTGATTTGAAGGATAGACTAGAAAGGATATGTTAGGGGTCTGGAGGGTCCATGAGTACCTAAATACCGATGAACTTTGCGTTTAAACTCTGAGATGTTATCTGAGCTCGGAAACATCGACTGCGGAAGACAGTTCCACAATCGAGTTGTTCTGTTTATAAACAAACTTTTAAAACGTAATGTTGCCGTTCGAAGTTATGTTCCCCCAGGTGGTGTTATGGTTTCTTCTTCTTTCCACCCTTGACTGAATTAGAATCTTACTCTTGTCTGCATTTATTTGCCGCCCTATATCTGGGTCGGCGCGGAGAACTTCTGCGGGGACTGTGCGCGGATATGTAAATTCAGTGGATACTTGAAAAAAGACTTCGAAAAGTCTTGAAGTAGCTTCTTGAGGCGTATCTTTTGTTTTCCAGTGAATATGGGAAACATGAAATATCTTAGGACAGACAAGGGGATTATTTTGAAGAAATAGTTTTCCAACGCGGTTTTTTTTATGTGGCATGGTCAAGCTCAGGAATCACCCTTTGTACCACTAGACCGTCATGTCGTTCAACTCATGGTGCAATGTCTAGTAGTAAGCTTGACCTGAAAATAGAAAAAGAATAGGAAAGGTTAAGCGTAGTCTGGTGGATGCATAAGGAGAAGGCAGTGAGCCTCACATTTGCACTACTGGGTGTTATATGAGGGCATCCATTTTTTAACGTGTGGTGAAGCCGGGGTATTACTGTCTAAACAAATTAATATTGGCGAGTTTCACATAGGCCAACCAACAAAAATTGGATGTATTCGTTAATTCCCTTTTGAAATTTGATGAAGAATACCATGGGTTTTCACAACAGCCAACTTTTCAAACAAACTATACGCTAGAAGGCTGTACGCAAGCTGGATTCCGAAATTGTTTTCTTAAAAAGTCATAAGGAAGCTGTGTACCAATTTTCAGCCATTTTGGAATTTTGTCTCCGGACTAAACAGGTGTTTTGGAAAAAAACATGGCTTTTAAACAAAATTTAAAAATTCATAAAAAATAGCAATTAACAAATTTTTACTAGTCTGGCGGGCGTTACATGTTCTTTACATGTTTTTCAGCCAATCTCACTTTATTGTTTTGAGGTGTTCGATGGGGCACCTTTTATGTCATGGGAGCTTAGACCAGCGTTGCCAACCCAAATTTAGAAAAATGTGTACGACTTGAGTTGGAAAAGTACGTAGATCTCATAAAAACCTGCCATTAAAAATTCGTAGATCTACGTAACTAATTTCTTATACATATGTATATGTACATATTCTTGTCGAAGAAAAATGCCAATAGATACCGATATCTGACTGATATGTCTAGAAGAATTGTCTGTAGAAGCAATTTGGAAACTAGCATTTGTTCTTATAAAATTACCCGCAGATAAGTATCGGCATGACCTTATGGTAATGGGTTGAGACAGGTAAACCAGACGGAAATCAGAAATTCCTAAAAAAAAGTGACAAAAACATTCAAAATAATCTCTGTATTTTGTATTTGCAAAAATTGCCGTACATGCATAAAGTACGGAATTTCTTGTGTGAAGAAGCAAAACAACTTACAGATTCGGAAGGAAATCTATAAAGTTGTTACATGTTTTGTTTAAATTTGTACATATTGGTATTAAATAATTTTAATTGATCTTCTGTTGGCTCTGAATTTTTTTTTTTTTAATGCGCTTTTCAAACTAAGATTTCAATATTTTCTTAAATTATATGAAAAGAATTTTTAATAAATCGTTAAATTCTTACTTTCAAACAATAATTTTTTTTTTGTAAAATTTATTTAAAAATACGTAGATTTAGAAGTCGATGCTCGTAGGTTTGCTGGAAAGGCCTAAAATACGTGGATCTACACAAAGAGAAGTAGAGTTGGTAATGCTGGCGTAGACTATGATGTGAAATAATGAATATTCTTTCTCTTATTCCGCGAGTGCTTGTCTTTTCCTTCGTCCTTCATTGCGTTCAAAAATGAACAGCTTATGGGGCGCAATATGGCATAGTGCACCGGGCGCAAATCCCCAAGCGCCGGCCCCCTGATTGTGGGATGTCGAATCCAAAGAATAGCATAGCAAACCATTTCGATTTGTACATAGTATCTGCGTGAATAGTATTAATAAACTTTCGTCCTCCAAGCTCATTTTTTTATATCACCGAACAAATAGCAACTGAAGCGTGATAATATATCTAGACTTAAATCGGAAAACATAAAACATTGTGCGCACACAAGAATTTTATCATTCATGGTCGTATCCACCTAAAATCCTGTCTCTACAGAGTGCGCGCACAGTCTTTTAAAACATATAGTTTGAGACTTTTCATATACTTCCTGCAAGATTTTAGTGGATACGCCAAGAAAACTTTGTGCTAGCCCATCGCCCTGCTTTAAGTCTCCCTGGGAAGGACTCCGTTGTTGTATTCTGACTGCACACCTTGTGTTTTCCATTGTCATTTTCGTTAACTTTACTATCTTTAGGGGGATGTCCAGTATTGTCGCATACATTTGTTCCGTATGCGGCCGGTAATTTATTATAATCCTCCATTTCTGTCATCGTTCTTAGTAGGATTTTATCGGTGGAATTTGGGCAAAGATTGATTTCTATTTCTTTCAATTGACACTGTCATGAGCCCGATATATGTAGTCAATCCCGATAAAAGTGAAAATGGTGTACTGAAATGGGAAGTAAGAATGGTCTTCTTTAATTGAGTACAAACAAGTATCAATATTTGAATAAGAGATATCCAGAAATAACAGATACTTCCCACACACAAGAAATAGAAATTTGGCAGCCCCATCAATCAAATCCCTCAAAATACATCAAAACCCGTATCAAGCACACCCCTCCCACCTGCACTTAAGACTCAAATGTCTTTTCCGCCCTTCATTCAATATCATTGCATATAAAAACGGAACGTGTCTGAAATTGTTAAATTTTTATTTGATCACCTACAAGACATTTGGACTATTGTTACGGGGGGCAGAAAGGGGAGAGAAGAACAAGTAATTCTGCAGTATTTCCCCCCTGAGAAAGTTACCCAGGCTGTTCCAAGGATGCATGTTCGTATATTGTATATATACGACTCCCGATGGTGATATCCTTGCTAACGCACGTTCTCCTTCAGTAGAAGTATTTATTATCATTCAGGAATGCTGCACGTGCTTATTGGCCCGTTGGGTTGACAAAGGACTCTCTTGTGATTTTTTGTCTAAATTGTGATAATGGTAAGGTGGCATCAATAATAAATTAATTTTGCTTCTTTGCTCGTTTAGATTAAGTTTAAGGACTAATTTCGAAATGTTACATGACCTCTTTAGTTTGAAATAGACGCACATGTAATATATGTTTACAACTCAGTTTAAGAATCTCTGCCGCATGCAAATGACTGCAGCGAATATAATGTTATTGAAAAATCCTGCAGTGGATTGAAAGTTTGCTAACAATGCGAATTGGAACGCAAAGTTGGATTCGCAATCTAAAAGTTTCCGGGAAAGTTGAAATTTCAAGGCAAACCTGAATTCTTGAACTAGAAAATTGACTGCAATTCCAAGCTGTGGATTGTATTTACATTTCTCCTGACTTAATTGGATGTTGGATGATAAACTATAATAGCAGTGGATGTCTCCACATGATAATAAAATAAGTAATGTAGTTGATTCCGAAAACTATGCATATGTGCTGAAAACATGTCGAGTGCGAAAAAGTAATCAAACGACATAACCGAAAATACAACAAAAAATTTGCCGTTTCTAATAATCCAACATTGAGTTGAGTTTAACATCAAGAGTTTTAAAGCTTAGGGGTTGTCCATTAATTACGTGAGGCGTTTAGGAGGAGGCGGTCGAGCCGAATCTCACCAAATCTCACGTGGGGAAAAGGGGGGTCGCGGCAAATATCACGTAATTTTTTTCCCTCAAGAAACAGTGTAAAATTGCTAGAAAACTGGGTTAAATTAAGTAAAACATGTTTCTCCACTAAAGACCCGCATTCTCTTACAGGCCGCCGCCAGGCCAGGTCCGCAGGCACGGCCAGATAAAGGCAATACAATACTCAGTCTAACTGGAGGATGAGGACTTCAGGTATCCGCCTGACAGGCCGTGGCGTGCAGGTAACGTCATGATTCCCTACAGATACACAGGCGAAGATGACAGTTTAGCATAGAAGGTGCATGGCCTCAACGAAAACTTTAAAGGCACAAACAGATTGATGACTGGAAAAATCTTTAAAATACCTAGACCACCATATTTTCTGACAGCACGGAGAAATTAAATGTATGGGAAATTCTCTCGCAGGCAGCCACCGTCACCGCCTTTGCGCTAAACTCAAGACACACGCCGTGAACACCCGCGAACAAGCGTGAATGCGAGTGTTAATGGTTTTTGCGCCTAGTTTGCGCCATGCTTTCAGGTTCAACTGGATACAGCGGGAATTTGTGCGATCAATTCGCGGCTTAATAGGAGTTCTGGGGTGGTAGCACGTAAGTTGTTTCATTCGACCTCTTCATACAAGTATTTCAAAAAAATTTGTATGAGATGGTCGATTGAAGCCACTTATGTGCTACTACCCCAGATCTTCAGGCACAAACTGTTGACAACTGTCCATTCATATAAAGATTTTTTCAATTTTCTTGGACTGCAGGCCCCATCCAGTTGGCGGCCGGGAAGATGTGGCGAAAACTTTCATGCAACGACCTGCTGTCGACCTGTGTGTGTAAGTTTGCCTTAAAATATGGCTAAATCCTACATACAATTTTTTATGAGAACGCCAGAAAGTAGTATAGTAGCCCCTCGATTGTTTAGCCGCCACCGGCCAGCCAAACGTACGAATCGACGGTGCTAACCCGCGAAAAGGCCATTAAATCATCTGAAAAATCTCTCTTGAGATTAGGAGAGGTGGAGGGGGTCGATCCAAATCTCACGAAATCTCGGAGGGGGGGTCGAAAAATCGCAAAAATCGCCTCACGTAATTTATGGACGACCCCTTAAGAGTATATACGGCCAACAGCCAACCCAAAGGTCCGCTGTTCGATTCTACGCAGCCCTTCGCCTTTTCCACTTCAGTAATGTTTCTTCAACAACAAATAAATGCTCCATCAGGCTTCAAAAATAGTGAATTTAAAAGTTTAAAAGTTTAATAACAAAAACAGTTTAATTTATATGTTGAACAATTAAATTCAATAAAGCCACCGTTTCAAAAATTCTTTAAAGACCAGACAAAATGTTTCCACCTCAAATTAAACAATCGTAATCCACTGCAACGTCCACTGTGCTACGTTGACCGAAAAATACGTGGAGATTTTCAGAAAATGTAATTGCACCATGATAAAATATTCTGAAAGCTTGCATTTTACATAACACATTTACGGGGACACAATATAAGTATGTAAATCGATTCGTGTCAGTTTTGTAACCTTTTGAAAGCGCCAACAATAAATCCGGGGGATATTTTAAACGACTGATGCTATTCATATTAAATATGACATTAACAATAAATGATATATTCATTGAGGATTATTTATCGGGGGTTTTAATACGTGAAGGAGAAAGATCTCGCAGATATACATATCTTCCCATAATAATAATTACCAAAGCCTGTAAACTATCATGCTCTGCCCTTGGAAATTAAGTTGAACTTAACTAATCAAATTATTCAAAAAATTCAATTTGTCCTGTAAGACAATAAGCAAATACATATGTGTTAATATTATAAAGAGTTGCACCATAAGCTAATTAAAAAAACTGAACTTTTACGCTACGATCATGCCATCACATTCAGACAGTTGCTTTTTTAGATCTAACTTGTTGGTTGGTGGTACTAAATATGAATATAAATATACAAATTGCTTAACGACAGTCTGAACGACAGAAACCCACATGTAAGTAGGTACTAGAAATAATCATACAAATCCGTCTCTCCTAGTACGTCCTTTTGTCTTCTCACATAAATAACCGACTGCTAGTAGTTAATAGATCAACTTTTGCGACATTACAAGTGATAGATATAAATAGGGCTGCCATCGCCTAAATTTCCGAGGCCGGACAAAAACTACAAAAACCCCGGACATTTATGTGAAATTGAGTTTTGCCCCGGACACCAATTTTGCTAAATATATTCAACGAATATGTGTTTTTGGCGAGTTAAAATCCAACCGTCGTCGCGACGTATCGAATCGATAACCAACTATATATATATTTGGCTACCAGCGAAGAGCTAACAACCCTTTCTAGAATTAGGTTCTTGCTATGAAACCTACGACACAACCTCAGACAGGATAGAAACTCGGGAAGCTTAGAGCAAAGATATCTAGAACTACCCCGTTTATGACTAGGTTGAAAAGTTGACTCATGCTTGAGCTGGAATTTCGACCACCAAATATGATGTCAAGTTGAATTCACTTTGAGTTAAAATAGAGTTGACTGGAAATCAAAAAATGTATTGAAAGCTTGAATTTTAGCTTTAAAAGCTTTCATTGAAGCTATTAAAAATTTTATTAAAGCTTTGAAAGCTTTCATTTAAGCTTTATAAGTCGGATGATACACGAGTCAACATGTTTTGCAACACACTGTCAGTTTGTTGAGCGGAGGTGATACACGACTCAACACGCTACACTCAACACTCTGTATAATAACATTGCGATTTCATATGTGTGGGTGTGCATTCCAAATTATTTTCACCCAGAATCGCTTGACAGTTACGCATACATAAACATTTTTCATGCAACTGGAGGAAAAATAGAAATCGTTTCTAGTTTCAGTCAACACCGCAAACTTCACCCTTACCCTTCCCTTGGCCTACGAACTGGGCAGAAAAAGTTCGTGTTGATCAACATGTTGACCCGTGTATCATCCCCCTAACTTAAAAACATTTTGTTTGACGTTTAAAAGCTTTTATTTAGGATTTGAGGATTTTGTTTAAACTTTAACAGTTTTTCTTCAACCTTAAAACTTTCGGTTAGGCTTTTAACGTTTTGTGCAACTGCACAGCCGTGTGTTGAATTACGATTTTCTGACTGAAAAAGGAAATTGAAAGAATTATGAAGATAAGATTTCACCGTCTTCTTAGCGAAATGCAGAAAAAGTTAATTCGTTTAAACGGAAACGACGAATGTTTTGGTTCTACCTTAGAAGTTTGCTATGAAAATCGAAAGGGGAAAACGAAATCACAGCACAGCAACCTGAGTGACTCCGTTCAAAAAATATGTAGGCTCAAACCAATGCTACTATGCCGCAGTTGAAAGACGAGTAACTTTTTAATTGTTCACGATAAAACTACTACTACTACTACTACCTACAAAACTACCCAAAATAAACACTTATTGTGTATGGAAATATTGTAGGTAATAGTTTGGTGCATCATAAAAGCAAAAAAAAATGTACTGTTAGTAACGAATTTTCTGAGAAAAACGAAGAAATCTGCCAGGTCTAGATGCAAAGCATTGGTTTGAGCCTATATATTTTTTGAACGGAGTCACTCAGGTTGCTGTGCTTTATACCAAATAAAAGAATACACATTTACCTAAAAGATGAGCCTAATAAGGCTACTTTATGATAATTACTTTAGGAGTTATTCAAATTTCAGTAAATTTAAAAAAAAACAAAATTTTTCCCTAATCACCCTGTATCTTAGTGGATAGTGGAGATAGCCGCCCTCTGTAGAACAATTTTTTTCTCCAAAGACATCGAGGAATCACCCCTGAAAATATTAGCCGCGTACTCCAACAAATGATTTATTAAATTTCTGATGACCTTTACATGTCGGGAATGATAGAATATGAGTATTTTAACTTATTAAAACGACAATATCTCAGAAATGGCAATTCCTACGAGAAAATGTATAATATATTTTTTTGTAGATAATCGCCTAATCTACAAACGTTGTAAACACAATTTTCTGATAAGACGTACGGTTTAGCATATATTTGCAAAAAACTGATATTTTGACCCTTTGACCTCGAATAAAAAAGTTTGCAGTCGTCCAATCGCGTGGCAGTCTCTACAGCTTATGTATAATAATGTTTTTAAGGGCTGTTCCAATTTTCAGCAACTTCCGAATTATCTTCCAGTCAAACCTCTAATTTGACTGGACTATAACGTGGTACAATGAGGGAAAAGCAGTATCAGATTTTAGGATCAGGCCAAGAGCGTCCTTCGGATTTCGCAACTAAATTGAGAAAAATATTTTAAGGAGGCTTTTGTCAACTTCATCATGTTTCAAATTTGCATCATGTTTCACATTTCAAAAACAAGAAGACGCAGTTGTGAAGTCCAAAAAGCCAAGCTTGCCGTGTCCATTACACAAGGAGTCTGACTCAAAAATCCTTTTTCACGCGTGTGAAATCAAGGACAAATTTAACATCGTCATTTAATGCTCAGATACTGATATTTTGGTTATAATTCTGGTTTCACGCTGGCATCAAAAATAATGAATGGTCCATCGTAACTGAAGTGTACTCTAAATTAGATTCAGAGTTATGTTCGCTTAAAGTAGGTTTGTCCAGCGAAACGATTGTAAGCACAGTGCAATATGGTCTTCTGTAAGCATGTAAAATTTGAGCAACGATGAAATAAATAATTATATACTTTCATTGACGATGAAATCGACACATTTTTACTTCCGCTGGCTCCCGAACTATAACATTATATTTTAACGTGTCAAAAGATTATTTTACGCGTCGCCATGTGATTGGTTTCTGATTAAATGATTTCCCGAATCACAACTGGCGAGACATAGATTCACAAGTACGATACGCAAACCAGCCAACGCCTTGTAAATGGCTCCTTATAAAAACAGGTCGCAATTAAAAGTCCCCGTAAAATTCGCAACAAAACCAAGGACCGGCTGAAGTTTTAATTCCGCCAACACTAAATTAAAACTTCAGCAGGACCTTGATTTTGTAGCGAATTTTACGGGGACTTTTAATTTCGACCCGTTTTTGCAAGGAGCCATTTACAAATTCGTAGTTTCCAATTCCTTTCCAAAAGGAATAAACGAAGAATATTGCCTACTGCTTGGGTCCATCTGGTGGAAGAAAAATTCATGCATGACCACCATACTGTCAGACGAAGCCATTTCGTTTATCACTGCATTGTGCCATAACTAGTAGTTAGCACGTTCGGGGAATATAATAGGTTGCTTACGGGGAATATAATAGGTTGCTTACGGGGAATATAATAGTCAGCATAGTGTTGAATAAGCTGGCGATGAAACCTGTGAAATGAAATATAAAACTTTGCCAACAATTAACGTTGTTTTTTAAACTCTTTGATGTAAGAATTCGAAAATTGCTAACTGCAAGCGGTTTTATCTAGAAACGAGTTGCTAGTTTGTAGAGTGCGCCAAAAGAGGGCTACAGGCAGAGAGCGTAAATCGAGTGAGCGAATCTAGTGTTGCTGGATTAAGATTCCTGTGGAGACGGGAGATTATTTTAATATAACCGTCGCTATGGTAGTAGCAATCAAGTTTTGCCTTATAGCGCGAAGGGTGATTCCTGAGCTTAGAACTGCCACATAAAAAAACCTAAAAAAAGGGAAAGTACCTCAACATGAATCAACACAAAAGTCGACCTTTTTTTAGAGATACTGGCAAAGTTTTTTGAGTGCAATTAAAAAGCATTTAAATGGCAATAAATTCTTGTAAAGTTTTAATATTAAAATATGAATTTTCAACGCAATAACAAAAGACTATAAAATATTTAAAACTTATGCAATAAAAAAGTTGAGATTATATTATATAGAACAATCGCAATATCATTTCCATCTTGAGCAATAAACGGCCCTTGCCTATAAACATTAGTGGATACTAGCTCTTCTCCTCAAGTCCTCCTACCAATTACCATTTTCATTTCAGCCAATTTCTGGTACCAAGTGCATCATAGGAAGGAATAATTTCCAATTTCAAAACAGATCCTTAAAATGCGAAGAGAACGTCAGAAGCAGAAAAATCTTTTCAAAAAGTTCTCGCCTTCAAGTAGAAAGAATCATCATCCTCATCATCATCCAAGAGAAGGAATAAAATCTATTCAAAGTTTGTTACCAAAGTTCAGATCTCTCTGTCCCAAACTCCTTTCCGCCCTAAAAACCTATTTAAAAGTGTCAACTCCACTTGCGTGGCTCTACACAGCTTGATCCTCTGGCTGATGGTTGAGGCGTCCCTCACACCGCATTCGAGACCCTACTAGTATTTCTATCGCACGAAAAATTTTCCCAAGGAACAGGAAGGCAAAAATCTGCCAACTCTTAGTGCATAATTAACGTCAACTTGATGGTATGTCGTCAAATAACCCCATAAGTCTCAGTTAATGAATGTCCTTAGAAAAATTTAAAGCCCTCGAGGAAAGTTGATGGCATTCATAAGCCTGTCATAGGGTAATCTCTCCCATATCCTCCTGCAGAGCAGTTCCCCTTGGCATAGTATAATTGCTTAGCCTCTAGGGGATCCGTATACGATGCCACCGAAAGAGTTGAAAAGGAAAAAAATATTGTAGCACAGCGATAAAGGATAGAAATGGATAAAAATAAAAGATAAACTTCTTTCGTGGGCTCCGCCGGCGCTGGGGTCGGGGAACATACGGATAACATCGATCCCCGATAGAATTCCCCACCCCTGGCGGCGGCAGCGTCTTGCATATTACAGTGGAGCCCTAACCAAAATGCTGGATAAGGTATTTGCTTAAGCTCTTCAATGAACCACTTTAAAAGCTCTTTTAAAGCTTTTATTCCAGTTCAACTGTTTATTGTCCCTGCTTGGAAGGCGGAAATCCTGTCTCCTCGGTTTACTACCCCTGCATTGTGTATAGGGCTGTTTTGCGGAGGGTCGTGATGGTTTAAAGTAAATGTTTGTAAGATGTATCGCCATTCACAGCTCGATGTTCTTGTACCGGAAGTGATGGGGTCGGACGGGCTCTGTGGCGCCTGGCATTAACTGTTCGGCCGTGGCTGCCTGCCTCATCAGCAGGTAGTGGGGGGTTTTATAGGTGGTTTTATTAGAAAATTTCCGCTCAAGATCTCCTTTCATCTACAATAATTGCTTGCTTACCTTTCCATCCGGCATTGTGTACCTTGTTTTTGTGTTTTTGTTGTTTTGTGTTATTTTTTATGCTCTAATTCATTGCTCTGATATCTCCGCTGTAAAATTGTTGTAAGATTCTTAAAAGTTCCCCCTTTTGTAATATCACAATATTTTTACTTTCACTTTGCGATAATTGAGCTCTATCTTTCAATTCGCTAGAGTGGAAGCAATTAAAGAAGCAAAAATATTGAATTTCCTGTAGTTGACCACAGATCCGTGTTTTCTTTAATGACAAAACCAGTGCTGGCCCTATTAAATACAATAATATATAAGAACTCATAGTAATATAAACCTGTTATTGAGCGTTTTTAAAAATAAAAAAACTAAAAAATACGCTTTTACTTTAAAATGACCCAAAAAGTAAAAAATAATTTTGATTGTAAAGTTTTTATTGCTGCAATCACTAACTTAAATGTAAAAAAGCGTGGCATTCTTTAAGGGTCGTCCATAAATTACATGAGGTGATTTTTGCGATTTTTCGACCCCCACCCTCTTCCCCTTGGTGAGATCCGTGAGATTTGGCTCGACCCCCTCCTCCCTCCTAATCGCCCGTGACATTTTTCAAATTTACACCAAAAATACGTATTTACGATCGTAACCACCACCAAGGTGGGCCCTGCCTTAGAATATAGAACTGCAGGAAAGGCCCTCGCGTATAAAATCCGTGTACTTAACCGTAGTGAAATCTGGGTCAGTCGACTGTCAAATTGGGTTAGTTGAGTGTCAAATTATATGTATATGCTTGGTTTACATTAAGATGAAATGCCATAACCTGATTACAATTCGGAATAAAAGGCGTGTAAAAAGTTCATTTGGAGGAAGGCGGGATGTTGGGGGCAAGAGTTTATTTGAGATAACTGATAATTTGGTCTCCTTTACCTCTTCTATTCCACTCGCTTTTCCGCTTGTAGTGGACACACAACTACCGAAACGTAAGCACTCACTCAACAAGTATTTGATTACGTTAAAATTAGGCATGTGCCTTCTTGTAGTTCTCTAAGAGCCTTTTCGCGGGTCAGTGTTACTTGGCTCGTACTCTGCAACATTCGCCGAGTCGCGCGTTTGGCTAGCCAGTGGAGGCTAAACAATAGAGTAAAAATTGTTGTATATGAGTTACCCATATCTTAAGGCCCCAATTTACACACAGGTCGGTGGCAGTCGTGGTCTGAAACATTTCACCTTGAGGCCAATTATCACCATACACTAACGGGCCGCCAACTGTATTGTGCTTGCAGATTAAGAAAGCTGACAAAAATCGCATTTATCGACAGTTCGTGCCTGAAGATCTGAATTTCTATTCTCTCGCGAGCTGTGAATTTGACTCGAACGACATGACAAACTAGTAGTACAAAGGGTAATTCCTAAGCTTTACTTTATCACATAAAAAAAAGAATTCACGCCATATCTCCTGGGAACGGAAAGCAAAGCGTGAGCTAGCTAGGTGTGAAAACCATACACATTCGCGTTCGCGCTTCTTCACGGGTGTTCACGGCGTGAGTCTAGAGCCGCCTTGAAACTTTCGTTGAGACAACGAACATTTTTGCATTTGAATTAATAACTTGCTATGCTGAACTGTCCTTTTCGCCTGTAGGAATCATGACTTCACCTGCATGCCATGGCCAGTCAGGCAGACACTTGAAGTATCATCCCTCAGTTAGACTGAGTCAAGCTTATTCGTGCCGGCCGACTTGGGCCTGTACTCCCGAAGATGAAACGAAACGAAAACGAACCCGTTTTATTAAAATGCTACCTGGCAAGACGAAATCGTCTCATTTTCGTCTAAACAAACGATGGCATATTTGTAATTGTCTTCGTTCAGACGTTATTGCTTTTTGTGTGTCACTTTACATTCAAAATTATTTTTTACTTTTTGGGTCATAGACCGGGCGCTGGAGCATTTCTAGTGGTTCCAGTGGATGTAACGGACTTTTTTGGTGGAATTCAGAAATGACATCCCCAACAATATCTAGGGGGTGCGCAAGCATGAAACTCCCAGGAAAATCTGTGGTAGCCCAAAAACTGAAAAATTCACTAAAAATTCCCTGTTTTTTACCTTTCTTGTTAAATATCTCTTAACGAAGGCTTCTAGGCGAAAAATTTGTCAAATGAAAGAGTCGTCGTGGGCTCGGTGGAACACAATTGCAAAAGACTACCGCCATCTTGGAACCGCCTTTTTGATTATTTTACAAAATGGTCAGTTTTCAATTAGTATGTATTCATGATGAGTTGAACTCAGGAACCCGAATCCAACTACATGTAGACGCGAGTCGAGGTGAGTTAGGGTCTACTGATCTCGACTCAGCTCTCCTACCTGGTTTGAGTTGAAATTATGCATATGGACGTGAGTTCAGTAGTTCGGTAGTTGAATTTAGTTGACAACACATCTCTGTGTATTATTTGTGATTTCAGTGTACTCATTCAGTGTACTCTTTAAAAGCTTTCAAAAAAATCCTACAAAATAGATTCCATTAAGCTTCTCAAGAAGCTGTCGGGAAGAAAATGCAACGTTTCCTCCCAATGACATCCAATTATACAAAAGATATGACATGGGATGCGGACAGGAAGGGCTCCTAAGCTTTAAAAGAAGGCTTCGTCATGTCTTAAAGTAAGCTTCCGTACCCCAGTGGGATAGTTGAGAGGGGCTTGCATCTACTAATAAAATGATGTTGTGATTGATTCACCAACTTTGCAACTATGACAAAGAATTTTAAGTCGACGCAACCCCAAATCTCTCAATCTCCTGTCGAGGGTGTCATTAAATCATGATTTCTTTCAGTATAGTTGTCCACAGATCTGTGTTTTCTTTAATACCAAGGCTACCTGACAGAAAGAAAAATCTAGCTGATATCGATCCGCTCTGGCTAAAGGAAATTAAAGTTTTGGTACGCATCAAATACAGACATAAAACCGACGTTGTAAAAAAAAAAATTAAGTGACATAAAATATACCAAAAAGTGCCAGTTTCGCATATTTCCCGAGAATTATGATACCCAGGCGTCTTGCAATTTATTGCCATACATGAAGACCACGTAGCATAGATAAAAACAATTGAAAACATTCCCTGAAACCATTGTTGACCGCTTGAGATAATACACACATACTATATACACACCAAGCGCTCCGTGATGCATTGTTATTTGATGACATGGGGTTGGGTTCATTTATTTTCCTGGTCACCTACGTGCCTTTATAGGGCAATTTTCATGGATGTGTTTTGTTTTTACTTTTTAAAGGATTCTAAATTTTTTTTTGTTGTATTATCTCTGGAATAAGTACAGCAGTACTAGGTGTAAATAAAGGGTGCTTATGTAGACATATGCTGGTATGAGGAGATTCTATATTCAATTTAGATAGCAGTTTATGACGGTAATGGTAGTTTAGTTTAAGTGTCACATATTACAATAGACGCTTATACCTACAGCGTCTGACATTTCTAAGTTTGTAAATTTTTTTTTTTTATTTTGTTGGTACTCCTGTCCATAATATGTGTCATAACTTTATATCATATTATTGAAAAGTTTTGACGCTCAACTCAGTAATTAAGTTTTTTCGTCATATATGTCTATATATTTTTTGTGGTAAGTCACTGAGTCCAACGGTACCACAGCTCCTCCCTTGGCTTATTGTAACTACACCCATGTTTTTAGGCCAGTCCGGTTGCATAGGCTGAGCACTATGCCTAGTAGCAACTTAGGGATTTTCCCCCACAATTTCGGAGGAAAATGCTGAATGGGGCTTTTTAGAGGCTTAAAATATTTGAACTCCGATTCTTTGTTGAAGTCGTTGGCGGTAATTTGAATAGCCTGTACCAAATAGAAACGTAACGTGATCGAACATGACCCCAACTTTTCCGTTCATAAATATGGAAATTATTGCATGTAATGATCGTGGAGACGCCGCACCATTTTCGGCAATATTCCCTAGATATATTACCAAGGTAACGATTGCCTAGATCGGGGGTGCGAACTTATGGCACAAGTGGCACATATGAAGAATTTGCTGGTACGTGAAAAGTCGCTTGTGCGGCGTTTAGGTTAGCAAATGCACGCCAGCGTATTTCTCGAAAACATCGAGACAACATTTCTATAATACTCCTAATATGAAAATGAGACTATTATTGCTTGAGAGGAGAAAAGGAATGCATAAACCGTATTCTTTAAATCTCCATCTCCTCTCACTCACAAAACACACCACTGACCTTTATTCAATACTAGCAAAAACCCGCGTGCCTTGCAACGCCTACTCGAATTTTCACAGATATCTCTTATTTACACTTATTAATTACCACTTTAATTTAAAAAATCACAGATTGGGAAAAAAAAACAAAATTCAAAATTATCTCAATAAATTCACACTAAATCACCAAATCAATTAAAACAATTTTTTTTCTATAACCAAGGTTAAACTGCTTCGTCACAAAATCACTTCGTTACGAAACAAAACTCGATCATTCAAAGCCTTCTTCAAGACTAAAGTGTTGAATGAAATACTCTAGCTTCCTTTAAAGTGTACCGTTACAATAATTGGCAGAACCTTGTTTTAAATATCCTATTCATAGACTTCTTTTTAACCCATCATAAAAAACAGGTACTCGTTTTTTTATTGCCATTCCTGGAAGGCCGAATTTTCGACCCAAAACAATACCTGAACATTCACCTGTTTACCTAATTTCTCTTGTAGGATAATATGGCATGCGACTTTTGTATTTACATTGTTTGCGGTTTCCTTTTTTAATATTGTAAATTGTCTACTGAAATTGAGGTTTTGGAAGTTCCCTTTGCTATGCATACTTCTTTATTTCTATAAAATGGAATCCCAATTACGGCTCGCTAGTATATGTACTTATATCAACAAAATAATTTTTTTTTTCGAGTGAAAAAGAAGCCAGAATCAGAAAGAATGCGTACCTATTATTACAATCAATAAAAATCCTTCATAGCGAGGAAAGTCAAAAAGTGGAAGTCATTTTTAAAAGAGTCGAAGTTTCAGAAGGAGTAGTATTTTCAAGGCCGATAATAAATATCGATGGCTGCCTTTCGAAACCTTATTCTACTGTCGGATCAGACTGAAAAACCGAAGGCGATAATCGGGAAAAATATATCCCTGATAGAGTACAAACTTTTTATCATTGCAATTGTAGACCTGAAAGAGCCTATTTAAATATCGATTGTTCCGTGAATGTTTCCTATAAAACGATCAGGATATTTTTTGGAATATCTAGATATTTAGATACAGGTCTGTCAAGTATACAATTCGAATGATCACTTCTTTCCTTCTCCTATAGGTTAGACTAAAAAGTAACCCGGTAGTCGGACACGATAGTCGGTACCGATAATCGTATCTGATAGTCGTATTCGCCTAAAATATGGCCGCAAAAGTATTAAATCTTTTTGTGAAATTCCCATTGCAATACATACAGCCAACAATTTTAAAAATGGGTTTTGAAATCACAGACAGACACTCCAATTATAATTAAATAGATAGATAGATAGATAGATAGAAGATCGATAACCATATGAAACAGAACTATATTTTTAAATCACAGACAGACACGCCATTTACATTTATATAGATAGATAGATTTGAATGACGCCGCTCAGGTAATAGTATTCTACTTGTCATATCCTTTTGTTTGGTACCCATATCGAGTGGGTTGTAAAGAAAAGGTGAGTCCGGCATAGTTGGTCGCCATTTTGAATTTATAATGACAAAAAATAGGTAATTGTACTCTAATTATCATCCCCTTTCATTTGATACCCATGTCGGGGATCGGCGAGCCCAATTGCGAAATTCACCCGCCATCTTGGAACCGCCATCTTGATTTTTTTACAAAGTGGTCAGATCACATTGTCACCCGAACTAAATATATGTGCAAAATTTGAAGTTGAACGGTTATATGGAAGTGGGTCAAAATCAAGTTTTAAGTTTTGTCTACATAGACATACAGACAGACAAAAATTTTAAAAATAGTGGATTTTATTTTAATTACATGTAAATAACCAAAAAAACTTAAAAAAACATAATTATTTTGAAATTACAGACAGACACTCCAATTATATTTATATAGATTTAGCAATTTTATAAAAATAAATTGTATTTTCTTTATCACGCATACTGGAAAAGGTTCGACACCCTTTGCGAAAAATTAAAATATGGAAAAGGAGCTTTTCTTATTTTGGGTTAAAGCAGATTATATTATCATTATACAGGGTGTTAGGGTACAAATTGTACAAACTTAAGGGGTGGATTGATTTTGAATAGGCGAACAAAAAATCGAAGAGGGGAGGAGGCGGGAATCGTAACGCTTTAACCGTTAGAACATTTTGAAATTTTTTTGGTAGGTGTTTACATATCACCCTGTATTTTTGTATCACTAGGAGATAAGGTAACAACCTACGTAGAATACTCCCACCTATATAAAAATGCAAAAATAAAGGCTCTGCCCTACCAGCTTCCAGAGCTATGTGTTATCCAAAATTTTGTGTTTTTTTTTTAACAGAAATGGCAACTTCAACACTCTTCTTTGTCTTTGTGCCCCTTTAATCCCTCATGGGACATAGGGCGGAAACAGTTGCCCTCCAGCGGACTCTGTTTTGCGCGACAGCTCTCAGCTCTGACCAGGATCTCCCAGTTGTTGCGGCCTCTGCTAGTAGGGTCCTCCTCCACGTTGTTCTAGGTCTTCCAACTCGACGGGATCCTTGCGGGTTCCAGTCAAGGGCCTGTTTGGCTAGGTTTTCGTTATCGCGTCGCAAGGTGTGGCCAACCCAATTCCATTTCCTTCGCCTGATTTGGTCGTCTATCCTTTCTTGGCCGGCACGGCGCCATAGTTCTTCGTTTGAAATTCTATCTTGCCAGCGGATTTTTAGGATACGACGCAGGCATCTGTTGATGAAGACTTGTAGGCGCCCTGTGATGAATTGGGTGACTTTCCATGTTTCGCAACCGTACAAAAGAACTGCCTTAACGTTGGAGTTGAACAGCCGCAATTTGGTGTTAGTTGAGATCTCCGTTGATCTCCATATGCGGAACAGGAATGCATATGCGCCTCGTGCTTTATTTATTCTGGAACTGACGTCTTCTTCTGTACCGCCATTTTCGGTAATAATGCTACCGAGGTAGCAGAATTTATCTACCAGTTCCACGTCACGGTTATTCAGCGCAGTTCGTTCAACTGTGTTTGCATTTATCCGCATTTCCTTGGTTTTGTTCGGATTCAGCCTTAAGCCTGCTAGACTACTTTCTGTTGCCAAATTGTTTAACATGTTTTTTAGCTCCTGATGTCTGTGGGCCAGCAAACAGATATCATCCGCGTAGTCGAGGTCCTTAAGGCGGTCTAGCAAACCCCATTGTAAGCCGCCTGTTCTATTATGTAGAGCGTCGACAAGGATGTCATTTATTACTATAAGAAATAGTAATGGCGAAAGTAGACATCCTTGTCGTACTCCTGAATTCACCTCGAAGCTGTCGGATAATTTTCCATTATGGAGAACTCTGCATTCAACACTCTTATTCTCCAAAAATTACGTAGTTAACCAAAATTTTTTGTTTCAAAATTGGAGAGCTTGGACAATTTCCTATGAATATAGGTTTAAACTCAATTTTTACGCTACGGCCTTTACTTTTGAACATATTAGCAAATTTTGATGTTAAAATTGGCCTTATTTGATGCCTTTTAGTACTTTTTCACCTAAGCGGTTGTGGGTGTACAAACTGGGTGGTAGTTTGCTCTATTTCATCAAAAAATTCATGTAGGGTCTAAACCCAATCCCCCTGAACGGCATCCATTTTTGTGTTTTTATCGACTATTTCGAAACAAAGAATAAAACGATTATGAAAAACAATGTACCCATCTCCTACTTGTCCTTCTGATTTTCAGCCTATCACTATTCTTCCATTTCTGGCTAAGGTTCTTAAAAACCTGAAAGCAACTCAAATCCTTGAGAATTATGATTGACTTCGACTCATAAATACGTGGCAGTCTGACATTTGTATTGACCGAGCTCCTCCAAGTTACCACTGATATCCGAAACTCTCTTGACGCTTACCACGTTTCCTGTCTATTGCTGCTTGAATTCTCTAACGCTTTTGATATAATCAATCCATCTCTGCTTTTTCAGAAACTCTCCTCTCCTGTCCATTTTTCTCCTTCTGCTATCAAACTCTTGCAAAGCTTATTAACCAACGTCTCTCAGAAAGTTATACTTGGTGGTTGTAGTTTCACGATAGTTGCACTTCGTGCTGGCGTACCCAAAGGTTCCATTCTGGGTCCTCTCTTATTCAGTATCTTTATTAACGATCTTCCTTCGGTAGAAACACATTCTAAGATTCATAATGTACGCTGATGATATGCAATTTTATATCTCAGCGCCCAATGATCAAATCCAAAGATGTGTGGAGGAGCTTGCTGCAGACCTACGCCATGTTTCTTCCTGATCGACCTCAAACTTACTTCTACTCAATCCTTCGAAGTCGCATTTCATCTGTTTCTCTCATCCTGCCACTCTTCCTCCTGACCTCTCCGTTATCGCTATAAATGGGGTCCCTTTAGTCAGGGTTTTTTTGAATGCCAAAATGAGCTGCTGCGATCATGTTAGTTCCATCATTCGTAAAAGATACGGGCAACTGTCGAAACTTAGGTTCCACTGCTGTCTGCCTGTCTATTTTTCCTGCTCTTGACGCCTCCTGCGCACGTAAACTTGAAATTGCCTTTAACGCCTGCGTTCGTTTTATTTACAAGTTACCCTGTTTTCACCATATCTCACCCTGTTCTAATTTAGTGACTATCGTCAGTATAGACTTCTGCGTCTTTTTTTTTTTTTTTGAGACTAGAGTCTCAGGAAAGGCCCTTTATACTGTCGACAATCTATTTTATTCGTATAGAGTGCAATGTCGAACAGCAGCTCTAGTCGGGGAAGGAAGGAACTGCCACAACCCACCCGCGATATTTTTAGTCCACCTACTTCCAACCATTACTAGTGCGACTTTGACATCGGGGCATCGAGAAACAACTCTATTTCACGAGCATCCTCCAGTATCGTAAACCATCGTATCTCTATCATTTTGTGCAGCTCACACGTTCACTTAGAAATAATAGCGTAATTATTCTGCGTTTTCATACGTTCAGCGCTCAGCGATCTTTCTGCGTCCACGAATACTCTCCCTGAGGAGTAACAAAATCATTGGGTATGTTCAGGAAGGATCTTTTTGAATTAATATCTAATAAAACTGTTTAGAGCATAAAAACATAACTTTAATTGTTTGTAGTTTAATTTTGATCATTTTATATTATCTTTAACTCGTAATTCTAATTTTCTTGTGTAAATTATTTCTTTTTTCCGCCTTCTTAACTTTACTTTTATTTTATTTTATTTCTCTTTCTTCTTCTTGTTCTTTCTTCTATGTTCTCCAAATTTTTAATTAATGTATGTACTTTAATATAAGAGTTTAGTCTTTGTACATGTGCTAAAAATTAAAATAAATTAATAATTTCTAAAGCGTCTGCTCCACTGAAATTAATACCCCTGTGCCTCCACGGCAATATTTTTCTCGCAACACAAGACTGGCTCACTCTTCTCACTCACAAGCCCTGCGGTATTCCTCTTCACTCGCTACAGACTGGAAGTTCATTTCTAAATAGAACTGTGGAATAATCTGCCACAGGCAGTATTTCCGAATTTGTATAACATCTCAGAGCTCAATCGTAACCATCTCAAGCACCCCCTGGACCCTGACCTATCCAATTCTCTTTTTTCCTTCAAGTCAAGCTAACTACTAGACATTTCACTTTGATCTGAATGACATGACGGACTGGTAGTACTAGTACAAAGGGTGATTCCTAAGCTAGATTTTTTCACATAAAAATAGGGGGAATGAGAAGGCAAAACGTTTTTGCAGGGGTATAAATAAAGCTGTGCATATTTCCATAGGATCATAGAGGAGATATTGTCAGATCCAGTAGATTTCTTAATATTTTGATCGATATATCCTTAACGAGTTCGCCACAATATCATTGGTAAGAATTTGAGCGAAACAGACATCGCAAAAAGTCGACTTTCACGTCGACACCTACCACATCTAGTAAAATATGAAAACGTTATTCTTCTTTTTGTTTTTTTATATGAAAAAACCAAGCTTAGGTGTAACCCTTTATACTACCAGTCCGTCATGTCGTTCAGTTCTGAATTGAAAGACATTTCGCTGGTCGTTCTGGTAACAAAGAAGTCCAACTTTTGAAAGCACTTTAACATGTTTTCAACTAAGTTCAAATAGTTGTTCAACTAGTAGCTACTTAGTTGTCTACTTAAATAAGCCATACACGTCATATTCAAACACTGTCATTCAAGTTATGAAACTCAAATCCTCCACCAAATTGTGGGCCAACATAAATTCTTGCTTTTAATTTCACCAACTTAATCTTTGAAATTCCCCAGCGTTGTACTCGACGCATTCTCGTGACTTATTCACGGTTTTTTTAAAAACTGCATCACTAAGCCCAATTTGATATAAATTAACGTCAGCATGACTTTTTCCTTCTCCACTAATGGCCCTCTTCCTACAGGAGTTATATCAACTCTTACAACAAACACAGCTGATTTGCAATGTTTATCCTCTGCACAATTACCCGACTTGGCATTCTCTTACCCTTCCTCGAGCTTTGTTGAATGCTCACTTGGAAATGATCCAAACTTATTCTCATTGTGCAGTTAATGCCATTTCAAGCTGCTTTAAGGCCCATCTAAAAAAATGCTTAGTAGCCTGGTCGATATTTTGGCAAGCTCATCATCAGGAGAGTTGAAAAAGTATTCCTACAAGTTCTATTTCGATAGAATGCCATAGTAACTTTTCATTTTAACCAGTCCTTTTCCAGACGCAATAGCTGAACCCCCATCTCCGATAAAATTTGAGTCACGTATTTAATCATACAGCTCACGCTGACAAAATTTTATAAAGGGGTAGAGAGGACTTTCAATTGAACTCACTTTCATCTATATCATTGTTGACAATGACATCCGACTTCAGATATAGTATAGAAATGGGTAGAAATGCTGGCATAGAAATTTCTTCGCTACATGGCATATGTGGATTTGCAGAATCTATGCTAATGAATTGCCATTGGCGTCTTTCCAATTGATTTCAGCCATTCTCATTCACGTCAGTAAAGTGGTCTTTAGGCTCACTCGACACAATAGATGGCAGGAGCGGAAGTCCTTTTTTAACCACCCTTACCACAGTAGTTCACAGCATCGGATGGCATCACTCCAATTTCAAATGCAAGTCTTGCGATTACGATTTATAAATCAGTGCATGTCATTTGGTCGAAGTGTAAATCAGATTTATTTTAAGTACATTGAGTTTTTGGAGTTTGAGCTCCTCTGCAACTATCTATACTACAAAAATCCGCTCATGGAGGTATTTGCTGTGTAGCTGAACTAGGTCGGCTTCGTCGTCTGAAGGGTCTTGTTTGTAGTAGCCACGAGCTGAACTCCAAGATTATACAAATATGTATGACGTCCGAGGATTTACGTATTATATCACAAGCACGAACAGTTGAAGAAGGAATTTGAATCTGTTAGAAATTCTAGACATTGGAGTATTTGTTTACTGTTCTGGAATATATGCTCGTCCCACCGCAGATTTACAGTCAATATTATGCCTATGATGTTAAGAGATGGGTCAACCATTTGCTCTATACCATCCACGGAGACAATTGAATTTAGCAGAATTCTTCTGGCCTCAATCAAGAATGAGTTCAATGTTATTGTTGATTGAGTTGCATAAAAGCTTGCGATCATAAAAAGAAGATCTACCACGCATTTATCTTGCATTATGATAGCCTAAAGTTGGTAGAAATATTAAGGACAGAAGGGATCAAGGGATCAAGCCCACCCAAACCTGATCTCCCTTTTCAATATCCTTGACCTGGTCCTAGTCCAAAGGGTTCAAATTGTAAGATCGAGCTAGGATACTTAGATATATGTATCTGGAAGAAGTAAGAATTTAGGTATGCTCGAAGAGGAAAAAGACCGGCAAAGTTAAGTGCCAAGCAGACTAACGGTACCCTCGGGCACAAAAAGGGAGGATCCTCTGAAAACAACTCGGTACCTTTCAACAATGCTCCAAAGAGGAAGAAATTTTCAAGACCGCCACAGTCATAGTAGTTTTCAGGAGCCGGCAAGCAACTAAGCTGAACGGCGGGCCGATGAGTGAAGTAGGGAAGGGACCTAACTGATGCCAAGTCTGGTATCGGCAGACTCCCGGACCATCTGTGCACCGAAATTAAGATCAAAATATCGGACGTTATCATGGAGTCCGAATGGGGCAGAGCCCGTCAAGGGCGCCTCGGTCCTCGATTGATTCCTCACAAATATTTTATTTAGAGCTGTACATATCACTAGTAGTCCGGGGAAATTAGCAAAAAAAAACCACGAAAGGAGACAAAACTCCAAAATATCTGAATGGTCCACAGCGTCCTTGTGACTTTCTAAGAAAACAATTTCGGAATCCAAAAGAAAAAAACGGGCACCGGAGGATATAAGGGTTCTCCCGAGTTTTCCATGTATATCGGTTTCTATAGGTGATATAACTCCGTGCGAGGACCCAAAATGTTAACAATGAAATTCTCTAAAAGTTTAGTTCTTACAAAATTGTTGACCCGATTAACCCTTTGAAAGTTATTGAAGGTCCAATTTTTCGAAAATCACTTTTTGGACAAAATGTCTCCCGAAAACTGGAATTTTCGAAAAAAAATTGATCAGTCAATACGAAACGTTATTGCTTACAAAAAGTCCACTTATCATTTTTTCGAAAATTTAAAGCACGTTTTGAATTTGAAATTACTCAAAAACTTTTTTTTTCCGAAAATTGTATTTTGTAGGCAAAACAATTTTTCATCTACCTATATCAAAAATTATTGCCTACAAAATAGAATTTCGAAAAATAAAAAACAGTTTTTGAGCGATTTTTTGGCAAAAAAAATGATTTTCGAAAACTTTGACCGTGAATAACTTTCAAAGGGTTAATCGGGTCAACTTTTTTGTAAGAACTGAAGCTATAGAGAACTTCATTTTGGCCCTCGCACGGGGTTGTACGCCCAATAGAAACCGAGATACACGGAAAACTCGGGGAAAAAACACGATATATCCGGCGGCCATGTTTTTTTTTGGATTCCGAAATTGTTTTCTTAAACAGTCACAAGGAAGCTGTGTACCAATTGTTTTTAGCCATTTTGGATTTTTGTTTTTCGTGCGATTTTTTTTTTGCTAATTTCCCCGGATTAGAAAAACTTTTATAAATTTATAATTGAAATGAAACTTTTTCCTTGAATTTTTTGTTATAGGTTTGTGAGTTTTGTCGATTTCCACAATAAAGGCGGGTTTTAGCCTGTCAATTGATACTACAATTTATTTTTCCGATGGCGTTAATCGATTTTTTTATTTCTTTTGCTAATTTGGAATGGATACGGGATTTGTAAAAATCCCTTACTGTGGTCTGTCCTCAGAAAAACAAATTCGTAGTCCTAACCCTTCTAATCCTTTTGGGACTTTTTCTTTGATCTCGAGAATCCATTGAAACAATATTTCTCATGTGATCTCGCAATTGCGTTACTAAGTCTGTTGGGTTTGGTATATGTGTTGTGGATTCCTGACAAGGGTTCCCCTGGGATTCGTAGTGCCTGTCTATGTGCTGGTTCTAATTGCGTGTGGAGTCTCTGCGCCATTTCGTTTGATTGCGGATAATACGCTGACGTTCGAATCTTTTGAGTCCTAAAATTTTGGAAAATTCTTCGAAAAGTTTCCCTCCAAACTGACCTGGGTCCATGGTAGCTTTAAAGGAATCCCAAATCTCGGAAAGTACTGTTCGTACAGCGTTCTGACCACGAAATGGGCTGTGATACTCTTGATCTTGACTAGATATACCTCTGGCCACCCGGTAAACCGGCCACGACGGTTAACAAATACATGAATCCTTCTGCTGGATGCAAGGGACCCACTAGATCTAAATAGATGTGTTCGAATCTTCCTAACGGTATCTGAAACTTTTGTACTGGAGATTTCGCATGTCTATGGATCTTTGCTTTTTGGCTCACCATACACGACTTCGCCATAAATTACTCTCTGTATTAACCCTAGGTCAAAAGTATGTGCAATGAATGTCCTCCTACTATGTATGTATGCCTGGATGTGATAAGTTATGGAAGCAAGGTATCAAAAACGTTTCTTCGTAAGACCTTTGGATCGATTGGACGATCTCTATTAGTCTATTACATTCTACCAAGATTCTATTTTTGGAAAAAGGTATATCTGTTTCCGGTAATAAATTTTGAATTGTTATCCGAATTAAATGTTTTAATTCAATATCGTCATTTTTCGTTTCTGCTATAATGCCTAATAGTGGAGTTAGATAAGCAAAACATAAGAAATTGTTTCCAGTCTCAATTTTTTTTTGAATCATGTTAGATACAGCGAAATGACGAACATGTATAAACGCAACCGCTACAAGCAAGCAATGGGGAAATACTCCGCCCACTATACCCGACTCTGATTTTAATCTGTCTGTCTACAGGACAGCGTCATAGTCCTTGTCACGTTGGATATCTTCCCATTCCTCACTGGTAGACCATGATTAATTACTAATTAATAATTAGATTAGACAATTACAATTAGACTATAAGCCCTACTATCATTTCCCAGTATTACGGAGCCTGTATATTTTTGTGCTCGACAGCAATCCCTTCACGCAGGCGGAGGGCAATGCAGGTCGTCTGTTGCCTGAGGTCGAAATTAGGTGGCAACAGGTTGAGAATTACCTCGAGTACTTCTGTCCTGTTTGAACACATGGGGCATTTTATTCCAAGGCAATCAATTCTTTGGACTTATAGACTAGAGCGACCCGCGAATCCATATCTTAGGACTGTTGTCTAATCACACCCGAGTATCTCCCGATAGTTGGTTCAAATGAATTCTTCGAATTTGATTTTTGACGGGATCACGAGAAAGAATCAATGCTCTATCGCCGAATGATTGCTCTGTCGTCTTACGATCTATATTGAAACAACCCAATTTTCATACCCCTGAAGGTATTTTAATAATTGAAATACTCAAAAGAGCATGTAATAATACAACAACTATCCTATCAATCAACGCTATTATCGACTTGAACTATTGTAATTTAATCTCTTCTAAAATATATCCCACAGGATCCATCAAATCAGAACTTGAGATAATCTAAATCTGTCTAATAACAGTTCCCTGGTAGGTCACTACGCATCCGTGCAATAGAAACAAAGGCATCTCAAAGGGATGATCCTGCTAATATCTTCAATTGGCACTAACGAAGTTCTCAGATATCTCTCATTAAGCCAATGCCTTTAATCATTGGATCCTTTACAGAATATATTACATACTTCCCCACCTAAATCAATCACCTAGCAGTTCCGGAACAGCATCAATACCGCATAGCTGACTTCCGGGCTTTCGTCTTTTGTAGAAATATCGCCATAGTTTCCACCTCCCGCTTTTGGTTACCATCGGTTCATGATGATGAAACAATTGCCAATTTGCCTTCATAATTAATTGAACACATCTTCTCTATGCTGCACATATTTAGACACGTACGTGTGCTATAGAGGGAGTTCCCGATGAGGTTGAACTCGGCCGACGACTACAGGGTGACTATAATGCAGCATGCCACTGCCATTAGGCTTTGTTCACAAATTGCATTAAAAATGTGAAAGCTATGAACCCAATAAATACGTTCTCTAGTCACTATAGTAAATTTGTTTTAGTGATAGGCTTTCTGCCATTTATTCACCCCGTAATTGGGGGTGTGTTTGATGCTATAATAGAAGCCGAGGGAGGGGATGGAGGAGGAAATATCTGCAGTAACACTAGCGATTGCCATTCTGATAACAAGTTCGCTCGTTTGCTGGGTTTGCTCGCCATTGTGTTCTAGGGAGGTCCAAATTATTTTACACCCTGTCCATTAACCACTTTATTATCTCCGATTTCCATATAATGTATAACCAACCGATTAATATAAAAATCAATATTTCTCATTTTCTTTCCAGTATATGCGTTACTGTGGTTGTTCTCAACGTTCACTTCCGATCGCCCCAGACTCACCGGATGGCGCCGTGGGTCAAGCGAGTGTTCATTCAATTTCTGCCGAAACTTTTGTTCATCAGACGGCCGCAGTACAACTTCGAAACTAGGTGAGTACACATCCAACTTACAGGTAATGCAGGTATAATCAGAAATTTATACACCGAAAAAAAACTGACTTCTACACAATCCACCACAAAATTTTCCCTTTTCTATTCTTTTTGCAAATCTCGTTAACATGCAAATTTTTGGTAGTTTTTGGATTACAGCATAGATAGAAGTCCTGCCCTCAGGTAAATAACTTTGTGAAACTTATGACAAGATTCTGACACCTTTCAATGCAATCTTTCAATGGGATAATTAATATTCAACATGGCCATCGGCAACCGGAAGGGAAGTAGACAAAGTTTTGCCTCAATGTCGGTCTATCTTATGAATCTTATTTAACGGAGAAAATTAAATTTGAAGATTTGAAATCGATTTCTGTGTGGATTTAATTAAATCTGCTTCATTTTAATTAATTTGGACGCTTGGACTCGGTTGCCTTTTATTTTTCCTTTTGGGATATTGAAGTGAATTGAGAAAATGCAATTTGGCAAAATATTTTTACTGTCAGCATTTTTAAGAGATGGGAAAAGAAATGTTTTTTATTTTTAAAAGAACACAAATCCAATTTGGTAATCACTTTACATTAATTTGTAAAAACGTTTTTATTATGAACCTCAATGGTTTATGCAAAATTGTGGCCAAATTTAATACCCGGATTTGATTGAGTGTATGGAACGCTTCAATACGCTACTGAAAGCCTGAGCACCATGGCTCATCTGAGACCCGCTAGTCATTCACGTAAGTGGCAACGTGTTGTGTAACTAGCATGATGGCTATAACCTCACGTCTGCTACCGTTGTCGCAGGTAGGATCCGTACCGCGATTTAATATTTCCAGGTTAGTAGGTCCACCTTCCTACCCATCACTTGCCAAGAGGTCACCTCAATTGGCTGGTTTTGAATTTCAAGCCTGCAGAGCACCTAAACCAGAATGCGGTCCGCTTGAATTTGGGAAGGTCCTTTTCCTCGATTAGTTTGAGGTTGGACCCTTCCCAAACCTGCAGCTTGCGATCGCATTTGTCAGCCATTGGCTAGTAAGTTCGTTGGCGCAGGTGATCTTAATGAGACCACCTGCCGCCCTCACACCTAAAAACTGAGGTGGGCAATCGCCTTTAAGACCTTTGTCCACCCCAGTCAGAATGGAATCGCAAATAGAGGAGGATTGCTCCTCCGTCAATTAGACTTCGGGATAGTTGTCCAGGACCACTGCCATGGTGATCCCAGCCTACTTGTCCTGGTATGAGAGAACTTGCGACTCCCTCCCTTTTTTCTTCTGGGGTCCCTGCCCAGCCGGAGAATCCTATGACCGCTGCCGTTTTGGCACTACGTCAGTTGGGTCCGGCATACGACATAGCCCCCTAGAAGATTTGGAGCTGGTGCTATCAATTTTCGGGTGGGTCCAGAAACTCCTGGTAGTACAGCGGCAGTCCGTGTCCGCTCTTTGAATTTCCCCGATGTCTGCCTTTGGTTTGTTGGCAAGGAAGTTCCACATGTGGGACTCGAGTGTGCTCCGTGGAGCTCCCCAATTCTGCTGCGGCTTTCCTTGCCTTGGCCCTCCTCCTTTTAGCAGCACCAGATTTTTTCTTACTAGGTTGCACAGTCATACCGACAACCTTGGCAGTTATTTCTTCAACAACATTGCCGCCAGCTGCCTGGGGCACTGTTGTTGATTGGGAAGCCGAAGTTTCTGTGCTGGACGAGGTACCTACAAGGAGACCCCTCTACAGCTCTGAGCTGATGCTTATTGCATCAGACCCACAACCTCCTTCTTCGTCTGATTTAAAAAATTTGGTCCATGAAAGTCCCACGAGTATGACAGGAAAAGGAAGGTCCATGCTAACAGGATAAGGCTATATACAGCTGGGTTCACACGGTTCCCAGAGGAGATCGTTCGGGACAGCGCAACCATGCCACTGCCACGCAGCCCTCGACACGTTGACATTTACATCTTAGCTTTATAGGCTTTTAAAGGTCTGTTCCCCACTACCGTCGTTAGTTGGTTATCCAGGGGGCATCACAAGGATGTGACGGTTCGATTTTACCCCCCGGCCCTTAGCATTAATCCTCCACAGTTTTTCAAGCCGAGGTACTCGCAATCCAGGTGGGCGATTCTACACGAGCGTACACACGACACGACAAGACTCGGCTGCTACAGTGGTTTATGGAGAAGAGGATGAGAGAGGGCGAAGGAAATTGTGTCCTCTCTCACCCTCTTCTCCATAAACCACTTTTTCAGCCGACTCTTGTTGTGACGTGTGAACGCTCTTGTGGGTCCTAGACTAGACTTGAATTAATAGAGCTTCAAATAGCTGTAACATCTTTATTTTCTCGGACAGTCAAGCTGCTCTCTTGACTATCCAATTCCACAGGGTGTCATAAAAGACTCCTATCTCTGAAATTCTTCAACAAAAACCACAATGTTACGCTGATGTCGATTCCGAACCACGAAGGTCACATTGGAAATGAAATTGACTATGGCCTGGTTAGAGTTGGTGCGAAGTCACCACTTGTTGCCTCAGAACCTTCTGCAGGTTTGCTAGTTGCCACGTACGCTCGATCTTACGAAATTGGGTCGACCAGCTGTTTCGTCATAGTTTTTCAAAAAGCCAGAGCGCTTGCCAAGCTAAAAGATTCAGTCAAATCGTCAAAGATAAATATAGAATAGATAGAAACAAGATTTTTTAAAGTTATTTCAATAACTACAAAGGAAAAAAAACATTTTAAATGAAATTATTTCCTCCACTCTTCGCAGAACATATCATATCACCAGCGACCAAGCATTGACAAACTTGGAAAAGAGTTTTCCTTTTTCCATTGATTCCAATATATTAAAACTTCCAACATATGTGCTCCGCTTCCAGATCAAATAACCCAAATGAACTGAGCCTACAAAAAAGTACTAACAACCCTCAAGGGCGATTTAACCTTCCTAAACTAACAGCAGGGGTTAAAAAAGCACAAATAAATACATGAAATCAGGAACAATCAACAAACGACTCTACACTAAATTTTTGATTATATATATATTTTTTTTAAAGAAAAATAAATTTTCAATAAAACTTTTTGTGACAAATTTTCCCTAAGAAAGAAAGTTGCAAAAAGTTCAGCTCCGCCATCAAGATTGATTCACGGTTAATAAAATCTTGTAAACTCGAACATTGTATTTGATATAAAAGAGAAAGTTTTCTTTTTTTGGGTAAGAATAGCATAAAAACTTTCTTCCATTTTCTTGCAGCAAATTACTTCTTAAGGACTCCCATGCCTGCTTCTATCCTTACTACTCGACAACAGATTTAGATCACAGTCCACGATACAGTCGGACACCATCGAAAGAGGATTTATCACCGTCAAGGTAAGGTTTGAAATCAATTTAGATCAGCACGTATAACGGGAAAAAAATTGAAACATCATCAAAGTCGATGACAATTTTTCCTCATTTCTTTTCACGTTCCCAATCTTTGCAGCTTAACTGGCACTGGTCCATTTGGCGGAAGCTGTCAAATTCATGGCCCAATACCACCCATACCACACTCGGAATCTGATGACATGACAGCAGTACCAGATCTAGATATTGGACCGTCAGGCATCAAGAGCCCCATCATCAATAACCCCGCCTTCTCCCACTCTAGATGTCCACCCAGGGTCCACAAGAGCTGCTTCTGTGTCCGCTTCATAGCGGAGCATACAAAAATGCAGGAGGACTCGACCAAGGTAAAACTTCAATTCCATCCTAAATATAGTCTTTAAATTGAGTTACACAACTGGAACGTTTAGCCCGGCCCGGGGGGGGCACGGGGCGGGGGAGTTAAGTGGAAAAGTTTGTTGCAGAATATCGAGACTTGTTAAGGGCTACATACATATTGGCAATTCAGCTGTACGTAGTGAGACACGTAAATAGATTGCAGCGCCAATGGGGACCCCTAATCCTCAACAGGACCGCATTTAAACGTCATTCTACAGCACGGCAGCGGCGCTCCGGTCAATTTTCAATAAATCATCCACGACGAACGAATTAATTGAGATCCTTTTTAATTGCGAAGATTACTAGATGGTTGTTTGCAAATTAAATTTTCCTTTGTGTCCTTTTTCGCAGCAGGTCAGCAAACTGATTCGCTAGGATCGCTGACAGCATAACTGGCAGCTGGGGAAGAGCTCGTGACGTGATTATAACGTCATTAAAGAAATTGACGCTAAATTGGGGAAAAGTGGAAAATAAATCGTCCTTATGAGGATGCAACTTTTCATTTTCGGACATAAGCAGTTTGAGCTCATTAATTATGAACAGCTGCTAGGATGCAGAGGAATTTTTTTTAAAGGAATCGAGTTTAGTGGAGACAGGGCGGAAGTCTAATAGGTCACCAAAATGTTTGGTGTTGGCGATTTAATGGAAAAAAATAAACTTAAGAGTTAATTAAATGAAAGAAAAAAAAAGTTTTTTTCGAATTCCTTCCTGGTCGTGTATATCAATTCACTTTCATTTTTTTTGCAATTTTATCAGGTCATTAGTGCCAAAGTCTGGCAACTAGCTTAGTTTGTGGGAATGGATGTGTCGGCTTTCCTGACTTCCATAATTAAAATTAAAATGTCACAGACTCCGATTTACGAAATGTTGTAGACAAGATTTTGTTAATCACTACTCACTTAATCACAAGTTTTATAACCATCCAGATTAAAAGATTTAGCTCTTCTGTAACTAGTTTGAAGTACGACAAGGTCTTAGACACAAGGAGATAGACTGAAAGAAAGAAAGCATCAGCTCAGAGAAGTGTGTCGATAGCAGAACACCCTGTACAAATACTTGGTCATGTAGATGACTTAAAAATCGTAAGAATGTCCTTTTTGGCAGTAAAGGAAAATTTTGTCCAACTAAGCCGGGCCGTATACGAAAGCTGCATGGTGGATTCTAGTCTGATTGCTCTAGATATCTCCAAAGCTTTTAATAGAATATGCACTCAGCCCTGCTAATTAAACTCGAAGCTATTGACTACTACAGAATCTAATTGAGAGTGTCCAGCCGCTCAATCAAACTAGTACTGGATGGCGTCAAATTCGAGCCCCGCACATCTTGCAGAAGTATCTCAGGGGTTAATTTTATCACGTGCTCAATAAATAAAGAAATTGAACTCATTCTAGATTGCGGAAGTAATAATCGCCTAGAATTACACCCCTCAAAAACCAAGTACTGTCTTATCTCCAATAAAAAGTGCAACCCCTCTCCACCCGTGTTAGTGGGTCGTGTTTAACTGATGTACGACCCATCCCTTAACAACTTAGGCATCCAAAGATTTGCGATGGATTGGCCACATACTCCAAATCGCCAATCAAGCATCTCAGTGCTTGGGATTTCTTAAGAGGTTCAAGTTCCTCCTCCAGCCATCGCCCGGTGCTATAATATGCAAATACTACAAAACTTAGGCAAGAGGCAGTAGATTAGAGGATACCTTGAATTGACAAAGGTCTGCTGACAAACAAGGCAGGAAGACTTGATAGGGCTCAGCAGTAATTTATACTAAACTGGCCATTCAGTCATGCGTTTAAGATCACTGTTTAGCTGAAGAGTACAATCCTCGATAAGTTCAAAAAGTTTGATTAGAATAGAAGAATGTTTGACTACATTTGAAAAGTCGTTTATATAAAGGCTGAAAAGCAAGGAGCCAAATAACGAACCTTGAGGTACTCCACAATGAAGAAGCGCAGGTTCGGAGAAGGATTCTTGCACCTTGACAATTTGGGAATGCTTCTGGGGATAGGTTTCAAAAAGTTTGACTGCAGTACGGGGCCGGCGGATCGTGTTGAGCCCGGGTGGGTAGTCGTCAGACAAACAAATCCCCTCATCCGAAACTGTTATTTGGTAACAAATTTTGCTAAAAAGGAAAGAAGTTTGTTCACTTCATAAGTGAATCGGGGGTCGATGGTACTATGATGGACGCCTCGATGAGATCAAACTTCATATGTGCGAACGAAGCTAGCTGAGATATTAAAGCGCGTCCTGAAAGCGCTGGCCTGCCGTTTGCTGGATACAAAACTGTTAAACTGATTTTATAGAAAACAACGCAGAAAGAAGTTCGTGGTTGTCGATACAACGAAAGGAGAAGCCATCAGTTGGGCACAGATTGGTACAGTTACCTTCAACTGGAGTAGAGTTACTTTCAGAAATGGATGAAAAGTACGTTAAAAACAGTAGGCTCTAAGAACACTTTTTTTTTATATATGAAAAAACCAAGCTTAGGTGTAACCCTTTGTACTACCAGTCCGTCATATCGTTCAGTTCATGGTGCAATGTCTAGTAGTAAGCTTGGTTTGAAGAATAGAGGAGAATAGGATAGGTTAGAGGGGGTGTAGAAAAAAATGACGATGAACCTCACGTTTGAACTCTAAGGTGTTGTACGAGTTCGGAAATACTGACTGCGGGAGATTATTCCACAGTCGAGTTGTTCTATTCATAAACGAACTTCTAAACCCTATTGTGCGCGAACGGGGGGGCTGTAGGGTATGAGGGTGAGCCGAGCGGGCTAGTCTTGTGTTGCTGGAAAAGTATTGCCGTGCAGGCAGAAGGTCCTCAATTTCAGTGGAACAGTCGCCATGGTAATAGCGATAAAGTATGGAGAGGGCTGCTACATTCCTACGGTGGCTTAAGGTGTCTATGGAGGCGCCAAAGGGGCCATCACCAATGAGTTTGAGGGCACGATTTTGCACCTTGTCGAGACAAGCCAAGGTGGTTTTACGGGTTGTATATTGTAGCCAATGCTGGCTGGAGGAGGAACTTGCATCTCTTGAGAAATCCAAGGCATTGGGAGGCTTGTTTGGCGATTTGAAATATGTGATCATTCCATCGCAGATGCTCCGTTAAAGTTACCCCTAGGATGTTGAGAGTTGAGTCAGCCGTTAGATTCTTTTTATCCACTGAGATAGGAGGAAGGTCGGTACAATTTTTGTTGGAGATCAGACAGTACTTCGTTTTTGTGGCGTTGAATTCGACGCGGTTCATTTCGCCCCAATGAAGAATCGCTTCGATATCCCGGTTGATCGAGGTCGACATCAGTTGACGGTGGTAAAGACAAGGTCTGGCACGTGCTTGTCTTATATTGTCGAAGGAGTAAGAGAAATTCAGAGTACCGTCATCAGCGAAGCAGTGAAGTGGGTTGGAGGGGATTGAGAGCAGATCATTAATGAAGATTAGAAAAAGTGCGGGTGAGAGAATTGACCCCTGGGGAACTCCGGCCGAAATGACATGTGGGTTGGATTCGACGCCGTCCAATACTACCTCGATTGAACGGCCTGAAAGAAAGCTCTTAATCCAGTTTCTTAGAACTAAGTGTATACCAATAGCTTGGAGTTTATTCAACAGAGCTGGGTGCCATACTCTGTCAAAAGCCTTTGATATATCTAGAGCAACCAGCCCAGACTCGCCAAAGCTGTGAATGCTTTGGTTGATACGCTACTACTTGTTGATATTGCGTAAGTTAAGGAGTGTGAATACCAGACAAACTCCGCTTTCATTTAGCCTTAGGAAATGCATCTAGATTGCAAATGTCGAGTATACTACTTTAAGCGAATTTTTGATGTCTGACAATGTATCTTCGTCAAATTTATATTTCACTGAAATATGGTCTTTATTTTTGCCGTCATTTCTACCCTTTCCAACTTTATGGCATTATAAGTCCTGCATAACGATAGCCGCCATACCAGCGAACGGGATATGACAAATGGACGTACGGTGAATATGCACCCATGCCCCTATTTGGCTTGAGATCTGTTTCCCAAAGTCTTTCTACAGGCGTAGAGGAGCTTTCTTTACCCTTACAATTCAGTTTTCTTAGACCCAGAAATTTCTCCTTGAAGGATAAAATTAGGCAGTTTCCGTTCTCCCAGTGAAAATCGTTAGCTCAGTTTTTCCTGGGTTCACTGCCGGCCCCACCCTGCTGCCTACCTGGCAACTCTGTTATGATATCCTTGCATGGTTTCACTAATCACGTTTAGAAACATTCCTGACACCATTAACAGTAGGTCGTCTACATATGCTACTACCTTAGCCCCACGTTTGCTTAGCTTTTGTATTGTGATATTTTATCGCTGCGATGTAACACTGCTGCTGCTTCTGTGCACAGTAACGAGTTACTGTTCGTTCGAACAAATTGGCGAGCTGAACTTTAAAATAACTTCAGTTTGCATACAATTTCCACATATTCAACTGATAAAACATACCTCAGTTCGCCCAACTGGACTCGAACTGAAGTTATACGTAAAAGCTCGCTCAAAAGAGGTTAATCAGCTGGAATAGTGGAATACCATTCCAGTGAACAGGACTATAGCCGGTGAAGCCACTTATGTGGACTGAACTGAACAACTGAGTTTAGTCTAGTTTAGTCAATCAAATAGACAATGAGTTCCGCGGTATTTTGCTAATAGGCGATAGCAGGAGCGAGAGGATACAGAGGACAGAGTATTGCTGTAAAGATGGAAGACAAGAAAGAAAGAATATTATTCGGGTCGAAGAAGTTGAAAGATAAAGGGCTATTGGTCTGCGTGGAATCGAACCACAAACCTTTGGAATAGTAGTCAAATGCTTTTACTCCTAGACTACCCAAGCCCCAGAACCGTGTAATTCTTGTCTGATATCTACTTGCTTCGAATCTTTGTAATACAATATTTTGAAAAGATGGGGTCCATCTCTCTGGATTTCGCACAGATCGTATTCTGCAGCGGTTTTAATTATCAAATATTTGTCCACTGATTTTCATTCAAAAAAGAGGCCAAAATGTGTAAATAATAAACTCCTTTTTGTGAATATAAACTAAATTTCCCAAAATCATAACCGTAATTTTTTTTTTAATTTTAAACAGGTTAAAGAAGATTGGAAATATGTCGCAATGGTTTTGGATAGATTATTTCTATGGATATTCACCCTAGCAGTATTAGCTGGAACAGCTGGCATTATATTGCAAGCGCCAACATTATACGATGATCGTATTCCTATTATAGATAAGAAATTTACTGAAATTGCAACAAAGGCAGGCAGGTGTCGTCCGCCTCAATAGCAGTTTAATTGCATAATATATATTTTATTTTTTTTATGTGCAATGGGAATGAGTGCCTGTGTTATTATGTCTGAAAAATATTTCTATATAACTCGATTATTTTAAGTAAATTTAAAAAAAAAATGATTAACAAAAATAAAACAACAACAAAACAAAGAGATGAAAAATACCAAAAAAAAATAAATATTGTTGATTTTCTGTTTTAATTTTTCCACGTTATCTACTACTCGTGTGTTGTTTTGTTTCTTTTTTTTTATAAATATATATAATTAGATAAATTTAAGATCAAAAAACACAAAAAAAAAAACAAAAAAGAAATACCAATGAATTAAAAAATGCCAATTGATGAATTTTTTAAAATATAAGTAATTGTTATAAAAAAAATCGAATAAATTATTGTATAAGTAAAACTCGAAAAAAAAAACAAAATGGAAAAATCTTATTTCATCATCTTTTAATATCAACGAAAATTTTTAAGAAGACAAAAAAAAGCCAAAAAATTTTAAATTGAACCAAAAAAAATAAAAAAAAAAATTAGCGAATAAATTTATATTTATATAAAGTATATAAAAATATATATATTTTGTTTTCTATTTAAATTTTTTCTTGCATTTAACATTAAATATCACGAATAAAACATATGAGTCAATTACTTCATCTATTTTCATTTTTAGTTTATTCATTAATTATTTTTTATTGTATATGTATGTGTATATTCGCTAACTTCGCATGTTATATTCCATAAATAATAATTATTTTAGTGTAGTTTGCGATTTTTTTATTTTTCAAATAAATGACAACGAAAGTTTAATTTAAAAAAACTTAAAACTAATCACAAGGAAGACGATTTTAATTACAAGAAACAAGCGCACAATAATTCCAGGAATTACTATAATAATATTATAGAATTTTTGGTGAAAATTTTCAGAAATTCTTTAACTAAATCAATCAATATATTTAATAGTTTATAAAATATTTTCCATTTAACATAATTTTTGTAGTATATATTCTTTCTGAATATGAACAGAATAAAAACAACAATAAAACGCACAAAATTCTAGGCTAAAATTACAAAAAATTAATTTGTAGAACTAACACTTAAATTGCTGAATAAGTCATTTGCGCACGCATCCTGCATTATTGAACGCGGCCTACTGCATATGCAGCCAACAGTACATGATAAGCCTTTGTTGCAATAAAAGTAAGTCTTACTTTTGTTTTCACAGAGAAGGCAAAGAGAGCTAAAAATCAAAGGTATGATTTGCTGAATGGCAACAATATAAGATTGAACAAACAAAATCAATTTTATCGGTACGGATTTCATAAGAAGCGAATGGAGGATTGGGAAGGTGCTTCAGTCCCATATTACGGCATTAATTACGAAATTGTCGAAAAGTTTTAAAGCTTTTATTTTTGAAAAACTTTAAAGCTTTTATTTTCGAAAAGCTTTAAAGCTTTTATTTTCGAAAAGCTTTAAAGATTTTATTATAAAGGCCTCGATTCCCAGATCCGACGGCGGGGAAGTGAGTGCTGATTTGACACTTTGCGATTCTCAAATCCGCAGTTCCGGATTGGTTTAAATCGAAAATTCGGAGTGAAGACACGCGATAATGAAATATACGATGTCGGATTATCTTAGGCGCATTTGTCGTTCAAATCCGCAGAAAATTTGTTGCGGATCACACTTTTACAGCGCGGAAAATGTCAAAAAGAAATTCGGGGTTGCGGATTTGAGAATCGCAGTGTCAAATCCGCAACTCGCTTCCCCGCCGCCGGATCTGGGAATCGAGGCCAAAAATCTTCAAAGCTTTTACATTCGGGAAACCTGAGAACTTTTATTTTCGAAAAACTTCAAAATTTCTATTTTCGAAAAACTCTAAAGCTTTTATTGTCAAAAGGATTCAAAGTTTTTATATTCGAAAAACCTGAGAGGTGAAGCGGGGAAGGGCTAAGGAAGGCTATGACAGAAGGAATCAGGAATGTAAAGAGGGAAGAAGAAAGAAGGAATATGTAGGTTATGTAGGTGGGAAAGTGGAAAAGGCGAAGGACCGTGGGGCTGGCCGGGATTCGAACCCGGGACCTCTGGGATAGTAGCCAGACGCCTTACTCCCTAGGCTACCGAGGCCCCCTGGTCCTGGAAGGTTAAGAGTTTGTTCTTTTCTTTTTCGCCCTTGTATCTTCCCAATGTCCAATTTGTTAATCACTTGTTTTGGCAAGTAGATGTCAACTCCTTCCCTAGTCACGAACCGTTGGAATTCATTTTCTTGCCTCGTCTCGAGCTCCTTGATTGTGGTCGTCGGTCGTAGGATTCGCAATGAAGTTATTGGTCTTCCATTGATGTTGGCTGGGTTGGTTGTCGTTGACGTCGTGTATCTGGTCTGCTCAGGTAGCGCCTGTGGGTACTCTGCCTTCGCTGTGGACCTTTGTGGCGATTGATTAAGAGGACTCGTCGAACCATCCACGGGTGGCGGCGATAACGTGACCTCTTCATCAATATAGAGATAGTTTTGCCAGTTATCCCAATATCCTTCCTCCTCGAATTCGTATCGATTACCCATCTGCAATGTATTATTAGTAACCTTTGAATTTAAAGTATGTGTATGGAACGTGTTGGACTCTTGGCTGTGTATACTTGTGTGTATTGGTAGTGGGCATACCTTTGTGATCGGTCGTTTGAATTGACCTGTGTAGGTACGAATTTGTACTACCCTTGTTAAACCGTCGCTCCCTGGGAATAGCTCCTCTATTACACTAATGGGCCATACTGTTGGCGGTGTTGAGTCCCCTTTCATAAGCACTAGTTGTCCTATTTGCAGGTTGGGCCGTTGTCGTTGCCACTTGGACCTCTGCTGAAGTTGATTCAGATAATCCTTCGACCATTTGTCCCAAAATTGCTTCATTCTGCCTTTGGTGTGTTGCCATCGTACATTGAGCGATGTGTTGCCTTCTGGTTCTGGTAATGCCAATAAAGATTGCCCAATAAGAAAATGTCCAGGAGTCAGAATGAACGGATCATCAGCATTGTTGGATAAATAGCAAAGTGGTCTTGAGTTTAGGCATGCTTCAATTTGGTGCAGAACGGTTGTGAATTCTTCAAACGTGTAGCTGGAACTTCCCATTGTCCTCTTCAGGTGGTACTTGATCGACTTCACCCCTGCTTCCCATAAGCCTCCAAAGTGTGGGGCGGCTGGGGGATTGAAGTGCCAATTTATTGATAAGTCCGCTAAGTATCTTCCAACAGCTGGACTAGATTCCCTTATAGCTTGACACAATTCTTTATCTAAGATCTTTTTTCCACCTATTAAATTTGTACCACAATCGGAATACATATCTGTGCATTTGCCTCGCCTGGCTATGAAACGTTTGAATGCAGATACAAATGCCTCTGATGTGAGATCCGACGCTAGTTCGACGTGTATCGCCTTGGTTGACATGCAAACGAAGACACACACATAACCTTTATATATCTTCGCATTTCGATGTTTCGCTGACTTGATGTCGAAAGGGCTTGCATAATCAACTCCAGTATGTGTAAACGCCTTCGCCATCGTCGTCCTGCACTGCGGTAAATTTCCCATTAGTTGCTGAGTTGTAGATTGTCGATGTCTCGTGCAGGGAATGCACTGATGTAGTCTGGACGTAATGCGTCTCCTTCCGTCGAGGATCCAATACTTGTTTCTAGTAGTAGCTAACACTAAAGATGTACCACCATGTAATGTCTCCCGGTGTGTTTTATCGATAATTAAGTCTGTGGCGTGATGATCTCGGGGTAATATAACGGGATGTTTTTGTGTGTACGCAATTGCAGCGTTCTTCAACCGTCCACCTACCCTGATCAGACCATGTTTGTCAACAAATGGGTTCAACGTAATTAACTTGCTACTAGGCGACAGTGGTTTGTTGTTTCGAAGGCTTTGTAATTCTGAACAGAATGAGCCTTGTTGGACTCGCCTTCTGTTCAATTCTGCGGTGGTCATTGCTTGCGTTTGTTTGTTGACCGGACGCCTTAGGTTACTGATGAAGCGTAGTAGCATTGCTACTATCCGAACTGCCCGGGTATATGATGAATACTTGAACAATATCTCGTCTTCATTCATGTTTACCAGCGCCGTTGTATGCTCCTTGGCTTCTAACGTTGTTTCCTCGTCGCCTAAGCACGCTGTTGGCCAGTCTTCTGATGATTTTGTGAGCCATGGTGGACCGTGGAGCCATAAGTGGTTGTTAATCAATGAGCTCGCCGTAGTTCCTCTGCTTGCGAGATCAGCGGGATTCCATTGAGTTGGAACATGTCGCCACAGATCATACTTCACGAGTTCTTGAATTTGCGCAACTCGATTCGCCACATATGTTTTCCATTTTGACGCATGTTGTCGGATCCATTGGAGCACAATGGTTGAGTCTGTCCATGCAATTAAAGGTATCCCTTGTAAGTCCATACTTGTCATGGATTCTTTCAACAATCGTGCTAGCAACAGCGCACCGTTAAGCTCTAAACGAGGTATCGTCACTGGTTTGACTGATGCTACTTTTGTCCGTGATGTTAATAACGTTTATTTAATGTTTCCTTCGTTATCCGTGACCCTCAGATAGATTACTGCAGCCGTTGCTCGCCTTGACGCATCACAGAAGCCATGGATTTGCATGTCATACTGTGGTGAGTAGTGGATCCACCTAGGGATCTTAAATTTGTGAATGTTGTGTAGATCTTCCTTGTATTTTCTCCATTCTTTCTCTATATGTTCTGGAACTGATTGATCCCATGAACACCCTGTAAGCCATAGGTCCTGGATTAACATTTTGGCAACAATGATTATTGGTTGTAGAAACCCTAACGGATCGTATAAGGAAGCCACATCTGATAAGATGGTTCTTTTGGTTATGATATCGCGCTCCTTGGGTAGCTTGACTTGATACGAAAAGTGGTCAGAACCCGGATGCCAACGGACACCAAGTGTTTTTATCGCATTTGCTTCTGAGAATGCCACTAAATCCTTATGCTCTCTATATTCTATTGGTAACTGTTCTAGTAGCTGCCTTTCATTACTACTCCATTTCCTTAAATTGAATCCACCTGACTTAAGCATTGCGAATAGTTGGCCTTGTAATTCGAGTGCCTCATCCACTTTATCCGTGCCAGTTAACAAATCATCTACGTAAAAATCAGATTCTGTCACCTTGGAGGCCAGTGGGAAGTTTTGTTTCTCGTCAAGTGCCAGCTGGTTCAGCGTTCGGATCGCCAAGTATGGAGCGGCTGTTGTTCCAAAGGTTGCTGTTGTCAGCATGTAATCTTGTATATTACCTCGTAATGGATGCCGCCATAATATTCGTTGGTATTTCTGATGTTCTGGTGCTATTTTAATCATTCGGTACATTTTCTCAATATCTGCATGTATCGCGATCCTATGCTTCTTCCACTTTAGTAATGTGCAAAATAATTTGGGCTGCATTGTTGGACCAGATAACAATGAATCGTTCAATGATTGGCCATTAGTCGTTTTGGCGGATGCACCAAATACTACTCTTACTTTGGTAGTGGTGCTGCTCTCTTTGATGACTGCATGATGTGGGATGTAATAGTTCGCTTCGCCATCTTTGGGCGGACTCGTTTCAACCATGTGCCCCAGCTGAATATATTCTTGTAAACAGGCTTCGTAGTCCTTCCTTAGTTGAGGATTGCTGTTGAGCCGTCTTTCCACGCAATATAGTCGTTTGAGAGCCAGTCCACGTGAGTCACCTAGTTTGGGTTCCTTGTTTCCTTTGAATGGGAGATTGACTTGATATTGCCCATTCTTTACCCGTTTGTGAGTTTTCGTATAATGGTCTGCGCATTCTTGTTCCTCTTTGCTTATCATCGGTGGTGCGTTGATCTCCTCTTCTTCCCAAAATTGTTTCAGCTGGCAGCTGAGATCTTCATTCGTGATTTGAATTGTGAGATGGTTGACTGTAGTGTTTGACTTCTCACATGTCGGTCCAACTATTATCCATCCAAAACTTGTATTGATTGCTACAGGGTCTTGCTCTGAACCTCGACAGACACCATCTTGAACTATCCTAGCGTAGGCATCTGCCCCAAGTAACGCATCAATGTTGCCCGGTTTCCAAAAGCCTGGGTCTGCCAATTCCAATCCGTGCAGATGTTTGTACTCCTGAATTAAATTTTCCACCTTTGGTAGCCTTTCAGTTATCTTGTTAACTACTAGAAACGTTTGTGACATCTGAAAATCGTTCATATTCCTTGCTTCCAGAATAATCCTGGTCTGTTTCGTTGATGTTCCTGTGGGAATTGCGTTGAGACCATGTATGTTGACTGCTGCAGGACTACATGTCACCCCTAGCTTCTTGCATATGCTCTGGGTAATGAATGATGACTCGGAACCCATATCCACCAGACATCTGATAGTGTAATGACGTCCGTTGATTCCCCTAGTGAGTACTAATGCTGTCGATAGCAACGTGAGAGCTCCCTTCCTTAAGATGAAGGCTTGTACATCGTCTAAACCAGCGGCGCTGTGGGCCTTTTGTGTAGTTCGTTGATGTGATCTTAGAGCTGCATCGTTTGGTTGTTGATCCGTTTGTTGCTGTTGTAGTTGCGACGTCGTTGTGTTTATGTCCCTTGGTAGTTGTTGGGTTGAAGTTGAGTTTGAGTAGAACTTCCTAGTCTGCGCGTCTTCGTGTAGTGTCGTGTGATGTTTTTCCTTGCACTTCAGGCATCTGAATTTGCTTTTACATTGCTTCGTCATATGTTCTTTCGACAAGCAATTGTAGCAGTGACCCGTTGTCCTAACTACACGTCGTCTTGCCGTTGTGTCCATACTAATAAATTTAGGGCATCGCTGAAGCCAGTGGGATTCCTGACAGACTGGACATTGATTCCCCTTGATTGTGTGATGAACCCTTGTCGTGGGTTTTGTGCGAGTTACTTGTTGTTGCTGATTTGTTGACACAATGTCAGCGATGGACTCAAGTACCGTGTGTCTTTTGCATAGGAATGCATGGAAGGCCTTGTAAGTGGGAAGCGTTTGAGATGCTCCTTGTTCTTCCTCCCACATCTTCATCGTCACAAACGGAAGCTTGGAAACCAGGATGTGTATCAGTAGGAGATCCCATGACTCTATGTCAATTTTCAAGTTAGTGATCTGTTGTAAGCAATCATCAGTTGTTGAAATAAATGTCTGTAAGCTGGTCGAATTTTCGGATGATATTTTCGGTTGGTTCAGTAGTATTTTTAAATAATGGTTCACTAGCATTCGCTTGTTTTCATACCTGGCCTTGACCTTTTCCCATGACATGACATAATTATCATCGGTGACTGGTATGTGGCGCAATAGTTGTTCAGCTTCGCCAATAAGGCATGATTTTAGATGGTACAGCTTCTGGACTGAACTCAGTTGCGTATTATTATGAATCAGAGACACAAATAAGTCATGAAAGGAAAACCACGACTCGTAATTCCCATCGAACTTAGGTAACCCGATTTTGGGTAGAAATGTCTCTGTTCGAATCGTTGGGCTCGTTCCGGATTGAGTTGGCTGAGGTTCGGCTGCAGGAAATTTTCGGTGTCCTTCTAACAGCTCACTGCGATACTCTGAATATTTCGCTTCCAAAAGCACGTAAGTGTCTTCAGGTGCAGGTGCGGAGGCCGAATCGTCATGTATATAGGCTTCGGTTAATGCTTGGTCTACCTCCTTGTACTCTGCCCATAACTGACTCATTTCCTCCAGCTTGACCTCGTAGAACGCCTTTGTTCGTTTTGCTGTTGCCGTTTTCTTCGCGTTCTCAATAAATTTTTCAATACGACCTCTCAGAGCTTGCTCTCGTAACATTGCCTTCTTTAGAGCACTCATTTTGGAACTCGATCTCGTCGATACAATAGATTGCCAATCCTGGATGGAACCACCAAAATGTTTATTGCGGGACCTAGTGTAGCAGATGTGAAAATATTGGCAATTTGTATTGTATCGGCCTCAGTGCTTAGCCCTTCCAAAATGTGTCCACCAAAAAGAACAACAAACCCAAATAAAAAGCGCAATTTTGATTGTTATTTCTTTATTTTAACGTAACCAAAACCAATTCGACTCTATAAATTGTATATTTGTTGTGTTTGTGTTGTTCTGAATCAGGGCGGGATAGTTGGAGCGATGTCAGGAACTGACATGGATGTCCGTCTAACCCGCTCTTATTAGTGTACGGACACGATGTCCCAGTGGGACATGTTTGTGCCACAGTGTGAAATAAGTAAGAAATAAGAAAAACCAATTATACCTTCAACATGTATTTATTTACTCAACCCAACAACCTAGCACTGGAACGCAAAATGGAATACTAACTGGAACGCAACTGGAACGAAAAACTGCAAATAAAAACTTCAACTGGAACTTCAGCAGGACTTGTTACTTCTTGATGATTTGAACGTCCAAGGTTGACTGACTTTTCCTGATTCCGGCCGCCCTTTTATAGTCTGAAACCGGGCCGACGCCTACTTGTAAATTTGTATTAAATACTTTGACGTTTTGCAAAGTATAAAATCGTCGCCTGCTTTTGTAAGTTTTCCTTCCTTCAGGCCAGTGACTGAACAGTGTATGTCAGTGAAAAATTCATCACGGAAGCCATTGACACGGAAAGCATCGGCGCCGTGGCCTTACGGATATACTATGTGAATCGACCTTTATCCGTATTCGTCCATTTTTCTTTGGGGATTTATCACGTTGGCACGTTGACCAGGTACGGCACTGTTCTTCTGTTCTTACGGCTACTTCTCTAAAAGACTTTTGGTCACTCTCATACAATACGTAATGGAACCTAACTTCACTTCACTTCACTTCCCATTTAGGATAGCCCTTAACACTTTCACGGTCGAAAAGCCTGCGCCTACGCTTCAATATGTACGCATTTTTTTTAAATGGTAGAAAAGTTAATCGAGTTAGTTCAAAAGATTCGTGCGGAAATAGTTTGTTAAATTTTCATCTGAAAATTCCTTGGTTAATATAAATTCTCCACAAGCTGCTCTTCTTCTCATGTAGTTACTTTTTCATCCTTTTATTGTGTAACGTAAGGCTGTATCAGATCCAAAGCAGCAAAGCAAAAATATCAGCAGCAAACTGTTTCTATAGGTCAACGCGGGTCAACAATTCCATAACAAGAGTTGTTTACCGAGGAGAACTTTCGTTCCAACCCCCAACCTGGAGGGCCGGATCCGTGAATTATACGCCATTGGATAGGGTGGTCCAGCTATACCCCCGGGTACTTGGTACGTTCGTCGGCGGTTGCTTATCCAGGAGGCACCAGAGAGGTGGTGACGGCAGGATTTTCCCCGATTTGTTGAGGTATCAACATTAAAACTAAAAAAGGCAAGGTCCTCGTAAAGATCTACTCTACCCAGAGCCTCGCAATGGGTAAGGCCGCCGCTGTTGCATTTTGATAGGAGCTAAAGCTGTCTGCAAAATTTCAGACTGAACAAACAGACAGACAAGAAAGTAAACGTCCAAACGTTTTGAAAACTATAGAATTACTGTAAAAAGTAACAGAAAATTGAATCCGTTAATTAAATAATTATATCAAATGAAAATAAGTAAACTTTATTTAAATTTCAAACCACACTTCTTGTTTAATTTGTGATTTAGATACCTATTCTTAGTTTCATCTGGTGGCGAAAGAAGTATTGTTGGAATAGTGCACATACCGAATCCTTTTATATCAAATATCATATAGTTTGCATAATCAAATTAACTTTTTGCGATGATGAGAAGTAAAACACAACCAAAATAATTATGAACCACAACTACAGAAAATGATTCGATAAAAACCATTGAACCTACCTTACTATACCTTTGCTGATATAAATGAAAATTTCACCGTAAACTTATTTTATTACAATCTTATATAAGCAATAAAATCAAATTCTAATCAAATATTAACGACAGAATCTAATCTAATGAGGCCTTGAATTTTAATGCGTTAATAAATAAATGGGAGATTTTCCCAATTGAACAATAATTTCTATTCGACTTTTATACGATACTCATAAAATCTTAATTGACTCTAAAAAAGTCTTCGAAATTAAAGTCATTCATTAACATTGAAACAATTTTAAATCAATCTCGAAATTAAAATTATAATTTATTTTTATATGTATATTTTTTTATTAAATAATAATTTTCATTTAGTAATTGACTTATTTCCAATACACGAAAAAAAAACAAATCCCAATATATTTTACTAATCGTACTGAAATCAATTTTTTAATATATTTCTTAAATTAAATACTAACACCAAAAAATTTGAAACAAAAATTGAATAATAAAAATAAAATTAAAGTGAATACAAATTCATTTAAAAAATAAAAAAAATAAATTAATAAATAAAAATACAAAAAGCGAAACATATTGTAATAATTGTGATTCAAAAAAAAAGTCATTCCATGTAAACTTTAGAGTGAGTATAAGTAGCACAAAAAACCAAAAACAAAAAAAAACAATTCAATAATAATTTACCAATACTATGATTTGTTTATAATAAACAAAACGTGTGTAGGGGAAAAATATTATTATAAATAAAACGCCCACTTGTAAATGTATATTTGAAACAAAAACCAAAACAAAACAAAAAAATAAATTATATATATTAATAATTAATAATAATAAAGAAAAAACCATGAACTTATGATGCAATAAATGTATAGAAAAATATTAATAATTAAATAAATAAATTATATTATTAATAAAAAAATCGTAAAGAAAAACACCGAAAAAAAATAATAAAAATTAAATAAAAAAATAGTTACCTATTTTAATTTTATTTACTACTAATAATGTTAAATATTTTATTTAATATAGTTTTTTTTTTGTAAAAAAAAAGAAAAGTTTAATACGAAATCATTTCAAAAACCCACATTTAAAAATTGGAGCGTCACAATTCTAAAATATCGACAAATTTCATAAATGAATTAAATATAAAAGAAATTAATGAAAAAAAAATAAAAATAAAAAGAAACTCCTCTATTTCAGAAGTTCTACCAAAACCATTTTTTTATTAAGAGCATATTGTATTATGATACATACATATTTTTTCTACATCTGAAAACTGAAATGTATTGTAGCTAATTGATTTTTGGAAGTTAGATAAAATATTAATAATTTAATTAAATGTGAAATAAAGACAAATAATTGTTAGATTTTATAATTATAATAATTATACAGCAGAATATTATACTTTTAAGATTTTTGTAACAATCAGCAATAGAATTTGTTAGTTTTTCCTCTCGTTCGTCCCGTCGCATCTACGGCAACATGTGTGGGATTCCCAGTTTGGCAGCTTGGTCTCCTAAGGGCCAATGTCCCGTGATGATTGCCTTGATTCTGGCAATATCTCGTTGGGGTTTGTTAAGGAAGCCCATTGTTTTTTCTTTGTTGTAAGTCGGCCAAGTCGCCCTAGAGATAGTGCAGATCTCCAGCGTTCTCCAGTTTTGACAGACTAGCAGCAGGTGGCGTTAGCTTTGCTCCGGAGAAAGACTCCCTTCTTGGCTAAATAGTCGGCTTTCTCGTTCCAATCTATTATCCTATGACCCAGGGAACCAAGACGGGAGTTAGGTTGTGCTTTCTACTCTAGCTTGGAGGGCATTCTTACTGAATCCAGAGCTTTTAAAGAGGTTTGGCTATCTACGAAAATGCTAATCTGTGTGTAGATTCTAAGTTCATTGTCTGGCAGACCTTCAAGATCGCCACCACTTCAACTTGAAAGATACAAGCGTACTCGCAGAGGTGCCAGGAAATGAACTCTTACTGTTCTCCAGATAGGCCCCTGCCCGACGCCCTCTAATATCTTGGAGTGTGGCAAGAGCCCTGAGTGGGTCCCTCGAAGAGGCCAACCTTGGATTCCAATACAAAACCCATAATTTGAAGGGAAGATAGAATTTAAGCCAAAGCTATCACACACCCGCAAGGTAGTACCCCGAGCCTCAATACTAGGACTGGTCTCAATACTGGAGGGGTCGTGGAGTGTTGAAACTCCAAAGGTACCAGCTCTCTTGCACAACCACTTACCTGTACATGCACGCTCTCATAAGAGCCGACGCGGTGTACTCATGGGAGCAGGCAGGGTACCTGAAAAAGGAAATTCTGTTGGGCGAGGAATATCGTCAGCCACTATGGTATCCTGTCTTTGCCTTAGCACATAATTCTACAAATAGAAACATCAGAACCACCCAAACATTCATCCTTTTCACACAGAATCTCAATTATTATCCAAACACACTTAAGATTATAACATTCAACCAAATCAAAATCAAATATAAATTATATTGAGGAACTTAGACAGTAATAGGTGTGAGGTGATATTACGATTCTTTTGCAAAACGTTAATTAAGGGTCTGAAAGCTATGACCCACAATTCTAACACAAAAATTACCCCAAAAAAAATGAATATCACCAATAATAAAGAATTAATTAATAGAAAATTCAAAACTTTTTAATGTTACCACCCAAGGTGCTATTTAACGCGGCAACGTGAAGAGTTTGTGAACTCCGCTTGGATTGTTTGTCTTTTAAGCTCCATTTCCACTGACGTTGGCTGTCGTAACTTATGTATTTCAAACCTCTACGTGTGTGACCACTAGTCAATCGCGTCCCATTGCTTGTGATAAAAAGTAGATCTGCATCTTTGTATATAAAAGTTGATGACCCCTACTCTAGATGATGGAATAACACCAACACGTTTGATGCTGTTTACACGCTGGTTCCACATTACGCAAACTTTGGTTCTTTTCTAGTCGTTTATCGTCATCTATACGGCTCAAGCTTGTTAACTCCCTCCTTCTGCTGCATTTCCTCTATGGTGCACTGGTATTACATATCCTTCGATTCATCCTGCAGTCAGCATCTCCAAGTTGCATTAACGTTCATTTAAGGTTTTTTTTTCATATGCGAAGGTTTGAACATGCGTCTGGTGTGAAAAATTCCTTGCTAGGTTGTGAATTTTCGCTTTATTGATGCCATTGGTCCATGTTCTTCGTACTAAAATTTCGTCTTCTTTCTGACTTCCTTACACTATTCTAATCTCTGCTTTGAATTAGATTTCTCACTCCCACACATAGTTCCTTAATTGGTAGTCGTCTTTCTTTCTGCACTCGCTCATACTATGAAATAATCTTCCTAACTATGTACAAAGAATAGGTACAGCCACGGCATTTAGAAAGCAACCATCTCTTTTTCTATCATCCTCTTCTTCTTTTTTTATAATTTCTAATCCTTCTACCTCGCTTACTTCCACATATACTGTGAAGGAGTTAAGGAACCCACTATGCCCATATTGACGTGGTCGAATTTGCCTTTGGGTACTTCAAACTGTCCATAAAGGGACAAGGGGTGTCGAAAGATTTTGCATTTCCGACAGGGTGCAGGCTCTTGCCCACGCATTGATGCCCGAGTTCATTTTTGGCCAGAAGTATTTCGGGGTTACCAGTTTCCTAGATGATCTGATCGCAGGATGTGATAAATTGTGTAACATATCGAATATCGTACTTCGCAAAGTTTCGAAGGGTCTATTGACTCATGTTAAAACTATGATCCGTGTACATTAGGGTGGTTCAAAAATGGCAAAAAAATTTCAAAAAAACGTGCACCCCCCTATCTTTAAGTTCAATTAAAATGATGATTTTTGGCGGCAATTGGAGAATTTTTGAGTGACACTAACCATTGCCGCCGAGCACATTTCGTTTTAGAGATTTACGATTTTTAAACGATAATAAAAATTTGATAATTCTGTTCATTTACGTCCATTAAACTACCTAGATCGTGGTTTCTATATGGTTTTCGAGGTCGCAGATTACGAATTTGACGTCAAATCGAAGGTTTGACAAATGACAGCTGTCAAAAACGCTGTCAACTATGAACAAAATATTGCCTTTTTTTACATTTTTTTCAAAATGACGTGAAATTTCGTGCTATAGAGGGTTTTCGAGGTCGCTGATTACGAATATGACGTCAAATCAAAGGTTTGCAACATGACATCTGTCAAAAACAGCTGTTAAAAATCGCAAATCTCTAGAACGAAATGTGCTCGGCGGCAATGGTTAGTGTCAATCAAAAATTCTCCGATTGCCGCCAAAAATCATCATTTTAATTGAACTTAAAGATAGGGGGGTGCACGTTTTTTTGAATTTTTTTTGGCATTTTTGAACCACCCTAGTGTACATAGATGGTAAATTTCCTTCCTTCTATGAAATATCTGAACCTCATAACGTCGAAATGTATGACTAGTTATTTCCTATCGAAAGTCGAATAATTTCTTTCCGATAGTAGAAGCTTACCTTACCAAGGAACCGCTGCAGACGCTTCTGTGAGGTCGGGGTTGGAATAGAAGTAATGGCTTATACTTTCTCTTGAGACGGTGTAATGCCTTTGGGTGAAATCTGCTGTCCCAGGAAAGCTATTTCGTTTACCCGACGATGAATTTCATTGGATTTATTCTAATGTCTTGTTCCTGCAATCACATAAATAGCTGACGAAGGTATTCTTTATGCTCTTGGGCTGATTTACTAAATATGAAGAGATCATCGATATATATGAATGTGAAATCTAAATCTCCCAAAATTCCGCTGATGAAGCGTGGAAACGTTTGGGCGCCATTTCGAATTCGTATAAAGCAAATGGGGTTTAGCTATTTACAGTCGCCACACGGTCTCCAGTCGGATGATCCTGTTTGAGCACCATGTGGAGAGGAGATACGATTTATGATGATGAAGGGCGACATATATTTAACTTGACCATTTCTTGGAAAGATGATTTTGCTACTTTATATTTCTCTGGATTGAGTCTCCTTGGTCGAAAGATGGGAGAGGATCTTCAATGTTAATACGATGGACAACTTCGTAGTACACCTTTGCGTTGAAATCTGGAGGGTTCTGAGCGACACGAAATCATTAAATACCGAACCGTATTCTCCTTGCAATGGATGTAGCTTGGGAGAGCATGCATCAATCCTGTTATATGCACACGTCACTGACAATAATGTTGGGTCATCAATCAGACTTCGTTTGCAAAGAACTACTAGAATATTGCACTTATATAGGAAATCGGCACCGATGACTCCGTGGTCGAATGCTGAAATAATGAACAAGTATTCGAAACTACGGCGTAAACTTCTCCTGTCTTAGTTAAGATATCCAATAATATGAACTATAAAAGGTGTAAACCTTGCGTTCTATACCAATAAATTGTTATTATTTTTATTTATTTTTTTATTATTATCTTCACTTGGCCTTGCTTCATTTGCCATGATAAACTTACATAATCGTGTCAACTTATAAAGATGCTGAATCACTCATGGCTTTTTAGAGTACGCTGTCATAGTTGGCCTTTAAGTGATGTTGGATTGAGTTTTGAAAATCGATACATTGGCGTTGTTTAGCAAGCCCCACGCTGGCCTCATACACTAAGGTCACCCTATTTTGCAAATTTGAAATAAAACCAGAACTATTTTCGTTTTCAACCAAATCAAAACCTTGAAACCTTTCACGAATAAACAACCTTTAAAAACTTCCAAAAATCAAAAACAAAATTATAAAAAAAAAATGGAAAAAATTATCTTTCAAAAGTAAAAACTTTTAAATCTATCCAAATAACTTTAATGTCCACATTAAAAAGAAAAAAACCAAAAACCCAAAAATTTTCTGCGGTATAAAAAACCCGCCAAAAAAATCGTAAAAAATTAAAAAAAAAAACAAATAAAACAGCAAAAAAAAAAAATAAATGTAACTATTGTAATTAGATTTTTAACTGCCATTTAAAAACAATATTGACTTAATTTTTAAGTTAATAAAAAAAAACCATTGTATATTTATATTAGATAAAAATTGAAATTTCTCCATTTTTTGAAAAATACCAAAAAAAACGAATTCGAAAAAAATAAAAATAAATATAAAAATGACGATGAAATAGAAAGTTAACATTTATAATAATGAAAAAAAAAGAATTCAAAGAATTTATAAGAAGAAGTAATAAACAAATTAATAAGTAATAGTTATGAAAATAATGAAGAAGATAAAAAAAAGTGTATAGGAAGATTTTATGGATTAGACAAAAAAAATATTTTATCAAAAACTAAAACAAAAAAAAACAAACAAAAATAAAAAACTAATAACTTTGATGGGAAAACAAAAATTGTAAATAATAATATTAAAAACAAAAGGAAAAAAAAACAAAAAAAAGGTATTAAAAAGCAAATTAAATTGTGTAACGAAAGGACATGTATGGCTATGTTTTTATATTATGGTTAAAATTGCACTGTTTTTGTTTAGAAAGTTTAAAGGAAAAATGAAAAATGTCTTAGGATTAATTAATTAAAAACAAAAAAAAAGATGAAAAACAATTTTTGATGAAATGATAAAAAAAAAACTGTTGCTAATATTATTTTACATTAAAATAGAAAAAATTCAAATTGTTACATTTTGTTTTATTTCATCTTCATTGATATGTAAGAATACTTCAACTGCGCAATGGTAAATGTCAACCCTGCTTCTGCACCATTAACCATCAAATGCTAAACCTTGGGCGCTTTCAGTAATGCAAGATGCGTGCGCAAATGACTTATTCAGCAATTGAAAGTGTGAAGCTTTCAATGACTGAATAAGTCAATTGCGCACGCATCCTGCATTACTGAAAGCGCCCCTTATTTTGTAAAGAATGTAGACTCGTCATCATCTCCTGTTAAATTGCCAGATTCTTCTTATCTCTATACCAAGTTCTCACCATTTGCAACACTAAAATAAGAACATCGACAAGGGTAATCCAATCCTGATTATCCTAGATTGAGGATAAGGAAATGATTTTACACCAATTTCGACAAGTGTAAAATTTCAAAATCGGAGAGATTTCTAATGTAAAATCTGAGAGTTTCTACCGAGAAATTACAACCATGCTGTGGTTCGAAATGGGCGCCGAATATTAAGGAATTCCACTACTTAGTGGACCATGTTGTATTCGCGAAGCAAAGAAATTATACTGATTGAAATGAATGGTCAATACAAGAAACTGGAGACAAGTTGCAGAGCAGAGAGACCTCTGCAGGAAGAAGCTGATAGAGGCCAAGGCCGTCGAAGAAGAAGAAGAAATGAAGGAAATTTTGAAAAATGTATTCAAAATCTATCGCTTAGGCATACAATGCTTAGATTGCTGTGAACATACACAGCACTTGATATTGCTAAACAAATTGTAAGCTGGTAACGCTGCATCGAGCTACTATGCGAACTTTGATGTGCTACATATTTTTTGAACGGAGTCACTCAGGCTGCTGTGCTTTACACCAAATTAAAGAATACACATTTATCTAAAAGATGAGCCTAATTAGGCTACGTTATGATAATTACTTTAGGAGTTATTCAAATTTCAGTAAATTTAACAAAAAACAAAATTTTTTCCCTAATCACCCTGTATCTTAGTGGATAGTGGAGATAGCCGCCCTCTGTAGAACAATTTTTTTCTCCAAATATATCCAGGAATCACCCCTGAAAATATTAGCCGCGTACTCCAACAAAGGATTTATTAAACTTCTGATGACCTTTACAAGTCGGAAATGATAGAATATGAGTATTTTAACTTATTAAAACGACAATATCTCAGAAATGGCAATTCCTACGAGAAAATGTATAATATATTTTTTGTAGATAATCGTCTAATCTACAAACTTTGTAAACACAATTTTCTGATAAGACGTACGGTTTAGCATATATTTGCAAAAAACTGATATTTTGACCCTTTGACCTTGAATAAAAAAGTTTGCAGTCGCCCAATTGCGTGGCAGTCTCTGCAGCTTACGTATAATAATGTTTTTAACGGCTGTTCCAATTTTCAGCAACTTCGGAATTATCTTCCAGTCAAACCTCTAATTTGACTGGACTACGCAGTAATATACTGTCTGGGGAAACTAGCGCTGGTTTCTACAGGGAAAAAACGCCCGCGACCAGAGTGTATCGAAAGTCTTGTAACGGTGGGACACCTTCCCCTTATGCCAGATTCAGTGGGTATCTAGTCGACACCTTGAAAAAAACTATATAAGGAAAAAAAGGAAAAGTAGCTTTATAGTCCATGGAAATGGTACTTTAACATTGCAAAAATGCAGGACAAGGTTTTATTTTTGGGATGTGTAGGGGGGTCTATGTGAGCTTAAGTTTGAGTTTTCGGGATTCTAACCCCCCCCCCCCATTTGGCCGCCATCTTGGAAAACGTGTGCAAATAGTTTTTCCACTATATCTCCGAAACGGTACATCTTACCGAAAATTTGCAAGTACACTTTTTGTTTAGAATTAAATAATACTGAAAACTCAAACTTAAGCTCACATAGACCCCCCGTACACATCCCAAAAATAAAACCTTGTCCTGCATTTTTGCAATGTTAAAGTACCATTTCCATGGACTATTAGTCCAGTGCAATTAGTCGAAAAAAAGGGAATGAAATTGCATTTTACGATGTTCGAAATTATTTTTGGAATTTGTTCGGGTACATCTGATAATAATAAAACCAAGTTTGTGGAGTCGCAGTTTGTTGGGAAAAGCTGCCATCTTGATTAAGAGGGGGAGGTTGTTTTTAGGCGAGAAACACAATTGGAGCTTTTCTGCCAGCTTGAGCTTTTCGCATATGGAGCACCAGTCATCTGCTCACAATAACAGCTTCAGATTTTCGGTCAGCCGAAATGCCAGCGCGAGCTTTACGAAATTTAAAATTTTGAGCTGGCTGCTGTCATTATCTTCTTCTTGATCTAATTTTTTAGGATTGTGTTGTCATTTAAAATGGAAAAAAAGCTAATAGAACTAGTGAAAGAGAGGTCCTTACGCCTAAGGAAATTGCTAATACTATGTATGTATAAGCTTTAATACTTTGTTTGACAATTTCGAAGGAATCCAGGCTGTTAATTGTCAAGCCCTAATTGTGTCTTTGCCGACTTTTTAGGTAGCGCGAACCAAGGACGTAGCCAGGATTTTGCTTCGGGAGGGGTTTTTGTAGGTTAGGTTGAAATGGCACGCTATTGGGCCCATTGTGATGCCATTAGCCATTCTAGTGTTGGAACAAAGTGCAGGCCATTTCAAGCCATTTGGAGCTTTTGCTAAAGCGACAGAGTTCAGGGATCCCAGTATTTTGCAGCTCGCTCAATGCATCAAGGAAGGGTGAGCCAAGGAAGGTCCCTCTTTCCTTGCGAGGGCGGGACATGTACAGAGAAGATGGGAGACAGTTTCTTCCTCTTCTTCATTACCACAACATCAGCATAAGTCGTTGTGGGGAAGTCTTCATCTTTCCGCGTGCCGGCTTAAGGGGCAGTGACCGATCAGAGCATTTACTACATGGGTTATCTCCTTTATGTTTAACAAAACTAGAAATTTTGAACGCTTTGCGTCCAAAGTTGGCCAGATTGCATGAAGAGTGCGGAACACCGTTGCTGTGGTCCATCTCAACCCATCTCGAGCTAAGCTGATTTTCCTCCAAGCTAGTTTGTAGGTCATTCCTATCCGGGTTAAGTGGGGTGTCCTTTCCACTTCGGTTCCCTGTCTAGCAAGCTCATCTGCCCTACGGTTCCCCTAATCCTATTATGTCTAGGAATCCAACAAAGTTTTATATGAAACTGAATGGCAATCTCACACAGAGACCCGCGGCAGTTCAGAACAGTCGTGGATGTTGTGACGGCAGAATGGGTTTTTGTAAGAATCATAATAATGATCTGTGTAAATGAGACCCCTATACTTTTTTACTTTTTTTATACATAGTCATCTAGATATTTTTTCCTTTCTTCGGAAATGCAAATTACACACCAATAAACATTGCGCACATATGAATAAGACATTCGCTTATGTATTTTCAAATTTCCGCTTCGAAATGTACCAAGAATGCTACTGCGCATGGAAAATAGCCTTTTGAGAAACCTCATCACGTTTGGTTCGCGCTATACATAGCTGTCGCCAAACGTATTTCTAAGAAGAAAAAAATGGTGTTCTGCCTATCTCAAATTTAGTATACAATTGAAGAAAAACTATTTATTATTATTTAATTTTTCATGCTATCTGCGATGTCTTTTTTCATTCGGGGGGGGGGGGGTTTGAACCCCCAAAACCCGTCCCCTGGCTACGTCCTTGGCGCGAACATTACAAGCCAGCCGAAAAGCTGGCAGAAAAGCACCAATTGTGTTTCTCGCCTTACTAAATAACCCGTTTTGCAAGCAATGATAGCTGAAAATGATCAATGGCAAGGTGTTGGAGAATTACCGAAAAACGTCGAAAATGATGATTCACAGCTACTATTTTCCATTATTATAATTTTCCAAAGTTGTAAAATAACTGAAAATATAGATAATTTCGCGCGTTACATAAAATTCTAATTCATCCGACTCGCGAAACTGGCTTCAAACGAGTTATTCGTCGAGAAGCGTCGTAACCTTCGAAGTTGACTTTTCACCCGCTGTGTCGCGGACATGGATCTCGCCGTTTCAATATATCTGAAAATAAACTGTATGTAAATCTTGTCCTGGTAGATCTCTGGAACTCCGAGGAAATTAGAAAAACCGGGTGTCGATTACTGAGCAAAAACCTGAAAAGTTTTACGCCTGATGCGACTTCATTCTATCTGCGAGATGTGTTTTGTTTTTTAATGAGGCAGTGCTAAGCTCAGGAATAACCTTTTGTACTGCCAGTTTAGCAGCAAGCTTAGTATGGGGGGAATACGTTAATGGTTATGAGGGTTCGAAGAGGTGTTGAAGAAGGTGGGGATGAACCCTGCATTTGAACTCTTGGATGTTGCAGCAGTTACAGTCGTGTAGTTATATTTAGAAACGAATTGCTATCTTGTTGAGTGCGCGAAAAGACGAGTTGTAAGTGGTGGGAGTGAGAGGAGCGGGTTAATCTGGAGGCAGGATAGCATTTATTTCGAGGGAACAGTCTCTATGACAGTAACGATAAAATTTTATCAGTGCTGCTACATTCTGGGATGCTTGTTTGGCGATTTAGAATATGTAGTCATTCCATCGCAAGTCTTTGGCTAATGGTACGACTAAGATATGTAGAGAGGGGTTAGCCATTAGTTTAACTTCACCCACAGTCACGGATGAAGAGGTGTTGCACTTTTTATTAGAAATAAGACAGTACTTGGTTTTCGTGTGGTTGAGTTCGACACGATTGTTGAATTTGTACCACCTTGAAAGCCTCGCCTCTAGAAGAATATCCAGAAATCGACCAGCGGCAGAATGAACTTGCAACACTGCAAACCCCAGAGTATTTTTTCCGTGTGAATTTAACAAACTGTACATTTCATACGCGTGTAAATTCAGTTAATCGTGTTAAAATATTGCATTTCGAGAATAAACCGTGTTAAAAACCGTGGTTCTTAATATTAGTAAATGCGAAGTCATGACTTTTTGTAGGCGACGTGATCCTATAATTTATAACTACTCATTTTTTAGTGAGGGTGACCCACGTGTTAATTTTGTCAAAAATCTCGGGATTAAATTTAATACCAAGCTGGACTTTTCTACTCATATCAACTATATTTCTTCCAAGAGCAGCTTAGTCTTGGGTTTTATAAAAAGGTGGTCCAAAGAATTTAACAGCACCCTGATCACTAAACACCTCTACATTTCGCTTATCAGACCTTTACTTGAATATGCGTCCCAAGTTTGGTCTCCTCACTATTCTTCGCATGTTGGAAAAATTGAGTCGATTCAACGTAGGTTCGTTCGATTCACATTGAATCACCTTCCTTGGGAAGATCCTTTAATTCTTCCACCTTATGAATACCGACTTAAGTTACTCAACTTAAACACTCTCCACAAGCGTCGTGAGGTGGCCGATGTTGTTTTCGTCCACCAGCTTCTTAATGGACGTGTCGACTCAGGTTTTTTAAGTCGCCGTGCGTCGTTTAGAGTGAGCAGATACAATTTGAGAGGACCACCGCTCTTACACATCAACTCCTCTAACACCAATTATGGCCGATTTGAGCCTGTAAATCGTATGTTCATTAATGTAAATAAAAATATTAATGTTTTTAGCGTGAGCACTAACAAAGATCTCCTTAAAAGGAGTCTCTTTAATCTCTCATGACTGTTTATGTGTTTCGCATGTAATTTTTATTGGTACTTAATTTTTTATGTTTGTATGTCTCAGCCGAGCCCACGTGTTAGTGGTAAATGTTTCTCAGCCCAGCTGAGAAGTGCGCCTTCTTCATAAGAAGGGATACTCTATTATTATTATTATTAGAATAATGCAGATAAAAACCCGTACTTGTAGAAATCACACACATTCAGCGTATAATCGTTTTACTTTTTAAATGTGTGAAAATCAAACATTATGTATCATTTTAAACACATCACTTCCTACAATATATCAGGAAACACGGTCACCAGAGAGCTTCACAACCCTTTTTACAGTCAGTAACAGAAAGGCGGCGAGAGAACACATTTAATCTAGGTTAATCTAGGTTTACTCCCTGCAAAAAGAGGCTAAAAAAGTTTTACTTACAAAAACTTCATACTAATACATTTTTGGTGTGTTTAAAATAAACGCATTAAGTGTTTTAAATTTACACACTTTGGCCATGTTAAATTAACACATTTTAAACGCGTAAAAAGTGACTACAGGATTTTACACGTGAAATGCGTTTTAAAATCACACACTTGGGTTTGCAGTGTAGTCCAGTCAAAAGAGGCATCCTATTCTTCTATTTTCAGGGGTGTTTCCTGGATGAGATGGATCTATACCCAGCCACCAACCATTCAGTTACAGGTATTTACGAAAAACAGAAACTTGAGTGACCCCGTTTATATAGAAGGTATGTAGGTAGAAAAATCCCAATATTCTTCTTTTATATTGCGATTTACAATGTTTTTTTTTTGTGAGTTACTTTATTTTTAGGGAGTCAATATTGTTACTATAATTTTTAACTGTACTCCGAATACTATGTCAAATAACATCATGTCCCGATATTGAGTAAAAATTGATTTCGCCCCTCCAAGAATTCTTTCTGCATCCGCCCCTGATACAATACAGAATGTCTAATACAAAACAAGGACTATCAAGGACTTTAATGATACGAAAAAAAGACTATCAATTACGACTACCATTCGTAAAAGTCTAACTAACGTCAACCGTTTACATCACCAAAAGCGTATATTTCGTCCAAAACCACTTACCCAACTTGAAATCCAATTTGGCCACACTAATTAACTGGCTTAAATAAAACTTGTTTCCCCACATAAAATCCAATCAAAACTATGTTTGTATCTACATATCGTAAATGGATAAAATGAAACCGCATATATGTATGTAACAAACGAAGAACATAACCAAGATAAGACGATATAAGTTAGTTAGTTTTAAGATTAAGCCACTTACCATCTTCTTTTGAGTACATGGTACTTGGAGCAACCCACTACGGAATAACACTGCGAACACTGCTTAAATAGCTATGATATAAACCGAGAGAGAGTAAATTTTGCCCCGTCAAAGGTAGAAAGCTTTTATAATATACAAACATGACATCTTATAGCGTCGTATACGGTTCTTATCTTTAACAATCCGTTCCTAAAATACGGTATCTTTGTACCGTGGATAAATACAGTGAATTTTCGTTTTTACTGCTATGAAATGGATGCTAAATAGTTGAGTGTCTCCTGTCAGCTTTAACCACACTTAAAAGTCTTTGGTTAATTTCAATCTTTGTGTGAGTGTCTAATAACGTATAAAAGTTTATAACAAAAATATTATCTTTGAGGTGGAATTAACATCTCGCAACAGAACACGGGGAATCCCCTTTAATATTTGAAGTTAACACAACTTTTCTGTATGTGTATGTATGTATGTACGCCGTAACCTTCTAGCTTTAAATCAAAACATTTCGCAAAGACAGACCAGGAGCAAAAAGGAATCACGCTTAACGCAAGGACTCTCCTCTTTATATAACTGCAGACGACAGATCTCAGGCGAGAGGAATGGTTTTGTTCCTTCGAACAAGGGATGCTCCTGTGAACTTACTTTAGGGCAAACTCAATGTTATTTTTGCCACCTCCTCCCCCTCATGTAGTCAACCCGAAAATTTTTATATATTTTTAACTCAGTTTCCGCAAAAATTTATCGTTTCCTGGGAAATTGCCATTGAGGAATGTATATCCTTGTTAGTTGTGTGTACATGAACGTCAAGATTGAAGTTTATTGATTTCGTGAATGGCTGAGAATGCACCACACACAATGCAACAAATAAACTGAAATTGTTATTTTCATTCTCTGACATCTCATGATATTTGAAAAATTCAATCGAAATCTCGAGATTGATTTGATTATAGAACAATCCAATCATCGGCCCTGTAATTTTTTGCTGAGCATACACAAACAAATGAAGATGCAACTTTTGATTCTAGGTTGCAGCTGGATTTTAAATTTCAGACAGAAAAATATTGATTACATCGCATTTAAAAAAAAGAAAATTTTAAAAACCGAAACCAATCCCGTGATACACAAAAATAGCAATTTAAAAAAAAAGTTTTTATTAAGGCAGATCCACACGAAACGATTTACTTGTGGAAATTGTCTTGCGCAAGTGAATTGGGACATATAGATCGTTGCGTGTAAAATCAACGATTTGGCTTGCGCCGCGACCCCAAAAACCTTTAGGGTTCGATTTTGTTACCTGTGCTATTTTGGAACACCCCCCCCCCCCCACCGCGTTTTGAATGGATTAAAAACGGGTACTGGTATGCATAGCAGGCGAGCCATTAATTGTGCCTTTAACCTCTTATATTATTTATATTAAATTAGTTCTCGCTGTCGTATAGTGATTAAATATGGTTTAAAATGACTTCACGAAGCTTACTGTACTATACTCGTCATACATTTGCATTTGATATCCATACGGAGGGCGTTGTAAAGAAAAAGGTAAGCCGCCATGTTGAAATTGGAATGACGCCGCACAGCTAATAGTATTCTACTTGACATACCCTTTTATTTGATACGCATACCGAGTGGCTTGTAAAGATAAAGGTAATCCGTCATTTTGTGTTGGCCGCCATTTTCAATTTTGAATGACGTCACATAGCGAAGTGTATTCTACTTGTCACACCCTTTCATATGATACCCATGTTGGAATCGGGGAGCCCATTTGCAAAATTCGACTGCTATCCTGGAACAGCCATCTTGAATTTTTTACAAAATGGTCAGATTGTTTTGTCATGCAAACTATACATATGTGCAAAATTTGCAGTTGATCGTTTATATGGAAGTGGGTCAAAATAAAGTTGCAAAATTTGTTTACACTACACACACATACAGATAAAAGTAATATAAGGCGTATAAGGGATCGTCCATAAATTACGTGAGGTGATTTTTGCGATTTTTCGACCCTCCCCCCTTGGTGAAATGTCGTAGGATTTTAGACATATCTTAAGGCCCCTTTTCACACATAGGTCGACGGACGGTGGCCTGAAAATTTTCATCTTGAAGCCAAGAATCACCACAGACCTCCGCGGCCGCCAGCTGGAGGGGGTCTACAGTCCAAGAAAGCTGACAAAAATCATTATGTGTGTGTGAGCATTTATCGTAACTTTGTGCCTGAAGAGCTAAACTTCTAGTCTCAAGCCGTGAATTTAAGGCAAGAATTCACGCCGTTTCCAGTTGGACCTGAAAGCAAGGCGCGAAAACCATCCAACCTTGCATTCGCGCTTGTTCGCGGGTGTTCACGGCGTGAGTCTCGAGCCACCTTAAGGCACAAACATATTGGCGCGGAGGCAGTGATGGCGGCCGCATGCGAGAGAATTTCCCATACATTTAATTTCTCCGCTCCGGCTGCACATTGTCAGCAAATATTTTGGTCCGTGTATTTCAAAGGTTTTTCCAGTCACCAATCTGTTTGTGCCTTTAAAGTTTTCGTTGAGGCCATGAACATTTTGCACTTGAATTAACAACCTGCTATGCTAAAGTGTGTCTGTAGGGAATCATAACGTCACCTGCATGCCACGGCCTGTCAGGCGGATAAGTGAAGTCCTCATCCTTCAGTCAGACTGAATATTGTGTGGCCTGTAAGTGAATGGGAGCCTTTAGTGGAAAAATATATTTAACTTAATTTCACCCAGTTTTCTAGCAATTTTAAACTGTTTCTTGAGGGAAAAAATTACGAAATGATATTTGCCGAGACCCTTCTTCTCCCCCACGTGAGATTTGTTGAGATTCGGCTCGACCCCCTCCCCCTAAACGCCTGACGTGATTAATGGACGACCCCTAAGAGCTTAATTGCCATTGTTATCGCAGAAATTAAATGTAAACAATAAAATTCTTTGATTCTTCAGCCACGTCATGGTATATTTGTTTATTCAATATAAACAATAGTTTTTGAGCTGCAAATCACCACTATATGCTATAATTTCGTTATCATCGATTTTCTGTTATGGAAACAAATTTACAGACGTACTCACGTCAAAACTTGTTTAATATGAAACAAAATTCCCCGAAGTAAATTAAAAAAAACTTATTGTGACCGTACCCGTCGAATTGATAACCTCCTCTTTTTAAATTCTTTTATTTAACTTACACTGTTTGTCGTCAAATCTTGGAAGTTAAATTTGACCCACTTCCCGGTTTCGGATAGAGCTGAAATTTTGCATACACGTTTAGTTTGGATGACAATGCAATCTGGCCATTTTGTAAAAATATCAAGATGGCGGTTCCAAAATGGCGCCCGATTTTTGAAATTGTGCTCCGCGGCCCTCTGACATGGGTATCAAATGAAAGGATATGACAGGTAGAACACAATAAGCTATGTGGCGTCATTCCAAATTCAAAATGGCGGCCAACACTTACACTGTTTGTCGTCAAATCTTGGAAGTTAAATTTGACCCACTTCCCGGTTTCGGATAGAGCTGAAATTTTGCATACACGTTTAGTTTGGATGACAATGCAATCTGGCCATTTTGTAAAAATATCAAGATGGCGGTTCCAAAATGGCGCCCGATTTTTGAAATTGTGCTCCGCGGCCCTCTGACATGGGTATCAAATGAAAGGATATGACAGGTAGAACACAATAAGCTATGTGGCGTCATTCCAAATTCAAAATGGCGGCCAACACTTACACTGTTTGTCGTCAAATCTTGGAAGTTAAATTTGACCCACTTCCCGGTTTCGGATAGAGCTGAAATTTTGCATACACGTTTAGTTTGGATGACAATGCAATCTGGCCATTTTGTAAAAATATCAAGATGGCGGTTCCAAAATGGCGCCCGATTTTTGAAATTGTGCTCCGCGGCCCTCTGACATGGGTATCAAATGAAAGGATATGACAGGTAGAACACAATAAGCTATGTGGCGTCATTCCAAATTCAAAATGGCGGCCAACACTAAATTGCGGAAAGCTTATAATAGACTAAAAAGTAGAAAATATAACCGATCAACTTCCAATTTTGCACACACTCGTAGTTCGGGTGGTTAATGTGTATGAATGATGAGATGAATAGTTGAGTTAAGGGTGAGTTGATAATAAAGAAGCAATACACGTTACAAAAAATCACAAACAAACACAGAGATGCTGCTGTCAACTAAATTCAACTACTCAAATACTGAACTCATGTCCGTATGCATAATTTCAACTAAACCCAGGTAGCAGAGCTGAGTCGAGTTCAGTCAACCTTAACCCAACTCGACTCCCGTTTACATGTAGTTAGACTTGGGTTCAACTGGAGTTCAACTCATCATGTATAAGTACTAAATGCAATCTGACCTTTTTGTAAAAAAATCAAGAAGACGGTTCCGAGATGGCGGCCGTTTTTGCAATTATGTTCCACCGAGCCCACGACATGGGTATCAAATGAATACAGTAAACTGTGTGACGTAATTTTAAATCTAATAGAATTGCCATCATAAAATGGCGGAATACATATAATAAACTAAAAAGTAGAAAATAAAATAAATGGTTAAACAATTTTTTAAAAAAAATTCTTTTCATTAACTAAAAAATGTACTGAAAAGTAAAAAATAAAAAATATTTTAAAGAAAGCGTGAAATTTCAATTTTAATGAAAAATTTAATTAAAAGAATGGCGCATTTTTCATCAAAAAATTTTGTTAGAATTTGAAATTAACAAAGCAAAAAATTGAGGGTTATTGTAAATCTCACGCGATTTACAGTTATATTTTCAATTTTTGATGAAAAATGCGCCATTCTTTTAATTAACTTTTTCATTAAAATTGAAATTTCACGCTTTCTTTAAAATATTTTTTATTTTTTACTTTTCAGTACATTTTTTAGTTAATGAAAAGAATTTTTTTTTAAAAATTTTTTTAACCATTTATTTTATTTGAAGTCGGTTAAAAAAAATCCACATCAGCATCGAAGAACCGATCGAAAATGACAAAGAGGCATTTAATAAAATTGTTAATGGCTCAAGTCTCTACTCTTCATCCCTATTTCAATTTCTTTTATGTCACAATACAGCTTTTAAGTTGTACTACCCGCGCATATTTACATTTACCAGTCTATCTATATAAGCCTTAAGGTCTTCCCAACAATTTCATTTTATAAATTCCTTTTACTTTATAGAGGCTTTGTCCCTTTTTGTTCTTTAAAAAAAAAGAATCTTTTAAGCTTTTCATTGTCACCATAAAAAACCCCTGCTTACGGAATATTGTCTTCGATAAAGAATAAAAGTCACAAGGTCAGGATTATTTTCCAAGGATACACTCAATGATGCAGTTGAAAATCTGCGAACTTGTTACCCGTCCTTTTTGTAATCTCAATAACTTTGAAGGAGCGCACGTACAGAAAAATTACTTCTTTGAAATCGACACTGGAAAAGGCACTTAACAATTTAAAAAAATATAACTGCTAAATATTATAGCACGAATACAATCAACATTGAGTCAAAGCACGAATACTAGATTAGTTTACGCCTGACTGTGGAAGCTATATACTCTGTTGTTGCGTGATTATTGGTCACTTGCAATACCCAGATGCTCCTCGAAACCTTTTACGCCATTCTTTGTCTCCTTATGCGTAGGGTTACTACGATTTGCCCTTTGTTTGTTTGAAGGAGTTCCTTCCACCCATAATTATATTTTTATGGTCCAAATCTATTTAGTATCTTATAGTTCGAGAGGTGAGCGGCCAAATAGTGCAACCGTTTTCAAAAGGCTGGTTTTTTTATATTTTTTATATAGGGTTTGAATTGCTGCAGCAATTTTAATACTCTTGCTGTTGACTTTACTTTGCTGCCAAGAAGACCACAGCAATTTACTCTGCTTTGCCTTACAGCAATCATATTTTCAAACTTTTTGCTGTGGACTGTGACAGATTCTTGTTTCATATTCCTGGGAAACGCTGTTACTTACAAAATCTGGGGTAAACTGGTCCGGCTGCGAATACTTCACATATACATAAAAAAAGCTCTCGCCCCTCTAAACAAAGTTTCATATAAAGTTGAACCATGAAAGCTGAAGGAAATTTCACAGCTTTTGGAGAGCAGAACTTTGAATAACTGTAAGCAAACAGAAAGCATTTCACAGCAAAGTATTTTAAAGCCAAAGCTTTTGCAGCCGGAACAGTATGCTCAAGAAAGCTTTTAAGTAATTTGAAAGCAACAGCATTCGCAGCAATACGAAACAAGAAGCTTTCACAGTCCATAGCAAAGCAAATTTGCTTGCTTCAAGCTTACTTTGCTTTCAAACAATGTCTGTTATACATGTGGTAGCCAAAAGAGGACCGCGCCTTGAACTTCTTTATAGAGAGTGTTTATTAAGTAATAAAATATAGAGAGGGTTAATTTTTACGCGGCTGCCCCAAGGAGTGCAATGGGTTCAGGTTTCATGTGTGTTTGTATATGTTTCCTATTCCCACCAAGGCCTAGTTGGGGTACCGTTAGAATCATTAAATGAGTCCGAGTAACATAGGCTAGGTTAATTTAAAAAACAATATGGCGGCCGTCAGACGCAATTTATGTCAAACTTAATTTATTTACTTTTTCTTTTTATTTGGTATTAAGCTGGCCAAATCATGTAGAATGTATGACTTAATGGCAGTAGAAGCCAAAACGTACGGGCAACGTCCAAAATCAGATGTTATACCTACAGACCCCCAAAAAACAGGAGGTTTCCCTAATTTAAATTTACGTTGGGTCAAGGATAATGCTCAGAAAGAACATTAACCGTTGGTCATGGTTTGGTCAATGGAGCAATGGGTGTCATTCGGAATATTGTGTGGCCTGCACTACGTCGGGACCAGCTTGAGTCTGGTGAGCTATCACAGGTAGTGTTTGTAGAATTTAATGACAGAACAATACCTGGTAATATTCTTTGTGTGGGTGTCCAAATTGAGCCAACTACCAATATATCTGAATCTAATATACAGTCAGTGTCAAAAGTTAGTATACACCGGCCATTTCTTACTTCTAAGATGAATACTCCCTAAGTAAGAAATAATAACGAGGAGTCTTTAGAGGCACAAGTAAATCTTGTATATCACTCATTCTCTTCCAGGTAAACCCTACATGTGAAGCCCTCCGCCCTTCCTATCCTACCTAAGTGGTAATTTAGGCCACAGTGTGCGGTAATCAAGAAAACAAGTGTCCTGACATCATTCCTACTGCGCCCTAGCGATTGCCGCTTGGCTATCAGAGAAGATAGGCCCTTGGTAGGCCCTTCTAAACAGGGGCGGCGCTTTCATAGGTGCGAATGGTGCACTTGCACCGGGCGCAGTTTGTCAGGGGCGCAAAAAAAATTAAAACTTTGCACAAAAAAAAATTGAAAAGAATTCTCACGGGTTCAAGAAATTATACAAATTTGCCCAATTTATGTCCCTGTACTTTCTCACGGGGAAATTTCACTTATCCTCGTGCAGGAAGTTTCCAGAGATCCAAATGAGAGAAATATCTCTCATTTATTTGGAGCACTTTTTGAAAATTCTGTGAAAAGTACCATATTCCCTCACACAAAGGAAATTTTTTTCCGATGACTCTGAATTGTTTATTGGTCAACACCATGATTGATATAAATTTGAGGGCGCTGTTGCTGCACTTTTAAATTCTGTTTCAAGAATTGTTAAAAGACGTAAATGAACGAAATGAAAAAAAAAAATCCTTGTGGCGAGAGTGGGCCTTTAGCTGCCCTTTTTTCACCAGCCTCAGTTCAATAAAGTTCAATTCAATCTGTATAAGTGACTTCACTGGCTGGTATGTTCAGTTCATGCTTGAAACTGTTGTTGCTTTCTCGCCAGATGTTAGAAATGCAAAAGCTCACTGGAATGATATTTCATTGTTCCAGTTGATTACTCTCTTTTTAGCGAGCTTTTACTTTCAATCTCAATTTCATGTTCTGTTGGGCGAACTCAGGCTTTATTTTTGTCTGAATTCAATATGTGAAACTGTATGGGAACTAGGGGAAAATTTAAGCTCTGTAAATACCCAAAAAAATTGGCTGTTATCCTCCATTCCCTCCTGAAATTCGATGAAAAATCGCACGGGGTTTCACAAGAGCCAACTTTTCCAACAAACTATACGTTAGAATGCTTTAGCTTGTTGTTGTTGCCTTTAGATATTAAGTCTCCCTTCTGGCATCGATTTTCTTTTTTTCCTAGTAAAACCACAACAACTACTTAGCTCTCAAAAAGTTGATTCAAAAATTCCGTAAAGGCATTCAAAGGTTCAAAAAATCTGCCGCCCCATCTTTTCGCTTACTCTCTTCTCCGCAAATGACATTTTCAGCAGATTTTTGTTGGTTGGATGTTGACCCATGTGCAACTTCCTATTCAGCAAGAAGTTTGTGCCTTTTCCATTGTCCTTCAAAAATGAACAGCATATGGGGCGCAATGTGGCATAGTGCACCGGGCGCAAAAACCCCAAGCGCCAGCTCTGCTTCTAAAGTGAGAATAAAGAAACAATAATTAAAGGGCTAGTGTTCATCTCCCTTCAAGGCAGGTACTTCACAGTCATTGTGCCATGCTCCAAAAAAACTGATACATTTCAATCATGTTTAGATACTTTCGTTATATACTTGATATTATCATCTAGATAACGTCTATAAGGAGAATCACCAGGACGACGTCTAAAATTCATCAATAACGCCCAAAAATGATAATATTTTCTACATATATGTGAGGTTAAGTTAGTAAAAATATCCACCATATTGACAAACTCCTTAACCAAGACTAAATAAGAAAGATTCAAGATAAAAGTTGCTCTTTCACCCCTTCCTACATAAAATCCTTTTTAATCCATCTACCTCTGCGATTGCTAAATAGCTGCATTGTTCTTTTATCATTAGTTTCTGCATCATACCACATCAAACGATTTGAGTAATTTCCATTGCTTATTGTTAGTTTACCTTTCCCGAGTTTACTCCTTTCGTATAATAGGAAAAACCGTTGGCATAACCTTCCTTCCTTAACAATGAAGACATCTTTGCTTTCTTTGAGCCACCAACATAGGATTCAATCTGTTTTATTCATTGCTGTTTCGTTTCTAGTGTTAGCGATGAATCCAAGGCTCCAATCTCCATTGTTATCTACACATAAAATCAATGTTATTCTTTTTAAAACACAACAAAACTACCTTGAGAAGTCTTATTTTTTTCCGATGTAACACCTGTGCAAGATGAGTATTGCTTTTTCTTGATTTAAAGCAATGGAAACGTTCAAATAAAATGCAATGCTATCCATTGTCAATTGCCGTCTTTCCAGCGTTTTTTATGGCTTCTTTTTTTATTGATTTCATGGAATGCTTGCACTTCTTGGATGCACACTGCAGGAGATTGTGAGACAATTTTTAAAGTCGAGTGCACCCAACTACGGGATTTAAAAGTGCAACATCTGGTAACGTACTCGGATTTATCATTGAGTTTTATCTTTTACATATTCAGAAGTTTATGGTACTCGTAATATGTGAACTTTCAGTAGCAGAAAAATTTAATGAAAAATTTAAAACAGATTTTAAAAAATGAAATAGTACACATAAAATATTAAAAATGTCAGCAGCAGGAAAACCCAAGCAAACGTAATGGTATTAAATCGATATTATGAGTAGTAGTACTAGAAAGGTGCGATGTAGAAAGTAGAAGAGCACACGAATACGGAAGGTAAATCAATTAAAAGACAAAGAAGTGGCTAACAACTTAGTAGAAAGCCTAGAAAGCTCTGGAAGAAGAGGTAACATGAAATAGCCACTCAACACGGAATCTGAATATGCTGCTGAACTTATAAGAAATGCTACAAAAGGATTATCATCATCATCATTGGCGATACAGCCGTCTGTGAGCCTTGGTCTCCTCAAAAATGTTCTTCCACTGCTCTCGGTGCTGCGTCTCTCTCTCTTCGTCAACTCTTGGAAACTAGATCATGTTCAGCCCATTCCCAAAAAAGGTGAAGCCAGCGACCCTTTCTTCTTCTTCTTTAAACTCCTTTAATCCCTCATGGGACATAGGGCGGAATTTTTTTTTTAAATTCATCCAGCCGTCCGTCCCTCAGCAAGCAGTGTTCTCACATTCCATGATCCGATTCGTGTCCTTGTTCGAAAAGCAAAGATCGTCATCGTGTTGTCCATCCGGTTCCGAGGCATTGCTTGCCGATTCGTAGCAATGGTGTTTTTTATGGGAGCGGGTTGCTAACCCTCAGCCCAACCGACTTAAAACTCTGTTTTGTGGCGCAGAGAGCTCGCCATTCGCCCGTCTCCCGTTAGCTCCTTCCGAAGAAGTACCCCAGGGGGCACCGCGGGGAGGTGGGATTAGGACTTGCTAACAGGTCTGCTAGGTGTTCGTCTGCAGTGACTTTTCTCGGGTCTTGACAGAAGTGACAAATCGGGTGCCACCACTTTCCGAGGTCTTTGTTAGCCGTTCGCCCCCCAGCGACCCTTTAAGGGGTTGCTCTGATTTTTGGTTTAAAAAAAACGAAATTTTTTTTTGCCTTTTTATATTTATTAATATGTGTAGAATACGTTCCTAAAATATTAGTACGAAATTTTTTTTCGTTAAAAAGTTATATGCAGTATTGTAAGTGCAAAAAAACTGATTTTCTGTCGGACGTTCAGCGCGTGGTAGTGCTACTGTTATAGTTTATATACATAGTACCTGATGTTATTGTTATTTACACGAATGTAAAATATACATACGCATTCGTGCAAATAACAACATCAGCCACTATATGTATATAGTAACGCAAACATACGTTTGAATTTACTTACATTATTTCGGTTAGTTCGGCTACAGTGAAACGTAAAAAAACTTTAAACGCGTTTTTCTCAAAATGCCATTTTTCAAAACGGTTCCAGCGATTCAAAAGAAACTATTTAATATATTGACTTACCACTTATGTCAATTTATCGAAAATGATGTTGTCGAGTTCGCCTGTGTAAAATTTTTTTTCAAAATCTTACTATTAGTATTTTATCCTCCCATTTTGGGCCAGAAAAGTTGCATTTTTACGTTTTTTCACTAAAATGTCCTTAAATTTTTTTTTTGATGCAATTTTTACTAATGTTGACATAAGCGAACTAAAAGACATAATTTTTAACAAAACCGTTTTTCACTTTTCTGGTTCTGACCAATGGGGACGGAGCTATCGATGGAACCGTTTTCCATGTTATTTTTGAGGTGTCAACTTCAGCGCGTGCTACATATTTATTTATGACGGCAAAAAAAAATTTTTTTTTGTGATCTCTAAAAGTTATCTAATACTATGAAAAAATTTTGTATATAAAAATAATAAGGGTTTTCTGTAAAAAAAATCCAAAAATAGTCAATTTTTTGCCTCAAAAATCAGAGCAACCCCTTAAACTACCGCAATTACTTCTGTTCTCTCCAAAATCATGGAGACAATAATCAATAGAAGGCTAATGAAATATCTGGAATCCAACCAAATTTTACACGACAGGCAGTACGGCTTTAGACCGAAAAGATCTACTGGTGACCTTCTTGTCTGTCTGGCCGAGCATCACAACCAAAGCATCCATCGCTTCGGTGAGTCTGGTCTGGTTGCTGTAGATATTTCCAAGGCTTTCGACAGAGTATGGTATCCCGCTCTGTTGTCTAAACTCCAAGCTATTGGTATCGACTCAGTTCTAAGGAACTGGAATGAAAGCTTTCTTTCTAGAAGTTTAATCAAGGTAGTATTGGATGGCGTCGAATCCAAACCTCATTCCATCTCGGCCGGCGTCTCCCAAGGCTCGATTTTCTCACCTACCCACTTTCTTATATTCATTAATGATCTGCTCTCAATCCCGTCCAACAGTTTCGCAGATGACGGTACTCTGAGTTACTCCCACACCTTCAATAATATAAGACAAGCAGGTGCCCTTGTCCTGTAGACCGTGAACTCATGTCCAATTCTATTAACGGGGACATTGAATTCATTCTTGCTTAGGGCCTCAAGAATCGTGTCGAATTCAACGCAACCAAAACAAAGTACTGTCTTATCTCTACAAAAACCTGCACCACCCGTTTCTCTATCTCAGTGGGTAAACTAATGTAATGACTGGCGCATCTCTTAACATCGTAGGCGTAACCTTATCTTCAGATCTGCGATGGAATAGTCACATATTCCAAATCATAAGCTATCCTAAAAAATAAAACAAAAATTACCTCCTCGGATCATTTTATTTATATTTTAATTTTAGCAAAATAATTTTAAATATAACTTTGGTTTGTTGCATCAGCTACAATAAAGACAAATAAATTTTCTAATATTACAAGTCGAGATTTTTATAAAACAAATATAATACAAAAGAAAAGTTTTAAATAAATAGAATCATCCTCCGAAAAATGAAATATGATTCTACATGCAGAATGTAAAATATAGCTATCTCTTTACCAGGAAAATTACATTGGAAACTTAGGAGCGGAAAGAGAAATTAATTAATTAAGGGAAGGAAGCCAAAGATCAGATTGCCGCAATCAGATCTGCTGATTATATTACCAGTGATAGTTTGTCTACAAAACTCTCTTTAGGGTATGTTTTATTTGTATAGTCGAATTGCGAGAATGAATTATTTTACATCATCCAATTTCGGTTAAATTTGTTGCAGGGATTATGAATAATTTAATTGGTTCGTCTTGTTGCTGATAACTCTTGGATCATGCACCTGGAATTTATTATCCTAAAAAGAATAGATAGGTATATTTTTTCTGTAAAGTAAAATAATAAACGAGCACAAAACAAAGCATATGTGCGAAAAAAACGCCAGAAGTAGCAGACAAAATATAACGATCGACACCTACAATCTCGAAGCAGTGGATGAGTTTGTATATCTAGGCGCGATTATAATAAAAGGAAATGAGACATCGGCTGAATAGCACTGGCTAATAAATGCTACCTTGGTCTAAACAAGCACCTCACGTCAAGGAAGACAAAATTGGCACTTTACACAGTCCTAGTAGTTGGTTCAGAAGTGTGGTCATTGAAAACCGCAAACGAAGCATTGGTAAAAAGTTTTGAAAGGAAAATCCTTCATTCGATCTACAAAGGAATACAGATTGATGGCATTTGGAGAAGAAGACACAACTCAGAGTTGTATAAAATCAGTAAGATTCCAAACATCGTCAAAGTGATCAAAATAAACAGACTACGATGGATTGGTCATGTCCAACGAGGTGTGGAATGGAACCCGACAAAGATAGTGCTGGGAAAAGTACCTCCAGGAACACGGAGACCGGAGAAAATATATACAGATGACGTCGAGGACAGCGAGCAATTCGAGGATGGCTCGGGACAGTTGGGAATTAGACTCTGGAAAAGTCGGGCCAGAAATCGAGAATCATGGAGGCGAACGCAGGAGGAAGCCAAGGCCAACAACAGGCTTTGGAGCTCCTGATGATCTGATAACGAAACAGCTTTCGAGTAAAAATTTGACAATATTGTTAGATTTTCATGTCAAATTGATGCCAATATTGTAACAGAGAATATGGTTTCGTCAGTTTCGTTAAAAAATTTGGCAATTTTGTAATAGGGAATAGGGCCTCTGTAGGTGGAGTCCTCCGCCCTTCCTATCCTCCATAAGTGGTAATTTAAGGCTTGTGCTTAAGTGCATATTTTACGATTTTAAGTTTTTTTAACTTCCCAGTATAGGAAGTTATTGTAATCGGTCCGAAAATCGAAATCGAAAATTTCAACGTATTTTCATCTTTCAAGGTCCCAGGATCCGATCGAAGCGTTGGAATGACACCCGTTCAAAATGAAGTTCACTTTTATGGATTCAGCCGAGCAATAGCTTCCCAAAGAGTCATCACTCGTCAAAATCCGAGTTTTCTTTAGAAACCATTCAACAAATACGTTAACCATTACAAACATGACGAAATTTTCAAACTTTAGTTCAGAGCTGTTTGAACGGCGGATTGTTCATCGCGGGATTTCCAGTGATTACAGTTTGGCCTTTTCGGACAAGTTTGACAAATCCGTTACATTGATTAATTTTGGTGCTATCTCCTGAAATCGTTCGAATTGAAAATGAAGTTTTTACCATTGCAGTTTATCATCAGCGCGTCAACACGCTCAAAATGAATTCGCTTTATAGTGTAGCGAACGAAGTGCCAGGGACATGATGTTTGTTTGCTACTGTTCAACAAAAAAAAGTTCTTTAGAAAAGCCTTGCGGATTTACCATTCTTATCGTTATTTCAAAGAGCTTCCTTCCATCATACTGGGAAGTTGATCGTGTGGACCGAAAGGGTCGAACCCACATCGCAACTAGTTTTTTTATGTGACAGACTAGAGGCTTAGAGAAAGTCCCTTTGTACTGTCGACAATCTATTTTTTCGTATACAATGTCGAACAGCAGCTCTAGCCGGAGGATAAGTTGCCGAAAGCAATTTACATTACTCTTCTCGCCCATGATAATCGGTAATTGAAAATTACTCCTGTGCCATTTAGTAGGCTGTGTCGGGAAAGTGGCTTTATCATGTAAGTAGTCAAACCAACTAAAAAACTCCAGTCTGGAAAGTCGACACTTTTACCTTCTTTGAGGATTCTAATTATTATTTACGGACAATTCCGACACCATTCATTCTGCCATTGGAACCAAGTTACTATCCACCACTGCTAATATAACCGTGCTAAAAAAGCCTTTATAATTATAAAAGTCGCTGCTGCTGTTAGGGGAACATTTCAGAAGAATATGTTTCCCATTTATTGCACGCAACACTCCGGAAAGTTACACCGTGATGAGAATCAATTTGCAACTGCCATGCAGACTTCTTCAGAAGTTGGTGTCTTCAGTTAAGAAATTAGCATTATTTGCTAATGATGTAAACAGGCATTATCTGCATGGAAAAACACAACTGACAATGCAAACCTTTGCACAAAGATATTGGATACTGAAAGCACGGAGCACCGTCCGACAACCACTGTGGACCATTCGAGCTCCAATCACACAAAGGTCGGAATTCAAAAAAAATAAAAAGCATACAACGCCTTATTCGGATGCATGGCAATTAAGGCATTACACCTGGAAGTGTTGACAAAGCCGCATTCCGAAGATTTTCGGCCAGAAGAGGATTGTGTAACAAATTGTACTGTGACAATGGTACTACAGACTTCATAGGAGCGAACCGATTACTTAAAAAAACAATAAGCAAACCAAATAAATATCAAATTAGGCGCCGCTTTTGAAAATGGCGGAGTCAACTTTAATTTCATTCCACCCCGTCTTCACTTCACTTAAGCTATGGGAAGCGGGATTTAAATCAACGAAATACCTTATTAAAAGAGTAATAGGAAACACGTCACAAGCCTATGTGGAATTTACCACTACACTAACACAAATAGAAGCACTTTTGAACTCAAGATCGCTCACCGAAGCAAAAACCAAATCCGAAGACTCTACGAGCTTAATAGCCAGCACAATTTCTGAGGAGGATCGCTTCTAGCCACTCCAGAACCCTATTTTAATATGTATTTTTTAAGTCATACCCCATATATGTTTATTTGCACACCATAATGTTTTCACCTCCAATATTTATTCTATGTTAATAAAAGAAAGTTTCTGTATGCATGTGCACTATAGCGAGCGCACCGTCATCGCAGTCTTCGAAATTTTGCACGGGTCTCCCACGATGGCCACCATTGATGGCAAAATGGCCGACGAAATATGACCGAAATTCAAAATGGCCACCTAAATATGAATTTGCCAATTGTGTTCCGATTTCCATGAAAGTGAGTATTTAATTTAAGGTTCTTAAATGTAGCAAATAACGAATTTATGATTGGCCAATATGGCCAATGAGTTTGCCAACTGTATACCGATGCTAATGGAAATCGGTATCCGGAGTTTATGATAGAAACTCTTATAAATTCAAAATTACGGGGCCAATATGGTGGACAAATTTTGTCCCTTGTGTTTCAGAATAGCCTTATTTACCTTACCCAATTTGTTAACGTATGGCTGAGGCTAATCAGAATTGATCAACGGTTTTTTTTCGAAAGATCGATCGGCGGATCTTTCTAGTACTTTTAATAATTAATTGTTTTTAACGAAAATTCCTTTGAATACACTATCTGACGTTTCCTCAGCCACACCATTTATTAATTTGTCATAAAAACAACATTGTTAAAATTGCACTTAAATGCTATGATGATTTTAAATGACATAAATAACAGATAAAACACAAATAATAAATGCAAATTCCAATTAAGCCCGGAAATATTTTGTGACATGACATTTTAGTTTGCTTTAATTTCCTCTGTATCATAGATTTCCATAAAACAATAGCTTTTGTTATACTTACATGATATGACCAGCTTCCACTGATGATTACATACCTCATATCAATTTTGGAATGGTCTCTCGTGATCAAGCCAACTACCGTACCCAAAAACAATCTACCTTAATCTTTTTAATAGAACAGCCTAGCAAAAAAAAACATTGCAAAAGTATTATTTGATAAGCCCATAAAATATATGGTATGTCCACTAGCCGTTTCATGAATATGCAAATTACTGAATAATACTGAAACGGCATTCAGGACTATTAACAACGAATTACCCATCATTTGCCATAAAGCACAAAAGGAGCAGAAGAAATGAACCAGATCGGATTATAAAGGTTGTTGAATAATGCAAACAATTGAAAGTTTCTTACTAGTTTGACAGAGCCGCACCAGTACACGGCGTATGTGTACCTTTCTAAGCACGATAAAATCTAAAACGCATACACACATACCATTGCCATTTGGTACCAAACCGACTGGTTTTTCAAGCCCCATAACAACACTTACAGCCGGCAGGATACGCCATAAATTCAAGATGTCGCCGGGCGGAGATGAGACGAGCCTTGGTTTTCCTCATTACAGATTTGCAGGGTCATAACATGTTCATATATCACCATCATAAATAATTCCCTTACTAGGTGGGTGTGGGTGGCTGCCAGCTTATACTGCTGCTCGTAGTATTTCATTTTGTTCAAAAAATTGCTCTCGCATACAAAAAAAATCACCAAGGCAGCCGCCGTTCGTTCGTCATGATAAACTCTCCGGCAAAATAACAACGGAACAGAAGCGAAACGAGCCGGCGACGGCAACGACGACGACGTCGTCGACAACAACGGCAGCAGAATGATGCATAAGAAAGTTTTCCGCCATAAGAAATGTCGTGGTAATTTGTTGTCTAGGATTAATGTTCGCAGGTGTATCACATTATGGCATAGTTTAACCACAGATAAGGATATTTATACACCTTTATCGTCTCCTTCCCTCCGCCAACCGGTGTCAGCTTTGGCAAAAGGATCGCGCCATTCTATCCCTGCCCCACCTGCCATGAATAATATTGCAAAGTTTTACGGGGAAAATGATTTAAATCGAATTTTTCCTCTTCAAAAAAAAATGTTGCCTTTTGACAATCCATAAGGGGTTTACATCACCCCGAGACATTTGTCTAGATAAAGTTCCGAGGAAATTAGGTGGAAATTCAGAAAAAAGTGCCAATTTTCTTGGGGCTAAACTTTATCGATTTTTAAGGATAAAGACTTTTGGGCACTTTTTTGTAATAAAAGTCATAGATTTAATGGGTTTTGTTGTTAAGCTTTATGAGTTCTGCCCGATGGCAATAAGTTGAAGCATAATGAAAGATTAAATGGAAAAAAAGAAACATCTTTGCTCTCTCTCGACCCTCGTTCGTTTATGTGTCGTGGAGCATAATGGTATAATAAAAACGTTATAAGGAAGTTCTAAGTGAAATGTCCTGGTGATAGTTACAAAGAAATATATTAGTTAATAATAAACCAAAATTGATCATAAAAAGAAGAACAAGGTAGCATTCGTAGAAACGCAAGTGTTAGCAGATAAAAGAATTCTTCATGCCTCATATTCTCCGAAGTGAGTATAACTAGAGCAATAATTTCTAATGTATAACTAGAGCACTAATGTCAATCTATACTACGAGTACGGAACAGAATAAACCTAGAACTAGAAAAGGAGCTAAACTTACTTGCTTACTACCTGACACCTGAATGAAAAGTCCAGAATGGTCTAAAAAGTTCTTACGTTGCGTACATTAAGCATGCGTTACATGCGCTCCTTGGGTAACGTACGTTGCGTGCCTTACGTACGTTCTGCGCATTACGTACGTTGCGTGCGTTACGAACGTTGGGTGAGTTGCGTGGGTTGCAAACGTTACGTACGTTGCGGGCATTGCTTGCGTTCCTTGCGTTGCTTGCACTTCTTAGTTTTACTATTCGGTCAGTATAGCAGAAAAAAACCGCAGGTTGGCTATTCACAGCCCAAAGTATTGTATTGACCCAATTCCCCCTCATTGTTAGGATCGAACGGATCGAAGTGTAGTCAATGCATTGAGTCGTGAATCCATCACCCTTGCTGATTTTTTTTGCTCCTGGTTCTTTATTTAATGCCTTTAAATTTAGTCGAGACAAGATGAACAGTCGCATAAATGGCCGAAAACCGCCAGCAAGTTGAAGTCAAATAAATGTGACTCCGGCCGAATACCGCTAAAAAATTGAAAACACATAAACTTGAATCCGATCGATAACCGCTAGTAAATTTCCGGCCGTCAAAGTGTAAAGTGACGCAATGACAAACAATATGAAAGCCAGAGTGGAACCCTATGCAGAAGCAGAAATGAGTGAATACCATTCAATCGCCAGAGCGCCGAATATCTCACTCGCCCACTCGGAGTGGAAAATTATTATTGCGGGTGATTTCAAAGTCCATAATGTAAATTGACTAAATTACTGAAATGGTACCAGTGTTTCATTCACATCAAATTGTAAATTGTGCAGGTGAAGGAGTTAGTCTCATCTCATCTCCTTAATCTATTTCTTACTTCTCATCCGTTGGAGTAGACTCTTCGCTTGGCAACTCGGATGATTCAGCGCTAGTCAGCGCTAATTTCTCATATCCATCGTTTGCCAAAAGAACTATCTGGACCTATGTTCTTCTTCCGCTCCTTTTATCAGCTCCGCCCAGGATCTCCCAGTTGTTGCGGCCTCTGATAATAAGGTTCTCCTCCCCATTGTTCTAGGTCTTCAAACTCGACGGGCGCCTTGGACATTCCAGCTTGGCTAAATTCTCGTATTCGGCTCGCAAGGTGTGGCCAATTCAATTCCATTTCCTTCGTCTGATTCGGTCGTCTGTCCTTTCTGGGCCGGCTGGCGCCGTAGCTCTTTATTTATAGTTCGATCATTTGAGAGAATTTTTGGGATACGGCGTAAGCATCTGTTGATGAAAACTTGAAGACGCCTTGTAATGAATTGGAAGACTGTACACGTTCTGAAACCGAACAGCCATAATTTGGTTTGAGTAGAGATCTCCAGATGCGAGACAGGCATGAATATGTGCTTCTTGCTTTATTTATTCTAAATATGTGGGAAAGCTTCTCCCAAGCCATTGACTGGGATTTGTGCTTCCGTATTACCAACGCGAACTCTGTTGCTCTCTGTGTCATCCTCACTCTACCAACTCTTTAAGCGAAGGCCGAATAGATGATTTAAGGGGAAATGTAAGAACGCAATTAAAGCCGAAGAAGCCGTCTATAGTGCGGCCAGAGGTTTCCTAAATCAGACACTTCGTCATCACTATATTAAATTGAGAATCACTGTTATTCCATCATCATGAAATTCAAATCATCATGCACGCAGTAAAAACTCTTGTTAATTGGTAACTTCGACCAAGAAGAATTTTACCTCTTCCACAAGACCTTCCTACATTTATTAAGATGATAGAAATCTATTCCAAGGTTTATATATTAGCATCTCAGTTCGCCTACCTCATTGACTCATTGAGCCATCGTAGGAATGGTAGTAGCCTTGGCAAAATTTATTGCTATTACCATAGCGAATGTTCCACTGAAATTACCGTCTTACTGCCTGCACGGCAATATTTTTCACGAAATACAAAACAAGCCCGCTCGGCTTACTCCCACACCCTACAGCCCCTTTTCGCACACACTACGGTGTAGAAGCTCGTTCGACAGTCCTCGATTTTTTTGACATGGATATCGAATTAAAAGTTTACATTTGTACTGTTTTTCAGATTATAGCATTGAAACCGTAGCCCGGTTTGAACTATTGGATGTTTTACCAATCTTTTGCCAAAACTTAATAATTATCCCCATCCTAACCCACCACCCACAAAAAGGCTATAACATGTTCTCAAATTGAAGCCATCAAACGATCTTGTTTAAACATTAACAAAAGTTTTTTGAATCCTGTTCGAAAATACCCCCATATATTATATTATATTTTTAGGCCATACCTCTTGAACAGATTCAGCAATGTGGCTAATGGCTTGTTTCTTAGACTTGACTGTTCGAAGACTATACTCATCCTCCCCAAAGGTAAAGCCTGCAGGGGGGGGGGCTTCCGCACTTCTTATCGTCCATAAATGCGGTAATTCAGGGGCACAATATTTGGTAATCAAGCTAACAAGTATCCTGAAATTATGCCAAAAAGTGTGCTGATATTCATTCTACCTGATATCCCTTTTTGGGCGAATTTCATCCAGGTCTAATGGGCCCCCAATAGCCGGCTGCGCACCTATAAATTCAATGTAATAGGTCCATACAAGTTCCATGAGTATAGTAGGAAAAATAGGTCCATCCTGGCAAAGCCTCCATATCATTGTAAGCTATTATACAACGGGGTGTACCCGGTGTCCAAAAGAGGTCGTTAATGGACAGTACAAAAACTACCCACAGCCCTCGACACGATAAATTTATATCTTGGGCTGGTAGCCATTGAAGGCTGTCTTCGTTATTTAGCTACCCAGAGGCAGGGCCGGCGTTTGAGTTGGCGAGATTTCTTTAGTGGGAAAAGTTTTTCTATATCAAGTTTCAATTTCTATCACGATCCTATCAACCCAATCTCGGTTCAATCTAGTTTATACTTAATTTCGAATAATCGCAATGCCTATCCGAGAAGTAGCTCCCTAGACAGTCACTTTCCATCATGATTTACTAGTTTCTTCCAGCTTCTCTGTCATCCTCCTCATTGTTTCATGAACTTTGAGACTTTCGGATATATTCTGTATGTATGCAGAATTTCGTCGACCACGACACCTTCCTTCTTCGACGTATAGTTTTTTTTCCTTTCCTTTTTTCTCTGGTCTTGTAGTTCTCCCAGGCCGATGAGTTGTCGCCCCTCATTACCGTGGTTCTCCACTCATCATAGGAGGCAGGGCCGCTGCTTGTTTTTTTACGTCCGGTGCAGTATGCCACATTGTGCGTTCATTTTGTGGTCGCAGTGAAGGACAAGGGACAAAGACACAAACACTTGGATTTTATAAGATATCTGCTCCGATAAAATTATATCATGTAACTTCTTCCGCCTCCGGTATTCGTATGAGTTTGGGGGCAGACATACAGAATATTTTATCGGGATAATAAATTGGAAAGATAAATCGTGGTAATAAAAAAGAATTCCTTTAATAGATGATTTTTTTTTAAATTTAACTTCTGAAATTGCGCCTCTGACCAATTGCGCCCGGTACAAATGCACCATTTGCACCCTATGAAAGCGCGCCCCTGTCCCCTGTCTTAATCATCCAAAAATATCTCGGCATTCGCCTCTATTTATCATAATCATAATTATAAAACTAATACAGTTGACCCAATTCCCAGTTAACATTGATAAATTGTTCAAAGGTCTTTCGAATTACTTTGTTTCTAATTAAACCTTTATGATTACTTTAAATTGCGTTTGTCCTTTATTTATTATACTAAAAAGCACCAAACTAAGGAACATAACACTCAGACCCAAAATTAAAATGAGTTAAAACTTGCACCCCACTTTATCTTTTCTTAATGACCTTCAAGTAAATCAAAAATTTTGAGTTATCCTTCAAAAAAAAGTCCCTTAAGCACCACCCTTAGCAAGTATATCATGGCTAAAGCATAATAAATTTACAAAAGATGCCGTTCAGACACCCCGTCCACGGCCTACCATTAATCCTGAAAATAATAAGCAAAGCTCCTGACAACAGAAGCGTCCCATTGCATCCCAAAATTATTTTCGGTAAAGTATCTTCCTCAAAAAAAAAAGAAGATGTTGATTTAATTTAAAACTGGAAAATTATTTTCAATCTAATTACGTTAATTAAACTTTATCGCACGTTGAATGCTAGCTCGAAAATAACTGGCAGCTCTCCTTCTTCGTCAGACATCTTACCATACCGGTGGAGCCAGCGCCAACCAACCAACAAGAGATTTTAGTGTCTCCCCGAACGTTTCTTGCGCTTTTCTAAACTCAAAAAACCCCTTTTTCTATCCAAAGAAACTTTTAATTTCGTTTAAAACTTGTTTTATCCGTTCAGACTGACTCCGACTCCCTTTTTTATTTTGTAACTTCGCATCTCTTAAAGCGTTACCCTTGAGTGTGAAAAATATTTCAAGATGTTATGGAGATGAACTTTTTGCGTTATAAATTATAAACACATTGAAAATTTTAAATTGGTCTGATGAGTTTTTGAGCACTTTTGTACCCTAGGTTTCAGGATCAAGGATAAGGAAATTGTTTTCTCTTTGGCGAAATGTAAGCAGTAAAAAGTTCTTCTTGATTTAGGTCGCGTTCATTCTCTTGAAAATTGTCAAATATATAAAATTATTAACGCCAACCAAACAAGGGTTGATGATATTACATTAAACATGATTGAAGAATAAATAACTTTACTTGTTTATGTAAAAGGAAATGTGGGGGGTATTTTGAAATCGAGTATACACCATAAAATTATTTAAATTTACTCTTTTATTCAATACTAGCATAAAACCCGCGTGCCTTGCAACGCCTTTAAATAACAAATTGCTGCGTATATCACCTCTGCTCAACAAATCTGCAAGTTCTGAAGCAGAGATTGGCATGTATATGTCATCAAGAGAAGTGACATTTTAGGGTTTGACGAACGTTCGTTAAGTTTCTTCGCCTATTTGCGTGGGTGCAAGAAATTATGAAGCAATCACAAATGAATATTAAATAAAGTGAATTTCGAGTCATCCTTCCATGCACTGTCAAAATTTCAGCCCTTCAGCTTCAGAGGTTTGGGTTAACCCCATTTCACCCCCTTAGGGGATGAATTTCGAGTAATCGTCTCTTAGTGGATGTCCACGTCATTATAGGGATGTGCTGTCGAAATTTCAGCCCTATAGCTATAGCGGTTTGGAAAAACCCCATTTCACTCCGTTAGGGGATGAATTTAGAAAAATTGCTTCTTAGTGAATGTCCACGTCATTATAGAGATGCACTATCAAAATTTCAGCCGTTTAGCTCCAGCGGTTTGGGTTAACCCCATTTAACCCGCTTAGGGGATAAATTTCAAAAAATCGCTCCTAAGTGGATGTCCACGTCATTATAGGGAGGAATTACACGGTCAAAATTAAAGCCCTTCAGCTTCATCGGTGTGGGCTAACCCCATTTCGCCCCCTTAGGGAATGAATTTCGAAAAATCGCTTTTTAGTGGATGTCCACGTCATTATAGGGATGCACTGTCAAAATTTCAGCCCTATAGTTCCAGCGGTTTTGGGTTGACCCCATTTCACCCCCTTAGGGGATGAATTTCGAAAAATCGCTTGTTAGTGGATGTCCACGTCATTAAAGGGATGCGCTGTTAAAATTTCAGCCCTATGGCTCCAGCGGTTTGGGTAAACCCCATTTCACCCCCTTAGGGGATGAATTTCGAAAAATCGCTTTATAGTGGATGTCCACGCCATTATAGGGATGCACTGTCAAAATTTCAGCCCTATAGCTCCAGCGGTTTGGGTAAACCCCATTTCACCCCCTTGGGGGATGAATTTCGTAAAATCGCTTCTTAGTGGATGTCCACGTCATTATAGGGATGCACTGTCAAAATTTCAGCCTTATAGCTCCAGCGGTTTTGAGTTGACCCCATTTCACCCCCTTAGGGGATGAATTTCGAAAAATCGCTAGGGATGCACTGTCAAAATTTCAGCCCTTTAGCTCTAACGGTTTAGGTTGTGCGTTGTCTGTCAGTCAGTTGCTTTTTATACAATAGAAAAAAAGTAAAGAAAAAAAATCCCCTTACAACTTATTAAACCGCATTTCACCCCCTTCAACCCCTTTTTTCTCCAAAAAAAAAAGTAGCCTATGTCCGTCTCCAAGGTCTAAACTATGTCTGTAGCAAATTTCAACAAAATCGGTCCAGTGGTTTAGGCGTGAAAGCGTAACAGACAGACAGACAGAGTTACTTTCGCATTTATAATATTAATAAGGATCAGCCCGGAGAAATTAACAAGAAAAACGCACGAAAGGAAACAAAACTCCAAAATGGCAGAGGTCCACAGCTTCTTTGGGACTTTTAAGAAAACAATACTCATTATGTATAGAAGTTTTCAAACTCCGTGACACAAATAATTTGAAGGGTTCTGCGCACCTCGTTGCCCAATTTCATAAAATTTGTTCTATCATTTCCCCTCTTTTAACTTAAAAAGGCAACAAACGCAGAAAAAACTCAACAAAATAATTTGGGAAGGGATGTGCGCATGCCGGATGAATAAAGTTAAGTAATCTTTATATGTATTGAGCAGAGCTTTGAAATACATGTAAAACTCCTGCTCAACAAAGGCAGTTTATCCATCGTAATAAGCATAATTTTACTATAATTATGCTAAATATTTCCCATCCCTAAATTTAAAATAAATTAAAAGAATTGCTGGAAAAAATTCTTTTAAAGATATGAGCATTTTCATTCATAAATTGAGAGTTCTCCGCAGCCGCAAGCAACACAACCTCCCCGGGTAGAAGCGCGCTTGCGACTGGCGGAAAATGTCAAAAATCTAGTAATCAAAGTGATAAAAACACAAATATCGTATTTTTTAGTAGAAATTACTACAAATTATTTCTGTGGCATTTGTGTAAAATATAAAAACCTTAAAATAAAAAAAATATATAAAAACGGGTGTTTTTCAGTCATAAATTTGTAATTTTTTTAAATAATCATCGAAGTCCCAGAAAAATACACCTCCCTCTAGCAATACGCAGTCGCGACTGATTACATGGCAGCAAGTGATTTGATAGGAGGAGTTAAGTGAAGCTTTTGTCTGAACTTTTTAACATTTTTAAGAGCTTAGCTGGGGAAGATGCGCGGGATGTCACGAGGTTTGAAAACGTCTATACCAATAGCTATCCGTGAAATAAAAGGAAAGCTGCTGGAAAAGAGCGCACATCCGGCCGTTTCGTTCAAACTTCAAACTAGGGCGTACAATAGCCTCTTTCATGTGGACCCACTATTAAACCCAAATCCACATCAGCTAGTTTATTATTAAGTTCTATAATTCATATCAACAATATTTTTATTCATTTTTATTTATTTTTTTTTTTTTGCTCAAAAGTAAAAAATTTTAAATACTTATTGTTACTTTGCAAATTACTGAGTTAATTTAGTAAACAGAAAATCCGCCGCTCTTCAAAACTACATACATTTTTGCAGAAACTTGAGAGTAGAGTTATGGGTGCAACGGAAAAGGTGAAAAATTCCTTCAGTAAAACTGTAAAATTAACTTACATCTCACTTTTAAAGAACTGGTTTGAGAGCTTCGTTTCTGGCCTTTCAATCAATTTAATACTGGATGGCGTCGAATCTCCCCAAGGGTCGATTCTCTCAACTGATCTCGTTCTAGTATTCATTAATGATCTCCTCTCAATCCCCTCCAATCCACTTCATAGTTTTTCCGATGACCCTCTGCGTTACTCCTACGCCTTCGTCAATATAAGACAAGCACGGGCCAGACCTTGCCTCCTAAAGCGTGAACTCTTGTTTCTACGAAAACTTGTACCATCCCTTCCCTTTATCTCAATGGGCAAAACAAGGTCCCAAGATCTTGCTTATCAATGCCTAGGATTACTTAAGAGATACAAGTTCCTTCTTCAGCCAGCTACAGTCTAGAAGCTGGCTACAGTCTAGAAGTCCTACATTCCGCCTTGAATATAACTCATATATTTTGCTCCTCTATAGACCCTTCAAGCCACCGTAGGAATGTATCAGCCCTCACTAAGTTTTAACGTTTTTACCAACACGGCAACATTTTCCCGCAACACAAGACTCGGCTCATCCTCGGCCCACTGCAGACCTCCAATTCGTTACTTAATAGAACAACTCCAACTGGAACTAAGCTCCACAGTGATTGTTGCTGTGCCCATATGACACCTCACAGCTCAAACGCAAGATTCATCGACATCTCACTCACGCACCCTCCAGACCCCTAACCTAAACTTACTAGTAGACATTGCGCCCTGACTTATACTAATAGTTGGACTTCTGGAGCTGCTTCACCCCTATATCAAAAGATATGACAAAATGTGACTCCAATCATATGAATCATAAAGATTTAGTCGCTAGGGCATTTGGATTTTTTTTTTTGTAGTGACCCCTTGGGATAATTTTGACCAATTTTTCCAAAGTTCTTCGATTTGAATGAATGGAGCATCGTTGGAAAGGGCTCGCTCCCCCGAATTCAGACCAGTTGAGTTTGCCAAGAAATACCAAGGGGCTCGGGAGTTATGCCCTTTTTTGTGAATTCCCAAAGGAGGGCTATGAAATGTCCATTATCTCGGGAAATACTGGTCAGCCCGGGATGGGATTGAGTTCACAGACTCCCTGGAAGGTCCCTAACAATTTCCCATTCAAAAAAGGGCCGTTCCAGAAATTTCACAAAACCGGAACATTCATTTGCTTATAACTTTAAACTTGGGAGTGTACTGCGTAGATTGCTGCCTTAGGCGGGCCGCACACTTGTGCGACATTTATTGCAATGAGAGAAATGCCGCAATGCGGTATTTACTGCAATGCAACAAATATTGCATGATCCCATTTGAAAAGCACGCAGAGTGCTGTTGCTGCCGCACATCAATGCGGCCAATCGAAATATTGCATTGCAACATGAACGAGATATCGCAAAGAGATAGAAACGTCTTCCTTCATTGCAATATTTACATCGTGTTGCATTGCGATTTTGAGGTTTGGCTTGATCGGAAGCGTTTATTGAAAAGTTCAAAAATGAATTTAAAAAAAATTAAAAGGTTTCTTTAAAAAATACCAAATTACAGGCATTTTTTCTTCACTAGAACGCATTTTGTTAAACTTGCTTATATTTACAGCATCATACCTTGCGGTAAATGTCGCATAAATATACGGTTTCAAATCTCAGTGCAGTAATTACCCCATTGCGGCATTTCTCTCATTGCAATAAATGCCGCAAAAGTGTGCGGCCGGCCCGCCTAAGGTCATGAAAATATCTTATAGGGTTACAAAAATACAAGGTGATATGTAAACCTCTACCAAAAAAAAATTCAAAATGCCCTAGCGAGTAAACCATTACGATATCCCCCCCTCCTTTTTTTTGTTCCTCTATCTAAAATCTATCCACAGCCGGGCGTTTTGTAAGTTTCAGCAATACACCCTGTATAATCAATGTATTTAATTTCTTTAAACTTTTTCGTTTAGAATAAATTCGGTTTTATCAACGGTATCATTAAATGACAACTTAAAAAAACGTGCTTAATTATTGACCCTTAGAATACAAAAGTGCAGGAAGGGCCCTCGCCGAATTAAAGCGTAGTGAAATTAGTTTTGTATGAGTGTCCACGCTTTGGTAGTTGTTTGTACACTACAAGCGTAAAAACCGAGTGGAATAGAGCAAGGGACATATTTATTAATGTAAATATCTAATATATATGTTTAGGAACTATTTTATTTAGCACATTCACCTAAAGAACGATTTTTCTCGCGCAAATTTCGATTTATTCCTACATTCACAAACTGCACACTTCATCGTTCTTTTTTTCACAGAAAACTCACTCGCTATAACTTTAATTATACTTTAAACTATTCTTTATACTTTCTTTCTTCTTTTAAGTTTGTTTTGTTAATATGATTTCGGATAACTTTATAAAAAAAACTCGTCTTAAAAAAGTATTCCACCGAACGCGGAAACACAATCAGCTAACTAATTCAATTTGACAGTTAAGAGACCCCCAGATTTCACTACGCTCACATACAGGGATTATACACACGAGGGCCTTTCCTGTAGTTCTCTATTCTAAGATATAATAACCCAAAAGGTGAAATATATAACCTCAAAATGTTGAAGGCGCAGAAACACGACTACTCCATTCCACTTTTCGCTTTTGGTCAGTTAGAACACTGACTATAAATGCCGCTGCCACTACATTTATATATCCAAGCTCCCACCTTATCCAAATTCTAGATCTTTTCAGCCCCTCTACTAATGGAACATTCGAGACTTTTCTTTTCGCACTCTCTAGGAACTTTGAGAAGAATTACCGTTCGTTTAAAGTCTAACTAATAAATGGCGTCATATTAGCTGACTGCATAAACCGTTAGAAATCATTCGTTCAAGCTTTTAATAGATACACAAAATAGCGCATAAATAAACACAATATTTTTGCTGATAGGTTCAACGAAATTTGTTCTTCTGATTCCCAGCGGGAAAGTATTGAAGCTATTCTCGAGAAGCAGTAAAGAACTGCTTCCACATCGTATCCTTTGGAAGGTGTTACGAAAATTTAAGTTTCCTTCTCAACAGACGAATTTTTTAAGCATGCACGTATGAGGAAGTTTTGAGTCAGGCATTCTTGAATAGTGCGTGAAAATTTGCTTCAGGTTAATAAAGTTACGGAAGTTACGTGCGTTTAAAATTAAATTAATTACTATTTTATAAATAGTTGAAGTTTTCTCTGAGAAGGTAAGGTAAGGAATTGAAAAGACTTTCCATGAGACGAACGGTCTCTTTAAAAGCTTTCGAAAAAGTACCTAGAAAATAGATTCCATTGAGCTTCTCAAGAAGCAGTCGGGAAGAAAATGCAACGCTTCCTTCACAACAGCAACACAACAGCTTGACATACAATTATAAAAAAGATATGACGCGGGATACGGACAGGAAGGGCTCCTAAACATCAAAAGAAGGCTTCGTCATGTCTTAAAGTAGGCTTCTGTGCCCCAGTGGGTTCAAGTACAATAAACACTAATCAAACTATACTCATTGACACCTCAGTTTTTATAAGTAACTAGCAAAAACCCGCGTGCGTTGCAACGCCTTTCAATAAAATAAGATTATGGGGACACAGTCTGCGATAGGAAAAAGCCATAGTGAAAAAAGAACAAATCTGGGAAAATTGATTTTAGGAGATGACCGCCATGGACCAAATGATATATTGCCTATGGTGTTCTACTTATCATACTCTTTCATTTCATATCCATGTCGAAGGTGTTGTGAAGAAAATGGTAATCCGCATTCTTGACGTGGCCGCTATGGACCAAACGATATATTGAGTATACATACTATATTGCTTATATTGTTCTACTTATCATACTCTTTCATTGGATACCCATTTCGAAGGGGTTGTGAAGAAAATGGTCATCTGCTCTCTTGAGATGACTGCCATGGACCAAACGATATATTGAGTATACTATATATTGCCTTTGGTGTTCTACTTACCATACCCTTTCATTTGATATCCATGTCGAGGGGTTGTAAAGAAAATGGTAATCCGCCCTCTTGAGATGGCTGCTATGGACCAAACGCCTGCTTTTCTGTTGAAATTTTTTTGCTATAAACCTCACGGAGCCCGAGACCTTTCCAACGAATGCAAAACCGTGGAAATCGGATCGTGCGTTCTGGAATTATAGCGTCAGGAAGGAAAACCCGACTTATTTTTATATTATAGATTTCCCCAACCTTGATATTAAATAATGTCTAGCCTCAAAATATATCGTATTCTTATCTTCCTCATCTTAAGCAAATCATTATCGTTAGGCAAGTTTCCTCCCTTATCCATCAGACATGTGTAATAAGCAACTTTGCATCTATTTGAAAAATTCGTTTACGATAAAATTTCGAAACTCGAAACTCGATGAATTGCAAGACTGATGCACTCCCAATAAACTACTTCACTAAATGTCAAGCAATTACCAGTTATTATCTCAACGACAAGGTATTGAATCACCTCGATAATAAATTCGATCTAGCAATTAATTGCCCTAGACAAAGAACTTAATTTCAATTCAACAAACTTCTTGGCTTTATAAAGAAACGAGATGATGTATGAACTCTTCTGTTCTGTAGTAGCAACAGGAACCAATCAACTGTATGTCTCATAATATTCGAAGAATAAAATTCTCTCGTTTAATTTCAGTATTCTTTCGTTGCCTTATATATGTACCTACATAATTAAATGTTTCGTAATAAGCACTGAAACTAATAACCTTGTTATACAACCTACATATGTGGAAAATGCTGGTGTTGCCATCATTAATAATACAAAGTCGTTCTTTTGAAGTTTCAATATCCAATTTCCCCATTAAATAATGGATTTGAAACAAAATTCAATTCTAAATACCTTTTGTAAGCATCAAAGTGCCATTTACATGCCAAGCGTACATTATAATCCTCACAGGAAATCCATCTAGATGAAAGCGCATAAAATTCTAATCCACATAGTTCGAACTCAATCAATAGCATCCTTTCCACAGATGAAAGAGCTTCACACCAAGGCATGCATGCACTACTATTCAGCTGAAATTACAGTATACAAGAAACATAGTAAAACAGAGAATCACCATGATTTATAAAGGATCCAGGATCGGGGTACTGAGACACTTTGAATTTCCACTTGCTTACATCAATTTGTTCCATTTCAGTCTAAGTAATCAGGATCACAACTGACAAAGGAACTTAAACGTGTGTCTCCGTTAAAAGGGTATCCGACCTGGTAGAAAAATCTTTATGTAAAATTGAAATCTGGGACAATTCACTCGATTCGTTGCACCTGATGCACACATAGCATAGAAGCACAGACACAGAGCCATGGATAAGAAAATTTCTAGTCAACAGATGCTAATTGGGCTTATTGCTGAGCCGGTAAGTTGGGGCTTTCCCGAATGCATCCTTTGGTCCCGCAAGCAATTGACATTACTGACTATATATTTTCAATGCAATTTCAAGGAAGTATGTCTCGGATTCCTGCTGGCTGGCATTGGTGACGTCGGAGATGCCAAGAAGCCACCAAGCTTCTTAGTGGTCGAACAGCGTGCGTTTAGTGTTAATATTTGCGATGCCGGCCTTTGTTTTTAATGATTTTATTAATTTTTAGATATGACGGATGAAGTGATTGCAGATTTTTTCAACAAAATGGTAAAAAGGTCTGACGTGGCTGTGATACTGGTTGGTGCGGACGTTATGTGCCGATTCAGTGGCGGCCTAGTAGCCCCCGACATGCTCCCTATCGTTCTGGAAATTCCAACTAAATTCACAATACCTTATGAAACTACGGAAGGTTTTAGAAAATAATGTATGTAAGTGTAAAATAAAATTTAGCTTTGTATATACAGTTTTATTTTAACATACATACAAGGCAGGCTTGGTCCTAACTAGGTTAGGTTAGATATGGCTGAACTGCTGATGCATGGCCCAAATACTTAGGCCAGAGGGATAGGCCCATTGTCATGCCATAATGATCCCACCTTAAACCCCATGTTAAAGTGTCGTTTTTTCGCTAAATCACCTTGAGGACGTAATGAATCTTCTTAGCTGTGGGATTCCAAATTTCGGGATTTCCGCAAGCGTGCTTAGAAGGGTTCACCAAAAGTAAAGGGTTTAAAGCGATGGTTGTCTCAATCGTAGTACTACTCGGGAAGTAGGTGTCCATAAGTAGTGTCAGAGATTCTCCTAATCGCCATTTTCTTTAGGTACGTAACTAAGCATGGCGCTTTAGTTAGTATTTTACGTAGCCTTGAGGCTTTCGACGGGGACTCTATATTGCTGCAAAAGTTAGCCCAGGAGGTATGCTTAGCCTTCCTTATAGCCATTTTGTATCTATTCAGCTTCGACTTATAGCAGCCTCAGAAGGTTACGCTGTTGCTGCATCTAGCTGAATTAAATTCCTTTCTGCACTCTTTGCGGAGCGTTTCAAGTTCTGGGGACCACTATGGGGGTTTAGAAGCCTCTTTATGCGGTCTGTTCGGATAAGCGTCCTGTGAAAATGTCCTCCACCATGCTGTCGAGTTGTTCCCGGTTTTTGGGAATACAGGGTGGCTTAAGGGCAAGGTTCTTTGTGAGAAGCCTAGTATAATAACCCCAATTGGTCTTTTTGAGGTTTTGTATTTTGGACGGGGTGGTTGAGCTAGAGCAGCGGTGTCCAACACCATCGCCACTAGCCACATGTGGCGAATAGACTAGGTGAATGTGGCGAATGCAACATTGAAATATGTCATATTTCCTCGAACAATAAAAAAATAGCTAGTTTTGTAAACCAATTTCTTGGAAAAATCGTTTAGATTGATTAATCACTATTACAGTTATTTGAACTAGCTTCTCTCAGGATTACTTTGTCACCAGTTCTGAAACTAGTCAATTTCCCTGCTAAACGTATTACTATTTTGTAAGAAGACAGTTTATTCCGTTTTCGCTCATCATACTGCGAAGTTGATCTTGTGGACCGAAGGAGTCAAAGACACATCCCAACTACTTTATATTTATTTTCAATGTGGCGAATGATATTATTTTAAAATAGCGATTGTGGCTACAAACGAATTTCTGTTGGACACCGCTGAGCTAGAGTCTTGCAGATGGAACTCTATAAACTTGTGGTCTGAGAAAGAGTGTTCCTTCTAGACTTTCCAAGACAGTATTTGGTCGGAGTGACGGTCCGAGACAAGGGTGATGTCCAGCACTTCCTCCCTGTTTTTGGTAACAAAGGAGGGGTTATTTCCCTTTTTTTATGTGACAACACTAGAGACTTAGGGAAAGCCCCTTTGTACTGTCGACCATGTATTTTTTTTTTTTTTTTTTGAAATGTCGAACAGCAGCTCTATTCGGAAGATAGAGAGAGAAGTGAAGGAAAGAACTGTCACAACCTAGCTGCGGTATTTTATTTCACCTACTCCCAACCATTTTGCGACTCTGACATCGGGGCATCGAGAACAACTCGCTGGAGTGTTATGCCTCCTGAAACGAGTTGAATCTCATCAACCAACCGATGACATGCGCTTGGTGGAGCGGGGAAGAACTAGTGAAGGCTATGAGAGAAGGAATCAGGAATGCAAAGAGGGAAGAAGAAAGAAGGGAAGTTATGTAGATGGGAAATTAGGAAAGGCTAGGACCGTGGCACCGCCGGGAATCGAACCCGGGACCTCTGGGATAGTAGTCAGGCGCCTTACCCCTAGACTACCGAGGCCCTTCTTACAGATTGCAAACCTGGGGCCTAATAGATAGTTAAAAATAACTTTACCTCGGTCATTGGTGTCTGTGCTGCCCCATTGTGTGTGGTGTGCATTTGCATGGCCTCCCATAACCAAGACTGTGATAGCATCGGTGTAGCTTACCAGGTCATGAAAGGTCCTGCAGGCCATTTGTTCCCTTGATCCCCCGCAGCGACGGTGCCCGCAGGTGTACGCTGGGCAGCGACATTGCCACGAGGAGGAGTAGGGTTACAAGTGGTTGCTTCTGAAGCCTTCTTACGAGGGAGGGAGCTTGTGGCTTCCCTTGGTTTAGGCGGTCTCGAGGGTACCGTAGCCCTTTTTTCCTCGGGATGTGGTGCTTCCGGTTTTGGTTTAGGGGAACCGGACCCCGTTTTGGTTTTTGTTTTTGTTTTTGATACATACTTACTCCCACGAGTAGCGGAGAAACGAGGTCCACCCGGGCAGAGATCCGCAGTACCCGGGTAAGGCGAATTAGAACCGAAGATCGCCAGGTATCCAGAGCACACCATTCACGACTGAGCTATTTTTACTGGGTTCTCAGCCAAGTTGATCATCGGAACGGTACGCAGTACCCCTTAATCCGACCCGGAGGACAGGGAGGAGAACGAGGTTGGGAGGACGTCTGTCTGCTACGTTCGAGAACGCATTGCCCAAGGTGAACCAGCGTGATGGGCATTTCACGCATACGTGAAGGTCGTCATCACCTGTTGGTCCTAGCTAAAAAGCTCTGATATTATAAATGTTTACAGATAAGTTGGCGTAGTGGTAATGCCACTTTTTAAAATTCTGAAAGGGCTAATAATTTTGGGAATAGTCGTCTATGTGGAATTATGACTCCTCGATAGAATTTTTTATTTATTTATTAACACACTACATTACACATCCAGGAACCGGAAACTGATCTCTCTAAAGGGCATTGCCGAACAGCAAGTGCTCTAGTTAAAAAGAGAAGAATTAAAGAACTGAAAAGCAAGTGAGCTGTCCTACTTAGCTCGCCCCATCTAATTCTACTAACGATGACTAGTACAATTAAAATGGTTTAAACGGTGGGGTCGAGTATCGCTTATTATACTTACATATAGATGATTTCGTCCAGGGTCATATTTGCAATAAGTCTATTAGTATGTAAGCTTATACAACCACTCTGTCTTCAAATACACAAATGATTTTATTTTATTTAATACTAAAAACCCGTATTATAAAAGCAGTCACCAGTCACAGGTAGTGATGAGCAAAAATTGTCTTGTTCTTGCAGTTTTGTCTTGTTCTTGCTAAATCAAGACTTATACCTAGTTTATAGCTACTCCAAAAATAATTCGAATTATGGATCATCCAAAAAATTTTGCCCTATAAACGAGGTAATTCGAATTATGGTTTAAACCGAAATGTTTTGGCTTAAGCCATAGTTATAAGAATGCATTTGTGGGAACCGTATTGTATTTAATACCCGTTTATACGCTAATTCGAAATTTTGACGTAACTTTGGGTTAAATCGATTTAATTTTTCTGCTATAAACTAGGTATTAGTTATGCTTGCAAGAACAAGAACAAGACAGACTGAATAAGAACAAGAGTAGATTAGTCTTGTCTTGTTCTTGCGTTTGCTCATCACTAGTCACAGCTACTACTTTACTGATGTTTGGAAGTAAGCTCAATGACCGGAGATTAGCTGGGTTTGACCTGTCGCTGGTTCTTTTAGGGATAGGATATACCACAGGCGTTTCCCGTTTCCCTGAAAATAGGCATTGTTCAAGGAATTGTTAAACAAAGTAGTGTAGATGTCGATCACACCCGGATATAGGTGCTTCAGTGCCACATTAGAGATGCCGTCGATTCCTGACGATTTCTTATTTTTCGCCATTTGAATTATTCGCAGAAGTTCGGCTTTTTTCACGAAAATTGGGTGCCCGAGGGCCTCTTGGATATTGCCCTCTGGGCAATCTTCATTGAATTCAACTAAATGTCGATTCTTAGATCTCCATACTCTGATTTCGTCTTGGAGGTTGAAGCGATTCGACAGAGCTTGAAAGGTCGAAACTCGATCGAACACTAACGCTTACGGTGTAGACTTTCTAGTAGAATGCCCCCACCAAATCTACGTCCTACTCATCTTCTACATGGAAACAATCATCATCGTTTCGGTAGAGCGTACCGGATCTCGGCCTGCCTTTCGCAAAAACTCCTCACCGTCGGAATTCCTAGGTAATCGCAACTTCTCCAATCAATTATGCGTTTTCCTCCTAAAGATTCTATTTATCTGCGGAAACATGCCTGGACCAATGGGTTTTATGAACCGGATCTTACTGATCCAATACAGATTTATTGCCTTGGAGTAGTTCTCCTTGATTAATTGTTGTAGGTTTCGGATCATCGACTTGGTTGTGATCTCTGGATTCCGTCGATTCTGGAATTAACGTTTTTTATTTTATTTATTTATTTTATTAATTTACAGCTTATGTACAAAGACTAACAGTAACGTTATAAGTGACTTAAGTCTGGAGAGCAGCGTACTTGTATGTCTTTATAGATTGTCAATCGTTGAGTTTCTGTAACAGTCAGTGCAGTTACGTCTTTTTACTTTAGGTATGGTTCGGTCCATTGTTTGCAAAATGATTCGATCCATATTCTTCAGTAAACCGACAATTTCGTCTTTAGTCAGGTTTCTGTCTGTCGGCGGTGTTAACCCTTCCATCTGCATGGTGCGGCAATCGTTCTGGAAAAGCTCGGCCAGTGTGCCCTATTGTTAGCGGAAGGATGCACTGCAGCATATTGCTCCAACTCGATCGAGTCGCGTGGCTTTTGAACCGTGATCGAAAGTCCGTGATAATCGCTGTCGTAAGGAACCTTTCGTAGGCAGTTCACGTTCACGTTCCGCGAAACAGGCTTCAGACCGTTCAATGTCCCTGTTTTTTTTGACCCGAAACTTTATTCCTTTCTTGATAAGGAGAACTTTCTGTTCTTCAAGTAAGTTTTTCCCCATTTGTATTCGTTTTTTAGCTCTGCGATTTTGGAAGGAAGCATACACGATTGTAGAAAACAACAAAGCAGCGAACGCGTATTAATTTTTTCGGAAATCCTTTACTAGTTGGGATCAATCAAAATCTGCCTCTCTTCAATCGCCTGCGTTGCAACGCATGAATAATAATGCAACGTGTGAGGGGGGCCTCGGTGGTCTAGGGGCAAGGTGCCTGGCTATCATCCCAGAGGTCCCGGGTTCGATTCCCGGCCAGCCCCACGGTCCTTCGCCTTTTCCACTTTCTCACCTACATAACTTTCCTTCTTTCTTCTTCCCTCTTTATATTCCTAATTCCTTCTGCCATAGCCTTCCTTAGCCCTTCCCCGCCCCGCCAAAGTGCATGTCATCGGTTGGTTGATAAGATTCAACTCGTTTCAGGAGGCATAACACTCCAGCGAGTTGTTGCTCGATGCGCCGATGTCAAAGTCGCGATAGTAATGGTTGGGAGTATGTGGACTAAAAATATCGCGGGTAGGTTGTGCCAGTTCCTTCCTCCCCGACCAGTTCCTTTCTCCCCGATTATAAAGTACATTGTCCTTTAGTTTTATTATTTATCTTAGGATCGAAGATAAGTCTAGATCTAGTTTTACTTAAGAAATAATTTTAGATTAAGTAAGATTAGGAAAGTTGTAACTACTTCAATAAGCTCCCACTTTTCTCCTAACCCTAGTTCTTGAAACTTCGACGCTGGAGCAGAAGTCACACAAAGCAGCACCACCTCCCTAAGCCCATGTAGTTGCTTTAATATTAAGTGGATAAAAATGTACAATAAAGAGTTGACATTAGCTTCCAATCATTGGTACAATGTTCGATTTTTCTGAGAGATGTTTTGGATATCTTAAACACGAACAATCTGTAAGCGAACAAGTCATTTGCATGCGGAAGGACGGAGGTATAAGAATACACGTAAACTACATAATTGACTTCATTTAAACAAAATTTTACTTAATAGGTGCACTTGATCATCGCTTTAACAATCACCCCCTAATTTTCCGATAATGACTGGATAAATATTTACCTTAAAAATAAAAATAAAACCCTAAAAATACACAATTTATCCAATAAGAAAATATTTTCATTTGAGCTTGACTTAGAAGGGGCAGACTCGTAATGAACTGTAAAAATTATTTATTTCGCAGAAATGATTTTCTAATGCTAAATTTGATCAACCCAAATAAATTTCGGATGAATGCTTCATTGATTTACCCCGAATATCCCCTATCCAGCTTTGTATATGTAATGTTATATTATAATATCGAAATGGTCCTTCAGCTTATTTCCCTCTGCTCAAGTATCGTGAACTGATCCTTTTAATAAATTTACGAATGAATATTTCCTCTGTACGACAATGTATTTTCTGCTAAAAATATGGTAGATAAACTTTTCAGAAGCTGGCTAGCAAACTGAACATATAGCACAAACTGAAATATAGATTTCTCGGTATGCTTGTTATTAAAGTACCTTACAAGAAAGGATAGCGATGCTACAGATGAATTGAATCAAGCTCATGGACCATGTTCATGCTGAACGTGCTCTACCCCGTCTTTAGGTTTTTTCCTCCTGGGACGGAATACACTGAACATACTTATTTTTTTTCTCGAAAGGATACAACTAGATTCTAAGATGTATTTCCGACATGGCTAATAATCTTCTTAAGTTCACCAAAGAAGGCATCAATTAAATAGATGACTATCAGAGGCTCCGTGTCGAAAGAAAGCTTCAAGCCAGATGACACCGCACAGATAAATCACTTGAAAAGGGTTGAAAAATCATTCCAAAAGGAAAAACAATTTCTCGTCCCGAGGACTAACTCTCTCCTGCACGTGATTAATTGTCCTTATTTTTGGAGTGTATAGAAAAGTAAGATGATAAATGTCCAAGGCCTGGTGGTGTGAGATAATTTGCCGGAAATAATCTTTTTTGAATATATACACGTACATTTTTTTTGGCCCAAGTAAAGCAATAGGATTAATTATTCTTCAGCTCGATTGATTGGGAGACTGTAGCACAAGTTAGAGACTTGCATGTTTTTGCTTTCCTTAATTACGTTGTCAACTGTGATAGGCATGGCTTATCGGTAATTTTATGAATAAGGTTTATTTTGCTGGGGTAGATTATAGAAATCGATAGAATTCAATTTTGGGATTCTTAATCAAAAAAGGGGTTGCAAAAACTGTTTGCATAAGGTCAGGACTACAGGACCCAAACAATCCCTTTAAAATTTACTGTTTAAATTAAATTTTTATGAATGAAATGCAGCACTTAAGAGTGTCAAATAAGAAATATAAGTAATTACAATTTTCTACATTGGCAATAACTTGAATGGGTGATCGGATCACGACCTTGAAAATTGAAAATTAAATCCAGACTTCATAGTTATAACGTTTTTCACATTGCGCACCCCTAGAGAATAAAAGTGGAAAAGGAAAAATATTACTTCTATGAGGCACTAAGGGTGATATAACATATGATAAAGTCCCTTCCACGAATTGTAAGTAGTTTTAGGCAAAGTGAATAAGGAACCATGTTACGAGTATTGCCACTACGCCGGCAAGTTTTCGCCCTACAAAGATTCAAACGATAAAAGAAACAGAAGTGACAATTACACTATCCATCACTCGATACTCACATAAAAACGTAACATATAATGATTTGCAGACCTGCAACATTTTTATTGAAAAAATCATGTGGTAAATCGATGCCACTTCGATGCGCATTACACCACTTCGATGCAATCCCGCCGCCTTCTCTCTGCCACATCACTTGCAACTACCAAGCAACCATTAGCCTTTTCTCTTTTCTTCGGCTTCTTCCAACCTCAATATATATATGTAGTAGTAGTTTTTCGGTGTTAGTGGCGCTTCTGCCATTGCCTCTAGTTTCTCTCTAGATTCCCCGAATCTCACACCATAAAAGAAGACATTGTCTGCGTTTTTTCTTAACTTACTTTATCACACGTTTGCCGTAATTCGCATCCTCACACTTCTCTTTAAACCATCTCTCACCACGTCTGGATAAGTCTGCGGGGCCCCGACCCTTCACACTGGCCTTGCCAATCCGTTACGAACTCGCAGTGCATCATCTGTCACCGCACTGTATTTGGCCTGCCTCCAAAATAACGCTGGGTCATATAGCAGCATGCCTCCTCTCGCCAATATATCTCTGGAGAACATCCCTGCACACGCCGCATCTTTGGACGTGTTCCTATATGTATAGCATCCGCAGAGACCGCTTAGTCCACATGCGGTCCTCCATTTTCTGCTGTTATCCGTCTTCTTCAACGTTGCTTCCTACATCGCTGCGTATAGCACGGCTGAGATAATCAACTTCGCCATAAAATTGCGACGCCCGTATTCGCAATGTCCTGCAAGTGTACAAAATTTAGCCTCTGTTCGATCATCACTCCCAGGTGTCTTAGGACGAGCTGTGAGTGAATGATCTGCTCCCATACCTTGATCCTCAGTTTTGTGCTCAGCAAGCGTCAGACCAGCACTTCCAGCCGATGCTTTAACCTTCAAGATCGCTTCGTTTCCGCACAATTCGACCTCATCGAGGCGTTGTCCAATGATTACTTCGTCGATGTGGTCTGCGAACCCAAGCGCGAAGCGAACTGCTCCTTTTGGGAGGCGTAGCCTCAACACATTGTTATATATTGCGATCAACAGGAGAGAGCCTAAAACAGAATCCTGCGGAACTTCTCTTGTTGCCCTATGCACTGTTGACCCGACTCACAATGAAGTGACATACCTTCTTTTTTTAGATGAAATACTCAGTTTGGGGGAGGGGAGGGTTGTCTGGCCCGGGTGGGTCCTAACACGGCACTGCTCTCAATACCTCAATATCTTCTTTCATTCACAACAAGGAAGAGATAAAAGAAAGCAACCCCAAGGCCGACTTATTACCTTAGCAGGAATTAGCATAGCACTGCTGACACTTGTGGTGACGGCGTAAACTTAATTACTAAGTTTTATGCAATGCCACACAACAACTTCCGGCACGATCAAAATTATCAGTCTGAACACTCCCTCGATCACTGAACTCCAAGTTTCAGTGATCTAGCCATTTTCGGGCATCTCCGACTTTACACTTGAATGCACTCAGTACCCTCGAAAATACCACCCACTCAATGGACGAAGTTTGGTTCTGGATCCGCGAGGTATATAGATGTCTCAAAGTGCGTCACGTCGTCAACAAATCCACTGGCTCTGACAGAATTCCCTCTTTTGGTCACTTATAAAATCTGCCTCACCTTTGGCTAAACCTCCGCGTCTCCGTACGAGTATTGACTTTCAGAAGGTCAACATTAAAATCACTATCAAATTTTTATATTTTCATAGTGGTGAGAGACGATAGAGACAAGGTTGGCAAATTCAATGGCAATGTCGGTGTTAAATGTATTGGGCGGACAATATACACTGACAACAATGCATTTATCACGGGAAGATTTTAATTCTACCACAATAAAATCAACTTGTGAGCTATAGGATTTGCCCACCACTCTTGAGGAAAGCAATGATGAGCTATATACTATCCACCAGTACGACCTATGCGAACATTGCGATTCAGTAAAATACCAAGAAGCGAGACTAGAGAAGCTGGGAATTATTTTGAAAAAAAATTACTTTCATTTTGTTTTCTTCTTCGCACGCAAATTTCCAAATTATTAGAATATAATTTGCGTGCGACCTTAAGAACAACTTTGAGGTGGATTTTTTCGGTTGAAGGGATATCCCTTTACTTTTGTACATTGAGTGAATGTGAAAGAAACTCAGGACATTTCAATTGCAGTCGTCAAAAATGACTTGTTTCCGATTTTCAATAGCCATCGTCGACTGTGCGTCGGGAAAGACATGACAGCTAGGAATATGAAACTGGAAAAGGACCAAAGATCGAGCATCATGGAGGCGAACGCTGGTGAAAGCCAAATCCAATAAATGGCTGTGAGCCCTTGTCTATGATGATTCCCGCAACATAAGGCTAGCCCACTCGCATACCTTGAGCACCCTTTTTACCCACACGGCCTAGAAATTTGTTCTATTACTGCTTACATCATGGCTTGAACGGGATGACTGACTAATCGATTTAACTTTTGGGCCAAGACCAAAAAATTAATATCTGTCTTGTATTTTTAGCACTGTCTAGCCATATCATATCTTCATTTGAAACAAATATACAAATAATTTCGATTTTAGATGCAAAATAATATATTTATACCTAACAGAAGCTCTTAGTTACAGTTCAGTGCAAAGAATGACGCAATTTTTTTGCGAATAGTTAACACCTTAATATATTTTCAATATTAAAAGAAAAATATTAATTCCTTATGATCTAGATCTACTTCTACGTCGGCCTTTATCCCTGCTTCTACTCCTGTTCCTTTTGCTTCTTTTTGGCGAAGAGTCTGAACTATCAGAAGAACTGGAACTCTTCCTCTTTCTTTTCTTAGATTTCTTTTCTTTCTTGCTTTTCTTTTCTTTCTTCGCCTTTTTCTCCTTTTTAACCTTAACCTTCTTGGAGGTACCTAATTCGGTTTTGATGGATTTATCAATTGGTAACCGCGGAGGTATCCCAAAGTCTCCATTATTAGCCCGATCCATAGAAAATTCTCGTTTTATGATTGTCTCTGGCAGCTGGGCTTTAGGTGCACATCCCTCCATATACAATTTCTTAGTTATATCATCGGTTTTGTCATTATCTTTTGGTACTTTGTATTCCGCGACATGGTCCACTCTTATTGTACGACCCAAAATCTGTAAGAATTAAATAAAGTTATCTAGGAAAATGGATCCAGTGACCAAAAATTACCTTTATCCCATTCAAGTTGTCTACAGCCAGTATAGTAGACCGCTGATCTTCATAACAAATAAAACAGAATCCTTTTTGTTTACCAGTTCTTTTATCACGAACTAAATTAATGTTGACTACTTCACCGTATTGTGAGAATACGCAAATTATATCGCCTTCAGATAAATCATAAGGTAATCCTCCGACGAATATCCAGGCACTATCTTTATACATATCATGCCAAGAGGATTTCGAGTCCCTTTTTAACTCTTGTTCACTGAGTTTGATGACATTTTTCATATTTCTAGTTAAAATCAACAATTAGTAAATTTATGGAAGAATTTTATTTTAATAAATACTTACGTTAATGGATTCATTTTGATAATTATTTTCAATAAACTACAAAGCAAGTCAAAACTTTTTCACGTATTTATTTGACATAACACATTTTTGTTCTAAAATGTACCGTCTCAAAACCTTTGACAACTCAACCAAACTGCCATATCGAAATTTTTCGTAAAAGTGTGATTGTGAACGAATTCGAAAAGGATTTCGATATCGTCTTTGGTCAGCTGACATACCAACCAACTGACAATTCTCGTGACTTGAAAATTATACAGAATTTCTGACCGAAAAAATGGCACTCCATTCAGCTATTAAAGGGAAATTAATTTCCGTAATTGGGGACGAGGTGACAATAAAACAAGTTAATTGAAATTTATATAAGTTTTATCATTTTATCCAGGACACTTGTGTTGGTTTTCTTCTTGGAGGCGTCGGGGAGATCAATAAAAATCGTCACCCGAACTTCATGGTTGTCGACAAAAGTATGTCAAAAATTTAGAAGATAAAAATCTTGTAATATATAAATATTTATTACAGACACAGCTGTAAGTGAAATTGAGGATTGTTTTAAGCGTTTCCTGAAGCGCGATGACATCGATATTATCCTGATAAATCAGAACTATGCTGAACTTATTCGACATGTCATCGACTCGCACACAGCCCCTATTCCCGCAGTATTAGAAATTCCCTCAAAAGATCATCCTTATGATGCTTCAAAGGATTCTATTTTGAGACGTGCTAAGGTAATTGCATTTTGTCAAATTTGCTGTTATTTATTATTTTAAAACCTTCATTTCTTTGTAGGGCATGTTCAATCCAGAAGATCTACTTGGGGCCCCTCGTGGTTAAATATTTCTTGTATATTTTGTGTATAATTAAAGTTGTTAAGAGTTTGCATAATAAAAAAAAGTATTCATTCCACAGAGTTAATATATAGTGCCAACTGTTCTAAAATTAGTGACTTGTTTTTATAACAACAATTTTTTGATATCATCTCTACTACTTTGATATCTACCTTTCAGAATATTGACATGAATACTTACTAGTGTAGTATTCACTGCCGCATTTTTTCGGTCTAGAAATTTGTCTTTTCTTATTGGAAATATATTTATAGGTGGTAATTCCACACACTGCAAGAAAGGAAATGTAACGGTTTATGAAAAGGGTGGGTGTTACGGGAGACGGCAACGAATCCTGCGTTTGAGGTCTAAAATACTGACTACGGAAGATGGTTCTGTAGTCTAGTTATTTCTATTGGTGCAAGTTACACTATCATTCATTTCGTTTATTACCCCCATACACAAAACCGGTTTTTTAGGCAAGGGGTCGCAGGGAAGTACAATTCATGCGTCATATGACTCCTCACTTTTGAGCCAGAAAATTTGCCAGACTCACCCAAAGTCTAGTAATAACAAGTCTTTCATCTTCATACAAAATTTTCACCCGGTTGGTTGTGTGCGTGCATATATGAACATCACTGCTGAGCAAAACTCAACGCATACTTCGTGAACTCGGCGAGACAAAGCCAGATTCTCTCTTACGATAAAGTATGCAGAACAGAAAAGGAAAGAAAATTGAATCAGCTGTTTTCTTTCATAAATCAAAACAAACGTGCAAATATGCACCAATACATCAACATTATCCCTATAGAAACTCATAAAATTTTCTGCTGTTTAGTTGTATGCTAGCGTTTATAAAAATATTGCATTCTCTCTCTGATAGCCTGACATCGTGATTTGAAGAACTTATGCATATAGCTGTTCGTCTTTCACTCATTAACCATATGAAGATGAAAGACTTGTTAATTTCTAGACTTTGGACTCACCCTCCATTGCACTAACACAATTATAACATCGTACTCGGGGATCTGCGAGAACTATGAGAAATTCCCCCTCTCATTCGCGTTTATTGCACAACTACAAAAGCATCACAATCTTTACACAAAAAAGAGGTAGAAAAATGAATGCTTAGTGTAATACCCGGATCATACACAAACCGTTTTGATGTGAGTATCGAGTGATGGATAGTGTAACTTGCACCATTTATGAACAAATTCATTCTCTGTGGTGTTCGCGGAGAATAGAGGCAATGGGAATGAACCGAACAACAACAGCACACAAGTCGTTTCGAGTTTTCCAATGTGGGGAGCTACACGGAGACTCAAAAAATCAGTTGAAAACATATTTGCATCTCGTCATTCGATGCTGAACAGAGCGGGCCTGCGTTCGCTTTAATTAGTGCTACAAAAATGTAACATAAAAATCAAAAGAAACCAAATGGACCATAGTGGTATTATGGATCTAGAAACCCACACGCGGATCCTCGAAGGGAGGAACAGAGTTGGAAGTAATATTTATCATAGAGAAGGCAATGGAATCACTGATTCTGGACTTCAAGCCAGTAAGCAATAGAATATGCACGCTTCTCATTGAAACAGGGCGCGCCCACAGAAGAGAAGACGGACGAGGAGAAAAGAGGAATTTTACCAAGAGCTAACAAACGCCATCAGGTTAATACCGTCAAATGACATTAAAATGGTGCTCAGGGATATGAAAGCCAAAGTAGGAAAAGAAGAAGAGTCATAGGAAAGCATAGCCTACACAACGTTACCAACAATAGAAGATTGATCGGGAATATAAGAATTACCGCGGTGTTAGTATTTACGAAAATCATAGAATCGAGGCTACAGAAACATCGAGAGCAAACGAGCCAGAAATAACAAGCGGGATTTAGACAACATCAAGGCATTTACCAAATATTCGCTCTCCGTCAGCTGTCGTCGTTTTTATCGATTTCAAATCTTGGAATAGCTTGTAAAGAGCTTTAGAAACCGAACACCCACCATTGAAAATCATCCAACTTCTCCATGCTTCCTACGATCGCTCAACCAGCAGCGTTCGTATACGAAGCGACTTATCCGAGGAGTTCCTGATTCAAACGGGTGTCCGACAGGGAGATGTCGCTTCGCCACTTCTCTTCAACGTTGTGATCGACGCGATTATGCGTGAAGCATTCGATGGACGACACGGAGTTCGATACTTCGTAACCGACTTGATGTTCGCCGACACGATTGCCGAAGCCACGGACATCTTATACGACATTTCCCGTATCGCCCAGTCATACGGGTTAAAAATCAATGCTAAAAAGACCAAAGTGATCACAACGGACGGATCGAGGGCCAGTGTTCACCTCGATGGAACCCAAATCGAACAGGTTACGATGTTCAAATATTTGGGATCATTGATTGAGGAAAAGTAAGTGACATCGACGGCCGACGTTCACAGCCGCATCGGCCAGGCAACAGCAAGATTCGTCTCGCTCAACTGATGCTTATAGAAACGAACAAATATTACCATCACAAAAAAAGTAAGCCTTTACCGAACGTTGATCCTTCCGATTCTTGTTTATGGATCGGAAACGTGGACACTACTCAAGCCGGACGTCAAGAGGCTCGAGGTCTTCCAAATACGCTGCTTGAGGCAAATTCTCCGTGTCTCACTCGGCGATCGCCTTAGAAACGAGACTGTTGGACAAAGATGCGATCAACAGACACTGATCGAAGAAGAAATACAAAATACAAAAACGTCGACTACGGTGGTTTGGACATGTTTACCACGTAAACTTCTCTGGTGAGACCGTCCGGCAGACTGGAGAATTCAGCGATCGGCACCAAAGAAAACCTGGCATCGAGGGCAACTTAAAAAAATCAACGACTACCAGTTTCAAGGCTTGAGACGTCGCCAAAAACGCCGAGAATGGAAACTAATCGTAAATGGAGTTCGATACCCATCGGCACCGACAGTAGCGTATCCGTTGCGGAGACGTTCCGCTCGGACCGCCAGCTAACGGACCACAGAATAATTGGAAAAGACGGACCAGAGATCGGAAATTATGGAGGCGAAAGCTGGAGGAAGCCAAGGCCAACAATAGGCTGTGGTACTCTTGGTGATGATGATTGGTAGAGGTGGTTTTGGGGTTAAGATTTTTGCATTCTTGGCGGGATCTTGCGAAACTTAAGAGAAAATTCCCTATTAAATCCTTTAGCACGATAGCTTGAAATAAAGTCAACAAAACAGGATTGAACAACCACAATGTAAAATTCTTCACGATATCTAAAGCCACCAAACAAATAAGTCGTTGGTGTTTTTTTATCGTTAAACAATCTATGCAAAAATATACAGTTAAAAGCCCTTGACAATTATTCCAGGAAATGAAGCATATACTTCCCCAATAACTAGTAATAGCATGCATTTTTGCTCACATTTTTGTATGTTCTAAAATTAATATGCAAAACTCTCCAACATTCCAAGGTCATTAAATAAAACGAGTCCAAACCCCCGAAAATTCTATAACAGCTGTAGACTCTCCAGAATTGCACTTCATAGATAAATTGGAAAATAAATGGACTAAATGTACGCTTGCACGATCTGGGACGCAATATTCCATGCAAGTTTTGGGCCCTGTGCTGGAAGTCTAGTCGTGTAACAGTCGCATGTAGTTGTCGGTGTCGTCTCGTTTTTTAGTTGGTGTGCTGAAAGCCGTCTGGTATGACGAATCGTTGGAGTTGAAGAAAGTGATGTTTCAATCAAGTTACGACTTTCAGTACATCTTTCTCACTAAAGCACTGCACGCCGACTAAAAATTAAAATAAAACAACCCCAAAAAGCTGTCATTTATGCCAGCTAATTTTAAACGACACAGACCCGACAAGAATCGACTATCAGCACACCGCTCTATTAGCTTCACTTCATATGACAGAAAATACGACATTCAACACAGGGGCCAGTAACAGGAGTGAATCAGTTCAAAGAATTTCTTCTCTTTGCGCTACATCTCCATGACCTTCGCGCCATTATTATCGGTGAACAGCCTACACGAACAGCCTCAAAGCATGGGCTCTCTTACCACACTGTCATGTAGGAGAAAATAGCTTATCTCATACGTTACCTGAGATGTTTGAAACACTAATCTCAAAGTACATTTTCTGTCAGATAAAATTGAGTTCAATGACCATGTCCAACATACGAGACGAGATTTATGTAATATGGATAAGTGCAATTATTATATAATTTAGTTTAAGTGTGCCCTGTTTAGCTTATCAATAATTAAACCGTAAAATATCATAACGCACACAAAAGCAGCAATTCTTGTTTTCCAGCCTAGAAACCATTCACACAAGCTAGCACTGAATGCTTCATCATCTCTTTAGAATCCTTTCCCCTATTCTTATCACAATTTTGCGCGTTTTTTCTAAATAGATAAGAAAATTTCAACAATTAAATAAATAATTTATTTTCTCAACATTTAAAAGAATAATTTTTATTTGCTATTCCCAGTAAAACATTTTTCAGTTTACCAAATTACTTGGTGCTTTCAACAACACTTAATAAATATTTGGAATTCAAAAGCACAGCTTGTGTAATTATCTCTCATAATTTGTAATTTATCTAAAAAAAAATTTAATTTGAACATACTTTATTTTTCCTTTTTCCGTCGCCTATTTCTTGTAGCAGTACTTCTAGTTACTCTTGATTTTTTATTGTCAACATTGTTTATTGTTTTAACATTTTTCTTAGCATTTGACAATGTTTGGGATCGTGTACTACGTCGCAGAGGCACTGCCTCAATTTCAACAATTTGTGGTAATTCATCTACTTGACTAGAATCTTCAGTCTTAATTTCAATTTGATCTAAATCTTGTTTCGAGGATTCAATTGATGGTGTTTCAATCGTCTCCTCTTCCTTTTCACTTTCCAAATATTCAACCATTGTTATTTCAGATTCACTTTCATATTCTGTAACAATAGTGCATCTTTTTTTATGTATAGCTAAAGATCGTGATGTTTTAAATAATTTCTTACATTTTCTGCATTTAAGTGATTTTGGTGATGGCAAATCAAGATCACTATCAGATGAAACACTCAAGTCATGGCTTGTTATTTTTGATGGTGTATTCTTCATTAATTGTCGCTGTGTCGATCTTGTTGAATAGGATTCCCGAACAAATTGTAAGTCTTTGGAACGATTTCTTCCTCTCTTTGGCATTCTATCAATTAAGCAATTGTTTTCCATTTTTACATCATCATCTTTTGATGTTGAATTCAATTTTTTACGCTTACGTTTCAATGAAAAAATATTTTCAAATTCGTAAACATCTTTTAAGTTTCGTGTTGGTGATGGCGTTTTTAACTCACGATTTTTATTTGTTTCTAAATTAAAAATTGTTAATTCCTCAAATGTTAAATCATCGGAGCAACTTCGCTGTTTAAGATTTTGCTTTCGTGGCTTCTTGCACGAATTGCTATTGTATGAAATTGTTACAATCTCAATATTACCTAATTCAACCAAATTAGTATCGGTATTAGTATCTTCAATTATTTTAGTACTATTATCCATGCCAGAAGGTTCATTACTTTTTACAGTTAGTTTAGTTTGTAACGGTTTACGATAAACTACACCTTTAGATTCTTTAGGAGCTTCTTTTGGAGTTACGGTTGCCCATTCGAAATTTTTACAGGTCTCTTTAGGATTTTCATTTTTTATATTAACATCAACATTATTATTTTGATAAGTAGTTTCCTTAATAACTTTATCGTTATCACTAGTTGAAACAGTATTTATTACTGGATTAGCATTTGGAAATTCGAATTGATTGCAAAATTCTTGTGGTATATTTTGATTATTATTATTATTCAATATACTACCATGATTGCTTCCACCATTAACACTAGTAGTTTGCTGTAAATTATTCGCAATATTTTGATTTTGTATAACATTTTGATTATCAAAAAATTTCGTTTTAACCGCCTCACCACTTTCATTAAGGTATTCCATATATCTTATATTATTATCTTTACCATTTGATTTATGAAAATGTTGAATATTATTTGGACTATTAAATGGAAAACATGGCATTGTATTTAAATTAAAATTAATATAAACTGGTCGCGAGTCATTTTCTTCATCGGCCGAGCCACCTTGTTCATTTTGTATAACCGGTGGTGTTGGCGGTACTAAAACTGGTGGGAAATTCATAAAATTTGATGATGAGTTTTGAAAATATTGCGTATCAAAATTATGATAATGAGCTCTCATATCTGTGCTAGTTGTATTGAAATTCCCAAATGTATTAAATGGTGCCAATGAATAGTCTGAAAATGATGGAAAATTGCTACCAGCTATTGGAGAGGAATTTGTTCCTGAACTCTTCAGATCGTATATGTCACGCAGAATATCATCGATTGGTGCCATTAATTGTTCCGTTTCATTGGAACTTCTGCAAAAAATTTATAAAAAATAAGTTTAATTTCTTATTGGCTATTGCCAGGAATTGTTTCTAACAAAAAAGTAAATTAGTTAAATATTGTATAGAAGTATGCATATACAATTAAAAAGAAACAAAAAAAAACAATAATTATTGGGATGATTGTTTGGCGATTTGAAATATATGGTCATTGTGGGGTGCTACACGGGGGACTCAAGAAGTACGAAAAACCCGGTTTTACAGGCAAGAAACGAGGGAAGAGAAGGGAAAGAAGGCGCGCTTGACGAATCTTTAACGAAAGAATTTTCATCCAGAAATTCCCTGGGTGAAAACTAACACAAATGCACATTTCTTTCTCTTCTCTTTCTGACAAATGAAAATAAAGAAACGCCGCTTACTACACACACAGTCAAGGCTTTCATATATAAGGAACTAGCAAAAACCCGCGTGCGCTGCAACGCCTTTCAATAAAATAAGATTATGGGGACACAGTCTGCGATAGGAAAAAGCTATAGTGAAAAAGAACAAATCTGGGAAAATTGATCTTGGGAGATGACCGCCATGGACCAAATGATATATTGAGTATACTATATTGCCTAAGGTGTTCTACTTATCATACTCTTTCATTTGATACCCATGTCGAAGGGGTTGTGAAGAAAATATTATTCCGCCCTCTTGAGATGGCCGCTATGGACCAAACGATATATTGAGTATACTACATATATTGCTTATATTGTTCTACTTATCATACTCTTTCATTGGATACCCATTTCGAAGGGGTTGTGAAGAAAATGGTCATCTGCTCTCTTGAGATGACTGCCATGGACCAAACGATATATTGAGTATACTATATTGCCTTTGGTGTTCTACTTACCACACCCTTTCATTTGATATCCATGTCGAGGGGTTGTAAAGAAAATGGTAATCCGCCCTCTTGAGATGGCTGCTATTGACCAAACGCCTGCTTTTCTGTTTAAATTTTTTTTGCTATAAACCTCACGGAGCCCGAGACCTTTCCAACGAATGCAAAACCGTGGAAATCGGATCGTGCGTTCTGGAATTATAGCGTCAGGAAGGAAATCCCCACTAATTTTTATATTATAGATTATCTAAGCTGAAGACAGCCTCGTGTAGCATTAAATAACGAGACTCAAATCTGAGTTCGGCCGACTTCTTGAGTCTCCGTGTAGCACCCCCCAATGAGCCTATTCAGACGCTGCCATAAGCGTGCTGAGCAAAACCGGTTTTATTCAACCCCTCGGAACACACACGGGGCGTAATTGTGTTTAGAACATTTGAAATTTCAATTCAAGCTTAAGCTTTACAGGAACGTTTAAATGTATTGTAAATAAAATTCGCTTGTCAGACAAAAACAGAGCTAAAGAAAACAAGAGATAGAAGTAACATTTCATATGTGTGTAAGTTTTCACGCGTTTGCTTTTGCGTGAAAAATGTTTCGTTAAGTTCTTCCGCTCCCTTCCCTCTCTCATCTATAAAACCGGTTTTACTTGCCATGAATGTGCACCGTCTGAATACCCCCATTCACACGATTTTAAAATGAGTTTGCAAGGGGTGCACCTCTTCTGGATATGGCTTTATCTTTAATAGCAAATTTCATTTACTATAGAATTCAAGTAATCTAAATCAAGGGTGGACAACCTTTTTATAAAGTGGGGCAGAATAAATTTCACGTTTTTTTCCGCGAGCCGTAGTAATTATTTGGTACCTTCTTATGACTTTTAATTCGTTGGTCTATGCTTTGGAAGTGGAAGAAGCTTTATTAGGGTAAATTGCAATATCCATCACTCGGTCCTCAGCTCTAACAGGTTTGTGTATAAAGTAGGTATTAAAATAACTAAAAACTAACTAATTTTATCCAATGAACTTTTCCTTGCAAAATTTTGTGCTATTCTCTTATTGGTGCGTTAGCGTGTTTCCGGAGCCTATAACTAGTCCACCACCACCACTATAACTAGTCCACCAGTAGCTCTACCTTAGCAGTAGCTGATCTTCAGATGTCCATATTCGTTTTGAGCTCGATGCATACTTTGACTTTATCTCTCAGTCGGGTGATTTAAAAGAAAAACCAGGTCTTAGGCGAAGCTATTGAACTAGCTGTTACTGTGAGGCAAAATTGATTAAAAGAAGGGACAAAGTTGCGAAGCATTTCAAGAGAAATTGCGAAAACTCAGCGCAATTAGTAAACAATACTACTTCGAATTGCGAAAGCTAAGTCTCAGTTCGAAACAAACGAATCGCGCCAACGTGATGGCTGACGCAGTTGAAGATGATTACCATATAAACCATCTTCATGCCATATATTGATACGTTCATCGCTCATCTTCATAATTGATTCCTAGTCATCGCAATCTCATCAAATTTTGCCTGGCTTCTCCCCAGTAAAATGGAAACCCTCAATGGAGAGTCATGCAGTCCATTGTCGTTATGCAGTATAATTGTGTTAGTGTGATGGGCAGGTGAGTCTGACAAATTTTCTGATGCAAAAGTGAGGAAAACATACTTTGCTGCGACTTCTTGTGTATATAATCAGTTTATGTTGAAAGTAATAAAAAAAGTTGTGATGCATAATGTAACTTGCTGCAATGGGATGTTAGTTTAAACAGCAGTACTAAATTAAATAGACTCTTAGCGGGCCGTAGTTGGTCCGCGGGCCGGAGGTTGCCCACCATTGATCTAAATTATACAAATAATACTTATGATTTTAAACTTAGTTTTATTTCGATTCAACATCGAAGTCTAATCTAATATCGAACGAACCGTAGATTTCCATCAAGAACGGCCAAGACTTCAATGAGTCCATACAGGATAAATTTTTCAGTTTTCTAACTAGTAAATGAAGAAAGAGGTCAAGCTAAAAAATTAAGCAAAGCATATCCAAATACTACATTAATTTTAGTCAGGTTCATTTGACTTCGCCATAAGGCTCAGCCCATAACATTGGCGAGGCAGAACGACGAGGACGAACCTCATCCAAAATGTCAAAAAAAGTAGTGTCAAAAATAGTAAAAAAATTTTGTTTTTCTTCGGAGCTTTGTTTTAAAATTAAAATACTTGTTCACATACCTTAGAGGTTCAATAGCATCCAGAAGTGCATTTTGAGCTTCATTAAGATGAGAGAGAACCTCTTCGCTAGATGGTAATTCCGTAACATCGCACAGATGAATTCTAAATTGAATTAAATGCAATTCATCTTAAATACTCCAATAAGAATCAGCTAAGAAAATTAACTTACTCATCATTACTAGTATTTGCCATATTCGGCAAAAATTCTTCCCTTTGTTCTTCCATATTCTAGTCACATTAATTTTTGAGAAGTTTAATTAAATAATTATTACTTTTTCTGGAAAATTGTTCGCTTTTCATTACTACTAATCACTTCAAATATATAAAAAATTTTCTTTATAATTAAAAACCAATAAAACCCAACGTCCAGCCAGCGGCAAAACTCATCTCAATAAAACGACACTGCTGCCAACATGCAGAAATTGTATAAAATGTCAAAATTTGGAACAGCCGGGTTATTAAAATTGAAATGTCGTTCTTTGTTTACACAATAGGGCTACATTTTTTGTTTAATTAATTAAAGTAATAATTTTATTGATTAAATGGCATCCACAAATATTTTGCAAATAGATAATCCATTAATTATTAAAAAAGATTTTGTAAAGTTAACGTTATCGGTTTAGGAAAATCAGATTGAAATTCCTATCCGAATTTTATTTTGCGTTGCATACGTAGTAATATAGAATAAATTGTCGAAATAAAGTACCAAGAGATGTCGCAGATGTCGTTTTTCATGTTAGATTAGCCGTGTTCCTTTTCTGCTTTTTTTCCTTGTATTTACTCCCAACTACACCTGCCCTTACAGAGGTGTAGATAACTAGAGTAAATACGCATCTAACATCCACTAGGGGAATATCGCCATTTGCAGTCTATTGTGAATTATTTTTCACTTACTAAAAAGCCGATAGATGGATTTTCATTGAATTTTGACGAACTGACAGTTTTCGGTGTTATAAAAGGAATCAAGAATTTTTATGTCCGGTTTTTTAATTTTTATTTTTGTAATGGTAAGTATTAAGTACCCATATTATATTTACAATAATTGAACGCGCGATATTTAAAGGAAAGTTCAAAACGTTACCCAAAACAAAAAAAAAATTGTGTTCCTTTTAAGTTTTACTCCGGAGTACTTAAGAGTAGAAAAGGAACACGGCTATTGTTAAATTTTATTTTAATAGGACTCTTAAATGGTGTAAAGTTTTTTATTTATAATTCCATGCAAACCAAATTACGTTTTTCCATAGTTTTCGTAAGAGGTGAGTTCAAGTGAGAAGTTTTTAAATAATAAATAATTTCTATTATAACAATACCTTTTGGCATGCCCTGAATTTTGGTCACTCATATTTCCGTACGAAAGCGTTCGAAAGCAAATGTAGCTATAGATTGTAAAAATATACTTAAATAAAGGTTTACATTGAACGAATCATCAATTAATATTAGTTTTTTAGGCTATTAATCAACAGAAAAACAAAGTTGAAAAACCAATTCGAACTCCAGTGAATAGTGAACAGTTAAGTGGACAGAACACCACGGACACTACTAGTAAGTACCTAGCTTCCTCCTGCACCACTAGCTCAGATCCACGGGCTTTACCAAGGCATAACACCAGGACTTATTTCAAGAGTCATTATGCTCTAGACAGACCTCCTTCCTTCCTATGGCGCTACAGCTTATATCGAGCCTTGGCATCTTTTAAAAATTTCCTCCAGTTTATACTATTTCTAGCGGCTCCAGTTACGCTTTCTTAGGATCTTGCGTCTGCTATTACTGTGTCCTTCTATCTTTAGGTCTACCTACTCTTCGATTACCCGATTTACTGATTGCAGTGTTGGGCATTAATCAATTAAATTTTCAATCAATTAATTAATTGATTAAAAAATTAATTGCGATTAATTTAATTGCAATTAAAATTAATTGCGATTGAACTATTAATTGCACCCCACAATTAATTTATTTGGATTAATCTGTATTAATTGTATATTAGAACTAAATCAATTGCAATTAATTTATCAATTGCAATTAATTTTGTCAATTGTTCTAAAAAAACAATTAAAACTAACAATTATTCCGCTTCAATATAGATATAGACACTCCAATTTTATATGATCCTGCCATTTTTTTGGAGAATCATTCATATAAAGAGCATAATATGAAAAAAAATATGGGGAGTATGGCGGCCAAAATGGCTGAAAGAAGAAAAATTCAAAATGGGGGACTAATTTTGGAAATTGTGCTCCGATTGTGCTGTAAATTAGTGTCGGGGGGTTTTGAGGGATCCAAATGACAAATTTGGGGTTCAAATTTTAAAATTCAAAATGGCGGACTAATTTTGGCAATTGTGCTCCAATTGTGCTGAAAATTAGTGTCGGAGGGTTTTGAGGGATCCCAATGACAAATTTGTGGTTAAAATTTTAAAATTCTAAATGGCGGACTAGTTTTGGAAATTGTGCTCCGATTGTGCTGTAAATTAGTGTCGGGGGGTTTTGAGGGATCCAAATGACAAATTTGGGGTTAAAATTTTAAAATTCAAAATGGCGGACTAATTTTGGCAATTGTGCTCCGATTGTGCTGAAAATTAGCGTCAGGGGGTTTTGAGGGACCCAAATGACAAATTTGTGGTCAAAATTTTAAAATTAAAAATGGCGGAAAATTTTGGAAATTGTGCTCCGATTGTGCTGAAAATTAGTGTCGGGGGGTTTTGAGGGATCCAAATGACAAATTTGTGGTTAAAATTTTGAAATTCAAAATGGCGGACTAGTTTTGGCAATTGTGTTCCGATTGTACTGAAAATTAGTGTCGGAGGGTTTTGAGGGATCCCAATGACAAATTTGTGGTTAAAATTTTGAAATTCAAAATGGCGGACTAATTTTGGCAATTGTGCTCCGATTGTGCTGAAAATTAGCGTCAGGGGGTTTTGAGGGACCCAAATGACAAATTTGTGGTCAAAATTTTAAAATTAAAAATGGCGGAAAATTTTGGAAATTGTGCTCCGATTGTGCTGAAAATTAGTGTCGGGGGGTTTTGAGGGATCCAAATGACAAATTTGTGGTTAAAATTTTAAAATTCAAAATGGCGGACTAATTTTGGCAATTGTGCTCCGATTGTGCTGAAAATTAGTGTCAGGGGTTTTTGAGGGACCCAAATGACAAATTTGTGGTCAAAATTTTAAAATTCAAAATGGCGGAAAATTTTGGAAATTGTGCTCCGATTGTGCTGAAAATTAGTGTCGGGGGGTTTTGAGGGATCCAAATGACAAATTTGTGGTTAAAATTTTAAAATTCAAAATGGCGGACTAGTTTTGGCAATTGTGTTCCGATTGTACTGAAAATTAGTGTCGGGGGGTTTTGAGGGATCCCAATTACAAATTTGTGGTTAAAATTTTAAAATTCAAAATGGCGGAAAATTTTGGAAATTGTGCTCCGATTGTGCTGAAAATTAGTGTCGGGGGGTTTTGAGGGATCCAAATGACAAATTTGTGGTTAAAATTTTAAAATTCAAAATGGCGGACTAATTTTGGCAATTGTGCTCCGATTGTGCTGAAAATTAGTGTCAGGGGGTTTTGAGGGACCCAAATGACAAATTTGTGGTCAAAATTTTAAAATTCAAAATGGCGGAAAATTTTGGAAATTGTGCTCCGATTGTGCTGAAAATTAGTGTCGGGGGGTTTTGAGGGATCCAAATGACAAATTTGTGGTTAAAATTTTAAAATTCAAAATGGCGGACTAGTTTTGGCAATTGTGTTCCGATTGTACTGAAAATTAGTGTCGGGGGGTTTTGAGGGATCCCAATTACAAATTTGTGGTTAAAATTTTAAAATTCAAAATGGCGGACTAATTTTGGCAATTGAGCTCCGATTGTGCTGAAAATTAGTGTCAGGGGGTTTTGAGGGATCCAAATGACAAATTTGGGGTTAAAATTTTAAAATTCAAAATGGCGGACTAATTTTGGCAATTGAGCTCCGATTGTGCTGAAAATTAGTGTCGGGGGGTTTTGAGGGATCCAAATGACAAATTTGTGGTTAAAATTTTAAAATTCTAAATGGCGGACTAGTTTTGGCAATTGTGCACCGATTGTGCTGAAAATTAGTGTCGGGGGGTTTTGAGGGATCCAAATGACAAATTTGTGGTCAAAATTTTAAAATTCAAAATGGCGGACTAATTTTGGTAATTCTGCTCCGATTGTGCTGAAAATTAGTGTCGGGGGGTTTTGAGGGATCCAAATGACAAATTTGTGTTTAAAATTTTAAAATTCAAAATGGCGGACTAGTTTTGGCAATTGTGTTCCGATTGTACTGAAAATTAGTGTCAGGGGGTTTTGAGGGATCCCAATGACAAATTTGTGGTTAAAATTTTAAAATTCAAAATGGCGGACTAATTTTGGCAATTGAGCTCCGATTGTGCTGAAAATTAGTGTCAGGGGGTTTTGAGGGATCCAAATGACAAATTTGTGGTCAACATTTCAAAATTCAAAATGGCGGACTAATTTTTGCAATTGTGTTCCGATTGTAATGAAAATTTGTGTCAGGGGGTTTTGAGGGATCCAAATGACAAATTTGTGATCAAAATTTTAAAATTCAAAATGGCCGACTAATTTTGTAGTTTTAGATGGGTGGGGGTATCATTGCTACCATATTCATGAAAATAGGTCCTAGGGTTACTTAAATTCAGGGTGATACGTAAATCTGCACCAAAACAAAATCGCACTAGCGGCTAAACCATTACGACTCCAACCTCCCCCTTTCCCTCCCATACTATCCAAAACCTAACCAAAGTCAGCCGCTTTGAAAAATCAACGGATACTGTATATCAAAAACGAAACCGTAATGTTTTTTTACGTTGTAGTGGTGTATTTTATGTTATATGGTAAAGCGAATTACCGTAAAATTTGGCATGAATATAATACGCGTTAATACTGATCATGGGCGCAATAACAGTACTTGTTCCTTATAACCCTAATAAAATGTACTATCAATAACCTATCTCAAAAAACCTAAACAAAAATATATATCATAAAAAAATGTATGTGTGTCTGGGCACATTTTGGAAATTAAGACCTCTATGGTCATTCTATATGTCCAAATCAATCTTAGTCCTACAGAAGGATAAAGGTCAATAAATTTTGTATATACAATAATACATAATACATAATACGTAATCCGTAATATATAATACATATGTAAATAATACATAGAACATAATTCATAGTACATATTACACAATATAGTACATAGTAGTAGTGAATAATACATAGTTCATAGTAAATAGTACATAGCACTTAGTACATAGAACATAACACATAGAACATTGTACATAGTACATAGTTCATAGTAAATAGTACATAATACATAATAGATAATACAAAACATAATACATAGTTCATAGTACATAGTGCAAGTACATAGTACATAATACCTTTTACATAGAACATAGTATATAGTGTTTGGTACAAAGTACATAATATTTAGTTGAAAATACATAATACAGAGTATATAGTGCAAAGTACATAGCAGATAACACATAGTTCATAATACTTAGTCATAGTACAGAATAAATAGTACATAATCGCAGTACATAGTATATAATACCTAATACATAGTACATTGTGAACAGTATATGGTACCTAATCATAGCCCCCAATACATAGTACATAATACATAGTACAAAGTACATAGTACATACTTCATAGTACATAATTCATAGTAAGTAGCACATAGTCCGTAATGCAAAGTACATAATACCTAGTACATAGCTGATTATACATAGTACATAATACCTTGTACATAGTACATAGCACATAAAACATAGTTGACAGTATATAGTAGGTAGTATAGTCCAAAATAAATAGTATATAATACTTAATACATAGTTCAAAGTACAAAATATATAGTTCATAGTACATAATTCATAGTAAATAACACATAGTCCGTAATGCAAAGTACATAATACCTAGTACATAGAAGATTATACATAGTACATAATACCTTGTGCATAGTACATAGCACATAAAACATAGTTGACAGTATATAGTAGGTAGTATATAGTCCAAAATAAATAGTACATAATACATAATACATAGTACAAAGTACATAGTACATAGTTCATAGTACATAATTCAAAGTAAATAGCACATAGTCCGTAATGCAAAGTACATAATACGTAGTACATAGCAGATTATACATAGTACATAATACCTTGTACATAGTACATAGCACATAAAACATAGTTGACAGTATATAGTAGATAGTATATAGTCCAAAATAAATAGTATATAATACATAATACATAGTACAAAGTACATAATATATAGTTCATAGTACATAATTCATAGTAAATAGCACATAATCCGTAATAAAGTACATAATACCTAGTACATAGAAGATTATACATAGTACATAATACCTTGTGCATAGTACATAACACATAAAACATAGTTGACAGTATATAGTAGGTAGTATACAGTCCAAAATAAATAGTACATAATACATAATACATAGTACGAAGTACATAGTACATACTTCATAGTACATAATTCATAGTAAGTAGCACATAGTCCGTAATGCAAAGTACATAATACCTAGTACATAGCAGATTATACATAGTACATAATACCTTGTGCATAGTACATAGCACTTAAAACATAGTTGACAGTATATAGTCCATAATAAATAGTACATAGTACATATCGCATAGTACAGCGTCCGTGTACATAGTACCTAATACACAGTGCATAAAACTTAGTATATAGCACGTAGTACATATTGCTATATGTTACATAATAATATATAATACACTAGTCCCTCTTTAAACACAAAACGAAAAATAGCAAAAAAAAATCAAACACAAAACGAAATTCTCTTCTGTAAAAAATTCTCTTCCGGTCAAACAAAAAAACATAAAATAAAAAAAATCTCTTCTAAAAATGGATTGCTCCATTGATTTCGATTTCGAAAAATGTTGAAAATGGCACAACTAGAATGTTATTATAGATAACTCATACAATACAAACTAAAATCCCCAAAGCCAAATTGTTCCCCCACGGCACGCAAAAAATTGACCGTGACGCAAAGGTGCGCAACGTGGCTAAAAAAGTTTTTACTTTAAAAACTAAAAACACGCTTTTTAAAATGAACTAATAAAAAATAACATACTACTACTCTTTCCATATAATAATAAATTTTAATTTTTAGTTTTTAATCAAATCCATAAAAATGATTGACAATTGATTAATCGTCTTTAATTGTGGAGACTCACGACTAACAATTAATTAATTGTTAATTGCGAATTTTCACAATTACAATTAATTAATTGTTAATTGCAATAGACGCGATTAACAATTAATTAATTGTTAATTGCGAGTTTTCACAATTACAATTAATTAATTGTTAATTGCAGTAGACGTGATTAACAATTAGTTAATTGTCAATTTTTAATCGTCCAGAAATTTAGTTTTGCCCAACACTGACTGATTGGTATGTTGACGAGTATTGGCCTCTCTTGAACCGGATCGAAAGCCAGTGCTCACCTCGATGGAACCCAAATCAAACAGGTCCGGTGTTCAACTATTTAGGATCATTAGTTGAAGAAAATAAAATGGTATCGACGGTCGACGTTCACACCCGCATCGGCCAGGCAACAACAACATTCGCCTCGCCGATTCTTCTTCATGGATCGGGAACGGGGACGCTGCAAAAGCCGGATGCCAACAAGCTCGAGGTCTTCCAAATGCGATGCTTGTGGCAGATTCTCGGTGTTTTACTCTGCGACTACGGTGGCTTGGACATATTTCCCGAATGGATGATAACCGCTTGCCATGTAAACTTCTCTGGGAGACCGTCTGGTGAATTCAGCGATGGGCACCGAAGAAAACCTGGCTAACGAATATCGAGGGCGACTTTAAGAATCAACGATTATCAGTTATTGAGGCTCGAGACCTTACCAAAAATCGGCAAGAATGGACACGAATCGTGATTGGCGTTCGAGACCCAACAGCGTATCCGTAGCGGGGGGGGGGGGTACTGCAGAGACCGCCAGCTAGCGGAGCAAAGAAGAAGAAGATCATATTAAATCGAAATGAAATGAAATGAAGTTGACCCGGTATATGCTCCGCTCTCAGACTATGTTCATCATCAGAAACCCTCCATGTGAATTGGTGAAAAAAACCGACAAGAAAAAGGATTTATGGAATAAAATATCGCGGCTAGATTGTGACAGTCCTTCCTTCACTCCGCTCTCTTCTCTCTATCTTCCGACTAGAGCTGCTGTTCGACATTGCACTGTATACAAAAAAAATATATTGTCGACAGTTCAAAGGGACTTCCCCTAAGCCTCTAGTCTATCACATACAAAAAAATGCTGTATTATGAGAACAATACAACTAGTTGTGTGGCATCATTCCAAATTCGGCCAACTCAAACTGGCGGAAGACATAATAGAATAAAAAGTCAACTCGAAATTTTGCACATTTACATAGTTTGCGTGCAATTGGACATTTTGTAAAAAAAATCAAGATGGCGGCCGTATTTGCCGAATGAAGGGGTGTGACAAGTAGAATATTAGTGTCTGTGTCGCGTCATTCCAAAATGGTGTCCAATACAAAATTATGGTTTACCTTCTTCTTTGCAACGCCCTGGGTATGAGTATCAAATGAAAGTGTATGACGAGTGTAATACAATAAGCTGTGTGGCGTCATTTTAAATCAAATATGGCGGTCACCACAAAATGGTGTCTTCCGCCGTAGACTAAAAATAGAAAATAAAAAAATATATATAAATATAGTTTATATATATTAAAAACGCTAAAAAATACGTTTTTATTTTAAAAAACGCAAAAATTTAAAAATAATTTTGAATGTAGAGTTTTTATTGCTCCAGCCAGTATATGGAAACAACATATAATATCGAAATGTAAAAAAGCGTGCGGCGCTAACGAAAAGTTCCAGTGTTAATACAATAAGACAGGTATTCGTTTTTTTGGGCACCAAATAGTGCATTTTTGGGCTACACGGTGGGTGCAAAATTTGCAAATGTGATTACTTTTTTGGCACTTTTTCTGGGAAAAACAATTTGGAGAAGAGGCGTCATGAGCGAAGTTCTGCACAGGGCGTCTAATCTCCCGCCATAGCCAAAACTATGCAAACGATTCTGAATATGTTTGGCTAGGTGTCTGTTGTGCACGTCATACACAATTCTTCATCATCGAAGTTGTAACATACTCTAAATTGTTTGAAGTATCCAAAATCAATTTTTCCAGATTTGCTTTATTTTAATTACACCTTTTTCCCACCGCGGCCTGTGTACACATAATCTTTTTTTATTGAAAGGCGTTGCAATGCACACGGGGTTTCGCTAGTATTTAATATACTATTCCCAGCTCTAAAATTTCCAAGCATCTTTGTATTAGATGGATGTCATTCAGAATTTTCACCGTATCTTACTCGGTACCAGAGTGCCCAATTTGGATGCGGCCAGTAAAACTCAGCATACAACTACATGTAAACGCCCTGTGCGTGAGCCCCCTTTGAAATGCTCGAGCTCATCCCAGTTTCTCAGAATTTTGTCTACTTTTGAAATTTTCAATTTTTTTCCAGGGTTTCTTAGAATTTCTGATAGTTTTGTAGTCGTCGGGATTTTCTGAAATTTAAAGAGGACGACTTTTCAATAGTTTTTTTAGCATGTCGCAAAATATTTCTTTTGGGGTTTCCCGGATATTTTCAGGTTTGGGGAGTTTTCTACCATTTGTGATAAAATTTACAACTCAAACTCATAAGATTTACATTTATATGAATTGCACATTACATTTATTACATTAATTATTAGTCACAACGAATTATTACTCTGATTATTTACATTAAACTTATATCTAATCTTATTAATAATAATACTAATAGTGTTACCCTTCTAACACAAAAGGCGCACTTCTATGCGGCGAAACAAATTTGCGATTGTTCGAAAATTCCACCCAAACCTGAAAATATTCGGGAAACCCTCAAGTGAAATATTTTGCGACATGCTAAAAAACTATTAAAAAGTCGTCCCCTTTAAATTTCTAAAAAATCCCGAAGACTACAAAACTATCAGAAATTCTAAGAAACCCTGGAAAAAAAGTGAAAATTTCAAAAGTAGACAAAATTCTGAGAAACTGGGATGAGCTCGAGCATTTCAAAGGGGGCTCACGCACAGGGCGTTTACATGTAGTTGTATGCTGAGTTTTACTGGCCGCATCCAAATTGGGCACTCTGCTCGGTACACCTATACTTATTTCTTGTACTTACATGTGACATTTTTCTTTTAATTTCAACTTTAAACGGAAATTACACAGGCCGCATGCCTTTTACCAATTAGAGCTTGGTTAATTTTATTTACATCTCTTTCACCTGAGATTTTCCACGCTTGCTCGTATAATTTCTTACTTTTTTTCGTCGAATGTTCTGCTTGTCCAGAACTTACGATAGGTGCAAAAATAGCAGTTCGTTGGCGTGAGAAGTTTATCTTGACTAAAATAAATATTGATAGGTACCTATATCAATTCATTCAACGAGAGTTTTTAATAAATAATGCTTCGTTAATATCCAAACCCATTTGTGAAACTCCTGAAATATTATTAAAGCACATAGTTTTCAAATGTTGCTGTTGTATGCTTTTCTATTAAGATTCCTGCAGTCTTACTTCAATTGTCTCTAAGAAATTATGGTCTGTAAAACTAAAAAGTAAATTTAAATAGTTTCATTCTCAATAGCACATTTTACACATTCTACTTTGTTAAATCTTATGGATGGCTACTGCAGCTCAAAGATTTTGATGCGTCCTAGTTGCAAATAGAATAAATTGAAAAATGTTATAAATAAGAATGTCAATAAAGACTACGTGATCTTTAAAGCAATTTTTTGAATGAGGCAAACGTGAATTGCTTAAAAAACGATACTTGAAAATATTCCAATAGCCATAAAAATAGAACCCTCTGTTCATATCAAGCATATCTGAAAGTGAAATGACAACATTGCCTTGAATGTTTGATTATATTTTTTTAAATAAATTTATCTTTAATGAAAAAAAAAAAATTATCAATTTTTCAAAGCTTCCGTTTTTTTCGTAATTTAAAATAAATATTTCTGTAATTTATAGATATGAAATTATGGCATAGATAATTAAAACATTATATAATCCATAAATTTGCTGATAAATAGTATTTACTGCGATTTCTTTTATTTATCAATTGATTATGATAGTTTTTTATATATCTCCATTAAGTAAAGATTATCGACTATCAAGGAGAGTATTGATTACCGGGTTGATCATTAATAATTACAACCACACGTAAGAATTGTTATATTCCGTCGAATTCTTGTAATCCATAGCATTTCATAATAATACTTGTATTTAATATTTAATCACATTCGTATAAAAATATTTATTTCAATTGTTCACTCGTTCGGTTCCTTGAAAACTTTAATTAATCTCATTTAATTTGGACAAAAAATAGTTAGATTATTAGGTTCTCTTTAATAAATTAACAATAGTCTACTACATAATTGTATATCGCCAGATGACTAAATTTAAAATTTAGATTTAGCCATATCTTAAGGCCCCCATTTACACACAGATCACCGGCAGGCCGTGGCCCGAAAGTTTTCGGTTTGAGGCCAGGTACCACCACACACTCACCGGCCGCCAACTGTATGGGGCCTGCAGTTCAAGAAAACTGACAAAAATCTTTATGTGTTTATGTACGGCCTGTCAGGCGGATTCCTGAAGTATCATCCCTCAGTCAGACTGAGTAATCTGTGGCCCTCGTCGGGCCGTGTCGTCCTTCCTGGTCTGAAAGGTCATTGCCTACCGGGGCGGCCTGTAAGTGAATGGGGGGAGGGGTCTTTAGTGAAAAAAACAGCTTTTATTTAATTTAATCCAGTTTTCTCGCAATTATGCACTGTTTCTTGAAATCAAAAAATTTTGTGATATTTTCTGAGACAACCCTATCCCCGCGTGATAATGGGTGAGATTCGGCTCGAGTCCGGGCCTTCCCCCCTAAACGCCTCACAAAATAATGAACTACCCCTATTATGTATATTTATTTCATTATAATTAAAACAAAAACTAATTCCATATTAAAACAATTTTATTTTTTTATGTAAAAGACTAGCGTCCAGAAGTAATGCCATTCGACGGTTCTATCGTTAAATTCGATGTCAAACAGCAATCACTAGTCGAGCAGATAGCAGAGAGAAGTGCGAAAGAATTGCCAACACGTGGTTTTATTGCACCAGCTCCCAATCCAATCACACCGTGCTAGAATGCTGACTTCAAGTCAAGAGTTGATTTTTTCGATTATTATGCTTAAAGGCGACGACAGGTGAGAGGAGTGGAAAGGAAAAAAGGAAAGACAAGAAAAATTATCTAGATCGGAGAAATGGAAAGGCGAACGAACATGCCCGGAGCGGATTCAGACCACCAACCTCGTGGTTGCCAGTCAGAGACCTAGGCTATAGAGACCTGAGATTAAAAACGTGATTAAGGTATGTATAATTCAAAAAACGTTATTGTAGATGGATTTCTGAACAGACTATTTGTACGGACATTATTAAAACTACTTCAACCCACTTAACATCTTCGCCAATGACATTACCTTTGCGTTATTGCTACATATTCGACAATATAAGACAACCTCGTGCCAGACCTTGTATCTTAGATCGAGAGCTCATGTTCAACTCTATCAACAAGGGACATCGAACTCAATCTTGATCGGGTTCCCAAGAATCGGGTCGAAATCAACGAATCCAAAACAAATATTTCTAATTAAATGCACCACCTTTGAAGTATAATGCAAGCAACTTTTTTTACATGGTATCAGTAGGCCAGTAGGCCTAGTCCATAGGTTATAAGGTATGAAATGATGGGATTTTTTCAGAGGTTCATGTATAAAGTGACTGGGCTAGAATGCTCTATCGCTACTTCTAAAATAGGTTAGATAGAATGTTTATCGCTATCTCCTCCATTATTCGTATTTCACTTAATCTAATTTATCCCCTATTTGCTCCTTCGGTACTGGCTTATATTTCACCGTGACATACCAGGCTTAAGACTTATAGTACAATCCATCAGGCAGCAGTTGTATGTTAGATTACCTGACGTACAAACCCTATTGTTTCTATTGTTAATTTTTCGATTTCTAATTATTTTTTATCTTACTTTGTTATTGACCTCGTAATTACTATATACGTTGTCTTTCAACATGTACGTGCCTAGGGGAGGGTATTTTTTATTGCTTTATTGTTTTTTAGTTAGCGTGATAGGGTTGTTATTCTTTTTATATTTGGAATGTGCTTATAAATAATGTTTATAAAATAGATATATTTTCAGTTCAAGGTAATCACAGATTTGGATATTCGCCATCAGAACAACGAAGATGGAACAAGAAACATTCACACTGTTCTGGGAAATCTGGCCACTTCGGTCAATCAAATTCGAGAAGCTGATTTTCCATTTTTAAATTATTCAGAAAAACTATTAGAGGCCATCAATTTCAAATTTAGTGCTGCTGTAGTCTTAGTTGGAACTCATCTTTCATTATTTTGATAACTAAGAGAACATTTTTAATGTACATATTAGACTTGTGCGTGCCTGCTGCATGCTAGGAGCGGGCGTGTTTTATTTATACTCGAGAATAAAGCTCGCCAGCTCCTAGCTCCTAGTGTGCATCCGACTCCCGCCAAGGCATGAACGTTTCCTAGACTAAAGGGAACAAAATTGGGGCATTAAAAACTTGTGGAGGACGAAGAAAACGGGCAATTTTTCTAGTGACCATGAAAGGTGCCAATAGCATACTCAGTAGAACAGTTCGAGTTCGACTGCATAGGACAAGGAGCATTGGTCAATGCTTAGGTGGGAGACTGCTTGGTAAAACAACAGGGTATATCGCAGAAGCGATAATGAATAACAAATCCATAGCCGTGTCACCGAGTGTCACAAACCGGACAATTCCACAGTAAGGTAATTGAAAATTATATCAATAAATCTACCCGATAACGTATTCCTTTGGGCCTTAAGTAATTAAGCCTCACCTTTGGCTGAGTTGTGCAAACTCGTTGTCTTTTCATAATACCCCTCAGGGATACCGTACTATCCTATTTGCAACTTGAACACGTTCAAACGGGTTCCTGCAACAACGCTTCTAACTAACTACAAACACTTCAAATTCAACGCCTCGAAAACGACGTACTGTCTTTACTCTAATGAACTATGTTAAACCTCTGGTACGATTCAGTCGATAGTGTAAAGCTGATGACTAACAAATCTGTAACATCCTATCCGTAACATTGACTAAAGGATCTACGATGGAAATAGCAAACATTCTATATCGACAGATTCAAAACCCTCCTTTAACTAATTTCTGGGGCAATCAAATACAAATCGTACTTTTCTTTGAATAGGGAAATTACAAAAATTGGCGATGACCCTATTTTTATATTTTTTATGTGAAAGCCTTAAGCTCAGAAGAAATCCCCTCAATGTGGCCATTCTATCTAGAATCAATCTCGTATAGGTTCTATTGAATTGAATGGCGTCGAACCTAAATGCCACTCTATCACTATCGATGTTCCGAAGGTCTCAATCCTATCACCAACGCACCGTAACTCCGTAGTCCCTAAAGACAAGCACATATCAAACTAAACTAGTGGGATGTTGTGCCTAGAGACTAGCCACTAATTACGCTTTTTCATGGTATTCTTTCTGTTGAATAACACTTCAGATTGGATGACAATATATTAAGTGGAGATTGATCCGCACTCACTTCCAACCCGCCGGATCTGGGAATCGAGGCCAATAATTCGAATGTGTCAAATTGAAAAAAAAAAAAAAGCACATCACACATGTAAACACTATAGAAAACGAATCTAAACATTTTTCTTTGGATTGGAGGAAAATCTAATGTGATGCACTTTGCACAACAGAATTAGGTGTATTATTTTACTTAAACATACATGTCTTATTGTTAAAAATTCGGCTTACCGCACCCTAGTTTGGCCATGGAGATTCATAAGTATCACACTGACCAACGCTATATATAATTAATCTTGAAAAGTTTTTGTTAAAGGCTTATGTAGGTTATAAGTTGTGAGACTGCGTAATCTAAAACTTAACAAAGTATTTAACAAACACTACAATATAATCATCCTAGCTTAAAAAAAAGGAAATCAAATGTAAACAATAAAATTCTTTGATTCTTCACCCACGTCATGGTATATTTCTTTATTCAATATAAACAATAGTTTTTGAGCAGCAAATAAAAACTATATGCCATAATTTCGTTATCATCGGTTTTTGTTCTGGAAGCAAATTTAGAGACGTATTCATGTCAAAAACTTGTTTCATATGAAACAAAATCACCGAAGGAAATTAAAAAAAATTATTATGACGAAAAAAAAGCACCGCGAGCCGAAGGATCGAGCTCGCAGCCCCACGGACGAGGGACTTTCCCTAGCCCTTTATAGTCCATGGAAATGGTACTTTAACATTGCAAAAATGCAGGACAAGGTTTTATTTTTGGGATGTGTAGGGGGGTCAGGGTGAGCTTAAGTTTGAGTTTTCGGGATTCTAACCCCCCCCCCCCCCATTTGGCCGCCATCTTGGAAAACGTATGCAAATGGGTTTTCCACTATATCTCCGAAACGGCACATCTTACCGGAAATTTGCAAGGACACTTTTTGTTTAGAATTAAATAATCTACAATTTACTTCTTAGAAATTTTGTGGTAAAATGAATAATTAAGAAGTTATAAGCCTTAGAACACAAAAATTAGTCACAATATTTTCTTTAAAGGCTCTTTTTTGTTGTTTAAATATACTTCTGGTTGAAATTTCCAGACCATTTTCTCAGTTTTTGGTCTTTTGACCAAGAACTACATTTTGAGATATTTCCCAAGTCTGTATCTGCAGTACTTTCAGAGATGAAAGTAGGCTTCAGACGGACAGACGGACAGAGCCTCTGTATAAGCTTTTTTTTTTTGAAAAAGCTAATAAAACAATCCCATATTCCAGCGTTCCTGGGATTTCTTAAGTTATGAAATTGTCTTCTTCCGCTAACGTTTGCTGCAATCAACACATGCTACATTCGGGTTCGCCTCGAATACAAATAATTCATATGGGCTGGCCACCTTTATGTGGCGGGACAAGGTGCAAACCCGGACCATAAAACACACCGGTGAGGTCAACTTTTACTAATTGAGCCACTCTAGCAGCCCTACACCACTTACTAATTGAGCCTCTGAGCCCATACAAAATGTTACCGCTATTATAATAGATAAAGTTCAGCCCTTAAATTCGGCAGAACTGCCCTCCTGCCTGCATGACATAATATTGCTGAAAACAAAAGACTTGGCTAATTCCCTATACAGACTGCGCTCTTTAATTCTTAATTAACCCTAATCAGGCAAGTCAACAAAGATTATCGTTAATTATGAATTAAAGACCGCTGTCCGTCTAGGGCATAATAACAAACACACCCTAAATCAAATCAAATCTCGTTAATCCAAAAAGGCCTGGCGGTTTCACTTTTTCTACTGTCCAAGCTCATCTCAATCAAGTTCAAGTTCAACTTCAAGCTTGGAATGTAAAAAGAACCATCCAAATGAATTTGGTCATCGTCGCTCCGTAGTTGAAAATCGTCACTGTTTGTTTAATAGCCCGTAGAGTAGAGTGAATGTGTTAAAGTTGTGTAGACTTTGGGAAAAATGCAAATTTGATTATGTTTATTTAGTTAATTTATGTATATATTTTTTAGATCGTAGATAGTCATGAAGCGTCAAATTTATTTATGTGCAGGCTCAACCATATCCTCATATAAAGTAAGGCAACAAATCATAAAAGTTCCGATCTATGTAGATATTTCCTTGTCCAGTTGTTCTGTTCGTTCAAATAATCGAATAATCAACTGATCAGCTCCGGTTGTATTCAATTTAGATACACTTGCCTTGATAGATCGATCATTGCAGCTAAGTCGACAGCGCTAATTATTCTTAATTTTTAATTAATCATTGTGACAAATTTGCATTTGTAGCATTTTACAGGTAGGTAAACAACATTTACAAATTTTTCGATTATTCGCTAGAAGTAACTTACTCTCTTACTTGCAGCTAATGTATATAGTGGAATTATTAATAAAGTACCGGCTGTTGGCTAGTAAAACTTTCTCAAGGCCTGATAGGTGTTAATGCTAACCCCTTGCTGTTCTTATTGGCAAAAAAACTAAAACAAATTGCAAACATGAAAGCTCTACGAAGAGAGAACTTAAAGGCCTTCTTACCTTGTATAAACGACAGTTATGTGACAAAATTCTTATCAAGGTAGAGAGGGTCTCAACCGAAGACAGAATAAGCTTCGATTCTCGTTTAGTCATATTACCTAAGTGAGCCGAGTCACTGGTCAGTTGCGCGCGTTCCTTTCGATTTTTTTTTTTTGTTTTTTAAATATGAAACTGTTAATTTGTTTAATGTTTGCGGTGATTTACTGTAAAATTGGAGGTACGTGGATTGTAAAATTTTGCATTACTCATTTATTGGATGAATCAAAAATTTAATCGGGGTTTTACGTTTAATGAAAAGTGAAATCTTAATAAGTAAACCGTTTAGACCATAAAGAATATTTGTTTATGCTTATTGATTATTTATCGTTAAAAAGCAGCAAAAAATTAAGTTGAAGTGTTTTATGAATGTTTTGTTTAAATCGCTTATGTACGCGCAAGCGCTTTGAAGCGGGTGTTTGAAAATGTGACATTTTTACTTAAACATTATTGAATATGTTTGCCAACAATATTCAAAGCAATATTAACATCTCTGAAAATACAATTTTAGACTATTATCAATTAATATTATTTGTACGAAATGTTTAGAAACTGTGTCAATGGCATAACTTTATGTTTGCATTTGGTTTTCTGCAAATATTCGCGTTCTTTCAATAGCCAATTTTTTTGGAATCGCGTGATGAAAAATTAAGCCAATATTTATACAATAAGTAGTTCGCCAAAATTTTCTTCTTTTTTGATACAGCCTGTGCAAACTTTGGTAAAGTATCACATGTTATTATGGCAAATAATTTGCTTAACATAATTGGCCAAATACGTTAGATTATTTTGGGTCTATTCAATAGTCTTCTTCTTCGATGGCTCTACAGCCCAATTTGAGCCTTGGCCTCCATCAGCTTCTCGAGACGTCTCTCTGTTCCGCAGATTGTCTACAGTTTCTTGTGTTGAGAAGTTTTGCTGCATCGGCCTTAAAATTGTCCTCCCACCTTGACCGTGGTCTCCCAACTGGTCTTTTGCCATCAGGTAGTAGATTCACTTCCACTTCTTTGGTATCCTTGAGTTATCCATTCTTTGGACATGACTGGCCCAACGTAAACGCAGTAACTTGACATGGGCCGAAAGTTTACACTCTTTGTATAAGTCATACAATTCGTGATTGTAGCGTATTCTTCATGCATTGTCTTTATTGATTGGGCCGTATATCCTTCGGAGAACCTTCCTTTCAAATATATCCATCTTGTCGGCGGATTTCTGGAAGATACTCCATCCTTCACATCCATACGTGGCTACTGTATGTATGATGGTTTTGTAGATTCTAATTTTGGTTTTTCTGTGGATGTCTCTGAATTTCATTACTGGCAGTAGTGAGAAGTATGTTCTGTTTATGGCGTTGATTCTTCTTTGTACGTATATTGTTTCATGGTTGTCTTCGCTGATTGTGGACCCCAAGATAGTTAAATTTGTTTAACCGATCGAAGTTATATTCTCCCCACGTGGTGTTGTGATTTCTTTTTCTTCTTTCCACCCTTGACTGAATTAGAATCTTACACTATTGTCGGCTCCCTCTTCTAATTCCGAGAATATTTCTTTAAGGTATCACAGTGATCTAGCAAGGTAGTTTATATCGTCGGCATATCCTTCCAATTGTTTTGATTTGTTAAGCAGGGTTGCGATCGCATCAATATTTACTTTGCGAATTACTCCTTCTAGGCAGAGATTAAATAGCATGGGTGCCTGCCAGCCCATCGCCTTGCTTGACTGGGAAGGACTCTGTCAATTCTCCTTGTATTCTGACTGTACACCTTGAGTTTTCCATTGTCATTTTTGTTAATTTTTCTAGCTTTAGGAGGATGTTTAGGTCCAGCATTGCGGCATACATGTTTTCCCTGTCAGTATCGTCTGTATCTTCTTCGTCATATTCCATGCTCTCTGGTTGGGCCTATTATGCTTCTGAGAATTTTTCTCTCAAACCTGTTTAATTGTTCCTCTATGTCCAGGGTCGCAGTCCAAGTCTCGCTAGCATAGCACAGTCTGGTCGTATTACTGTTTTTAAGAGTGAGAGTTTCGTTTTCTTGTGCATAAATCTTGAGTGCAGGATTTACTTTTGGGCATAAAAGGCTCTATTAGCCAGTAGTATTGGTTTAGTTATTTCTTCTTTTTCTTTTTGTTCTTTTTGTTCCTTTTGCAATTGTAGACCCAAGGTAGACTGTTTTATCGACTACTTCTAGGCTATGTTTGTTGATAGTTATATTTCTTCCCATTCTAAATGGTCCTGCTCTGGATTGTTGCATCACCTTCTTTTTTCTTCATTTATCTTCAGGCCTATGTCTTTTGCGGCCTCTTTTAATTCGACATAAGCATCCGCATAACCAAGTAGTTGTACCGACTGTGTAGCTATTAATGCCAGGCCAATCCATCTCCTTGTCGTACTTCGAACTTTTCTGTTATAACATTTTGAATCCTTACTTTCGCCAGTGAGCTATTTGTTGCGCATTTGATGCCAGCTTTGAGGGGACTCCTAGTTCCGATAAGATCTAGTATAGCCTTTCTCTGTTTATTGAGTCATATACCTGTTGAAAGTCGACAAATATCTGGTATATATTTACATTCCTTTCCCAGGTGTGTTTTAAAATTAAGCCTGCGGTCGATAATCCTTCCCAGGTACCTTAAGGCGAGCTGTGAGTGAATGATCTGTTCCCATTCTTACTGGCTTTTCATTTCAGGTCGCTGATCACCGCAGTTACAGCTTTGTATTAGGCATGATACCTTGTGATCCACCGGAACCGGAGAGGTCCTAAGACACCACATGTTGTTCTGTAGACCGTCGGCTTATCTGCCAAATCATAATGAAGTGACCTACCTTCTTTCATTTTTAGGAAAGGCTGCTACCAAATAACAGTTTCGGAGGAAGAATTGTGTTTGTCTGACTACTCACCCGGGCCCAACACGCTCCGTCGGCACTGCCTGCAAGGTAATGTGGCGAGCCTGACTCTACTTTATCCCCTATTTGCTCTTTCGGTATTGACTTATATTTCACCATGACAAGACAGGCTTAAAGCTTATAATACAATCTATCAGGAAGCAGTAGGTATGTTAGATTACCTGTCGTACAAACCCTATTGTTGCTAGTTTTGGGTACAAACCCTATTGATTTTATTGTTGGGTACAAATCTATTGTTAATTCTTTTTATATTTGGAATGTGTTTATGCACTGTTGTCAACAATTACCTCACAATCAAGTAACAAATTGATTACAAATACATAATTTAAATATATTTTCAGTTGAAGGTGAACACAGATTTGGTTATTCACCATCAGAACAACGAAGATGGACCAAGAAACATTCACACTGTTCTGGCAAATATCAATCTCCTATAGCAATTTCAGCTAGCAAGGTTAAATCAAATGATTAACACAAGAATCAAAATTTATAAATATAATTTCCTAGGCAATTCCTTTGGCAATGCCAGCTATCGAAATGATTGGATATCACAATCCCTTACCAGGTCCGTTAAGAATGGAAAATAGTGGACATTCAGGTAATTTTTTTTTATTATTAAACTTTCCAAAATTCTAATAGTTCTTTGTAGTTGGTATTGCAGTGCCTAAACTGTCTCCAGAAGAACAAGAAATGGGTTCTTTTTTACCTTATATTAAAGGGGGGAAACTTGAAGACGAATACGAACTAGAAACACTTCATTTTCATTGGGGTGACAAGAATAGCCGTGGTTCAGAACATGTTATGAATGATATTCGTTACACAATGGAAATGCATATAATTCATAGAAATAGAAAATATGCAAATCTCAAGGAAGCTTTATCAAATACTGATGGATTAGCTGTTTTAGCATTCTTTTTTAGAGTAAATTTGTATTTTGAAAAAAAAAAAACACAATTATACATCGCATGCTTTAGGTTAAAGAAGACGCAGCTGATATTGGGCATATAACACGATACCTGAGTGAAGTAAGGAATCCTGGTGATGAAGTTTTATTAAATTATACATTTAGTCTTAAATCGATGTTGGGTCAAATTGATTTGGACCTATTCTACATGTATAGAGGTAAGCATAGTATTACTTTAACGGTTGAGACTTGCCACTTTGTATATTTCTTAGGTGCTTGAGCAGATAGTAGTATTTTTCCAGTCATACTTAGTTACTTAATGCTTCTTTAACCCCTCATGGGAAACAGTTGCCCACCAGCTGACTTTGTTTTGCGCGACAGCTCTCAGCTCAGGGTTCTCTTCCACGCTGTTCTAGGTCTTCCGACTCGACGGGATCCTTGCGGATTCCAGTCAAAGGCCTGTTTGGCTAGATTAGCGTTTTTGCCTCACCCACCCTATCCGATGGGGTAAAATTTACAGATCCGGTCCTCCTGGCAGTTGGGTTGGACGTTGGGCTAAGTACCGGACACAGTAAAAACACATCAGTTAAGACACCCGAAGCAAAGCCTCGGAACGGACGGGAAACAGCAACGGGCGGCAACGACTACGGCAACAGCACCTGGAAATTATTTGCGGAACATGGACACGCGAAGTCTATACAGAACTGCAGCAGTTAAATCACTATTAGACGAAGTGAGCAGACTTAAAATAAAATTACTCGCGTTACAAGAGATCAGATGGATAGGAGACGGGAGAATGGACCTTGGCAACTACACGATATTCTACAGCTGCGGAAGGGAGCATCACTTAGGAACAGGCTTTGTAGTACACAAGTCAATTATAGATAATGTTATAGGGTTCAAGCCAATCAGTGAACGGTTATGCTCAATAAGACTCCGAAAGTATAGTTCTTCACGCTCTCAATCATAAACGTACATACGGAGACGGAGGACAAAGCAGACACGACAAAGAGCACTTTCTATTATAAACTTGAACACGCATATGGCACGGCCCCTTCCAACGATATCAAGATGGTGATAGGTGACCTGAACGCCAAAATTAGAAGAGGGAACTGGCACAGACCGACCATTGGAAAGGAAAGTAAGTCTCTTCGAAACATCAAACGATAATGGACAATGTGTTATTGATTTTGCAATGAGCAAAAATATAATCGTTAGCTCAACATATTTCCCAAGAAAGGACATCACAAATACACATGGCAATCCCCCAGCGAAAGATACCAAATAGACCATAATCCCATAGACAGAAGGCAGGTTCCAGTATCCTCCAAGTAAGATCCTGCAGAGGTGCGAATTGTGAATCGGACCACTTCCTAAAGCTAGATTTAGATGTCGGCTGTCTACCCAAGAAAAAAAACTAAAGAAACGAAGGAAACTCTGTGATTGGTACGACGAGGAATGCAAAGCAGCTATAGAGACTAGAAATAAAAATAGAAAAATATACATAGAGAGACCGACGAGGAGCAAGACATTGAAATACGATGAAACAAGAAGAACCACAAAAAACATCTGCAGGAAGAATAAAAGACAATTCCCCAACAATTAGATCCTAAGGGCACAGGAAAACTTTGCGCAAAACAAAACACGGGAAGCCTACAAGGAAGTAAACTTCTTCAAAAAAGCCTTCAAACCCTCCTCCGGTATGTGTAGAACAAAAGAAGGCACTATAGTTACAGGCAGCAAAGATGTAAAGAAACGGTGTAAGGAATTTTTAGCGAGCTGCTGAACGCAAATGAAAGCACCAGACATTATATCAGATTTCCGTCTACAACATAACGATGACACCAGAGAAACAAATGTACCAACCCTGGAAGAATTACAAAGTGCCATACAATCCTTAAAACCAACAAATCTCCAGGAATTGATAAAATCCCAGCAGAGTTGATCAAACAAGAAGGCGAATCGCTTTCAGCAGCTATATATAAATTACTATGTTGCATATAGAGGAACGAAAAAATGCCTGAAGATTGGGAACAAAGCATTATCTGCCCAATACACAAGAAAAGGGGGCAGATTTAGCTGTGGAAACTATAGGGGCATAACTCTTTTAAGCACAGTACATAAAATAAGGACTAATATAATTAAGGCCAGACTGGAACCTTATGCAGAAGCCTCAATAAGTGAATACCTGAATACAGAAGCAACAGATCAACTATTTTGAATAAGGTGAATCCTCCGAAAATGCTGGGAATGCAACAACGACGTGTATCAACTTTTTATCGACTTCAAACAAGCATACGACAGCATCGACAGGGAAAACATGTATTGGACAATGCTGGACCTAAACATCCTCCTAAAGCTAGTAAAATTAACAAAAATAACAATGGAAAACGCAAGGTGTACAGTCAGAATACAAGGAGAATTGATAGAGTCCTTCCCAGTCAAGCAAGGCGATGGGCTGGCAGGCACCCATGCTATTTAAGCTCTGTCTAGAAGGAGTAATTCGCTTAGTAAACATTGATGCGAACACAACCCTGCGATATAAACTGCCTTGCTGATCACTGTCATACCTTAGAGAAATATTCTCAGAATTAGAAGAAACTAACCAAACATATAGGGCTGCAAATAAATGCAAAGAAGAGCAATATTCTAATTCAGTCAAGAGTGGAAAGAAGAAAAAGAAACCACAACACCACTTGAGGGTAACATAACTTTGAACAGGTAATTTAACTACCTGGGGTCCACAGCCAGTGAAGACAACGATGAAACGATAGGCGTACAAAGAAAAATAAACGCCGCAAACAGAACATACTTCTCACTACTGCCAGTAATGAAATCCAGAGACATCCACAGAAAAACCAAAATTAGAATCTACAAAACCATCATACGTACAGTAGCTACGTATGGATGTGAAGCATGGAGAATCTCCCAGAAATTCACCGACAAGATGGATATATTTGAGAGGAAGGATTATCCGAAGGATATACGCTTCATTCAATGAAGACAATGCATAGAGAATACGCTACAATCACGAATTGTACGACTTATACAAAGAGTGTAAACTTTCGGCCCATGTCAAGTTACTGCGTTTACGTTGGGCCAGTCATGTCCAAAGAATGGATGACTCAAGGATACCAAAGAAGCCGTGTATCTACTACCAGATGGCAAAAGACCAGTTGGGAGACTACGGTCAATGTGGGAAGACAATGTTAAAGCCGATGCAGCAAAACTGCTCAACACAAGAAACTGGAGATAAGCTGCGGAGCAGAAAGACGTCTGGAGAAACAAGCTGATGGAGGCCAAGTCTCGAATTGGGCTGTAGGGCCATCGAAGAAGAAGAACTTTTATTCAACGGCCTTTAATTTTGAAGCTATAAGCAATTTTAATACTGCGTAGATTGCTACCTTATTCCTAAAAATATCTCCCAGGGTTACAAAAGTACAGCGGCTGAACCTTTACGATCTCCTACGATCCAAAACCTAGGTTAAGTTAGGTAGAAATGGCTGCCCCCACTAGGGAGCCCACTTAGGCACACCATTAGGCCCATTGTGATGCCATTCTAGTATTGGGACAAAGTTCAGGCCATTTCAAACCATTTTGAGCTTTTCATAAAACGACAGAGGTTAGGAGCATCAGTATTTTGCAGCTCGCTCAATCCATCAAGGAAGGTCCCTTTTTCCTTGCGAGGGAGGGACATGTACAGAGAAGATGGGAGACAGTTTCTTCCTCTTCTTCATTACCACAACTTCTGCATAAGTCGTTGTGAGGAAGTCCTAATCTTTCGGCGTGCCAGTCAGCACCTTTACTACATGGCTTGTCTCCTCTCAATTGAACAAGAGATTTTAAACGCTTTGCATCCAAAGTTGGCCACATTGCATGAAGGGTGCGGCACACCTACCACCCTGTATAAAAGTAATCACTTAGAAATTTTTATATTTTGACGGAATTGATTTTTGATTTTTAAAATTTTGTAAATATTAAAAAAAAACAAAAATTTTTAAAGTTTTAAATTGTTGATATAGTATGAAATAAAATATTTCACTTTCAGGCTCATTAACGACACCGCCATGTTCTGAGGCAGTAACATGGATTCTGTTTCCTGACAGTCTTACAATTTCCTTAGCACAAGTTTGTACTATTTAAATTTGCATAAAAAACATAAAAGAAATTCATTATAATTAAAAATTTCATTTAGATTTCAAAATTTCGACACGTACATTCATCGAATGATGAAAATGTTCTCGTAGATAATTTCAGGAAATTGCAAAATATTGGCAATCGACGAATATTCCTAAGAAGAGTCAATCCGCGATATCAACCAATTGAAGATCCTGAAGTTCATTACTCGAAATGGAGTTGGCTGTCATAATATTGTAATTTTAATAACGATGATAAACGATGTAAAAATTACATTAATTTTTAATATCGTCTGTTTCGTTTTGGTTTTGTAGAAGTTATTGATAATAATTAACATTGATAATTTGTTGATATAAATTTTTGTACCATAAATCCGAAATGGTAAGGTTACATAAATAAAGTTAGAGCTAGTCAATAATGCCTATTTGAAAACAAAATGCTCGCGTACTTTTTATTCACATCGGAATTAGGTGAACAATTTATTTATATATAGTTACAGCAAGGTTATGTTGTAATAATTGATCATCATCATCATATAGTACAAGTGTTCACAACATATTGATGTATTTTACATTGTCTTGAATGGCTTCTAGCAATTTATCAAATTTCAATTTTATAGGTACTATTAAAGTTTATCTTGTAGTTTCTCTTGTTTTAACTGAAATTCACTTGCAAGAGAAACACAAAATTATAAAATTCAATCATTTCTAATATAAAAATGAAATGTCTCGTTAAAGTCTAGTTATAGAAAATATAATAAAAAATAATGTAAAAACCGATTTCTTTATTAATATCTTTACATGGTTAAATCCGGAAACTCCCTCCTCTTATGTCTCCCTTTCGGACGTTACAATCCATCGAAACGGTCATTTCTGGTCGCTCTGGAGGTGGCGTTGCTGTGTATGTCTCTTCTGTGCTTTCCTCTAAAGTGTTTTGTAAATCTAGAGATTCTCCAATTGAATTTATTGCTGTGGAATTAAAAGGTGCTGTCGTAAGTGTATACTCTCCTCCCACTATATTTGACCCTGTGGTTGCTGCTGAATTCCATACTACATTCCAGCTGCTTCTTAGTGCTGTTTCTTCCCTACCTTGGTATGACAAGTATATCTCTACCTCTGTCAACGATAAGCTTGCTATCTTGTCCTTCATTCAATCATTGTACGACCAATGTTTACCGCTTATTATCCGTAGACTCAAAAATTCTTCTCGTTGTCCACGATTTTCACGCGAGATTCGGGATCTGATAAATCCAGCGCGAGTCTATGTACCGGCGTTACCGTAGAACACTTAATTGAGTACAAAGTGCTTCGCAATCACATCAACCTCAAAGTCAAAGCTGCTAAACGTGAGTTATTTGCTCGCAAGCTTAATCCTAACCTAGATCCGAAACGACTTTGGTCTAACTTTCGCTCACTTGGTGTTTATCCTTCCGTATCTGAGCCCTTTGATGTTGAGCACATCAACTCATCATTCATCCTCTCTCCCCCGAGATATGATCGTCTCTCTTTCTCTAATGCCTCCTATTCTGACTCGCTCAGTCCTGGTAGCTTTTTCTTCCGCTGTGTTGATTCTTTAAAGCCGCGTCTCCACCAACCGAACATGTTTGCCGAACAGTGTTCGCGAACATACAAACGGACAAACATTCCACATTTGGTTCCCAAACATGTTCGGCGAACATTTTCAATAGCTCACAAATCAATGTTCGCTACAACACTGAACAATGTTCGGCGGACATCACAAATGTCTGTCGCACACTGTTCGGCAAACATGTTCGGTTGGTTTTTTTTTTTTATGTGGTAGACTAGAGGCTTAGGGAAAGCCCCTTTGTACTGTTCGACAATCTATTTTTTTCGTATAGAATGTCGAACATAAGCCGGAAGATAGAGAGTAGGAAGAGAGAGACAGAGAAGTAGGAAGGAGCTGCCACAACCTAGCCGCGCTATATATATATATTTTTTTTGTTCCACCTACTTCTAACCATTTCGCGACTCTGGCATCGGGGCATTTGAGAAACAGCTCGCTGGAGTGTTATGCCTCCTGAAACTAGTTGAATCTCATCCAACCGATGACATGCGCTTGGTGGAGCGGGGGGACTAGCCAAGACTATGACAGGAGGAATCAGGAATGTAAAGAGGGGAGAAGAAAGAAGGGAAGTTATGTAGGTGGAGACGCGGTTTTAGAAGTTCTTGAATCTCGTCGATATAAATAATATCTTATCTCGAATCAGTGAATGGAGCTCTAATAATTTCCTCAAACTTAATCCAATTAAATCCCAAGTACTGGTATAAGCCAGCGTCATATATCCTCTGAATATACCCCTAATCTATTAGTAGGTGATGTTTCTATTCCTGTCATTGATTGTGTCAAGAGCCTTGGGATATTTATTAACTGCTTTCCTGTTGTTATCATGTTTCCTTCGTGCTGTCTAAGATATACATATGGTACCTCGCGAAAACTGTGGCTTTTCGCGGATCTGCTATCACCGTGCCAAGCTTGTGAAATACCTTATTTTCTCTATTGCGCCCTTGTTTATATGTATGTATGTCTCTTGGTTCGTCCTGTCATCAACGGTGTAGGCGGGCGTTGAGTGAAGGGGTTGGATGGTCGATGTGTAAGGGGTCAAGGGGGGGGGGGGGGGTTGTTTGGGGTAGCGGTTAGCTGGACTATAAAAATAAATTGTATTACATTTAGAAATTAGTTATATCCCCATAGCCCTTTAGGGAGGTTTTTGGGGGTGAAGGAGGGTTGATGGGGCTTTGTGTCCGTTGAGACTTTTGATCTAGATGTTGAGAACTACAAACCTGCAAAATCTCAAGAAAATTAGCCGAAAGCAATTTTCCATAGAAAAAAGGGCGGGGTCTTTTTTCAATATTTTCTGTCACTGGGGGGACTTTTAGGGGTTGAAGCCACCCCTATATGTATATGAACCTCGGAATCGTGATCAGCAACCCCGAGAAACGACTTCCGAGGCAAAATAATGCATTTCAAATATTTCCTCAAATATTCCCTAATTTTACAAACATTTTCAGTACTGCAATTCATGGGTGTGCTTTGGAAGAGTAAAACCACCCTAATTTATTCATTTTTCGAGATAATGTAAGAGTTGGGGGTGATGAATGTTCCTGAAGGTCTACAGAATACGGGAAAAAAAGAATTTTTGAAATCAGTGCTGTTCCACCACTTCTCCAGTTGTTCCGGCTTATTCACCGGGCTATTTATTCATTTAATGGTTAATTCGGCATATTTAGTCGTATTAACACCTGAAAAATTAGTGGCATTTGTAAGTACTTAAATTGAAGTGGCATTTGTAAGTACTTAAAACAAAATTAAATATGCCACGATTATTTAATAATGGATATGTTGATGACAGATATACGTTACATTACTAATAAAAGTGGAAGTCATTAGTATTATATAATTATTTTTTTTTTAGACAGTAGCTGAAAGATTTCTTGGTTGTTTTTATGTAATAGTGCCAATATTAGTAGCTATTGGAGGTCTAAGTGTACACATTATGACAACATCGAATGTATGCTTTGTTGGGGCTAGAAATGGTCACATGCCAAAGCTTCTGGCTAATGAATATAATTAAATTTACGCCATTGCCGTCATTGTTTTTCTTGGTAATAAAAAATATTCTTTTTTTTGTTTCTGAGATAATTACTATTATATGCCTTTATTCATTCAACAGTGTACCATTCCTTTAACAATGCTAAGCGTTAGTGATTTTTATGTACATACTTATAACATACAGTCGTATTGTGGAAACACTACATTGAAAAGCAGTGCAGTGTAGCACTGCGCAGTATGCTGCAGTGGTTTATTAGAGAACGCGTGGTAAAACACATTGTATAAGCAGTGTTTTGACACTGACTGTTCATTGTAATTTTTTTGTAGCCTCTCTGAATTTTGTTGCATAGAAAGTCCTTATTTCTCACTAATTCTAGTAATTTTTCGTCATCCATTTTGACAACAATAGCAATGACTTCATATCAAGTTTTTTAGAAATTGACATGCAGTGCGAAGCAGTTTTTTAGAAATTAGCCTAAGACAAGGCAGTGCAGTGCGGTGTAGTTCAAGGCAGTGTAGTTAATGTGAGTTCCCACATTCAAGGAGTCTAAATTTCACTACACAATGCACTGCACTGCTTTTCAATGTAGTTCAGACTTTAATAGTAATTTATTGTAAAATTTGTTTTCCGTTTGTTTTTGATTCACTTCAATTCTGGACTTCTTTCGGGAAAGATAATTATATATTATATTCATTAAATAAAATCATTAAAAATGTAGCAACCAAAAGTTGAACAACTGTTTCGGGCAATTTAGCTTCAATAGAAAAGAGGTCGGACTACATAATTAGTCACATTTAGAGTCATTATAGTGTTACCGGATGGTCTAGAAAACATTGCAATTTATAAATTAATTTTGATTTTTACATTAAAGTACTTACACCAATATCACTAAAACAATGCACAAGTAAAGAAAAGCTAGTCGAGGTCCCAAACTTTCTAAAAGATATGCATAATCACCTCCAAATTTAGGAATTCAAGGTAACTTACAGCACCAAAGAATGCAATCAAGCCACATGATGACCATATCATAAGTGTAGGAGCTGCTGCTCCAAGAATACCTTTTGCTGATACACAAATCCCTGTACCAATCATGGAACCAAGAATAACAACACAGCATTCCAGTAGACCACGGCGTATTTTAAAGCGAATTCTTTCATCATTTTCTCCATTCTAAGCTTAATTGTTAAAATTATGATACCCTTGAAAATATTTAAAGAAGCTCGTTCGTTTTGAACAGTTGTTCAAACAGAGCAGATGCGGTCATTGTCCATGATATAATTTGCAGCTGATGTGGACATAGTCTGAAATTATAAAAAATACCAATGGACTTCCAAGTTGCTTGTGATGAATATATATCACACTTTAATTAACTAATTTAACTAATTGACATTTTGGTTCGTTTCCAGGGCTTTTATGCAAAATAAATTCGTATTTTGTATATAAAATGTATCCACTGTTTTTTAATATTCAATTCTCATTTCTTCAACTTCTTGTTGAAAATAGATCAAACAACAAACTTTCTTCAAAGCCCGAATTTACACAATAGTGTACTCAAATTAGGAAAAATTAAAGCAATTTTTCCCACAGCTATGAGACCGGTGCCAAGTGAAGGATTTGGGTTGTCTAAACTTGATTTTCGCAACCCATAGGTGGTTTTTGAAAAAAAAAACGAATTTTAGAGTTTTTCGCCTTTTTCTCTATTTTAAGGGAAAACTGTCTATTTTGGTTCAAATATAAAAAGAGCAAAGTTGTATTTTCTACAAATTTTGTCTTCACTGTTTTTCGAATTCCGTATTGTTTCGCCACTAGAGGCCCTTTTGCTGCTCTTTTTCAGATTCTATTGATACACTGCAACAAACGGTTTGTCGTTACCCCCATTGGTTGTGGCTATTCAGCATTTACTCAAGCACCCCCAGACTCCAATTCTACCATATTCTTTTCTATTTTTCAAATCAGCTTAGACTTACACAAGCTCAGGTGTCACCCTTTGTACTACCAGTCTGCCATGTCGTACACGTCATGATCAGATGTCTGGTAGCAAGCTTAGTTCGAAGGATAGAGCAAGGATAAGACAGATTAAAGGTAGTCTGCATGAGGAGATGGAGATCAACCTTGCGTTTGATCTCTTGGATGTTGTGTGTTCGGGAATACTGGCTGTGGGAGGTTGTTCCACAGTCGAGTTGTTCTCGAAAAGAACGAATTTCTAAACTGATGTTTGCGTGAAAATAAAGGCTGTAGACAGTGAGGATGAGCCGAAAGGGCTAGTCTTGTGTTGCGGTAAAAACATTGCTTTGGAGGCAGGAGGCTATACATATGTCTATTTCGGTGAAACCGTCGTTGTGGTAGAATTTAACTAGAAACGCTACATTCCTGTGGAACAGGAATCGAATAAATTGTGGAGTAAATGGCGCCTTCGCCAATGAGTTAGAGGACGCGGTTGTACACCTCCACGCTAAGGTGGTACTCGGAGCCCCTACCCAGAGATACGAGTTGAATTCGATCCAGGGCCGAATTTAGAATTTTTAGATTATTGCCCTGGCCGACGCCTGAAGGAGGAAAGCGTTGTGATTCTTGTTTAGCGATTTGGAATATGTGATTACTTCAACGCAGATTGACATTGAGAGATGGCTGTGCCATCAGTTTTAGACTGTCCGCTAAATTGGGAGGAATTGAGGAGCGCGTTTTCACGGTTCACCATTCTTGAGACCCCAATCTAGCATCAGATTTATATCCCTATTGATTGACATAAGCGCTTGTCTTGTTTTACGCTATACGAGTAACGCAGAGCACTGTTCAACAAAGCTGTTGGGTGGGATTGAGAGGAGACCATTTATAAAAACTAGGAAGAGAGCTGGTGATAAAAGTGAGCCGTGGGGAACACCTGCAGAGATGGTGTAGGGTCTAAATTCGACGCCGCCCAATACTACATTGATTGAGCGCTCAGAAAGGAAACTCAATCCAATTTTTTAGAAGAAAGTCAATACCAATAGATTGGAGTTTAGTTAATAGAGCGGGGTGCTATACTAAAGGCCTTGAAGATATCGAGAGCAACCAGGCCGGATTCACCAAAACGATAAATGCTTTGATAGAGCTGCTCAGTTAGGCATACAAGGAGGTCTTTTAGATCTAAAGCAGTACTGCTTGTCGTCCAATATTTGGTTGCATTCAAGATATTCCATACGCGTTCTGTTTATTATTGCCTCCATGATTTTGGAGAGTATAGAAGTTATTGCTATTGGGCGCTAGTTAGAAGGGTCGCTAGAGTCACCCATTTCGGTATAAGGTGAACCTATTGAAGTCGAGGTCCTTGAGGCACTTGTACACTTCACGAGTCCTGAAGACAACTCTGCCTATTGAGTGAGAGAAGCACTCGACAGTATCGGGCAAGAAAGAATTTGTGGCAAACAGAGATGTGAGTAAGTTGGTTCTGAATTTGCTTTCTGTTAGCACCTTCTCATCATGAATCAAAGAAGGAGTCGATGATGTGGTGGAATTTTCTCTGATGGAAGTTACCAAGGACCAGAAGTTTTTTCTGCCAGCAGTGGTGTTAATGAGATCACCTCTTAATCAGCCATCAAAGGATGCTTTGATTTGTCTGATGGTGGTTTTGCAGGCGTTTCTCAACCTGATGTACTCGCGTCGAGATGATTCACTCAGGGAATGCCTGTACTATATAGGCGGTTTCTTTGGCTTTGATTACGTTCATAAAGTAGTTAGCTAGTATGATAGATCAATTCCTCTATAGCAGAGGTCCCTGAGTCTTCTTCTCAGCGTGCATATTGTAACGGAAAATTGGTGGGTATAATACAATGAACCTCTAGATGCGTACATGAGACTACAGAAAGCGATCTACTTGGGAGCAGTTTAACATCATGCAGCAAAACCAAAAAGACTTGGCTGATTACAGTAAGCAGAAATTGCAAAAAAACAACTAAGTTCTTTGCAGTGACCAGGCTCTAGCTAAGATCAGAGAACATGCACTTGAAAACCGTTTCCACTACCCCCCTTACATATTTTCCACTGTTTCGTATGATTCACTTTGTCCGATTCATACAAAAATCGAAATAGATATTATTGATTTTCTTGTAATCAAAACATTTCTCATTGTGTTAATTGTGATCAAAACTTTGTGGTTAATAAATATTATAATAAGTCCGATTAGCTTAACTTCACGTTCCTTTTCAAAATTAAAAGTTATAACAAAAATTGTGAGCTAACACAAAATAAGTAAATTTTCGCAAGTAAGTGATAATTTCTATTGCAACTTGAGATAAATTTTTTGGTAAATACTTGTTCGTTATTTTGGTATTCATTAATTATCTAGAGTCAAACAAAAAGTGATGATTTTTTTATTTTATTTATGAATAATATTAACGTAATCACTTAGACTTTCGATTTCTTTGTAGAATTTGCACTATTCATGATTTAAGTATCTCCTAGCTTGATCTCAACTATTTAATGTAATATTAAAAAAAATAATTCCAGATAAATAAAAGATGTGGATATAAAAACTTAACATTTAGTGTAGATATATCTGTATGTACAATTTTTATTTATTTAAAATAAAAAAATATTTACATAGTTTATAATTCCGGATAATGAAAATTAGTTTTAAATCGCTGAACACTGCGAACAATATACAAATACGAATCGTTCTGGTACGGTGGATTATAATTATATCAATCAACCCTAAAAATATATTTAAATGTAATTCTTTCTTTTCTAGTTTAATTAAACTCGTTTTAGAAACTACATATACATAGTTACAAAAGCTCTGAGAGCGTTTTGATTAACAGACTCCATACTGTAAAACTTGAGCAGGAATTATCCGCCGTACATTTGTCCCTTACACGACGGTAAATTGTACTGACTTCTCAATTTACTGAAATATGCCACTCCAAAAATGTCCTGCTACCAAAGCCTTCTACATTTACAAGCCATGCACAACAAAATTTCACACTCGCATTCAAAGGTGCATGGGACTTCAATTTTGCTGTCAGACTGTGTGGAGTGCGGTTATGTACGTTTATTGGGAATAAATTATTGGGGATAAAATCTTCTTTAAACCAAATAAAAACAAAAATTATGGACATTAATTGTAACATTTATTAACTACATATTATAAAGTTGTGATAATAATGTAAATAATAAATGTAACGTAAATAATGCAATGTATAAATGTAATAAACGAAAATTTTGCTTTTATCTTTATAAAAAAACTATTATTTTTAACAAAAAATCCCGGCACTTTCATTAATAGAAAACTTTCCGCGGCACGAAACACTTGTTTTCCTCGTTATCAAAGGGATTTTGATATTTTTTTCTTCATTGCCAACATAAACCCCGTAAATCTTATTAATAACACTATTTATTTAAATTGCAAATTTATGACAGGTAAATTGGGTACTTTTTGCATTATTGTACGTTTTTTACATTGATGGAATAGCTCTTATTTTCAATAAAATCACACTCGAAACAGCACTTTCCGCGGAACGAAAACTTCTTTCCCTTTGATTTTAATGGGACTTCGATATTTCACGAATTTAAGTTGGGACTTCATACAACCACACACACACACCTACAGCATGGCTTGTAAATATAGAAGGCTTTGCCTGCTACTCTTGGTATGAGCGTGTATACCTACACCCAAAGATCATAAATAGCTCCACTGCCTGTTATTGACCTTGGCGTCATGCAACATCGTCTTTCACGATTGTCGGTCCCTGTTTTGAAGTCTCCAATTTCTTATACCTATGGTTCATAAATCTTCTTTTATGCTTATGTATATCCCTGCACCCAAACCACGAATATCAAGGGACATAGGAACACATTTTAACCCTTTCAGTTCATTTGTTTCATTGACATCAGAATGTCATCAGACATTCAATAAAATCCTTTGTTCGACTACACGGCTAATATGTACATTCAGGGGTGATTTCCTCGATATATTTGAAAAAATTGTTCTAGAGAGGGAGCTATCTGCACTATCCACTAACATACAACGTTTTTACGAAACACATACTACGTATTCATGAGTAGAGGTTGAGTTGAATTTTCGACTCGCGGCATAAATCACAAACAAAACACAGAGATGCTGCTGTCAGCTAAATTCAACTACTCGCGCCTATATGCATAACTTCAACGATTCGCGTCTACATGTTCGTGGAATTGGGTTCAACCTGAGTTCAACTCATCATGTATACGTACTAGCAGAAACTTGAGTAACTCCATTTAGAATTCACAGTGCCCGAAATTGATTTAAGTTCACCCAACACTTCTATGTTTCAGAGCGTTTTCCTCAGCCCCATTTTGTTGTGGAAACCTGAATTTTAACATATGTAGTTGCCTTTCTAGGGGTTGCAAATAAGTGGTAAAAAAATTATATCGCTAGCTCTCTTAATAACGGTAAAATGCATACCGGAAGTAAAAGCATTTCAATATGAAGCATTTTTAGTGCGAAATTGATTTAAGTTCAGTAAAAAATATAAAGAAAAAAGGGTTCTTATTGCTATAAATTAACTTTATTTAGTAATTGGTCGATCATCCATTGTTTTTATGACTGGAAAAGTTGGACGCTCTGAAACATAGAAGTGTTGGGTGAACTTAAATCAATTTCGGGCACTGTATGTACTCGTAGGTTAAAAGATGAGAAAAATCCCAAATATACCTTGGTTTTTTAAGCATTTTGCAATTTACAATGTTTTTTTGTGACCCGAGTAAAAATAAAAGATGGCCCTAAAGCTTTTAAGAGGTACATATATGATGGCCGGAGAGTTTTTAACTATTTTTAACGGGAGCACATACGGACCCAGGACGACGCCGGATAATAATCTCTCACGTGGACCAGCTCACTTATATAATCACATATGTCCTGCCTAATGGATCACCTGTAGAACGTTTCCTCAAGTTTATTTTAAACATCGGCCACAAATCACACAAAAGACAAACAGTGTTACTTCAACTTTAACAGAATTTGGAATTGACATTTCAAACTGCCGTTGCAATCTGCGTACAGTGCGTACATGTCAGACATAAAACGGCCTACAAGCCGGAAATTTCTACCTTTGCCGACTAAGTTCCCTGCTCAGCAAATTCGCCCAATTTTGTGAAGGTGCAGCTGAAAGCAGCAAGAAGCATGCTCGTTAATTTCTCTACTGCAAGAGTTGTACAATTTCTTTGCAGCAACTCTTCGTTGGGAACTCCTTCAAGTCCATTAGTCAAAAATCTATCAACGACTCGTTGATCAACTCGTGCGGATGTATGCAAAAGTTTATGCGAATTGTGGAATGAAATCCTTAGAGCGTCAGTTCCATCGAAAATGACCCACAACAGAAGAGAACCCTTTTATACGAAGCAAGAGGTATTCCTTTGAAACTGGAAAGTCTTGAAACGGCCTTCATGGCTTTGGGGATTTTGACTGGATGAAAACATCATAAAACAAAACTCCCATTAATTGCTTTTGTTAATTTATTATATTAAGTACTCATTTAAAAAAATACTAAATGTAAGTCACTTTTAAATACAACATGAAAAAAATCTTATTTTAACTCTAAGCTTAAAACGACAAACAAAAAAAAATCCAAAAGAAAAAACTTTTGCAGAAAAAAGAGAGCGTTTGTCAATAGTGATGAATACTCAATTAATGAAAAAAATCATAAATAAATTAAGTTATAAAAAAATCTAATGATGATACTAAATATTCAATGATGTTCTTTGGTTCAGTCTTGTTCTTCTTTGGCAGACATAAAGATTTTTTGGCACGTAAAAGTCACTTTGCCTGAAATGAATTGTTACTTAAAACGTTATTCTCAATAGAAATATAATCCTTACCAATTATATTTTGCAGCCAGACAGGTTTGCTTTCCCAAACAACACCAGCATAGTAAAAAGGCACTCCTATAGCAGTAATAAGTATACCCATTCCAACCTCATATGGTGCCACATAGCATGGCACAACGATTAGAAATGCGCAGACAACAACAAACACTATTGGGATCCATAGTGGCACCTGTGAATAAAGTATAGGATGAAGGAAGGAATATTGGCATTAAATAAGAATCTTACTTTAATTGGTCTTTCCATGTCAGGTCTCGTATATCTAAAATATAAGACACCACCTACTGAAAGCATAATGAAAAATGACTCCACTATACTGCTATAGGTTATAAGAACATATACATCACTTATAAGTAACATTACAATAGATAGAAGACACTGGAAATTAATAACAATAAAAATAAATATAAAGAAAAGTGAAGTTATAAAAAAAATAATTACCAAAAATATTAAAGATGGCGTTGGAGTAAATTTATTAACATGAATGTGTGAAAGAAGTGCTGGCATATGCCCGTTCCTAGCTCCTACAAAACACATTCTAGATGATGTCATAATGTGTACACTGAGGCCTCCAAAAGCTGATATTGCAACCATTGCTGGGATTATAAGAGACCACGTACCAAGGAGTTTAGTACCAAATGTCTGAAATTTAGAAAAAAAAAAATAGAAAAATCAGGCTCGGTGTATGACTTTTTTGCGCCCGGAGCAGTATGCCAAATTGCGTCCCCATCAGGTGTTCATTTTTTGATCGCTTTAAAGGACAATTGGGAAAAGACATAAACACTTTGTGGAGTTCCTTTAATATATCTGAATGAACGCAAACTTTCTCATTTGTTTTTTCTGATATTGCGCCCGGTGCAAATACACTAATTGCACTTATGAAAGCGCCGCCTTTGTGCAATCAAGATTCGCTTTGCGATCTTGTTTTTGTGCTAAGATTGCTAGCGTTTTTGACTTCACAAAACTCTCCCGCTAATGACGTTTAATCCTCCAGGATATTTTTCGGTGTTAGCAGCACTTCCCTGTTTCCAACACAAGCCTGGGCTCCGCAAATATATAGCGCTATACACTCGATTCTCCATAATTGAAGTCTCTATCCCGTTCGCAAAGCCTTCATATTATATTTCAAGGGATAATAGGTGGACACTGCATGTATTAGTTTCTGCTGTAGAATCTTGTATAGAAAAAGACAGTCCACCTTAACAGCTTTTCTGGACATATTAGGTGTTTTCAAGAACTTCATAAAAGAGGTGTGTCTCGCCGAATTAGGGATCTATAATAGTTGGGCTAGTGGGAATACAAATAAGAACTATGGCACCGTGCCAGCCAAAAAAGGATAGACGCCGAAATCAGGCGAACGAAATGGAATGGGATTGGCCACACCATTGGACACTCTGTGCAGTTCCTTTAATATATGACAACAAAGGCACGAGAAAACTTTGTCATTTTTGTGTTCAAGCATTAATTTTTTTATAATCTTAATTTCTGAAATTGCTCCCGGTGCAAGTGCACCATTTGCACCTATAAAAGCGCCGCCCCTGTCAATGGTAATAATGTAAAGGAGTTTATACTTACCACAGCAATAGCATCTGATGCAATTATTTGTTGAGGCGTTAACACGGCCAAATAAGACATATTAGCCAGCACATAAATAACGGTTACAAGAGGTAGAGAAATATAAATAGCACGAGGAAGATTCTTGTAAGGTTCCTTGAGTTCCTCCGTCATGAAATTCAGGTAATTCCATCCAGCATACGAAAATATTCCGGAATAGAAAGCTACTGATAATTTTCCAGGATCAGTTTCCGTATCCTCAAAGGGATTTTTAAAATTTTCAACGTTTCCTGGAATATAAAAATTATATGTGTATTGTTATGTAAACTTTAGAGGGAAAGTAGTACCTAATCCCATGTATACAACACCAATTATAATTATCATTACAAGTGCACCAATTTTAGTAAACATTATCACATTTTGCATTTTAGTGGTTGCCTTAACATTGTAACAATTAAGAAAAGTTAAAAAGCCTGAAATTTACCAATTACTGTAATATTATCTAGAATATATGTATGTGCATGTTGTAATAGTTACAAATTGTTGCAGCAGCAAGGAGTTGAAGTGCTGGGGCAGGGATTTTGCATTCCTCAGGGAAAAACGGCTGAAGCACGTAACTGGCAAACGTAAGGCCCATAATAGCGTTTGTGGAAGGGCTAAAGTATAACCGTTACAACAAATTTAAAATCTTTAACAAAGATAGTACTTACACAAATATCATCATAGCATCCCACAAGTAAAGAAAAGCCGGTAAAGGTCCAAAAGCTTCAAAAATATATGCATAATCTCCTCCTGATTTGGGGATAGCAGTACCTAGTTCAGCATAGCATAAAGCACCAATCATAGAAAGAAGTCCACATAGCACCCAAACAAGTAGCGAAGTACCAACGGCATCAACTTCACGAATAACGCCTTTAGGTGATATAAAAATTCCCGATCCAAATATGATGCCAAGGATAATAGCTACTCCTTCAAGTAGACCGAGCTGTTTCTTCATCTGAACTTTATTGTCTTCTTTAGGATCACACGATCCTGGAAAGCCCGGCGGTGCCTCACTATTTGGCGTAATTAAAGCCATCTCGCTTGGAGATGGCAACTCGTGCATAGCCATTCAACTTATAGAATTTTTTGAATCAAAAACTTTAAAAGTAACTACTAAATGATGCGGATTATACTATAAAGGCTCGACCATCAATGATGCCACAATTGCTAAGACTGAATCAACGATGCAGACAACTGCTTATGCTTTGCTTAAGCTCTAGGGCATATAAACAAAACAAATTAAAGATCGACTTAAACCGCTAGACAATGTAGCGGAGCTTAATTTAGTAATTAAACCAATTGACCTTTTTTTATTGGTAATGTGAAGCGGCTTATGAGTTTATTATTGTGGTGACAATCACAATTCTTTCTGGTTTTTTATATCAACACAATTTCTTAATATGTACGCAAAAACACTGTGTAGATTTCGTTTTAATTTAACTTGTTTAGTTTACAAGCACTTTTAATTTTAAAAATCCAAGAAAACGAGGGCACTATGGTAAATACTCGGCTGCGACACAACCTCAATAAATCTGCAAGGTAGAGAAGTGCAGGAAGTGCATGGAAACGTGAAATCACTTTGCAAATCTAATACCTAAACCAAAGAGTGGTTGTTGAACCAACTAGACAGGTTCTTCATATTAATGCTGCTTTCAAATTTAAAATTTTAAGCGGGCAATTGTTTTGGAGTATTATATAATTTATGTATATTTGTCAATCTCTCTATTTCTAAAAATAAAAGTTTTAAATATTACTAATGGATATAAATAAAAAATATTCATATGAAATATTCACGGGCGATTAAAAAAAGGTATTTTAATCAATATTCTTGGCTTCCGTATTGCGTTGCATGTACTCCACGAATACATTATTTACTGGTATAATAAAACTTTATACTAAAACTAGAGTATTCCACCAACTCCTTTTAGAACGAAATTCAGCTTAATTATCTCTCAACTGTGATATAATTATTGACATGCTTTATGATCATGCGGGTGGTATTGTGCCACGAGAGACACGTGCGGATCCATTTTATGGCCTACCGTGATTTGAGGGCAAAGAAGTTTTCTAACTTATTATTAGACATTGGTAATGGAAAAAGTTTGGAAGAGGAAGCAAGAATAATCTTTCCGATTAACTTTTACGATATTGTGAGATATCCAGGGACGGATTGCCCCCTCTCTTAGCGGCGCGGGGATTTCGGTAGTGACCGGCCTAAATTTTATATATAAAAAGGTAGAGGATAAATTAGCGCGCCGTGCGCCTATTGCATGGGTCGGTCCAGGGTCTATAGCAAATAAAAATTTTCGAGCAAATACTGCACAGTCCGTCGTGCGTCTATATCACGGTCTTGGCAGTACTTTCTCGAGTCTATGCTAATCCTGGACCGGCCCATGTAATAGGCGCACAGCGTGCACCGTGCTAATTTCTGCTCTACTTTTTCGCTTCATTTTAGGGGCAGCTCTATACTTCTCTTAGGCGGCGATGGGGTCGGCTGAAGGCGAGGAAGAGGAAAGACCAAATTCGAGCCGATCTTCGTGAGCGGTGAGCGTAGTCACAATTATTACAAAACTTTAAGTTTCTTCACAAAAATAATCCTGATTACTCACTCAACCTCCGGCCCGGCCCTTCGAGCATTTACTCGAATGGGCTATAGGCCAATCCGGCTCTGGGGCTATCTGATTAACTTGACTGAGAAAATATACTCTTGCATTTTGTAACAAGTCTAAGAAAATTGCATGTTAGGATTTTAATCAAATTTTTGAATTTTTTTTTAGCGCTTTTCCCACTACTTCAGAAATATGTACTACAAATCTTGGCAGTTTGAACCAACCGCAATTTGAAATGGCCCAAAAAACTTTTATAAAAAATACCAGCATAATAAAATCAAATATTCCAAAATATAAAACCCAACATATAAGTCAGAATAGTGGTTATATTTAGTAATAACTACTTAAGTAATATGAAACAAGATGCAAAAAGTTAATCAAGTAAAAAACTTTGAAATTAACTTTAATATAAAAAAAACGGAACTCACAGTAAAAATAAAATTAATCTTAAATTATTTTTTATCAGATTTAAGCTTTGAATTAACCATCTCCCGAAATTGCGATAGAATTTTATTTTCTCTCTTCTGTCGCTCCTCCTTGCTAAACATTGCAAGTGCTCGCTTCTCATCAGCCGAATAAATTTGATTTTCTTTACGTATACGAACAGCTTCCATTCTCCGATGTCTATAAAGAAAATTGAACTATATATAATAAAATGCCTTGAAAAATTTATTGAAATTGTATACCTGCTGCCGCTCATTACGTATCCAACACTTTCAAACCTAGCAATTTCATCTGAAGTTAAACCGATTTCACCACGACGTGGTATCCTCTTGCCTTCTGCTATATAAGCTGCCATGGCAGCTCCTTCGCCTGGCAAAAGAGCATGCCCAAAGTCTTTAGATGTTAGACCAGATGTATGCCTTAAAACTGGGCCAACTTCTTCATCGCCAAGTTTTGAAGTGGAAGCAACTCTGCCGGCATCGTCTGCTCGGCCAGATCTAGCTGTTTTTTCGATCCAAACTTCTTCCCCCGATGCCACAGACTCACTATCCGAACTACTAGATGAGGATTCTTTTTTAGACTTTTTCTTTTTCCTTTTATGCTTTTTTGATTTCTTCTTTTTAGATTTTGATGTTTTACGCTTTTCTTTCTTTTTCTTCTTTAAAGAAACGTTTTTAAGTTCATGTGGAAATTCTTCATCACCAGAACTATCTGGCTTCACAGGCGATCTACCCCAGACGCTTAAAACACCCTCGGCCCCAATAATTTCTCTCTGGAATCTACGTGAATCCATAAACTCCTCAAGATGGGATTTTTTGTGCTTGTAGAAGCTCGAATCACGCCTGTGGTGTTTCTCAAAAAACTTATCATGTGGCCACCTTTCAACATTTTGTTTTCTTTCTGGCTTTTCCGAGTGTTCCCTTTTTCCATCACTTTTATATTGAGAACGTCTATCTAGAGTTCTGCTGCGGGATCTTGATCTTGATCTGTCGTAATCCTTACGTTTTCTATCATATCTATGAGGGGATGAGGATTTTGATCTTGATTTCCTACGTCTCGATTGCCTTGGACTTCGGGATCTGCTTCTGCTATAAGATCCCATTTTTTAGCTCTTAAGGGCACTCAATTTACACAAATTATTTATGTTGAAGATCCTACTAACTAAAAATATTTGACGTTTTACATATATTTTCTCTTTTGACGTCTATCCGACAGTTCACAATTTTGAAATTAGTTCACGATAACAGATAAGGCACGTTTATGGCGGAGGATGGTTTTAACGATGTAAAAGGAATTTGAAAATTAAAAATTTCTATTCTCTTACCTTATTATTATTATTTTTAAAAAGGAAGTACACATGACTAATATCTTTTAGAGTACGCTTTAAATATAACTACATAATAGATAGATTAACCTAAACTTAACAAACTGAGAAGGACAGGACGGGAAAGACGGAAAAGTGTTGGAGTAAGGACCAAGAAAGGAAAAGAGCAGGAGATAGAAAAAGAAAATGCTAAAGAGGAATAGAGGGAGATGGAAAAAGAAATGCTTGCTTTCTGAAAGTCTTGGCTGTGCCTATTCTTTGAATATTGCTAGGAAGGTTATTTCAAAGTCTAAACGAATGCACAAAGAAGGAACGTCAACGGCAGGAACGGGAACGGCCCATTAGGGAATAGTGTACAGGAATGCGAAAACGAAATCGAAAGCATGGATTGCAGAGGAAGAAGAAATTCTGAGTGAGAGGAAAGGACTTTCCGCGTGGAGAACTTTATGCACTAGGACTAATGCAGCGATATCAATAAAACAAAAGAGGTCGCATCAAATTAGGGAGTTTCGTACCTCAGACACATGATGGGATCTTCCCAAGTGAAAAATGAACCTTAAACAATCATTAAATGCGACTGATAGACGTTGACGATAAGATGTATCAAGAGATATGTATACAAGGGAGCCATAGAGGAAGTGTGGAACAATAAGCGCTTTAACAAGCTTGAGCCGAATAGACGATGATAAAAGATTACCATAAAGCCTAAGTCTACGTAACCTGCCATAGATTATGGAACGCATGAGGGAGATATGGTTGCAGCAGGATAGTTTAGAATTAATGGCAATACCAAGATTAACACAGTCAACAACGGGAAGAGAAACATTAAGTGAGATAATTGGAATATTGTCCAGAGAAAGAGAGCGACGACTAAGAATGAGTACTTGGGATTTATTAGGATTAAGTTTAAGGAAATTGGAAGAGGACCATTCATTTATCAGGGATAGGACATTATTGAGATCAGAAATACTGGATTCAATTAGACTAGGAGGAGGGCATGAAGTATATAACTGTAGATCATCAGCATATAAATGAAAGGAGCTGCCATGGATAATGGCGGGGAGATCATTAACATACAAAGAAAAAAGGAGAGGGTCAAGAATTGAACCTTGTGGAATACCCAAGGGTACAGATAGGTAGGATAATACAATAGAATGATGCCGCACCCTTTGGCGGCAGTAATTAAAAACGTGCTTTATAGATTCCAAATTAGGGGGAGAAAAACTTGATAAAGCGAGGAGAAATTCCATTAAAGCTAACGCTGTTGGAAGAGATGGACAGCAATATTTTAAGAACTTCAGATGAGTCCACACATCGGGAGCTAAAGCCATCAGAACTAAGAGAATCAAAGACAGAATTAGAAGAGGCAAAAGAGACAGGATCAGGGCGTTGGATGAAAGATGCATTAAGGCAGTTTACATCAGTATTAAAGGGTATAGGCACAGAAGCATAAATACCCAAAGAACGAACATTATGCCAAAGTTTTTAGATTTTAAAGAAGGATCAAGTTTGCGGGAACAATACTCGCGTTTAGCGGAGATAACCCTACTAGTTATGAGATTACGAGCTTTTTGTATTTAGGTAGCTAGGGATTGTTGTAATTCATTTTTAAGTAAAATTATTATAAACAAAGCTTATTAATTAATAAAAAATTTATTTTTGTACATTACAAAAAATCTTGTCAAATATTTTAACTACATTGTATAAAAACTAACAACATAAATTATTTCTAATTGAAATAAATCCCTTATAACTACAAGTATTAAAAAACACACATTATGGAATTAAAAATATGGACGGAAAGTTTCTAAGTCTTTCTTGTTTCTATTGTTTAGAATGCATTGTTCTGGAATTATGCGTGTACCAGCTATTGATAGCCATTTCTCATTTCTAGCTTATTTTGTTTTATGGAATAAGAAGTTCTATATTTGGATTTTGAGTTTCCAAAAATACTTGATATTGTGATAAGACGCACAACCAGCAATAAAACTGAAACGAATGTGTAAGAATAAATAATTTAGGAAATGGAAATTATACATACATTGTACGCCATCCAAACCCAGTTTAATAGGCAAGCGAAAGTCGCATCTAGCTGTTAAGTGAATTGTATTTAATGCAGTTCGAATAAATATTTAATAATCTTACGTATATGTAGTATCCACCAAGTAACCATAGTCCAAAACATAATTGGAAGAGTATTCCAAAGCCGGCAACAAGTAGCCATGGCAAGAGCCAACCACGAGTGCTAGAATATTTTTAATAATTAAATATATGAATTATGTCAAAATTTAAGGTACAAGTTAAATAATATCTACTGCAATACATAAAGCATTCAAATAAAAGGAAAATATTAATTTAAAATGTGATTTTTAGAATACGGTACGAATGCTTCCCAAATAATATTTATTACCATATTCTAAGTCCAACGTAAAGCAAATATGATGCAAAAATAAGGCCAATAAAGTAAATGATGCACAGTGCACCTACCACTTGCATAGAGTGGCGTATGTCGAATTCGAATAGTGGCGAAGCAAGTTGTGATGAGTCTCCTCCTGCCAACATGTAACATATCTGGAAATATCGCGCTATAATAGGGTCATTTAATATATCTTCTAAATCCTTACCAATGTAATAAATACAACACTAATAGCAGATGTATAAACTGCAATGGCATAACTGCCAGTTTTTACTGAATCTGTCCAAATGCATGGTGACCAACAAGATTCTAAGATAGGCATGGTTTTGTTCTTTTTTTCTAAAATAATAATTCGAATAGATTGAAATAAAGAAAATGATAATATTATTAGATTATTTAAAGATTTTTAAAAATTAGATCACGAAGAAAGTGCAGTGTATAAATTGCAGCACGACATGCGTAAAGGCACGCCCAATTCCGCATCACTAATGGAATGTTTGTATTTTCACATTAAGTTCTCATTATTTTAAATGAATTTAGTTCAACTTTAAAAGATTTTATCATAGACTTCATTAATCAGTATGTTTACCTTGTTTTCTATATTATTTAATTTATAAAAAATCAAAACAAGAAATTGAGACAGCTAAATTAAAAAATAAACACTGTTTTTGTAGTGAAGTTGTCACCGATTGTATGAGCTGTCAAGAAATTACAAGATTTTTAGAATTGCCATAAAATTACAAATGAGTTTGTATTGTGCTTGTAACGTCGGATGATGGAAGTTGTATCAGGGATTAGTTGTTAAGAATAAAGTCCCAGTTAAATGGTTAAAAGTTTTTTTTTTTTTTTTTATGTGATAGTCTAAGCTTAGGTGTCATCCTTTGTACTACTAGTCCGTCATGTCGTACACGTCATGGTGCAATGTCTAGTAGTAAGCTTAGCTCGAAGGACTAAATAGCCTAGGATAATAAAAGTGTTGTTATCAAATATGTGAGTAATTATAATTATTAAGAATTTAATTAAAAGTTGGACCGAATAGATTGTAAACAATTTTTTAATTTATTTTAACTTGCTAGCACTTCTATAAGAATTTTTATAGGACATAGAGAAATTCAACGATGGACATTTTTTTTTAAAAGGAATTACGTTTAGATTTAAAGATGTTTCAATCTACTTGTCCGTTACGTAAACCTACTTGAGGCAAATTAGTTGATTTTCGTTTCATCATTTAGTTTATTGCATTTAAATACAAACTGGTTTTGTGTACAGTGTCGCAGGCAAGTGCCCTTTTGTCTCGCTTTTGCCTTAGCAATTTTTTCTGCACTATGCCGTCCATCAAATTAACACAAACATGAGGTGTGTTCGCGTACTCGCCTGCGGGTTCCATCGGGCGCCAGAAAGCGCCCGAAACCGCCAGATTTCTGTTCTGTTCCGTAGGATGGAACCCGCAGGCGAGTACGCGAACACACCTATAATTTCATTAAGGGCTTAGCTTTGAATAGAGAAGATAAGGAACCGAAAATAGCGTACATGTACACGGATTTGAGGGAAGCACTTGGGATCAAGAAATTTTCTCTCTAATTCTCTCCCTCCACTTTAACCACAACAACAAAATACATTCACTTTAGCCACAACAACAAAATACATTGTCAATCCCGGACATAGGCGTAGTGAAATTTGTTCAGGTTTTGCGAAGGGTCTGCTTCAAACATTTAGCCAAGTGAAGCGTTTTCACCGAGATGGTTGCTGAGAAACGATATCCCTCCCGGTTTTTGAATGAATATAACACAGCCACTGACCGGGATTGACACAAATACGTAAAGAATGCTATTTATTAGTGTTGCCAAAATGCTTCCCCGTGTTTAATAAATTGCACTTCCTCGTCTTCTCTATTCAGAGGGGCTTAGGCAGTGCAAGATTTACATATAAGCTACACAATCTATAACTAGGGCCCCCACTTTCTTGGGGGCAAAAAAGTCCGTGTGGAGCAGTTGTCATATATGTATACTTAAATAGAGGATAGCCCGTCTGAGTTTGCCAAGCGGTTGATGTAAAGCCGGCTGTACACGATGTTATGAATACCCTCCAACGTTGGACGCTTGATGTAGGAAGCATCGTGTGGCAGATACTCGAACTATGAGTGTCCAATATCAAGCGTCCAAAGTGGATTCAACATTCGTATTTGGACACATTCGGGCTGATGTGGGCATTGACTCAATCGTTGGAGCCTATATTCGAATCAAACTTTCACCGCATCGTGTAAAGCCGGCTTTAGATAGTAGACAACAATCATCGGCTTGTAGCTTGTAAACTCGCTCATTGTAATCGAGCCTTTAGGGAGCAGCTCAAAACGGAGTTCGAGTAGGGTGAAATGTGGTCAAAACGGCGCATACAGTCGCATGAAAAATCAAGTCGTACGTATTATACGTCTCAAGCGAACAAGAAATTAAAAAACTAGTTCAAGAATTATGTGACAGTATAAAAATAATTCCTCTAATAATTGTCTTATTGATGAAATGATAATTTTAAAATGTACTGTTTCGAAAAGCCGAAATCTCAAAACCAACCCTGATCTTGCTTAATTTTTGATAATCATCATCATCAGGAGCCCCACAGCCTATTGTTGGCCTTGGTTTCCTCCAGCATTCGCCTCCTTGATCCCTAGCCCGACATTTCCAGTTTCTTATATCCAACTGCCTCAAGTCATCCTCGCATTTATAAATCTTTTCTTAAGCCGACGAGGTCTCCGTTTTCCTGGCGATACTTTCCCCAGCACTATCTTTGTCGGGTTCCGTTCCACACCTCGCTGGACATGACCAATCCATAGTAGTCTGTTTATTTTGATCACTTTTAAATCTTACTGATTTCATACAACTCTGAGCTGTAGCTTCTCCTCCAAACGCCATCAACCTGTATTCCTTTGCAGATCGAACGAAGGATTTTCCTTTCGAATCTTTCTACCAATGCTACGTCTGCGTTTTGCAATGTCCATACTTCCGAACATAGTAAGACAGGTCTTATTAGTGTTGTGAAAAGTTTCAATTTTGTCTTCCTTGAAATATTTCTGGACGTCAGGTGCCTGCGTAGACCAAAGTAGCATTTATTAGCGAGTGCTATTCGTCTTCTGATTTCGGCCGATGTATCATTTCATAGATATACAAATTCATCATAGGTGTCGATCGTTATATCTTGTCTGCTACGTCTGGCGTTTTTTGTTTTGTGCACGTTTACTTTGTTTTGTGCTCATTTATATCCAATCCGGTTTTTTTGCGGCTTGCTGAAGTGCTACAAAGTTCTCCTTGCTCTCAAATGATTTTCCAAGGATAGCAATATCGTCGGCAAAGGCTAATATTTGCACTGACCTATCAAAGATACACCCTGATGTGTTAAACCGATGCATCTCTTACTGCTTTTTCTAGGGCCACGTTGAATAATAAGCAGGAGAGTGCATCACCTTGTCTTAATGCTCTATTTTTTCTGAGGGGTGGGGATAATTCACCATCAATTCTGACTCTACACCTTGCATCTTTCATCGAGATTTTTGTCAGTTCTACAAGGTGTTTAGGTATTCCGAGTTGCTCCATCGCATCAAACAACTCATTTCGATTCACACTATCGTAAGCATATTTGTAGTCGATGAATAACATGTGAATGTTTATGTTAAATTCAACAGCCTTTGTAGGGTTTCTTTGAGTACAAATAGCTGGTCTGTTGTGGATCTTCCAGGACGAAAACCGCATTGATACTCTCCTAATATTCTTTCCACGTATGGTTGTAGTATATTATAGAGTACACGTGAAAACTTTGTATGTTGTGTTCAGTATCGTTATTCCTCTATAGTTGCTGTAAGATAGAGGGTCTCCTTTTTTGTGTAAGGGACACTATGCTCTCGTTTCACTCATCAGACATTTCTTTCCGTATCCAGATTTCCACTGTTACTTCATGCAGTTTTTGGTAGTTTCCTCTCCGCCCCCTATCTCTGCTTAATGAGTTCTCTAGGTATGCTGACAGACCTTGATGCCTTATTATTTTATAATGTTCGCAATGCTTGACGTACTTCCTTTATGGTAGGCGCAACTGTGCTGTCTTCCTTATTCCGCTTCTATTATTCATCTTCTGTACATTTCGAATGTGCCCCTTCTCTGGGTTTATTAGTAGTTCCTCGAAATGCTGTGCCCATCTAGCCGATATTTCGTCCTTATTTTTGTTAATATTATAAAATATTGTTGTTTTCCGAAGAGAGATTATTAACCTCTACACAATAACTCACCTCCAAGACTATACAATAACTCACCTTTTATCCTGTTCTGTCTGTTACTTTTATATAAAAAAGAGCATCCGTGGTCATCCGGTTTAAAGCCGGAGAGGTGCGGTTCGTAGAGGTGGAGGTAGGATTCGGTAGCATGGCTTAAGATCTTAGATCGTATTAACTCTTAGATTTGCTCAGCAGTTATCTCTTTAGTGTACCGGTACCACCAAAGAATTTTGAGGCTGTACCTACCAGTTGAGCCCTAATTAAATTGTTATTACTTATAAAATATTTATAACGTTCATTGCAGATTTTTCGGAAGGCAATTTTAATTAAATTTGGGCTTTTATTAAGTTTTAAAAAATAACCACAATAACTTGTATTAAATGAAAGTAAGTTTTATCTTGCAGTAATTTATTAACGTATAGAGTATTGATCGAAGAGGTTACGGCCAGTTAAAGAGGATGAGCTATAAAAATTCTACATTCATTTTTCAAACTCTTTCACAATTGGGATTTCCGAGTAATTATCAGAAAAGCCAATATTTGGCCGTATGAGTAATATAAACGAAAAAAAATTGTATTTTATTGTCAGATTGGTTTTTTCTCGATCAGACAGTACAATAATATTAAAAACATATGATTCCATGTTTTCAAACAAATATGAGAATGCAAATTCTTACAAAAATTAAAGGTAAATTTTCAAAATGTTAAAATTAAAAATGTTCCTACATAAAATTATACATGAAAGAACAACGCGCGATAGTAAAAAGTATCTCAACGTAATTACATTAAAAGTCTTTATTTGAATCAATTTCTTATTGGAACCATTAACGCATATCTTTGATGCATACTTTTGGTACTAAAAATAACAGCACGTCTGGACTCTGGAGCAGATAGCAGCATACATATAACTGTCGAAATATTAGTGTCTCTGATGAAAATTTCACTGCTTTCGTCATTACAATATTGTTAAAAATCTATTTTTGAATTTTTGTTGTAATAAAATTTAAGATGTCTGAGGGGATAAAATTTTACCTCATTGATATTTCTTTTCTTCCTTTTTTTGTTAAATTCTCTACAAGAGAGAATTCTCGTAATGATAGTCGTATAAAATAAAATTTAAAGATCATTCGTTTTAGTACGTAATCGTTGATCTATTTTTATTAATATTTATGGTTAAATACGTAATTGTAAAAGTAATAGATTAAGTTTTTTGGGAGTTTATCCATACAATTGTTAGGTGTAGTTTTTCTTACTTTTAAGGATTTGCTCAAAAATTGTTCTTCCAAGATAAAAATAGAGAAGCAAGTTTTAAAGAACTACTAAAATATTTTTGAGCAGGGTATTGCTGCAGTTTCATATTTCTTTCGACATTTTTTTAGAAGTTATTCCTCTTTATATAGATAGAGAATGATAGGATTTACAGATTTAATGCATCAAGTATACCCAAAGGTTTTAGCCAATTACTATTAGAAGGGACTCCCGAAATTGTCGTAGTGACCAACTATTTGGTAACTGTGAACGGTGCAGAGGGTAATTTGTCCGTGCAGTTCTCTAGCCAATGACCAAGTTAGTTTCAATGCTCTAAAGGCCTGTCAAAATATTTGTACAGGGTTGGGCGGAAAACACGTAGACTAGCTGGCTGTGCAAACGAAGCAAGGTACGCTGACATTTTTTATATTAAAGGGAGCAAACTTGGGGCTTTAAAAAAAGGGTGGATTCAGTAAACCGGCTCTCGTTCGATTGCGTAGGTCAAGCATCTACATCCAATGACTGACTGCACATAGTTGAAGGACCGCCTGCTGAAGCGACACTCGCGTTTGGAATGGTCGACTACGAATACATTCATATTTGTAACAAAGGCGTGCATACCTCTGGCGGGCGCATTTTTCGAATTTTCTACATGTAGCGGGAGCGTGTATATCCGTATGGCAGGCGCATTTGTTCACTATCCGCGCTTTTACTCGGGATGTAAGCCACATAAGTATTCGTGATCTGTCGCAGCTAAAAATCTAGTAACGCATACGTTAAGGCAATTCACAGAAATGTCAGAAAGTACTCATGGATTCTCAAGGAATCGAGTACTTTTGAACGAGTAAAAAGTACTCATTGAGTAATTTTCTTTCGATTCTACTCATGAGTATTTATACGAGTACTCGATTCCATATCCCTAAGCTCTGTCTTAAATTTTTGGACCCACTAGAGGGCCTAATCAAAGAGGGACGAAGTGAAGCCACGCTTTCAAAACCTCCTCAACAGGCCGAAAGCAAGGCTGCCCCTATTATTCAATTTACCTAACTACAGTACTCTCTGTCATTCTTACGCTTTTAACAAAGTCTTAGACATTCTTGGGTTTAAGGTGTCCTACTGCATTGATGGACAGTATTTCAGCCGCTATAGGTATATACTAGAACCGTCGATAGTACAAAGGTGCTTTACCTATGAGTTCTAGTCTTGGATTTAAAAAAATCAACTACATGCTAGAAAATCTAAGATGGAACCATATGCCAAATTTCAGTTCTATTGATTCTCTGAGAGATGCAAATTCCTATATCATCCGTCGACTTGGACTGTAATTTGTAAACCCTATTTCGGATTGCGCCCGTATTTAACTCGATTACACGTCTCTTCCGAATAATCGCGCTATCATAGCCTTTGTCGGCAGGTTAGCGGGAATCACTTGTTTTAGGAGGCATAACAATCCGACGAGGCTGTCTTCCGCCTGGCCCGAAATACGAGTTTTTGGCGTGGCGTAGGCGGATGGAGCACTCGCGTATTTGGGCCTTAAGAGTTTTAACGCTACGTTCATCGAGTCCTCTATTTCTTCCATGATTAACTAGATATTGCACTATGATGAGTACGACCCATGAAATTCAGTGCATTCGCGTAGTAGCCGTCGTAGATTGGTGCTCAAAGAATTAATAATTAAAGCTGTTTCTTTGGTATAAAATGGTTGACGCAGAACATCATACGCTGTTCGGAAAAACTTTCTCGCTCGTATGTAATGTAATCACAGCGACGAGAAAATCGGAAAAGGTACCCGTACAGGAAAAACCTAATCGTATGGCGCTAGCCTTATGTGTGCACTGTCCGCGGTAGGAAAAAGGTATAATGAAAAAAAAAGAACAAATCTGCAAAAATTGATTTTGGAAATTGAGAGTTAAGCGGGAGCCACATAGCACACGTCTTCCGTTATCCGTGTTCCGCTTCCTGTCAAAATTGATTACAATGGCTTAGTACTGTTTGACCAGATAATCAAAAAAAGAACGGAACGATATATACACGGGAACGGATTAGATAAACAAATTTCAACTTTTGAACGGATTGACGGAAACGTTAACTCAATTTTTTGTAGATTGAGTAAATCGAAATCGCAAAAGTACTCATTTGTCAATAAAATGAAGGATGCCATGGAAACGAACGCTTGTGACAAACATAAAAATAAATATCGGAACACGAAAACACGGAGAGGCAAAAACGGATAATTGTGGCTGAAATAAAAATATATATCTGAACACGGAAAGATGGAGAGACGGAAAACGGGTAGACGAAACTCGGAACACGTGTGCTATGTGGCCTACGCTTTATCTATAAAAAATTTTGTAATATCTTTTCTCGAGTTTTCTCGGATTCGGGATTAATTGGAGCGCCTCTAGGGTCCCGTTCATCACGTTGACACAGCATATTCACATGCACGACCTTTTTCTTACCCATCAAACGTTTTTGGACGCGATAAACGACATCCTTTATCTTCGTGATGACAATGGAGGGCACTTCGTTTTCCTTTTTAGTTTTGGTTATTTCCTTTTTATTCGTCGAGGATAATCACTCGATCACCTTCAGTCAGCTCCGTTCACTCTTAGCTCGTAATAGGTCTTCATCCTGTCGCTGCCCGATTACAGATTTCACCGACCGTCTGGATTTCCGTTAATTTCGCTCTTAATGCAGAGGAGTCGGTGAGTGGTTGACCAATTACGCTCGGTCGTTAGCCGTCTTCTATAGATGTTCACCAATGCTCCAATTGAAACGTTAAACTATTCCAATTGATTGCCTAATTCCACTCGAGCACACACACGACACGACACTTTTCAAAATCCCATCGTATATGTACAGTGAGTTCCACAGTGCTGAGTAACTCTTCAGCGTTTAACTCGTTGGTGAGATGTCTTTCTACCAGTAGCGTAACTAAGCAAGCAGGCGCCCCCCCCCCCCCCCCCGCAGAATCCATAACGGCGCCTTTTCACAACACTCATTATTTTTCAGGGATGATTTAAAAAAGAGGTTTTTCGAAATTAATCTTTTCAATTCAATTCAATAGAGTACAACAAAGTCCTGTAACTACAGAAAACTACTTGTACAAGCGACGAAAAACTTCAGGAAAAAATGAGCCCATAAAAAAATATACACGAAACTACACAACGCTACGCGAAAATATTTCTACATTGATTTTTTCAATAGTAGTAATTACATCATTGTTTTGTGAGGTGATATTATCTGCAACACTATCTTGGCTTTCAGATGCCTGCACTGTAGCTTTGTCTTTTTTCCCCCAAAACGTATCCAATTTTGGCAACTTATTAACCTTTTCTTGCATTTCTTTTTTTCTTTTCAGATTTTCCCAACCCGATTTTTTCTTCTTCACTTCACTCATTTTAAAATGAGCGTGTAAGAACCCAGTTTTTCTTCGAAATATAATTAAAAAAAACGTTAAATAAATTGGGATACGTGTTACTATACGCGACGGTTTTGAACGGAATCAGTTGGGAAACTGGATCTGACTGGCTTTCTCGAGTTATGCTTTACAATCAAATTTTTCCAAATTAACAGTAGGCGCCTGCGCCTACTATGTGACGCCTGGTTGGAATTTGGAAACTGAGGTTTCATGGGATAGGGGACAATACAGGCCCCTGTGCTGAATGCCGAGTCGTGATTTGTGACAAGTTTTTTGAGTTGCAGAAAGTGAAGTTTCAGACGAATTGTGACTTTCAGCATAGTGGCCTAGAGTGGAAGTGCTAAGTGCGAGTTTAGCCGTCTATGCTGAAAGTCACAATTCGTCTGAAACTTCACTTTCTTTAACTCAAAAAACTTGTCACAAATCACGACTCGACATTTAGCACAGGGGCCACAAATAAAACCCAACCACCGGATGCCACGATGAATGGGGAAATCCCTGAGAACGTCCTTAGGAGTCACATTTATCTGTAGTCTATGGAAAAATCATTAATCATGAAAACTTTTGATGCTATTTTCAACAGCGGTTTTAAAGGGCAATTTTTTTCGGCACTCAATACAATGATTGACTGGCGCTCTTCGTGAAGATTGCATATCAGCCCTGAGTCTATCAGCGCCTGCGAGCGCCTATGACTGGCTGGCGCCCCCCCCGCATTGCGGGGCTTGCGGGGGTGTTATTTACGCCACTGCTTTCTACTGTGGCTTCTTCTTCCCTATTGTGTTTACCAAGCTTTAGTCAAAACGGACATTCTGTGAAAATTTTAGCTCAAACGGCCATCTAGTTTTTGAGTTTTAATGTCGTAAACTAAGAGACACTCATTTAGAAATTATTTAAAGATTATATGTTATAATGTTAATTCACATTCTACTTTTATTTTAGCCATTAGATAAATTGGATATTTTAAAATGAACAATTTTCTATTCTCTTCCCAACTCTCTGATAAGAAGCAAATACTACAGCACACATCGCTATGCAATAATGAATTTGAATTTTCTGCGCGATCGGCCTAAACTCTTATTGGGCAAACCTAGTCTTAAGACCGATCTAATGACTAATTGCAACCAAATTCAATGCAATAAGTCGATAATAATGATAAGTGGTGATCCCAATTCACCCATTTTACGTAACTTGCACTCACAACGATCAAAATGATCTAGTTGCTTAGTACAAAGATTATAACAAAAAAAAGATGAAATGAAAAAGAAATTCTAAACTAACTGGTTATACTGAAAAACTTCCAACCAAAAAACTAGACTTCATTACTAAAAGAGGCGATACAGTGACCTTTAATTATTGGTTTATTTACACCTAATGTGTTGGCGTTAATTAAATTTTAACGAAGGACCCACACCTGTGGACAACAGATCAATTTTAAGACCCTCTTTCAACAACTAGCGGCATATATGTGAAACCTGTCATACCGGGTGAAGACGAACGAAAGAAAAATTGAGAGTGACTGTGATGAGCGGAGATTCTGTTAAATCTGGTATAACGAAATCCGAAGCGCTACAATGGAGAATTGAAGGTGGTTTTGATTGCTGTGTCGGACTTTAGGTACCGCAAGTTAAGATGTGTGAGGGCGTAGTTCATATTTTTCTCGCTATAATAAATATTTGTGCATGAGATTGTATTTGGCAAATCGCAATATTTACCACTGGTCATATTTTTGCTCATAATTCTGATTGTTACTCTGAACAGTCTAAGCTGTTTTAAGATGATGGCAAAATTTTGTAAATTGTTATTGCATATTTTGTGTTTTGTTGAATTTTATAAAACTAATGTATTGTTTATTTATTTTAGGTCTAATTTAATAACATTTGCTATTGCGATAATAATTAAAGCTCAGTTTTGCTTTATATACTGCTATCGCCGCGAAGTCATCTTCTATCTAGAAAGCAGACAATCAGCTTCGAGGAAAGCTGATGGAAGAGAGGAGAATTTAGATGACGAAGGTATTTGTAACATAAAATCTTAGATTAAAATTGAAGCTTGTCTTTTAGAATTTGTTACATGACATCGAAGTTTTTTAAGGGTTTTCTTTCTTTATTTGAATAGTAGAAAATTTCTCATGCACTTTTCTTCAACTCGCATTGTTACTTTTTATATTAAAAACATAATCTTATACATATATGACAAGATATTTATTATTATGTACTGTAAATTTGTTTTTCGAATGCCTTCTTAATTGTTTTTACAGAATTTATCAAAAAACTGACTTGATTTGCAAGTTTTTTCAACAAAATGAGAATTGATGAAAATAACAGTTATACATTCAAATGTTTTAATTGGATTTAAAATGTAAGACAAAAATTATTTTTAATTTTCTTTGAATTCTTCGCATCTACAAGATAATTCCTTTTACTATCCTTATACGGACATACTTTTACTTTATGCTAACAGGTACCAAACGTTTTTCTTTAGATTAGGTCGGACGATTTGCCTGCATAAAGTGAAAAGTGATGGAAAAATTTGAAAGCGAACATTAGTTTGCTTATTCAATAAGGTAGGGTACAACATGGTTATTTCTAACTCGCCGTCTAGACCAATGGTCTCCAAAGGGGGGTACGCGTACCCAGAAGGGTACGCAGAAAATTCTAGGGGGTACGCCAAATTTCTCTTCAAAATACTTTAAGTTCTCCTTTTTTGAGATATTCAATACTGTTGCGAAGTTTATTTTTTAACCCTAATTTCTGAAGGAAAGAAAAAATAAATAGTCTTTACATCCATGCTAAACTAACAGATATAAACAAATAATACGCAAATAATCGTCAGCACCCAAACCAACGGGCACCTATCTTTGCTGTATACAGGCTGTCCCGTCATACTTTATCAAGAGGTAAAGGGTAGATAGTAGAACATAGGACTGGTGTCAATGCGCGGCTCCGTCCACTTTACTCCATCTGCCTATTCACCTGGCTTCGTATTACTAGATTATTTGTAACTCCTATGTATTAGCTCTGAAATATAACTTGCTACAGTTTTGAATTATTATCTGCATTACAGTTGCCCCTTGGACTACCTACCACTACCACTTTATGTTAAAACTAGTAGTAGAAAGTAGCCAAAAAAATGATCGACAAAAAGCACAAAAAAAGAGTCTATTGTTTTGGAGATAAGGTATTTTGAATTTGGGTTTTGGAGAAAAAATGTAGTTTAATGATTTGGAATAAAAAGTTCATGAAACAACGGTCTTTTTCCACAAACAGAGTATCTTTGTTATCGTAAGTAATTTCATTAATAACGTGTATGGTGGAAAAAACAGAAATAAAGGGTCCTATTTATAAAAAATATGAAAAAATAATTTTTCCCACAATATATCGTTAAGGGCCTAATACACGAGCGCTGCATCCGACCACGCCACACCATCTTATAAAGCTATTCATAGTAGGGTCTATGCGCGGGGCTGTAGGGTATGGGGGTGAGCCGAGGAAGCTAGTTTTGTGTTGCGGAAAATATATTGCCGTGCAGGCCCTGAGTTTCAATGGAACAGTCGCTGTGGTAATAACGATAAAGTATAGAGAGGGCTGCTACATTCCTACGGTGGCTTAAGTCGTTTATGAATGAGGGAGGCTTGCTTGGAGATTTGGAATATGCGATCATTTCATCGCTGATCCTCAGTTAAAGTTACCCTTAGGATGTTGAGAGTTGAGTCAGCCGTTAGATTCTCTTTACTCACTGAGATAGGAGGAAGGTCGGTAGTTTTTCGTTTTGGTGGCGTTAAATTCAGCACGATTCCCAAGTAAGGATCGATTTGATATTCCGGTAGATCGAAGTGGACATCAGCTCACGGTGATAAAACGAAGGTCTAGCACGTGCTTGTCTTATATTGCCGAAGGAGTAAGAGAAAAGTACCGTCATCAACGAAGCCGTGAAGTGGGTTGGAGGGGATTGAGAGTAGATAATTAATGAAAATTAGGAAAAGTGCGGTGACGCCAGCCAATACTACCTTGATTGAACGGCCTTAAAGGACGCTCTTAATCCAGTTCCTTAGAACTAAGTTTATACCAATACACTTGGAGTTTGATCAACAGAACAGGGGTCAAAAGCCTTTGAGATATCTAGAGCAACCAGGCCAGACTTATCAAAGCGGTGAATGCTTTGGTTGATACGCTCGGTTAAACACACAAGCAGATCGCCAGTAGATCGCTTGCGCAAATATGCTTGTGTCGTGTGGACGGGCCACAAGGGATATTTTTCAATAGTACATGAACATCAAATATTTTGCAGCAGTAATTTCGAGGTTGGTTCAATACTACGAGAGGTATGATATTTTGTAAAGGCTTGTACTGTGTAGTTCCTTATTAATCAAATTAGTTACAGAACGCAACATTTCGAAAAACGAATGAAGAATGTTTTCGCGAATAACTAGTTTACTCGAGGAGTTTTCAGTTATCAGTGCTATAATTTATCCATTTTTCACCTCCTGATGGAGATGACCTTAGTTAAATTTTGCTTGTTCATTGTGCGTAGCCCACTTGTTTGCTTGACTATTTTCAATAATTGCCTTGAATCGGTCATCAGACATGGAAGGTCTTCAAGGTTGATTACCAGATCAAAATTTTTTGAAAAAACGATTGCATAAATGCAGCTTGAACCGAAAAATTGGAATTCTTATAATACGATTAAACAGATAGTCTATCTCTGGCATCTTTTAATAAATTCTAAGCATTAAGATTCTTTTTTTGCGATTTGTAATATGTGTTAGGTTGCAGACCCTCAACTAGTTCTACACTTAGAGCTGTATTAGCCGTTTGCTAATGACAGTATGAAGATTAGAGCATTTAGATTTGAGCATGGATGGTCAGTAATTAGTCTTAGAGGCGTTGAATTCCACATGAATCATCTTCATTCAATCAACAATGAGTTCGATGATCCTATTTCGCAAATATGGAGACAAGGTCTGGGATATTGCTTGACTTGCATTATCGTGTTACACACACAAGAAAATCCCTACAAGGATAGCGATGCTGTTAAGACGCAATCTGTGTAATGACTCCATCTCTGTTACTATAAAAGTTGAGAAAACCCAAAATGAATTCTTGAAATCGTGTTTTTTTTCTAACAAACATTTCTTTTGCACACCTTGTAAGTTCTGTGCAATGTGGGTTCCAATCGATATCTAAAATTTGTTGACGCATTTTATTGTCATTTTTGGTAGATGTTACTGGCCGCCTTTTCCTTACTGAGTTTAGGTATCAATAATATTATAAGGAGTGTACGATGTTTTGAATGGAGTAACCTTTTTAAGAGGAACAAAATGGGTTATTTGGGCATCATCAGTTTTATGTAATTGGAACATTCTAAATCAACTCAAATGAATCCATTTCCAAAAGAATGTAAAAGATTAGTTTAATATGACATTATTTTTTTTGTTCCTTACCATATAAAGGAAGTGATTTTTATGAAACTAACAAAAAATCAATTAAGTCTAGATTCTAATCCAGCTCATCAAAATAAAAACAAAACAGTAGCTTTATTACTCTGATTTACCAAAATTTTTTGGAGGAAACCGCATTAACAAAATCTCATTTGCATAATGACATGACAAGAACTCGTACCAAATTTAGACGAGCATAATATGTTTGAAACAATATAAAAAGCTCCAAATTTATCACAATCTATTTAATTCTGTTAAACAAATTTCGACGTAGATTGTAAGCTTATGATCACGTCTTACCTACCACTACATATTAGGCAATATATAAAGTTTATTTCTGCTATATCCATGGATTTACACCTTGAGCATGGAGCGTTGTTCAGTAAACACTCAAAGCCGGCCGATGTTCTTCTATGCTTTTATACGTTTTCAGACTTTTCGACCCAGCATCCTTTAGTAAAGCCAGTTCCACATATCCCGAATTTGCGGGAACATTAATCGGAGACTGTTATGAAGATTTTTTAAAGACATTTCTTTGCGGCGTTGTGAAGATATATTGCATGAGACCATGAGGATAGGCCCTTTTCTTTATAAGTTTGCGTGCGCGCATGCGGCACTTGCTTGCAATATTACCAAACAACACATGGCAACGAGCAAAGAATAACGAAATTCCGCCTTCGCTCACAGGTTTTTCTAAAGCCGGGTACCGCCGGGTACGAAACAAACTTAAAATGCCGTTGTTCGATAAAAGTTTCTTTAGTTGCTTAGTATATAATAGCACGATCGTGTCTCACCTATACAGAAATCTTTAAGAAACTCTTGAGCAAGTTAGTATAGTAAGTAAAGAAACCATTGCAGTAGGCACAGAGACAGACTGCTTGGTTTGAGATTGGAAATATGCAAAACAAGAAAACCGTCCGGGTCTTGTACTGAGATTTAGTTGCGTTGCCGCTCTCGAACGAAATGGTCGAAGTATTCGTCTATATTTAGTACGACGAGAAACTGCGCGAATTATGCAGATTTTTCCATAAGTTCTTTTTATTACTTTATTTTATTTTGTTTTGTTTATATGCACTTTAACTTCTCAAGAGTCTTTGGTATTCATTTTGTGCTGATTTTTCGTGTGGATAGTTGCGGAAATTTGAACTCACCTGAGGGTGTCTTGGAACAACCGACAGACGAGACGAGACGAAACGGGATATTATACACAAAAAAAAAATAAAAGCGAACGGGTAGAGTTTTGTGACTAGTGAACCTTCTTTAATAGTGAAGGGTTAACGCAGTGGGCAAAAATGTTCTACTAAGTAGATGATCCTCAAGTGGTCAAGTAAAGGCAAATTAGTTGTCTTAAGTGGTTTTCAGTTGTGAAAGTGTTGAAGTGCTGGTTATGGATGTATCCTTGATTGTGCTGCTCTATCCTCTTCTGTTAAAAGATGTGAAGTCAGTTTTTTAAAGTGGCTTCTGAAGATGTAAAGAAAAAATATATATTTCTTAAAGTTGTTTGTTGGCTGTCAAAAAAGTTGTGGATTTAAGGATTTTCACCTCTGATATTTAAAGTAAGTACGTGACGGGACCGTTTTGAAGATATTTTTTCCTTCAGGCGATTTAAGTAGAAGAAAAAGTAAATACACTTTTTTTTAAATAATATTTCCAGCAATCCAGGTCAGGAGTCTTTGTTTAGGTATGAAAAGTGGAATATGCAAATTATTATTGGATTTGCAGGTGAAATATGGAACGTCAGTGTAAATTGCTAAGTCTATGACTAAATTTATTTGTATTTTTAACAATAACCAATGTAAACATAACATTTTCTCTTGGACTTTTTGGGATTAATATTGTTTTCAATCAGATCTTACTGAAAACAAAGTTAAGGTTGTTATTGATAAAAACAGTACCCCAAATACCACCCCTTTTAGGATTGCTTTACAATTAGTATCAAATTGATACGAAAAATAATAAAACAATAAAAAATAGTTTGAGACATACAAAAACGTACCGAAATAAGAAAAATAATAGTTGATCGATTAAAAGATTAGTACATTAGCTAAGCTGCTAATAAATGCATAGACGCAAAAAAACTAGAATCGCAAAGTCATTAGTCCTGTTGAAAAGCGATGTGTTAATGTATTATAAAAATAACTTTACATGCATTTTGAGATTAATAAATAACATCTAAAGAATGTTTTCACGCGAAATTAACCTATCAAGTGATAAATTAATTTTGCATCGTGTTCACCCAGAAAATTTGTCATAGCTTTCGCCAAAACAATGTTAGAAAAGAGTTTTGTATTTTATAGCTATCATTTTCATCCGACGAGGATTTTCTATACAAGGGCAAGCCATTTTCAATTTTTGTTAAAGTTTTTCATTATTTTTCTCTAGTTGGCGGATTATAAAAATAAAATCATTCATTGCTTGCATGCATTTGTTGCAGTGATCGCTATTTTGGGTAATAATTTTGAAGGTAGAATTTAAGATATTCCATGCTTCACTTTGGGAAGTTTCAATGTTTAGTTGACTCTTCTTTAAAACTTAAAAATAATTATATACATACATGGATTTCATTAGGTTCTGCTTTTTTGTTTTGGTTTTTCGGAAATTCGATTTTCACGCGAAGTCACATTATTGTTTAGCGGCCATTCCTACGCTAATATCAGCGATGTAATTTCACCCCATTCAACCCCGCTATAACCAATGTCGTCAGATTCTTCGGTAAGATGCAGGTCGCCTTTCTTGAATCCTCTACAACCCTCGGTGTTTAAAAATACCATTATATCTGCTAATTCCTCAGAGAGTAGATATTTGCTTTTGAGCTTGCGAGAAGAGAGGATTTTTGATGATGTTCGTCTTTTCCTGGACATGCTCAAAAATCCAGATTCGACCTGCAGAAATGCTAAGACCAGAACGGGTCTCATTCATTCTAATCAGCAAGAGGGCTGCAGAACATAATACCCTCCTTGAACTGTCTACAAAATTTCTCCTCAGCAAGTTAGAAAGGACCTTCAAGGACAAAGAAGTCGGGACGAATCAAATAGACATTATGGTCCTTAATCGTCCGAAATTCTAACCTTCTCCAAGCCCGTCATTCTAAGCCAACATCTTCTGATAACTTAGGGCTCTTCTATCATAACTGCAGTGGGATGAGAGGCACTGAAGGATCTGTTTATCTACTCCAAATCGTATGACTTCAACGTACTTGTGTTAACCGAGACTTGGTTGAATGACTTCTTCCTTAACGAGGAGAACTTAGATGGTAGCTGTTAAAGACTTATGGTGCATCCACACTACGCGGACTTTTGTCATACGCGCTTTTGCCTCTTTTTTTCATATAGATTTTAATGGCTTTTTTGCAATATTTTTAATGGCAAAGGCAGTACGGCCAAACTCCGCGGACATAAGGCTGTGCTTAAAAAGGTACATTGTACGTCCACACAACACGGGCTTCTTGACGGTTTTCTCAATTTACTCACGATTCATAAAATTAAATGCTCATGCGCGCTTTTTTCTAAGGCCGTACGGTAAAAAGCGCGTGGGATCTAAGTCCGCGTAGTGTGGACGGCCCATTATGGGGCCCATCCACGGGCCAACTAGTTGCCCAAACTGAGTTGTGTAAAAAGTGGTTGTTTTGCCACAAACGCTTCAACTGAGTTGATATTTCAACTGTCAATTCGATATTTTATAGGCAATTTGAAAGTTAAATGAAATTGTAGAAAACCCGCGACTAAGTTTTATAATAATAAAAATTGGAGAAAGATGATTTTTTAAATTATGTAATTATAATTTTTTTAAATTATTAATATGAATATTTATATTTTTTAAAATATAAATTAAATTCTAAAAGTATAAATTATGAAAATAATTTAATATTATGTGAACTTTCATAATTTAAATTAAATATAATGCAAAACAATGAAAATATAAACTTGCAAAAAATATATATTCTTCGTATTCAGGCTTAATTCATTCAAGTAGTTTGCCAAACTGGAATACACACAGTGCGACTAGTTGCCCAAACTCTAAGCCCCGCCCCCATAAAATTAAAAGATTTTGATTTATCCCAACTAAAACCGCAACTGTAAACTCCGTTTGCAAACTGCCCCACACACGCTGCGATTCAGTGCCAACACAACTCAGTTTGGGCAACTAGTTGGCCCGTTGATGGGCCCCATTATATCTGTAGATATGCTCTGAGCACGTGCTCCTTCGAAGCTCCTTTGGTGGGAAGAAGAGTAGCCATCTTTAATTCGGGCTTCGTTGACGCTTTCAAAAATGCCTAGAACCGATGTTTTTGTTCAGGTTATATTAATATGCAGGCACATGGTATACAGCCAGAAAAAGCTTCTCGGCGGCCTTTTAAATATCCTTAGATGATGTTATTGTTATTGGTGCGGCTAGGATTTGCTGTGAAGATGTTAGCGATTCCCACGTGGCTCTTGCCTTGACAAAGCTGTTGAAGATGTCAATCCAATGAGAAGAACTATCAAATTCACATCCTCCCAAACTATTGCTACCGTTGGATATCAAGGACGTAGCTAGTATTTTGCTTCCGGCGGGGGGGGGGGGGGGTGTTTCGACCCCCAAAATCCCTCCTTCCTCCTCTATACTTTTTTATACATAGACATCGAAATATTTTTCCTTTCTTCGCGCATGTGGGGAAATGAAAATTACACACAAATAAACATTGCGCACATATGAATAGGACATGCACTGTTTGTGCACTTTCAGATTTCCGCTTCGAAATCTACTACGAATGCTACTGCGCACGGAAAATCGACTTTTGAGAAACCTCATCTCGTTTGGTTCGGGCTATACATCGTTGCCTTAAGTAATTTTATACCGTGCCAAAAGGGCCCTCCCGGGGGAGATTAAATTCAATCGAAAAATAATCGGAAGTTCTAAGAATAGCGGGGGTTTGCGTGCTTAGTGCATCTGAACCTTTCATATTCCCTTTGACGAATGAACTGGCGAGGTTTTCACTTATACCCCGACTTCACCGGCTCAAGTTCGAACAAAGCGGTGTGCTGAACTTTAATTTTAGCCTCAGTTCCCGTCCAGATATTGAAATCAAGCTTGAGTTCGTCCAACAAAACATGAAATTGTGATTGAAAGTAAAAGCTTGATCAAAAGAGAGTAATCAACTGGAATAATGGAATATCATCCCAGTGAGCTTTTGTATTTCTAACTTCTGGCGAAAAAGCAACAACAAGCACGAACTGAACATGTCAGCCGGTGAAGCTACTTATGTGGATTGAAATGAACTTTATTGGTCGGTGAAGCCGGGGTATTAGAAATATTCAGTTGACGGTGATTTTTATTTCTGTTTACAATAAAGCTGATGATTATTTTTCGGTTGAAATTGATCTCAAAAACCATTCATCCATCAATTTTGGCACGGTATGAATTTACTGGAGGCATTACTTCTTTTATAAACCTTCACCTGCTATCGTCTTTAGCTCCACCGTTGTAGCTACCGGGGTTTATCGAGCTGTTATAGGCTGTGTTACCCGTGGCCCGTGTAACCGTGTAAGTGGCACGCGTGACCCGTTTTTGGTGCGAATATATATGTACGTCGCTTTTCAAAAATTATTACTAAAATAAAAACTAAAACCACCCTTTCTAAAGCCTAAGTTTATTCCAAAACCCAATCTACCAACCAATTCCCTACTTTTTAAAAGATTTTTAATTATCCTTGACAAACAGGGAAGTACGGTGAAAAAATTCCATTATGAAATACTGCTAAAAACAGCCTGAAATTTAAGCTATTTATTAGGAAGGTGAGAAACGGTGTAGATTTAAATTTTTTAAACTATGAATTATTTTTGTCCTTTGATATTGTATAAACCACTAATTACTTCCAGTGCACATGGCAAATTTTATCCACCATATCATATCAATTGTCGCATTCTCCTATAATTCATTGCTACCACAATTGCAGATTTTATGTCATTAAGAAAATTTAATCCGAAATTTGTTATCTGACGGCTCCTTTAATTTCCTGAATATGCAACGCCTACATGTTTAGTTAAATCCTCATTAATAACACTTGAACTGTAATTTGTGTAAATGCACCATAAATTTAACATGCCTAACAATTTATATATGTTGTGTTTTGAGTTTTTACTGTAGATGATCGTGATTGTAACTGCAGACAGATAGTTTAGATTTTGTTGTTATAATGAATGTTAGTAATTGGTTATACAATTGGTGTGGACGGTTTTGCGATTTCTTCTACTTTCATATTCACTAAGGTTTACCTTTGTTTAGGTAATATTGTGTATATTTTGGAACCAACATTCACAAATTATTCAAATGTGTTAACATAATTCTAGTTTGATAATTTCTTACATGATCGAGTAATATCTATTAGACGAGGGACCAGATAATCTGATTATCAATATTGCTGCTGTTGACGGGAGTGAGAGAAGATATTTAAAATTTGGATTGGCATCCTGCCATATTTAGTATGATTTCTTAAGTATTCAGGAATGTTACAATTATTGTTTTGTCCTTCCATAAAAGAAACGTTTTGTGTAAGCGAGTATATTTTTGCACCTTCTTCTTGATTTCCTTATAAAGGTCGATTCGCACTATACGGAACGTCAACGTCACGTCACGGAACGGCAACGTCACGTCAAAATATTCTTCAATGAGTTTTGCACTACGCGTTCACATATATAGGCAACGTCACGGACCGTCAACGTAACGGCACGTCAAGATTAGTTTCAAACTATATTTTGACGTGCCGTGCCTTGACGTGACTGATCTATTCTGTTGAATACGAACGTAGTAACGGCCGCATTTCGAATTTTTCAAATAATAATCTTTTTTGGAAGAAACTAATTCATCATGGAAGATGAAAAATTGATTGAAAAGGTTCGGCGATAGGAGAAGCTGTATGATATTTCGCAGAAAAGGTATAGTGACAATATTCACAAAGAGAAAATTTGGTCAAATATTATCAAAGAATTAAATACACCAGGGGCCTTACTCTCTATTACAATATTGTGCGAATTTCTCTCGAAAATGCCAAAATGGTATTCTGTATTACAAACTTAAATTCTGCTCGAAACAGTAACTATATTGTTAGATTTTTACTCGAAAGCTCAAGGATAATCGAGTAATTTATAACATTTTATGTATGGGGGAGACAATTGAAACCTCTTGCACTCATTTTCAATTCTTTCGGGGACATTCCTACTAAAGTAAGCAATATTGTAATAGGGAATATGGAATCATTTTAGTTTCGGATAACTGTTTTGAGTAAAAAGCATTTAAGTATTCTAATAGAGAATAAGACCCCAGGTAAGTGTTAGGTTTTAATTTTCGCAATAGTTTCTAAATTATAATGGACGAAGTTGCAAGAAGAGAAATCAAAAGAACGATTTATACCCTCTACTACATTACCATTAACGTACAGCATTACAAGACCGATACGCTTGCCTCAGGTGCAAAGTAGCTACCAATATGATAGGCAACGCCCACAACCAATGTAAATTAAAACAAGTTCTTTCTGCATATCATCATCAACTTCATATCCCCAGGAATCAATATGTTCAATGTTCAATATATGTTCAAACGGCAACACCAACACTATCCCCATCTCAAAATTCAACTCTTCCGCGTCAGCACAAGAATTTTATGAAAGCTATCTCATCACACATTTAACCAATGAAATATAATTTAATTTTTACTTTCTATATTAAACGAAGTTGACTTGTTTTAATTATATGTATTAAACAAACCATCAATTTTTGCTTAGCACTTATAGCGTCTTGAAAAGATGGTATTCTCCTTCTTGTCTTTTCTACTAAATATGTTTTGCACCCATTTTTTCTTTTTTGTTGCTAAATTTAATTTTTCTTCTTCCAAAATTAATGATATCATTGCTAACTTGGTATTATTAAACTGTGGCATTCCAAATTATAATTTAAAATCAGCAATACGGAATAAAGACAATACCCTATCTAATTTTTTTTTAGACTGAACGCAAAATTTACGTAACGTTGACGTGACGTTTAAGTGCGAATTGAAAGCTAAATTGACGTGCCGTTGCCGTTCCGTGACGTGACGTTGACGTTCCGTATAGTGCGAATCGACCTTAAACCGCTAAAAAATTTATTTTGTTTGTGCGAGATATTTTTGGGCGTCCCTAACTTTTTAAAAAGATTTATTTTAGGTAGATTACCTACATATGTATATGTGATTATGCATAAATTGTACAATGAAGATAAATATGAGTACCGTCGTCGGCATTAGGCGCTAGTTCGCAAAAACAAGCGGAAACAGTTTTGATGCTACTTTTCCCATCTATGTATGTATATCAAAATTTGTTTATGGTATTATGAACAAATGTTATTCCACATCCCACCACAGTTGACCGAGCAATAGTTGACTTTTTCAGAGTACAAGCAAATGTTCTGTTTTAGTACTCCATGTGGCCATACCCCTTCCACTATTCTCTTTGTGAGATTAAGTGAGCAAAATAGAGGATCTTCTTTAGTTCTAAACCCAAAAGAAGGAAAGAAAAAACAATCGAGGTTCGTTTACTGTTCTTACTCGAACTTACAAGCAGGACAGGAGAGCTCTGCAACTTTCTGGGAAGCTCTCGTGGCTCCCAAGAGCTGTGTTTTCATAGAAACTAGACACAATTACCCCGTTTATGACTAGGTTGAAAAGTTGAGTCGAGGTTGAAATTTCGACCACCGTATATGATGTCGAGTTAAGTTCACTTTGGATTGAAATAAAGTTGAACTGAAATCAAAATATAACCTCAATTTTTTGCGTGAAATTCTCATTTATAGATAACGTAAAAATTCAGAACGAAATAACGAAAAAGCCGAACAAAAAACTAACGCCGAAGGTGAACTTTACGGATGGTAAATAAACAAAACAATTGTCACTTCAACCCAATTACAACTCAACCAGCGTATATGAGGCGAAATATCAACTCGACCTAAGTAGGAGAGCTGAGTTGGGTTGGTTGGAGCCAGTTTCAACTCGACCTCTGGTTATGACTGGGTTAAACCTACATTGAACCTAGTCATAAAGGGGGTAAATGAGTGTATCTACACTGGTATTCCTGGTACGAGGAACTTTTCTTGCCTTTGCATGGAGATATGTGTACGTGTGTCTATAATTAGTGACCATCAGGGCGAGTAAGCAGAAGCACATTGCGTAAATCGGGCAAATTTGCGATTTTTCACAAATTTCAACGGGACTTCATTTTCAACTGTTTCTTAAGTTTTCTAAATGAGTTTCTTCCAAATGCCTGGTATCCTAAAGATAGAATTAGAAATGAAGAACTGTGGCGCCGGGCAAGAAAGGATAGATGCTTAAGTGCAAATTCGGTGTTTTTGAGTTTATTGCATTTTTGTATTCAGTATTTTATTTTTGATCATTGTTATAACTCTTGTCTTAAACTGAGCTGTGTTCGCTGAGTTATCGGACCGGCTCTTGTGCACAATTCTGTGTCTAAAAAAATCTTTGAAGACGATTTTCTCGAAACACATATTTTGCACTTACGCACTTCTGGCTGTGTACTGTAGAGATGATGAAATCAGGCGAAGGAAATGGAACTGAATCTAGCCAAATAGGCTCTTGACTGAAATCCGCAAAGAACCCGTCGAGTTGGAAGACCTAGAACAACGTGGAAGAGAACCTAATTAGCAGAGCCCACAACAACTGGGAGATCCTGGTTGGAACTGAGAGCTTTCGTGCAAAATTGAGGAGGGGATCTGTTTCTGCCCAACATATGTCCCATGAGGGATTAAAGGAACATAAGTTCAAAGTAAGTTGTACCTGGTTGTTCGTGAAGGATAACTTTCTAGGTATTGCGCTTTTTGAAACTGTTTCAGACTTAGAATTTATAACACAAGCATATTCCGGATAACGAGTAGTTGTTTTTTTTTTTATAGTACAAAAAAAGCCAATTTTCAAAATTACTTTCAAAATGGCCTGGAGACTGAAGCATTACGATTTATTATTATTGGCTTTGAATGGTATTTCAAATACAACATACGAAGGTGAAAACTAATATTTCGGTTATTTGCATTTCGATGTCCAACGCTTTTCTATAAGAAATGTAGGGAAATAACTATAATATATTTTTTAGGTATTACGTTAATGCCTAGATCAGCTAACAACGTTACGCAATACAGAAAACTATGAGTTAAATATGTAAACTGAAAAGGATATGCTGCAATATTTCTAGTTAAGGGTGAATGAAAAAAACTATATCAAAGGTTGTTGAGGTATCCTATAGTACGATACAGTCGTAATCTTTAGACTCTAGGCAAATATTACTAAGGTCACACAACTTGCAGTTATCATAAACTTTTACCACATTTCTATACAAAAGCCCATTTAACTTTTATGACAGCTGTTCATGAAATTGCTTAAAACGAGAGCATCAAAGTACTTATGAAGTTGACACCTAACTTGAAATGAATTCACCCCAACAAGGCCATAAAAAGTTTAAAAGCACGTAATTAGCATGCATTTCTTGTGCGGCATGACAAGTGAAGTAGTTTTTCAAGAAACGCTTTAAAACCTTCATACACTCGTATCCCAAAGAACAGTGTAGACTTAATACCCCCCCATTCATGATTAATCCATTTTTCCTTAACTGCCATGCGTGAAGGATTCATTTACGCTAAATTGCATAAACTTTTTCGCTAAAGGCGCGAAATAAATTCTGTCTGGAATTTTTTGTTTTTCGTCATATTAAAATTGGCCCGCGAAATGTGTGAAAAGTCCATCCGAAAAGGCGAGACCGATATGTAAATATGTACCTTAAGGTGTTTCGCGAGATCATGTGCTGTATTAACTGCGATGAAAAATGAATATAAAATGCATACAGGGGGCGGGGATAAGCATCTTTTGCGACTTCGTACCATATACTTTTAAGGGATTTTACTTTTATTTCGTTTTTAAGTGGAATAAGAAATGGGCATGCGCGAAATGCTTTTTATCATAGTGTTTCCATTTCAATGAAAAATATTTCCTTTTTTTTTCTTCGCGTTTAAAATTCCATTCTATACGAAAGAGACAAGAATGTGTTTGCAAATATTTTTTAAACAAATTAATTTATAGGATACCTCGGTGTAAGATGAGATAAGCGTTGACTTTCATGACTGATATCAGTCTAGTTCCCTATGGAATGTGCATGACGCTTCTCTAGTGGGTTTTAGTTAAACGCTGCGAATCTAAAGAATTTATAACCATTTTAATACTCGTGATATAATAATTTTTAAGCATTTTTTTTTGTTTTGTTTCTGTTTTTTTTGGAAAATTCTCGTTATCATATTTTCTTCCCATCATTGACCCGAGGTTAAAAATACATTTATATTTTACTTCACACCTTTGTTTGTTGATTATTCGTTTTACGAAGAAAAATTGTGTTATCAGAGAGATTTAAAATATAGCAAAATCAAACATGATTAAAGTCGAGTTAATTATTATTTGATAACTGGGATGGGTTGTATGTATTAAAAAAAAGTGGTTGTTTTCATTGAATAAATATTGCGATGTGCATAATATGTAAACGTAATAAACAGATAAATGGACAGAGCGCGATTTAATTACTGTTAATACTTCAATTTATTAACAAATATCTATATTCCGGACATTGAGGGTCACGGAGCCCATCGGCTTGACCTATTTCTTACTTCCTATTCAACTCGATACTACGTCGAAGTTAGCTCACCCCTTGGTAACTCGGACCACAAACTATTCAGTGCTAATTTCTCATATTCATCTTCTACTTCAACCAACGCAGTTCCAAAAAAAACTATCTGGCTCTATGGGAAAGCCAACTGGTTGGGACTTATTCGTTTTTTCCAAGCCATCGACTGGAATTTGTGTTTCCGCAGTGCGAACTATGCCCCTTCCTGTATTGCTAAAATAATACCGGCAGGAATGTGTTTGTTCATTCCTCATTCTACCATATCTATAAAGCCTAGGCCAAACAAATGGTTTAACACTATTTCTACCACGATTTTGTGTATACCTATTTCGACCAAAAGGTGTCTTTTTGACACCTTTGTATTTCAATGCAAATAACTGTGGAAATAATTTAATTATTTAAATGTAGCATAAGCTGAAGGAAAATTATACTGCCAAATAAATTAAAAACTTATTATATGGAAAGTCAAAATATGAATTGAGAAAATTGATTACACTTATAGAATAATACCAAGGTAAAATTGGAAAGGTGTCTTTTTGACACCCTTGGTAGAAATAGTGTTAATGGGGAATGAAGGAACACAATTCAAGCTAAGGAAGCCGCTTACAGAGTGTACAGACGTAATTCCATCATCAGACAGGTCAAAGCATCATTTGACAACAAGTTGAGAGGTAAGAGTCTCAACACTCACGTGGGCAGCAAAAACTGGTCCTTGGTAACTTCCATTAAGAAGAATTTTACCTCTTCTTCGTCTACTGGCGACCTTCTTCCGTGTCTGACTAAACACATCAACAAAAGCATCCCTGGTTTCTGTGAGTCTGGTCTGGTTGCTCTGGATATCTCCAAGGCCTTCGACAGAATATGGCATCCCGCTCTGCTGTCTAAACTCCAAGCTATTGGTATTCACTCAGTTCTACGGAACTGAATTGAGAGCTTTATTTCTGCCCGTTCAATCAAGGTAGTATTGGATGGTGTTGAATCCAATCCTTACTACATTTCGACCGGCGTTCCCCAAGGGCCGATTTTCTCACCTACTCCCTTTATTATATTCATTAATGATCTGCTCTAAATCCCCTCTAATCCACTTCATAGTTTTGCCGATGACGGTACTCTGCTCCTCCATCGATCCTTTAAGACACCTTAGGAATGTAGCATCGCTCAGCAAGTTTTACCGCTATTATCATAGCGACTGCTCCACTGAAATCAAAAACCTCCTGCCTACACGGCAATTTTTTTCCGCAATACAAGACTAGCCAACTCGACTCACCCCTTCACCCTGCAGTCCTCCCCTTCACGCAGATTACGCTTTTAATTCGCTTATAAATAGAACAATTCGATTGTGGAACTCTCTTCCGCAGTCGGTGTTTCCGAGTTCATAAAAAATTTTAGAGTTCAAACGCAAGGTTCATCGACATCTACTCATGCACCCTCCAGACTCCTAACCTATCCTATCCCATCTATCCTTCAGATCAAGATTACTACTACTCATTGCACTATGACTTGTACGACATGACGGACTAGTAGTACAAAGGGTGACTCCTAAGCTTCATCTTACCACAAAAAAAAACACTTACTCTTTGAATTTGTAACAATCTAAAAACTTTAAAACATTTTTATAAACATTTTTATTTATAACTCCGTCAAGACAATGTTGTTTTGAATGAAACAAATTCCGTTCTGTTCTGTCGTTATCAACAAACAGCAAGACAGATGTCGATGCAAGAAAGAAAATAAACTTTAGTCCCTTAATTTACCCGCGAGTAAATATACCCAGTGTATAATATCCATGTCACTATGGATTGTTTTGCATCAAGAGGACTAATGGAGATGTAGAACTTTGATAAAGTTCGATCGAAACAATAAATTCTGTCTGCAGTATATAAACTGCAAAAAGAAGTCGTTTTAAGTGTTGCCTCACCCAGGCATCATTTCAACGAATCACGATTGTATTTGGCAAATTTGTAATATTTGTTGAGTATACTCATTTTTATTTGTTACGTGTTAGTTTTCAAAATTTATGTGAGTATTGTGAATTTTAGAAATCCACATATTTAAGGTAGCAACTTTCGATTTTAGTATGACTAATTCATTCGCATAACATATTGCTTCAAATAAAGTATTGAAAAAAAATCTAAATATCTTTGTTTAATTTTTTTTTTTTTTTTTATGTGATAGTCTAAGCTTAGGTGTCATCCTTTGTACTACTAGTCCGTCATGTCGTACACGTCATGGTGCAATGTCTAGTAGTAAGCTTAGCTCGAAGGATAGAGAGAGAGATAGGATAGATTAGGGGGAGTCGGGTGGGTGTTGGAGGAGATGGTGGTGAACCTTGCGCTTGAACTCTTGGGTGTTGTATGAGTTCGGGAATATTGACTGAGGTAAGTTGTTCCACAGTCGTGTTGTTCTTGTTATAAACGAATTTCTAAATCGGAGTGTGCGCGAACATAAGGGCTGTAGACTATAAGGGTGAGCCGAGCGGGCAAGTCTAGTGTTGCGGGAGAAAAGTTGCCGTGGAGGCATGAGGTTACTTATTTCAGAAGAGCAATCGTTGTGGTAAAATCGGTAAAATTTTGTAAGGGCTGCTACATTCCTACGGTGGCTTAATGAGTCAATTGAGGAGCAAATGGCGCTATCGCCAATAAGTTTGAGAGCGCGACTTTGCACCTTGTCCAGCCAGGCTAAGGTGGTTTTCGGGGCCCCAGCCCAAATATGCGAGTTGTATTCGAGGCGGGGACGAATGTAGGACTTGTATATTGTAGCCCTGGCCGACGGCTGAAGGAGGAATTTGCATCTTTTCAGGAATCCCAGGCATTGCGATGCTTGTTTAGCGATTTGGAATATGTGGTTATTCCACCGCAGATCATCGGATAGTGTTATGCCTAGGATGTTTCAAGACGGTTCTGCCGTTAGGTTTTTATTGTCCACTGAAATAGAAGGAGGGTCGGTGTAGGTTTTATTAGAGATGAGACAGTACTTCGTTTTGGATGCATTGAATTCGACACGGTTCTTGCGGCCCCATTCAAGAATTCGTTCGATGTCCCTGTTGATTGAGATGGACATGAGATTGCGATAATGCAGACAAGGTCTGGCGCGTGCTTGTCCTACAGTATCGAAGCCATAGGAGTACCGTAGTGTACTGTCGTCGGCAAAGCAGTGGAGTGGGTTGGAAGGGATTGAGAGCAGGTCGTTTATAAAAATTAGGAAGAGAGATGGTGATAGAATTGAGCCCTGGGGAACACCTGCGGAGATGGTGTGGGGGTCGGATTCGATGCCATCCAATACTACCTTGATTGAACGGCCAGAAAGGAAGCTCTTAATCCAGTTCCTTAGAACGAAGTCAATACCAATAGCCTGGAGTTTGGTTAACAGAGCGGGGTGCCACACTCTGTCAAAAGCCTTGGAGATATCTAAAGCAACCAGGCCAGATTCACCAAATCGGTGTATACTTTGGTTGAGGTGTTCAGTTAGGCAAACAAGGAGGTCGCCAGTAGATCTTTTTGGTATAAAGCCGTACTGTTTGTCATTTAATATTTTGTGGTGCTCAAGATATCTCAAAAGCCTCTTGTTTATTATTGTCTCCATCACTTTGGAGAGAATAGAAGTAATTGCTATTGGGCGGTAGTTTTCGGGGTCACTTGCGTCACCTTTTTTTGGTATGGGCTGAACATGGGCCAGTTTCCAGGAGTCGGGATAGACTCCGGAGAAGTAGGATAGGGCGAAAAGTTTGCGCAGAGGTTTAGCCAAAGGTGAGGCACATTTTTTAAGAACCATAGGGGGAATATTGTCTGGGCCAGTGGATTTATTGGAGTCAAGCTCTTTGAGACACCTATACACTTCACGTGTTCTGAAGAAAACTCCGTCCATTGAGTGGGTGGAACACTCGATGGCTGGTGGTTGCGTGTCAGCATAGGGTAAGGAAGAGTTTGCGGCGAACAGAGATGCGAGTAAGTCGGCCTTGGGTTTGCTTTCTGCTATCACCTGCCTATTGTTACAATTACAACTCTTGTTGGCATAATGAAACAAAACAACGCAAATTACAAGAACATAAGTTTAATTAATTAACAATTACAATTTTTTGTTGGTATAATAAAACAAAACAACGCATATAAGAAATATTATTCTAATTAGCACAATTTTTGCAAATTAATTGCGAGCATTGTGAACACACAGGATTTTTGCAACTCACGAAAGCATGAGATGTTTTCTACTCTATATGATATGGGCAAATATAACAATTTTTTCGCTTTTCAAGTTTCAAATCCTTCTAATCATAATTTTTATATCTTGCTTCGTGTGGGTATTATCCAATCGACGTTTCATCTCAGGCGTTACAAGTTCTTTAGCAAGAGACTTTAAAAAATTATTTCTTTCCATTTTTGGATTGTCCTTACATTCATTATGAAGTACATACGCATTTACACCACTTATATCTAAAATTCTATAAAATATTGCCAAAGGCCATCTCCAGGTTGTACCCCCTGTACAATAAGTGGCACATTTCTCATCAAGAGCACCAATACCGCCCTTTGTTGAGTTGTAATAAATAATAACTTCGGGTTTTTTTTTGTCTGAAGATCAGTACAATTATTGTGATGCATAGAACTTACTAGCATTACTGCTTTATTTCTTTTTTTTGGAACGTAAGATACCAGCTTTATTTCGTCCGTAAAACCATATAATGTAGATTTAACAGCTTTTTCTTATAGTACCAACATATGTGAGCCCATTGGCTTTCAATTCGCGAACAAGTTCTAATGACGTAAACCAATTATCAGCAGTTATGTTGCGATTAGTTTTGTAAATTGGCTTAGAGAGTCGTAAAACAGACTGAATTGGTTTAGAAAAGTTTTGTTCTTCCATGGAAAGAGTTTGTCCATCAGAACCTTTTCCAACATAGATAGTTAAATAATGCGTTTTAGCGTCTGTTATTGCCATTATTTTTATACCATATTTACAAGGCTTGTTAACCATATAATACACGAAACTTACATCTGCCACCTGAATTTGACATTTGAAGTTGACACTTATAGGTAAAGGTAACTACCTCCAGGCCCGGTCTAAATAATATATTTATAAATTTGTCAAACTGACAGCTACACTCTAGCTGCTTTAACACTCGACTAACCTATAAGTACTTGACATACTGCCTAACGCAGCCTGCGCTGATTCAACAGATACGCGGGTAATTCAAATATTATTAATGTATATGATCAAATTGACCCATCAACAGTGGTTACGGATTCTGAAAGTAATTATACATACGAACTAATTAGTCAATGAACGTGATGTTACTTATAAAACTAAGCGCGGGCTTACGGTATATGATAAGGAGGGGTCGGTTTGACCTAGGCACCCCTATGTTAGGCAGCATTTCCACCAGGGATTAAATTGCTGCAGTAATTTTAGGGCCTGTGCGAATACTGGCTAAATTGGGACTAAACTAAATTATTGGAAAGGCCGGTATTGCAGTGCGATTTAGTCTTTTCACGAGGTGGCTAAAGTTGACAGCTACTGACTAAATTTTTTTTTTGATGGTATTTTGTTTATATGTAGAATTCCTTATCTTAGGAAAATAAAAAATAGCTACTAAATTAAAAAATAATATATATAATATTAAACTACATTAATACATGGAGTTCGACGGGGAGATAATATAAATATCAAATTTAGGCAACTAAGCAAGCCCCTACTCTGAATTTTTAACTTCAGATCTGTAAAGGTAGATCCATTGTATGAGATTGCGATAGATTTATGATTAATTTCCTATAAGAATCATTTACATATGTTGTCGAGAGCATCTAATATCCATCGGAGCTGGCCGTTTGTATATTTAAATTAAATTAAAACTGAGAAACGAAACTCAAATCTCATTCTGTCAAAATCAAATTTAGTCAATTGAGAATTCGCACACCCCAACCGAACTAAATTGAACATTGGAAATTTTTTGGAACGATTTAGTATTTCGTGGAAAGATTTAGTCATTTAGCCAGTATTCGCACAGGCCCTTAATACTGCTGCAGTTGACTTTGCTTTGCTTCCAAAAAGATCACAGCAACTTTGCTTTGCTTTACAGCAATCATATTTTCCAAGTTTTTGATGTAGACTGTGAAAGCTTTTGCGTGTGTGTGTTTTTAATATGTATCGCCTCGCTCTTATGTGTGCATACAGCAAATTTCGTAGGGCCATTCACCGTGGCCGAGGAAAATAGTTTCGCCATCGCTCTTAGCATGTTTACAGTGGTACATAAGGTGGCTCCAGACTCACGCCGTGAAACCTCGCGAACAAGCGCAAATGTGAGTGTGGATGGTTTTCGCGCCTTGCTTTCAGGTTAGACTGGATACGGGGTGAATTCGTGCCGTAAATTCACGGCTTGAGACTAAATAGAAGTTAAGATCTTCAGGCACAAACTGACGATAAATGCCCACACATATAAAGGTACGATTCCGAACAAGGCGGCAGACTACAAACCGCAGGAGCGATACTACTGGTTTGTATGGTAAAGTCACTAAGTGTCGCCAACTGTTTGCGATTTGATCATACAAATCAGTAGTGTCGCCTGCGGTTTGCAGTCTGCCGCCTTGTTCGGAATCGTGCCTTAAAGATTTTTGTCAATTTACTTGGACTGCAGACCCCATCTAGTTGGCGGCCGGAGAAGTGTTTGGTGATACTTGGCTTCAAGGCAAAACTTTCAGGCCACCGCCTGCTGTCGACCTGTGTGTGAAAGGGGGCCTTAGATATGGCTAAATCCAACACCGAAATTTTCGAAAATCCGCAAAAATCGCTTCACGTAATTTATGGACGAACCCTTACTTAGATTTTAGGGTTATGTGTAAAAGCCGGGACGTAACGCAATCATGAAATTATGTGTCAGAGGAAATTCCCCGCATATCATGGAACCGCTCTGAATGCAATGCATGTACACCGGTATGTCACCAGCTTCACATCCATTGCGGGCTTTACTTGGTTAGTCACTATATTTACAGCATCAAATGCTGTCTATTGGCTCTATTAATAAACAATCAGGCCTATTCTGAACTCCGCTGGAATTTTCTTACCTTAGTAGCCGATGATTGTAAGAAAATTCCAGCGGAATCTTTCCAGCGGAGTTCAGAATAGGCCTGAATGACTTGATCTGGAATTCTGATCGGATCAGCAATCAGATTATTGAAATGGTGCCTTGGTGAGGCTTCTGTTCTAGTCAGGAGTGGTATGTCGATAAGGACTCTGTTCGAGAAGATATCAGCCGCAACACTTGAATGAGTGAAATCTTCTCGACGTCACCTAATTGCACGCTAAGATGGGTGAGGTGTGTCGGAAAGCAGGAGGCTCCCCCTAACTAGATTGTCGGCTGATCGAATAATAACTCTCAAAACTGAGGTAGTTAAGTGATATCAAAAGAGATTATTCGATACTATTCTAGCCGCAATGGTTTCAATTATCGATCTATATATGTAAATATCTATCTAGTGCTATTTAAAAATATTACTATTGGATCTGGTATCAGGCTCCATATATTTTTGCTCATTGTTCTTTGGGTGCTATCAGTGAAGCTCTTCATTTCTTCATCAAATGTTACGAATATGAACCGATCCCTAAAATTATAGTTTATCAGTTCGAAATATTATTTTAGCTCCAATTTTACTATACCTTTCCTAATATCTAGCGAGGTTAAATCGATCGATCGATGTTCACTTAATAAAATCATATTTTGTTCGCTCATCCATCTGTTGATTTTTTTTTGAATAATTCCACTTACTCCTCAATTCTCAGAGTTATTTAACCTGAAACCCATTTATTAACAAAAGTGCACTCGATTCCTTATTTCAGATAAAATAAAGTCACCTCTTCACACAATTAAACAATACACAACCATAAAAATGGAATCTTTGCTATACTGACCCTAATAACATTTTTCTAAGCAACAAAGGCAAGTTACACATAGTTTAAAAGATATTTCAAGAATTTATCTAGATAACGATTATATTAACGTCATTTTTTTTACCAACAACACATGTTAGCAGAACCTTCACTCTTTGATAATAATTTTTATCTTATTCTTCAGATTTATACTGATACTTGATTAAACAAGATAAGAAATTCCGCTCATCAGATGTTTTTGCATGTCTTATAGCAGAAAAGGAATAGTTTTGACGAAAATACAAAATATTTTGGAAAATTTGTTTTTATATCTTTAATCCTAGGGGGATTAATTTGGGAAATTGCGAACTTTTTTAATAGTAAAATGCGTGTTGTTTTGGAGGGTGGGTACCTTTTCTTATTTTCTTGTTTAAAAAAATTAATATTTATTATCTTGTGATTTTGCTAGAGATTGCAAGGACAGGAAGCTGGTAGGTGGAAAGAAGAGTACGTATTGTATTTTTATAGAGGTACGTATTGTACTTTTCAAAGGGCTATTGTAAACGTATACCAGTTAACATTTATCTAATAGTGGGCCAAAGGTGAATCAGACTTAGCAATGAAATATTTTCCTAGGATCTTCATTATGCCCCGTGTAATTTTAGGGTTAATTGCCAACAGAAAACAAAAAATACGATGATATAGGAAAACAAATTCTAAACAAGATAGCATTTTTGTTTTTTGAATGTGGAATGGCGACCTAACAAATCTCGGAAAGTGTAAAAAATGGTTTTTAGCGAATAAAAGAAAAGCGCCTATTCCCCTCAGGATAGAGTCTCATATGGGCATTTCTTTCTATAACCTGATGTTCCCTTACAAGAAATGCTTCTCTAGCACTATTGAATTCTCCAATCAGCTCACTAAGGCAAGTAAGGCATATACAACAAACTATAATAGTAAGCTTCTCGATCGGTTGCTACTACGAAGTTTGGTACACGTACAACGGCTGTTGTATTTCTTATTGTCATTTCTCTAATTTGACACCTCTTTGTTATTTGCTCTTGTTGTACATATGCAACTGCATCAATATTGTCTTCATTAGTTCGTACTGGCTTTGCGTAGTATGGCCCGAATAATATTGAAAATTCGAATAGGGTCTAGGTGCTGAAGTTGTAGTCCGAGTATTCGGTTGGTCGTTTTTCGTATAAAATCATTATTTACGATCTTAAATACCCCCCAATAGAGATTTCAGTGAAATTGAATAGTAACTGGCAAAATCGTATCGCCATATTGGAGCCGCCATTTTGAATTTCCAAATTTTGACCACAGAATCGTCATTTGTGCTCATAAAAATCCCCGGTACCGATTTTCAATGGAATCGGAACACAATTGCAAAACTTATCCGCTATCTTGATTTTTTCTTTACAAAGTTGTCAGAGTGCATTGTCACGGGAACTCAACGTGTGTGCAAAGTTTCATAAGAATCGGTAGTTGAACAAGGAAGATTTGACGCAAAGATATAAACAAATATTCGAGGTGAAGCTAAATAAAACTAAACCCTTCAGTTTCGATGATACCTCTATTGGAGCCATATTTCTTTCCGGTAAGCACTCTCAAGTCTCAAAGAGAACAGGTCGATGGGAGAAGTCAGTGGATGTGAAAGCAACTCGGAGCACAATTCGGGCGATTTTGACATGCAATCAACTTGTGGCACAATGTGTTGTCTTTTTTTGGTTTCCATTTGGGCCGTTTTTCATGATTTCGCCCTAAGCTACATACATATGTAATATTCACCATTGATCCCTTTTTCCTTTTTGAAATAGTCGAAGCGCAAAATACCACGCAGCTGACTTACGATTTGACTCTGGAGTGTAGTGATGGATCCATGCTTCGTCCATTACCACATCGCATGAAAAAATCCTTTTATTTCGCATAAACAGCTCCAAACAGGACTCTGAATCATTAACACGTTTTTGTTTTTGGTCAACAGTGAGCAAACACGGTACCCACTTCAAACAGAGTTTTCTTATGGACAAATGTTCATGCAAAATAGTGAATTTCACTTTGCAGTCTACCAAAACGATTTTGTGTACTCTTTTATCTGGAACCACTGTCGTATTTGGACAACGAGAGCCTTCAGTACCATCGGCGTTTGTGCAGACGCGTTTCAAATCAGTAAACCACTTCTCGATATAGCAGAGCCCGAATAACATATTTCAAGCCATTGCTTTACGTGAACGGTATTTTTCGTATTAAAAAGAAATGCTGTATCAACATACGGAATTCAGATATTTGTTTACTTTGAAAAGTAACATCACTAAAACCATTTTGATTTGTAAAGAAATGATCAGCATGTCATGATATTTTGGCACATTCAAACGGTAGGTTAGTACTATCTAAAAATGATATAGATTTCCCAATAGTGGCGTCACCTGTCAGCTACCCGACGAACTTATTGAGTGATGTAATAGATCCATGTCTTGATTTTCTTCTTCGTGACTTTTTGTAACCACGCAGTCTAGAAGAATCTTTATATAATTTTAACAATACCTGTCCGGATAACTTAATATGCAATTTTTTGTAGCTAATAGAAAAAGTGTAATGTAAAAAATTAAACCAGCTTTTTTTTGCTGAAAACCCCGGTTTTCGGATTGCATAATTTTCTATTAAAAATCGGATTTAAAAACCGTTAGCTGTACCATGAGGCGGTCAGGACTTGAATAGTTATTTCCAGCATATATACATCAACTTTCCTCTTTTGTGTTATTTCTCGGTAGACCAAATCCAGCAAAACCATATCCAAAAAAAGGGCTCGACTAAAGCTAGTTATTCCACTTTGCAATTTATAATAGAACCGTCGAGAGTACAAATGGGTTTGCTACTTAGTTGTAGTCTTTCACATAAAAATCATTCTTAATCAGTCAGTTTCATCCCTATCAGTCATTATTCAGTTTCAAGTTTTCTTCTTTAGGTTACCTTTTATTGGGTCCAGAGGTATCGTTTGCCCTATTGTACTACACCCCAATTCCTCTTTGTAGGCAAAACCGTTTGAACAGATTCACCAGTCACCCTATTGGCCTGTCGCTTAAGCCAGCTCTATACGATGCTATGAGCACCCTCCAACGTTGGACGCTTGATGATAGGACGCATCGTGTGGCCGATGATCGAAGTACGATTGCCCAATACCAAGCGTCCAACGTTCGGGTTTGGAAACGATTGGGCTGTTGTCGGTGTTGACTCAATCGTTGGAAGCCAGCATTTGAAACAAACGTTCATCGCATCGTGTAGAACCGGCTATACACTTGACTGTTCTAGCTGACTGATCTTTTGGTCTTTGGCCTTTTCGAAAGCAGTTCACAAAACGGGGCTTGGGTATACTCCGTGAGGTACCTCAATTCCACTTCGGCCCTCCTTGACTTGGCCTTCTGGTGGGTCAAGAAACTTGCTTTTCCTGCTTTTACTACTCAAGTATTAGGGTTTGACGGAGAAATTCAGTTCCCTTCGGTTTTTTTTGTAGTTTTGTAGTATGTCCTGTGTCCTACCGGTCCCCATGCTAATGGACATATCATGTCACAATATATAGCATGCTTAGTACGAAGGTGAGATCAGAATTTTGGTTAACTTGACTGACTCCAACCGTCCGAGAGTCATGCAGATCTTATCATTTGAAGAAGTGCATTTCTACCAGAAGAAAATCATATAAAACAAATTGAATATCAATGGTCAGCTGATGAGGAACTGCGCTAGTCAAACAGGAAGTTAGTTTTGCTATGATTGATTACTAGAAGTGTTGTACTATGAAATGTCGATGAACATGAATACAACGAGATTTGCTTTCATCCAATACAAGGTACTAACTTATCTTTAGAAAGTAAGTTATGAAAATGTCATTTAAAGAGATGCACTTATACTGAACGTGCTTGTTTAAAAAAGTTGTCATACTATAACTGTGGCCAAAGAATCTCTCAGGGTAGAACGTAGTGCAAATAATTAAAACTGCAATGACAGAACCGTATTTGCACAAATATCTTCTCATACTGAAATCTAGACATTCTAAATCTGGCGTCCAGCCTTGATCAGCCGACGTCTGATATTTGCCGATCATAATTAAGCGATTGATTTGCAATTAAAATTCTCGCTCCTCCCTTCGTCCCGCCAGAAAGCATTTTTTTTAAAAGATCGCAATTCCGATAAAAATCAAAAGTAGCCATCAGATTGGACTGTGGAGCCTCAAGGCGGGAATACCTGCGACTATCGAATTTCTTCTAAGATAAGTTGCTCTTGTTATGCGGTTTTTACTTCTCGACTGGGATAATATGTTGAGCAACTTTTTTCTAGTATCTTGAAGTCATTTGATGCCCCCCGCGATCGGGACGTAGTGCAGCCGGCAAATTGACGGAGCACCAATTCGAGGCGAGTAGCCAAGTAGTAGTGTCGGATTGATAAAGCTGGAGCGAGGCGAAGATTGATTAGAGTCGAAATTTGAATTGAATGAAATGGAAAAAAGGTGTTTGGATCGGTTTTATTCTCTTTATTATTTTTCACCTGGCGCGTTGTAGCCGGTGTGAGGTGAATAAGATTTTTGAGCTCAGATTTCCGATCTGTGATGATGATGATGATGATGAACTTGTGGCGAGGGAGTTGGTGTGAGTTATGTAAGTGATTTCGCTTTTTTTGCTCTCTAAGTGTGACTGGAAAATCACTAAATATTGTTCGTATTTGGTGAATTTGATTTTGATTAATTGCTTGTTCAACTTGTTACCTGAATAAGAAATAGGCTTGGCTTGTGGGGGAGATGATATCGGTTTAAGTGATGTTTTCAGTTTTTCTAATATATATATTTTTTCTTGTTTTGGTTTGTTGATCTAGATCTCCAGTTTTTTGAATAGGATTCTTATAGAATAAAGATATTGTTGATATGACCGAACAATGGCGTATTGTTGGTTTTTTGTTAGATTGTTTTAGTACACAAGTGTTTTTTTATGGACATGCGTCTTAAAAAATTAAGAAAAAACAATTTCTGATTGTTTTGATTAAATGAATTCTATTGCGTTGTGCAAGCTTTGAACATTACATTTTTGATCTGCGGAATAAGATTTTTGGCCAAAAAATTCTTGGGGATGGTTCCTCAAGTCCTCACAAAACATGGGCCAATAGGCAAATTGGACGTCGCGGATATAAGATTGTTGTGGAGGCAGGAGAGCGTGAATTTCGATGGAACAATGGGTATAATAAGTTAGGTTAGGTTGAAATGGCTGCCCCCACTAGGGAGCCCACTTATGCACGCCATTTGGCCCATTGTGATGCCATTCTAGTGTTGGGACAAATTTCATGACATTTCAAGCCATTTTGAGCTTTTGATAAAGCGACAGAGATTAGGAACACCAATATTTTGCAATTCGCCCAATCCATCAAGGAAGGGTGAGCCAGGGAAGGTCCCTCTTTTACTTGCGAGGGCGGGACATGTACAGAAAAGAAGGGAGACAGTTTCTTCAACTTCTTCATTACCACAACTTCTGCATAAGTCGTTGTGGGGGTATGTATATTCAATGCCTCGGAGAAAATACCAGAGCCTACGCTGTTCCCAATTTTTGAGCCATCTGTGTAGATACATAATGACCCAGTTGGGACAACACCATCTGTCATCTTTGGCCGGAATGATGGTATTGAAACCTTTCTTCAAGGGCTACGTATGTAGGGGTATTATAGTCTAGGTTGTCTGCAGTGGTGGCGAACCTCTTAAGGATTGAATATGGAGTCCATCCAAGAGAAGCCTTTGTCCAGGCTGCCGTTTGCTTGGCCTGTATGTCCAAAGGAGTAGGATGCAATAAAACATCCAGCGCCGCTTTTGGGTTGTTTCTCATTGCACCACTGATGCACACCTCAGCTGTTCTTTGGATCCTTTCCAGTATATTACGATACGTAATCTTCTGTAATGCAGTCTACCATACCGATATGCCATGCATAAGTATAGGTCTGATTACGGCTGTATGGGTATGATAGTAGCGATGGAATTGTGGGCTGCTATATTCTTACGGTTACACAATCGTGGACAAACGGCGTCTTCTCCGATACGTTTGAGGTTTTTTTTTTTAAATTTATCTAAACTAGTTGGGTTGTGGGTTTGACCATTTCGGTCAACACGGTCAACTTCCCAGTATGATGAAAGTTGAATATTCTGGATGGACATTTTAATAATAAATGAAAAATAATAATAACGAATTGTAAGAAAAAACCACACCAAATTCACACACCTGGTTTTTCAAACTAACTCAACTCTTATATGTTATAATATTTATAAACTGACTTCTTTAAGTAATAGTACCAGTGCGAAATTGATTAGTATCAGAACTGGTTCAAGGTAAATCCACAAGATTTTTTTAGAGAATTTATTATTTGGAAATCAATTCCCCGTCCAGAAACTGATAATGGATTTGAAAAAAAACGGGATGTTTGTAAAAGGTAACAATATTTTTGCAAGATTTTTAAAGAGTACTTGGATTTTGACAAGTGATGTCTTCTTGGTAAACTATCGTTCTATCGAAAAGGTAACTTCACTTAGAACGGGTTAACCGATTAGAAGTCTTTTCATTACCGATTATTTTGAAATTATTTTTTAGAGAAGTTTTTCATTAATATGCTTCAGTCGGCATCTCAAAAAAGTCGATGTCATCTTTGCTTTACGCGATATCGTACAGGTACAATAATCACGTCGTTTAAGCAAAAAAACCGCTTGATTTTATGAAAATGTTATCAAATTATAGCTTCGGTAATACGCTACGATCGGTACCTCAACGAAGCCGGCATCGGTGTTAGATGACGCGATATTGTGCAGGTACAAAAGTCACATAAGTCGTTTAATCAAAAAACGGCTTGGCCGAATTTTATGAAAATCTTCTTTCGATAAGCTTTGAAAGACACCTCAACGAAGGAGGAGAAGGATTTCCCGTAGGTTCCTCATGAGGACCTCATAAAAAATATCAGCGATACTGAAGTAAGGTATCCCTTACCAGGGCAATCCCACCATCTACCTTATGTATTCGGAAATATTTTTACCCTTAAGTTTTAGTTTTACTCATTTAAGGTTTAGTTTTTGTTGTTTCCCCGTTGCCGAAAATCTTACAAACTAGCTTAGGGGAAGCCCCTTTGAACTGTTCGACAATCTATATTTTTCAAATAGAATGTCGAACAGCAGCTCTAGCCGGAAGATAGAGAGTAGAAAGAGATAGAAGTAGGAAGGAGCTGCCACAACCTAGCCGCGATATTTTACTCCAACCATTTCGCGACTCTGGCATCGGGGCTTTTGAGAAACAATTCGCTGGAGTGTTATGCCTCCTGAAACGAGTTGAATCTCATCAGCCAACCGATGACATGCGCTTGGTGGAGCGGGGAAGGACTAGCGAAGGCTATGACAGGGGAATCAGGAATGTAAAGAGGGGAGAAGAAAGAAGGAAAGTTATGTGGGTGGGAAAGTGGAAAAGGCAAAGGACCGCGGGGCTGGCCGGGATTCGAACCCGGGACCTCTGGGATAGCAGTCAGGCGCAGGTCCATCTACCTTATGTATTCGGCAATCTTTTTACCCTTAAGCTTTAGTTTTACTCATATAAAGGTTTAGTTTTTGTTGTTGCCTCGTGGTCGAAAATCTTACAAACTGTACAAACGTAAATTCCATTGTTAACATCAAAATAGATCTTACTGAATTTTAACAAAAAATAATATGGACAGTTTTAAATAACGCGAGCAGAAAAATTTAGCGGAATCTGAACTGTAACCAAGAAAATTTGATGCCTATAACCACTGACGTATTTGAAGATTTGGCGTCATGGGCTTATGTGTAAGATTTGCCGCCCCATAAATTAATTAGAAAAAAGCAAAACTATTTTAACAGGGTGACCACTTTCTGGAAAATCTGGAATACCTGGAAAAGTCCGAGAATTTAAGAATTATGGAAGTCATGGAATTTTCATTCAAATCATGGAATTTTTGCATTCATTAATATTAAAATTATTTTCCGATGAAATTTGTGCAGTGGGCAGACTGGTCTTGCAGTTTTGCCTGATCTTTCACATATAGCAAGACCAAAGCAATACCAAGACAAGACCGGACAAGACAAGACTGCAAGATCAAGATAGCAAGACTTTTTACTCATCACTAAGTATGTACCAGGAGATTTGGAATGCATTTTGTTTGTAATCAATACTTCAATTGAGACTAACGAGGCTGTAATAACTTTCTAATAAAATTTAGGATGATCACTCCATCACAAAAAGCATCATAGTTGATGAAGGTATTTCAAAGAGGCACGCAAAAATACCAACGTTTCGAGCAAACTTTTTGTAAAGTGTTTAAGTTAAGCACACTACACCTTCTAAGTGCTACATGAAGCACTTGGTCGACTTCGAACTATTATTTCGCAATTATAATATTGGGTTTAAATTCGGCTTATTTCATTATGTTTTATTGCACATTATTTATTTGAGAATGTAATTTATTCCTTTGTTTCTGATTTTAAAACTTTAACTATTTTTAAAAGTTGTTCTACTTTAGAAAACGATGACACAATCGATTACCAAATTAGAATGTGTAACTCACAGCAAAAATACCCAAATTCGCAAAACTCTATTCATCTGACAACAAAAAACCCTCTAACGCAACCTCCTTGTTTCTTCTTCATATTTGCAATGCAATCATCCGTCCATTCTCATTCATATTCAGCCTTGACTTACTGCGACGCCGTAAAGGAATCTGCAAGTAAATAAATTTCTTTGTGTCCAACAAAACATGAACGTTACTGTTTTGACATTTGTAAATGCGAAATTGAAACTGTCTTTCAAGATTTCCTGCCTCTTGAATCATTATTACGAAAATCTGCATATTCGCCTTCCACGTAAAATAATGATCGGCGGCATGCATTGAATATAAAGCAGCAAAAGAAGCATTGCCTGCTCTAAATTCAGTACAGGGCAGGTCCTAATTTACGCTGATGGCCGCAGCTGACTACTGGTTTTCATCTTATTGGAATAATTTTTTAACGTTGTCAAAGTATTCCACTCGACGTGCGCTGACGCAAGCGGACGTACTTAAGAAGGCCTCAAGTGCCTGATTTAACCGGCGATATTGGCCCACTGTCTGCGCGCAACAGTGCTGAAACCTGTCATTATAAGCGGTACACGGTACCTAGTGGCGCCTAAATGACAACAAAATTGCTCGTGTTTGCTTAATCTAAGGAAGAAAATTGTAGCCTGCAATTGATTTTCCATAAATTGCTCTTGAAAGCCACCTAGTGATTAACCTGTCAAAAATTTAATTAGCGCTTTTCTTTACCTTTACGGAAAGAACCAAGAATGAATGTATGTAAGTGCATTTCTGCATGTAAACAAAATACACAAAAAAAAACCGAAGCTGTTCAAAAATGGAGAGGAATTTCGCATGAAGAGTGCAAAAAACACTTAAGAATCGTCTGTGTCTGACTTAGACATAAGAAACCGGTTCGTTATTGGTCCAGCAACTGGTAGAGAACTGCAATGTTTGCTTAAACAATTGAACGGGCCATGTCGAAGTTCCATTAAAGTCTTGGAACACTTCCGGTAATTGTGGATCCCCTATTGGGGCCTCTCGCCTTCTCCGAAGCCTGAGAAAATTAATGAAATCGAAGCTACATCTTTTATCAGGACATTAATGAACCCATTTACCGCACGAATAATTTTTCAAGAAAAACATTCGAAACCAGTTAGGATCAGCATGGAACATTTTTATGCGTTAACAACAAAAAGCCTGATATCTCCATAATAATTCCGCTTGTACTGCGCTTTGGCGAGATCTTCATAACTGTTTTTAAATGATTTCTTCTTCTGTCCTTAACAGGTGATTCGGGATCAAATACAGCTTAATTATTAATTAAATAAAAAGAATATTTGAATTTTTATCGAGGACTGGTTTGATGTAATCAAATTTATTTTATGATCCATTGCGGCCTTAAAAATTATAAAATATATTCAGGTTACTATCAGAGAGCATAGCTTTTACGGTAATCATAATGTTAATTGGTGATCAACCATAAGCATAACATGGGGAGTAATATGTTGAGTTGCGTGCGGTGACTATTTCAGCTGATGGAAGTGCGATCCTAACTTCTAAGAGGTGGATAATATGATAGGGCTAGTCCCTTCCAAGTAAGGGAATGTTGAGACCCCAAAAAATCTTTACCTACGTTACAAGTAACAAGCCTTGGAGGCCGGATTAATGCTAACCTCGATAACGAAAACGATTTAATTTTCTAATCACAAAGCTCAGGTTGCTATCTGACTATATATGATACTCACTTTGTCATTCAAGAGATGCGATGAAGAGAGAATGTTATTAAAACTGTCATACAAGACACCTCGGGCTCGGAGTGGTTTTATGGTCTGATAAACGAAAGACTGCACTCTTTACGTACGGAGTACATTACATCACGAAATATTTGGATACTGAATTAGATCGGGAGCCTTTGGACATAATGGACAATAATGTTGATTATAGTAGGTGAGAAAGACCTTTATTGTACGAGTACGTCCACATAGCCTCTTGGGTATATTTTGACACTCGCAAAAAATATACAACTTTTGATGGTGGTATGAACGTGCAAAGGTGAATATTTCAACTAGAAACACTAACTTATTTCGGTACTATGAATGCCCATTATATCGCCGAAAATCTTAGTATCAACACAGATGCGCTATGCAACAAAGTTATCTGCAGTTATGCGTTAGAATTTGCTTTCAGTGTAGATAGCGAAAGTCCTGGAAACGAGACGAGACTGTAGCTCATCTACTCAAATCATCGTACTTGACTACTCCATCAACTCGATCAAGATCGTACTACTTCAAAAATATGTTCCTCCACTTGTGGGGTTCATTTTAGATCCTCACGTTGATGAAGCCACAATATCCATTGTCTTGCTTTCACTGATGTACAGCCCTAGTTTTCGGTTCACCTTCATCGGGAAGATATTGCGTGAGGCCATGATGCGATTCTTTCAAAAACAGGAACTGAAGGTTGGCGGGGAAGCGTCAAGTTGTTATAAACACAAGTAGTAATTTTGCCTTGTTCTTGTTCTTAGTGCAAAGTTGGAAGTGTGTAGTGCAGTTTTAAAGGTAGTTTTCCCAACCCCACATAACATCACCTTATGTTAGTGCCGACCTGCTTTGCCTAGAGATCCGGAGTGTTTCCTTTGTATGCTCACTGCCTTCGGCCTTTAAGATTTTTGAACAGGATTCACAGTCATAATTCGGCAAGGACTACAAGGATGAGCCCATATTCATTCTGCGCCCGATTAACTCTAAAGGATCAACGGTTAGTAATTTCATGATAAATAGTACAAGGCAGCGGGCGGGGTTACACCTTTTCATAGAGAGGACTCTTTGCTAAAAGGCAGCATTGTTAACTCCTACCATATCCTTAGAAACGCTAAAGAGCCACTAATATCAGGAAAATATATGAAATATTGAAAGGGGGTGCTTTAGTTTTGGCCATACTGTCTACAGTCGTTTACATTCGAGGTCTTGTTGTTGCGGTGAGCTTTACAACAAAATACTAAGAAAATCATTAATATCTGGAGAAGAACTTAATACATAAAAAATATTTTAGGCCCCTAAGATACACGATGTAGAGGAGCTGGGAATAAGGAACCGAGATTAATTAGCGAAGAATCCGGAATTGTATGAAGCAGAAAACTCAGAAAGTTAAGATTCTACTAGCACCGATAAACCATTCGGAGGGTATTTATTCGCTTTTAATAAATATTTTAGTTAGTATTTTTAAAATCCTGTATTATATAGTCTTAATTTTAGGTTGGTCTTGTAAGATCTTCATGTAAATGCACCATAATCTTCTTCTTTTTTTAAGGCTCTACAACCAGGATCTCGTCCTGGCCTCTCGCAACAAATGTGTCGTTCACTATAAAAGCGGTGCAACTTCTCGCTTCAAAACATTAGAGGCTGACCTGACCCTCTTTGGAGTCACATTCCTTCATATCCTTCACTACAAAACTAAAGTCACTCCAGAAGTGCACTATAATTGCATTTATAGTGAACTGGAGCCGCTTCATCCCCACATCGACAAAATCTACTCTACTAATCTAAAATACGGAGCTACACCACTCTTACATTGAACGACACAAATGTTGCTCGTTCCGTAATAATTCTTTTTTCCGGGTGAGGTTATTAGCATAGTCTCTATCATAGGATACTTACCAGTGGTCACCGCTAGGAAGTTATGATCGCACTTCTATCAGTCCGTAATGGTTGCGGCACGTGCATGTTATGCTACATGTTATTACCCCTATTCCGTTGATGCCTGAGCACGAAATGCACCATACCCTTTGGTATGGTATTGTCTTTTAAAAATTTATCTTTGACTTTTATAACTACATAATATGAAAACGTAAAGGGTTTTTTAAAGTAACACTGCAGTTAGCTTTTGGTAAATAACTGAAAAATATATTTATATTGGCTTGAGACGTTTATTAAACATCAGGTGGCTTCTTATATGCGTCCATGATTTGGTCGTTTTTATTCTTCTACACTATGATATCCCCTCGAAGATATATTATATCTCCTACAAAAACAAAACCTTCCATCTTAAAATAATTAGACCGTAGTTACTTTTTACCGTACAATACTAAGCTGAACTAGAAAAAAAATAGAATTATTGTTCAAAACAACTAGAGCTAAACTCTTTGCTGGATCGTTTTGTATCAAAAATTAAAACGAATTTCATAATATGTTTTTTTTCCTTGTTACAATTTTCATTCTACTCAATGAATACACATCATCAACAATAGCTAAACGAATCAAAGGTAAACAACAATGGAAATGTCTCAGACAATTGTGCATTTATTTTTCCTTGGAACGATACTTACGTAACACGGGCCCTTAGCGTACTCTCTAGCCTATATCGCATCGGTAATTCAATGCACCAGATAAAAGTGCATTCCTGCTGCATCCGATGTGTCTTATTACTCTGACTGCATTTTCTACATATAAAATCTTCAACGGAGCGCGGCAAGCGATTCGTTCAGTGTCTCCTGCTGATGTAAGACTGAGTTAATGTTTTTTTTTCTGATTTTTTTCTGAATGTTGAATGTTATTCCTTTCACCTATTTTTAGATACATGTTGTGGTTTGGAAGCCTTCAGATTTGTACTCCTTTTTTGTACCCTATGTTTCTACTTAACGCATGCATTTTCCAATTGTTTACAAATGTTGTCACGATTACCACACAAATCACAGAACGATAAAAACCAGTGCGTGAGATGTTCATGCAGCACGTGGGTGATTTGTAGGTTGTTATACGGATTGTGTGTGTTACCTTTAACCCAACAAAGATAGCAAGAAAGGTCTGTAAGATAAGCCAGCAAAGGTCTTTTTTAGTGTCGAAGGTGGACATCGAATGGTATAAATTTTGTTAATACTTTTTTATATTTTTATGTTTAAATCATCAGATTTACGAGATCTGATGTTCTGATTTTTTTTCTCCGGATAAATAACCTACAGGTGGGCTATGCACGTTGTATCTAACAAGAAAAAAGAATCAAGTTTATTTTAAATATTATCTCCGAACAAGATTAAAGATTTATCGACCATTTTCCAGATAATTTTCTATAAAAAGAAATGTTATTTTTTTTTCTTTATAAATTTATATTTTTCTAATCCACTATCTTAAGCAGCTTCTTTATCCAAAAAAATCTTGTATAAATTTTTGAATAATGTGAATGACCTAAAAAGTGAAATTATTTCTATCATATTTCTGCGTAAATGAATCCTCCACCAAGATAATATTGCTTGCCACCAGGGTGATGATGGACCTACAGCTGCAGTAGACAAGACGTGGACATGGCACCCTCCAATATCGTGTGTGAGACTCCCAAGGAGATGAAAAATTTTGAAACAAGATGCAAACTTGGCCAAAGTGAGTCAGTCAGGCGGGCATACGGCGGCTTACACATCGATGAAATATTTTGGTTCCTTTGAGAAAACTTATGGGGGACATCACCTTAAATAATTTTTTTTTTATCTCAAAACGGGAATCGGATATTAATTTCCGGTTAATAAACAAAATTTTATTTTTGTAACTTTTATTGAGAAATAGAAATTTTTTTCATTTTGGAGAATTATTTTGGATACTTTTTATATTTTAGATGATTATAAAAAATTCCTAAATTTGACGGAGACTTTCTAAGGCACATGAGCAAGCCGCCAGTATATGTGCACAGAAAAATATAGAATTAGTAGACAAAATAACACGATAGAACCCTATCACTACGAGATTCCTCGAGGCGAACGAGGTTTTTAGCCGCTATACACCTATTTATGGATCCATGCTGCTATTGTACTTGTCCTGGTTCTCTATCTTGATTGTGGGACATATGTTAGATCGTCTCGCAAACGTACCTTTTTTACTTTCATTTATCTGCAACCTCAGTTTTCTTGACCACGGTTAATTTGGCTGATGGCGTACTATATAGCCCTTCCAGTAATATCCATGTCGTCTCCGTAAGCCAGTATTTCAGTGGGTTTGTGGAAGTTTGAGTCCTTCGTACCGCGAATCTCGGATAACTTTGCACAAACGGCAGACCCTTGTTGTAGTCCTGCAATCAGTCTGAATATGAACAGTGTTCTTTACTTAGACTGTTAGTGCTGGGTGAAAATTGATAATAAGTTGTTGCTTCTGATAATGATATTGGCTTAAGATGTTTACAGCTGGCTTAAGATGATGTTACTGGCTGATAATATCTTATACATACTTAGTATTCCACAACGTTATACTACGATAACTGCTGCATGCTGTCATTTTTTCGCTGTTAAATTGTCCTCCTGTTATGACCAGAGGTGCTAGTCGGGTCATCTGCTGGAAGTATTCAGGGAGAAAATTCAGTTGAAGAACTACACTTGCAGCCCGATTTTCTAGGAAAATTGACGGTTTGTTTGCGCCTCACCGAGTCAAAACTCAATGATTTTGGTAATTCCATGTTGGCCTTCAATGAGCATCTTAGCTCTATTGAACATGGCCTAACGGAACGACTTAAATCCATCACGGCAGGGACGTGCTGGTGGAGGAGTCACCATTTATTTGAGAGAACACCTTAAATCAAAAACTGTCTCTAAACCCCTGGAATTGAATTTACCTATGTTGAAACTCCTAACGTCTAAGGTGATGACTGATGTAATTATCTGAATATTTTGATTTCCATCAATCATGACTGATGGAATTGATGGATGGATGGATGACGCGTGAAGTGGATTCCTTAGGTGTTGCGTTACTTTCGAGGCTGACTGTACAAAACACTTCGTGAAAAGTGTTTTATACATAATCTTTTTTATCAGCTGGTTATTTAAAATTTTGGTTCTTTTTTTCACGTTAAAGACAATGTTTTTTTGTTGGACAACGTATATGGAATCTTTGTCTTTCTACTATAAAATTAAATAAAAAAGAAAAAAAAAGAGGTTATGTATAAATTTTTTCCCTTCATGAAATAGACGACTTTGGTTCGTCGGATGGCGAAATCGGCAAAAGAAATTTGTCGGACACATATATACGATCCTTAAAAAATCATTATTTATAAATTTTTGGAAGCCCATAATTTAGCAGGTTTGGGGTGGTAAACACCTTAACGGTCCAGCACTTTTGTCGGACTAGTTTTGTTTCGCGCCTAGGATTGGTAAAAAACCGGTATCTATAAATTTTTAGGGCACCATAAAAAGATCGACTTTAGAGAACAACGTGGAGGAAAAAAGCCGCGGTTTCAAGAATTCTTACAGAAGAAAAGTTGGTACACTAGGTGGCCTTAATCCATACAAAAAGTTTTAAGAGAATATGTATAAATTTATTTCTTCGTGGGCACTTAGACTATAAAGTTTTCTACGGTAAAGGCCCTTTTTCCCTATTTGACTTGCTTATCCCTTGCAAATCCTGAGATCGCTTAAATTCCTTATTCCAGCTCATCTGTCTCGAATTGGTAGTCGTGCCTTTTTTGGGCATGCGATTACACTCTGTCTAGAATGATCTTTCCTCTTCTTTACAAAGAATTAGCACAGCCATCATTGTCTTCAACTGTGTTAGGTATTAAGCTTAGGTTAGGTATGTTTTTCTTGCCTTCTGTCCCTTAAAATTTAAAATATATTGCAGTCATTGTACTCTAAAAGATGTAATTCTTGTGTTCTTCCGTTTGCTTATGTATAAAATAAATAAATCCAAATCAAAATTTATAAAGCAAAATTTCTTAAATTTGTCTTACATTTCACACGAGGTTTAAAGAATAAGCTAGTCTTATGGGGTGTGTCCTTTCGTTTTTATCAGCCACTTAAAAGAGATATGCAAACTTAAATATAATCATGGCTTACCCAATGATCCAGAACAAATCCGCATAAACGATCGTTACGAAATAATTCGCATCTCGCATTTGTTTCGCTTTCAGTTTTCTATCATAATCATGCATGACAACGACAACTCCCAAATCACTCAATCATTTTCAAAATAATATTTGCAAAAATGTGTTTTGTGCAAACTTTCTACTGATTTAATTTCGCACATAAAGCGCCGGATGCTGGACCATTACACCTAAGTATAAAATCTAATCTATCGCGTAACACATTACGCTTCTAAACCGCTTCAAATCGAATTCGTTCCAAGTAATTAATCACCGCCCACCACAATACCGCTGCGGATCCGCCTAATTTTTCTGATTATGCTTATTAACATATTCTGCGAGACTCTGCGAAAAAACAAAGCAGTCAAAAAAAGATATTGCGACATTCATTCCCGATTTTATTATCTGTTGTTCGGTTTGTCTCCGGAGGCAGTATGACAATTTCCATCAATCATCCTACTTAGGAAAGCCGTCAGGATCATGATCTTGGGTTTCCTTTCTGATGTGCGATCAAATTTAATCACGAGCTCATTTTCGCTTCGATTGACTTCAATTAGGGCTCGATTCAATGGATGAATGAAAAAAGATCGGAGTATATCGTATCGATTTTGGGTGGCCTTCGATTTGGAGATGACGCTGCAAGACACTCATGGTAATTGAGAAATGGAGGATTGATTGAAGCGCAGCGAATACGGATTGTATTTGTTCTCTGTGTGAGTTGTTTTTTTAAAGAGAAGATGTCTTATGATATCTTTTGCAGCGGTCTCTAGTGATGAAGACTTGAGCTTATAGAAACTGATGAGGCGATCTTGGCTTAAAGACCAGATGGTGATCAATCTGCAAACCAAGGGTCGATGGATGATACTTTGAGGATGACCAAAAGAGGGTTAATAAACGGAAGTTTTGTGCTCATGCTGATTGGTGACATTGAACATGGATTAAGAGCGATGGAATTTGTAAATTGTATTGAAAGCTGTTGAAATGTTATTAAATCTTTTGTGGGGTTTGTTGCAAATTCTTTAGCGAAGTTGAAGGACAGTACATTTTACGAATTCCTTTTAATAAAAAAAAAAGTATTTTGGTTTGACGTTGTTGAAACTTACGGTAAAAGATGTAATGTAGTAAGGATGCATATGGTGGTATCTAGTACGGTTGAACATTTTATATCGTTTGGGATATCAATAGCAAAACACCACGTATTCCCACGAAAATTAACACGATCTGAATTTGGTGGGGTTTGGTACACCTTCCAATATTAATGAAACACAAAACGATCTAAAGAAATTATGTCACTAGCCTTTTGCATTGATGTAATAACATTATTCGACAAAAATACCTTAACAACAAGTAGGGTACTTTTGGAAAATGCCACTCCTCAAACACAATTATGAACTCAAAGAGAAACATCGGCTGATAATGCTGTTAATATTTCCTGGGCCTCCTGGATTTTTTTATTTATTTCATTGTCGAGCCAATTAAATTACGTTATCCTTTTTACAATAAGCTTACATTAAACTCAATTTTTTTTACTAGAACGACACATCAATCTTCACGAGCGCAATATGAAAATTCTAGATAGTTGGATAAACCTTGGATCAATTCCTACCACATGGAAAGTCTTTTTGAGCTGAATGTAAGTTACTATGACGTCCAGTTCGAAATCTTTGTCCGTTCTGAGTAATACGGTCAGAGATAGAGTTTTCCATATCACCCTGTATTTAACCTATTTCCATGAATAAGGTACCGATGAACGCAGCATTCCTCCACCTATTTATGATGACCTCTTTCTCCAAAAGATACGTCAACGTTTATTTCTTGCTCTGCTCTGCTCTATAATGGATTTGACAGTTGTGGTGAGGCTGGAGGGTTTATCAGTGTGATGAGGCTGGAGGGTTGATCAGTTGTTTCAAGCCGGCGCTTGACGATGCTATGAAAACCCACCAACGTTGCCGATGCTCGAACTACCAGTTTCCAATGTCAAGCGTCCAACGTTGGTCCAACGTTTCCATGTCTTCGGCCTTCTCGCCCGATACCTGCAGGCCACCCGGTTTACTAAGGCCTCCGTGTCTGTTTCATAGACCTTCAGTTCTATCTTCTGGAAGCCATAGTTCACGGGGTATTTTTCCTTCGCCAGCTGCTCTAGGCACTCTTTATTTAGGAGCAGAATAGCCTGCATAGTAGCCCTGTTTGTCTGATCCGTTTTAATAACCTTCCAGGTATCGGTTTTAAACTGGGGGTTGCGAGGATTTTCTCCGGTTCCGATGGAGTTACTGGGAACCATGCTCTGGCTCTCGGACGTGACGGAATGTCACATACTTCTACTGCTTTGAGTCGGGCACCTTGGTAAACCTCTCGGACTCTAGCTACAGTAGCCTTGTACAGCCCTGCGAATCTAGTGTTGTCGCAGGTTATCACCTTAATACTGCTTTGGTACCATCCGGAATCAAGGCATGAAGTGGGAATTCCTAGGTTATCCCTCAGGACCTTAATGGAAACTTTAGCGAGGACCACTTCTCGTTCTTGTCGCTCTCGTCTACGACGACGATTATTTTGCGATCCTTCGCAACTTCTGCGAAGGATATCGCTTTAGTTCCATGCGTCCTCGACTTTTTTGAAACTGGACTATAGGTGCTGGTTCTTCCACAGATCACTGGAAATCATCTGCTTAGCCCGGTTTGGAATCACCTGCTTAGCCCAGGCAATGTCATTCTGGATTTTGATGAAATCCTCGTTCGACACTTGGTCTTCCCGGATCGGGTTTGTAGCCAAGCGGCGAAGAATTCTGCTAACCAGGCGGCGTTTTTGGTGACCTACCTTTTTCAGGTCTGGTCTTATTAGGTCTTTGGCCCTTCTGCAGACCATTTGCTCCCTGTGCTTGTGGCTTCCCTTGCTTTGGATGTGCTCGGGGATGCCGTAGACCTTTTTTCCGCGGTGATTGTTTTCGGTTTTGGTTTTAGGGAACCGGACCCCTTTTTTGTTTTTTTAAATTTATCCATTAGTTACACCCACGAGTTGTGGGAAACGAGGTCTCCCCGGGCAGAATTCCGCAATATCCAAGAAAGCGTATCCGGAGTACACCGTTCATGACTGACATATTTTTATTGGGTCCCCAGCCAAATTAATAATTAGCCCGCTTCGCATTACACCTTCATCTGACTAAGAGGATAGGGAAAAGAACGAAAGGTGTTGGGAGGCCGACTGTCTGCTATGTTCCAGAACCCATTGGCCCAAGATGAACCAGCGTGATGGACTCGTCACGTATACGTAGAGGTCGTCGTCATCTCACCTCCCCTTGAATGTAATCCGCAACAGAGGAGAGGTCTTGGTAGACCGAAAAAGATAACACGATGGAGAAGCTTTATGGACGCCCTATGATCCCAAGAGGGTTAATAATAATAATAATAACGATTTTGTTACTTTATTAAAATTTTCAGGGATTTCAACTCACATTTAAGGAAATCTCGTCCATAAATCAATATGTTTTTATGCTATCTAGAATGTAAAAGAACTAAAATTATGATGTATGCTTTTAAATAGACTAAAACAACTTTCTTAACACCAGTCATAAAGCATTTCCTAATACTCAGTAAGCATTCATAGACATAATCTTCCCGTTGGCTTACTTATTTTGAGCCAATCAAAAGGTTTTCTTTCGAAAGGCGTTCTTCCTCCATAAGAATTCCTTTGATGTATCTCGATTCACGCGATTATTTTAATTCTCTCAAATCTGTTATATTCGACTTTTTCTAAAAATATTACATCAAAAATATTATGGAAGCCCACTACTCTCAGACTGTGGGGCCTCAGTAAATCCCCCCGAAAATTAATACTCCTCTCATCTAGAGAAAGATAATAATGTTTCATCGATCCTCAGCTATTTTGTCCGAGAATTTATTATAAATGGAACATATGTGGGCCAAAAGATTTGCGGCGTTCAAACGTTACTCATCCTAATGTTCTCCACTTAGCCGAGACCAACTAGATCTAGAGTAAACGATTATTACATGAGGGGCCAGAAGCATCTCATATCTCGTCTCTGCAGTTTAAATATAACCAGCAACATTTGAATATTTTTATCCGAACAATTTAAGAGATGCTTTCGTTAAAGCTAAGAAGAAATAAAAATTGTCACAAATCTCTCGAACATTGAGACTTGAAAAATTTATTGGAATCTTGACGGAATTTGCAAACTTCTTGACGTCTTCATTATTTTGTTTTTTGTTTTCGTCGAAGTGAAGTGCAATAATATTTACCTTTATGACTGGACGCTTTTGATACAACTAAATATTTATGGGGGAGATTTTATGATGTAGAAAGAAACAAAATTTCTTTACGATTCTGGTATTAATTGAATCACGGAAAAGGTGTTGAAATGTTCTCTTCAACAGCATGATTTATAAGCGACGGGAAATTTGGTCAAGAACAATAAATAATTAGGACAGAATAAACATCGTAAATTGCGGTTGTCTTGACGGATTTGGGACTTTGGAATTGAAATTTATAAATCCGAAATTGGACCCGTTTTTTTATTTTTTATTCATTTTAGCTTTTTCAAAAAAAAAAAGCTTATACAGAGGCTCTGTCCGTCTGTCCGTCTGTCCGTCTGTCCGTCTGTCCGTCTGTCCGTCTGTCCGTCTGTCCGTCTGAAGCCTACTTTCATCTCTGAAAGTACTGCAGATACAGACTTGGGAAATATCTCAAAATGTAGCTCTTGGTCAAAAGACCAAAAACTGAGAAAATGGTCTGGAAATTTCAACCAGAAGTATATTTAACAACAAAAGTATATTTAACAACAAAAAAGAGATTTCTAATAAAGTCCATTATATCGGTAGCCTAGAGGTAAGGCGCTGGAGTCAGGTTCCAGGCGAACCAAGTTCAATCCCCGACCGCAAAATGGTGAAATAAATTTTTTTTTTTACTCCGGTGTAGCATGTTTTAATTCTATTTCTCACTAAATTATATTATTTAATAATGATACTCAGGAGAACATAAACATTTATTTAATTAAAAGTGCAAAAAAATCATTTTCTTGAGTTTTTATGGATCTTCGGCGGCTTTATAAATCATTAAGAAATTTCGCGGAAATAATATAAAGTATTTATTTGTTTATATGCATATTTTATATGCTGTTCATTTTATTATAGTTTATAGTCATGTAGGTGGTGCTGTAGACCAAAACAAAAATTCAATTTTATCGAACTTCGCTGTGGATTTGTCACAATCAACCCGAAGTATATTTAAACAACAAAAAAGGGATTTCTAATAAAGTCCATCGGTAGCCTAGAGGTAAGGCGCTGGAGTCAGGTTCCAGGCGAACCAAGTTCAATCCCCGACCGCAAAATGGTGAAAAAAAATTTTTTTTTACTTTCGGTGTAACATGTTTTAATTCTATTTCTCACTAAATTATATTATTTAATAATGATACTCAGGAGAACATAAACATTTATTTAATTAAAAGTGCAAAAAAATCATTTTCTTGAGTTTTTAAACATTTGGTAGGTTTAAAACGAAAAGCAGATATCTAATTTTTACCCGGGCATATAAACGCTTACTGAAATGAATGAAAATTTATAAATTTAATTGCACGAACGATGTATTTAAGACCGTCCTTAGAGTCCATGAATATAAGGAAGTGATTTTTCTCAGAATTTTCAATATTTTACAAAAATTTTACAAACGATTTGCCCCATATCTAAAAAATTTTGCAGCCCTTTGTTTAAAAGCATATTTTTAAGTTTTTATTAACAAAATTTGTATGTATCTCTTCAGAATCACAAAACAAAAGTGGGATGTTGTGCCTAGAGACTAGCCACTAATTACGCTTTTTCTTGGTATTCTTTCTATTGAATAACACTTCAGTCTGGATGACAATATATTAAGTGAAGATTGTGAAGAATTGCGAAAATATTCAAACAAATAAATCGAAAAACTAACGCATCCTTCATGGAGATGCTGCTGAAAATTGCCCGCCAAGAATTTGAGAGAATTGATATATTTTAATTGCACCCCATCTATGACAAAGAATAATGAACACCATCTATGGCAATATTACATTACTCTTCGTTTTACCTATGATTATCAATTTCCATAAAATATACAAAATACATTTCATAAATAATAGAAAATCTGTTGTCATAAATCAGTTGTTTACTTCCTTCTAAAGTTTATACATATCTTGCATTGGAATGTACCTTTTTATGAAAGCATGAATAAATAGGTTTATTGCCACATTCCTACGAGTTAGAGTTGGGAGTAATGGGAAGGCGCTAGGTCGGGGTGCGAAAAGACCAGGGTTCGATTCTTGATGAATTTTTTAAGTACTTTTTTTTAGCTTTTTTAGTTATGATGATTTATTTTAGTATAATAAACGAAGCCTGCGTTGATGATAAAATCTCAAAGCGGCGACTAATTAAAACCTTTGGGACATATTCAATTGTGAGCTATAACTCAATCTATATAATAAGCTAAATAAGTCAAATCCGTTTTTAGCTAAAACTTTTATTTCACGTTGCATTGATTTAATTTTGTCATAATGCTGTATCCTAGTTTGGCCATGGAGATTCATAAGTATTACACTGACCAACGCTATATATAATTAATCTTGCAAAGTTTTTGTTAAAGGCTTATGTAGGTTATAAGTTGTGAGACTTTGCGTAATCTAAAACTTAACAAAGTATTTAACAAACACTACCAAAACCATCAAACTTAAAAAAAAAAATAGTACGCGGCCATCACCAGTATAGAACCCGGGTCCTGTCGCACCCCGAGCTAGCACCAACCCATTACTCCAAACTCTAACTCGTAGGAATGTGGCAATAAACCTATTTATTCATGCTTTCATAAAAAGGTACATTCAAATGCAAGATATGTATAAACTTTAGAAGGAAGTAAACAACTGATTTATGACAACAGATTTTCTATTATTTATGAAATGTATTTTGTATATTTTATGGAAATTGATAATCATAGGTAAAACGAAGAGTAATGTAATATTGCCATAGATGGTGTTTACTATTCTTTGTCATAGATGGGGTGCAATTAAAATATATCAATTCTTTCATATTTTTGGCGGGTAATTATTGGTGTTGGTCTCATTGCGAAGTGGAGGTACTTGTGTGCGTGCACGTGCATATATGCTATGGATAAACAGGTGCCTGTGTTTTTCAGTAGATGTTCTACATTTAAAGAAAAGTGAAGTGCGGGCATGATAATATTTTCTTTAAAAATAAAAAATAAAGTTAAATTGAAGTGTAAATTAATACAAAAGGCGCGGTAAGCTGAATTTTTAACGATAATGTATGTTTAAGTAAAATAATACACCTAATTCTGCTGTGCAAAGTGATTTTAGATTTGCCTCCAATCCATAGAAAAATGTTTAGATTCGTTTTACATAATTATATAGTGTTTACATGTGTGATGTGTTTTTTTTTTTTTTCAATTTGACACTTTCGATTTATTGGCCTCGATTCCCAGATCCAGTGGGTAGGAAGTGAGTGCGGATTTGAGACTTTGCGATTCTCAAATCTGCAACCGCGAATCTCTCTTTGACATTTCCCGTGCTTTAAATGTGTGATCCGCAACAAATTTTCTGTGGATTTGAAACCACAAATGCGCCTAAGATAATCCGACATCAGGTATTTCATTAGCGTGTGAGTCTTCACTCCGAATTTTTGATTGAATTGAATCCGCGACTGCGAATTTGAGAATCGCAAAGTGTCAAATCCGCACTCACTTCCGCGCCGTCGGATCTGGGAAACTCAATTACAATAAGTTTTTTTTGTAAATTCGTTCGAAAATATGCAAATACATTACTGCAAAAACCATTTAGTTACTGCTTAGATTTTTTCGATGGCGGAAAGAACACCATGAAAAAGCGTAATTAGTGGCTAGTCTCTAGGCACAACATCCCACTAGTTTGTTTTTAGAAAGGAAATGCCTGATAACAGCAAAAGCCTCCTTCGGGTTTAAAATGAGAATGAGCGAGGATAAGGTATAATTATAGCATTTCTGACTTTTTTTTTGGGTTTTTGTGATTTATAACAATTATTATTTGTGTTGGAACACGAGTTTTGTCGAATTTATATTATTTGAGATTGCAAATACAGAGGATGTTTAAAATTGTATATTATACTTTGATTTATTATCATTGTTTATCACAGTGATAATTGTATAAACTTGTGCTCGATTTAAAAATAAAATTGAGATTGATACAGTTATAAATTACAGTATGCAACAATACTTATCTGCAATTATGTATATACCAGCTGCAAAATTTGTTAGTTCCATTTGTAAATAGAAATTGAAAGAAAGAACATAACATAGTTTTTAACAGATTCTTACCAATCAGACCAGCTTAAGGCATGAAACTCACTATTGATCCACTTTCAATGCACCTCGGTTTGGTTTATATCCGATAAAATCTCATAATTTTCACACTATCAATCCGATTTCAAAATTTCCGTCGATTTAAGACCCGACACAGTTTTACGCAAGATCAAACGTCACCAAAAGCAGTTCTTCGTAAATATCTAGAATCTTTAGCTTAGGAGTGCTCCCTTGAAAGCATATTTGGCAACGACCAAAATTAGCTCCCGTGAGCAGTTCTCTCAATTTATCCCGTTTTTATTTCAGGCTTTCATCTAGTGGAGAGCAAAAGTGGTTTTGGTTGTGTAAGATCAAGACCACCTATTCGTCTGCAAAACCAAGCCTTAAGGCCTCCATTCACACAGACTATTGCTAGGTATGGCCCGATGAAGGTCACACATTACTCAGCCACTTAGAAATGAAGACTTGAGGCAACCGCCTGACAGGCCGAGTCAACTCCACAGATTCTCCACAGACACACAGGGAAGACGAGAGTATAGCGCAGGAGGTTGTTAATTTAAGGTTCAATTAAAGTGTAAAAGTGTTCTCGACCTCATCGAACACTTCAGACTAAATAGAAGTTCAGATCTTCAGGCATGGGCTAACGAAAAATGACCACACACATAAAGATTTTTGCCAGTTTTCCTGGACTACAGGACACGATGGTCGTGGTCGGTGAGTGTGTGGTGATACTTAGCCTAAAGGCGGGAAATCTTCAGGTCAATGTCAATTTCACTTTCGTATTTTTTGGAACAAGAGGTTAGTTAGGAGGATAGTTGATATTTTTGTACCGCAAAACTTCGACTTTGACGACTCATAACTCCAAAAGTTAGTAAGATAGAACCATCGTTTTAGCTTTTTCAAAAAAAAAAAGCTTATACAGAGGCTCTGTCCGTCTGTCCGTCTGTCCGTCTGTCCGTCTGTCCGTCTGTCCGTCTGTCCGTCTGTCCGTCTGAAGCCTACTTTCATCTCTGAAAGTACTGCAGATACAGACTTGGGAAATATCTCAAAATGTAGCTCTTGGTCAAAAGACCAAAAACTGAGAAAATGGTCTGGAAATTTCAACCAGAAGTATATTTAACAACAAAAGTATATTTAACAACAAAAAAGAGATTTCTAATAAAGTCCATTATATCGGTAGCCTAGAGGTAAGGCGCTGGAGTCAGGTTCCAGGCGAACCAAGTTCAATCCCCGACCGCAAAATGGTGAAATAAATTTTTTTTTTTACTCCGGTGTAGCATGTTTTAATTCTATTTCTCACTAAATTATATTATTTAATAATGATACTCAGGAGAACATAAACATTTATTTAATTAAAAGTGCAAAAAAATCATTTTCTTGAGTTTTTATGGATCTTCGGCGGCTTTATAAATCATTAAGAAATTTCGCGGAAATAATATAAAGTATTTATTTGTTTATATGCATATTTTATATGCTGTTCATTTTATTATAGTTTATAGTCATGTAGGTGGTGCTGTAGACCAAAACAAAAATTCAATTTTATCGAACTTCGCTGTGGATTTGTCACAATCAACCCGAAGTATATTTAAACAACAAAAAAGGGATTTCTAATAAAGTCCATCGGTAGCCTAGAGGTAAGGCGCTGGAGTCAGGTTCCAGGCGAACCAAGTTCAATCCCCGACCGCAAAATGGTGAAAAAAAATTTTTTTTTACTTTCGGTGTAACATGTTTTAATTCTATTTCTCACTAAATTATATTATTTAATAATGATACTCAGGAGAACATAAACATTTATTTAATTAAAAGTGCAAAAAAATCATTTTCTTGAGTTTTTAAACATTTGGTAGGTTTAAAACGAAAAGCAGATATCTAATTTTTACCCGGGCATATAAACGCTTACTGAAATGAATGAAAATTTATAAATTTAATTGCACGAACGATGTATTTAAGACCGTCCTTAGAGTCCATGAATATAAGGAAGTGATTTTTCTCAGAATTTTCAATATTTTACAAAAATTTTACAAACGATTTGCCCCATATCTAAAAAATTTTGCAGCCCTTTGTTTAAAAGCATATTTTTAAGTTTTTATTAACAAAATTTGTATGTATCTCTTCAGAATCACAAAACAAAAGTGGGATGTTGTGCCTAGAGACTAGCCACTAATTACGCTTTTTCTTGGTATTCTTTCTATTGAATAACACTTCAGTCTGGATGACAATATATTAAGTGAAGATTGTGAAGAATTGCGAAAATATTCAAACAAATAAATCGAAAAACTAACGCATCCTTCATGGAGATGCTGCTGAAAATTGCCCGCCAAGAATTTGAGAGAATTGATATATTTTAATTGCACCCCATCTATGACAAAGAATAATGAACACCATCTATGGCAATATTACATTACTCTTCGTTTTACCTATGATTATCAATTTCCATAAAATATACAAAATACATTTCATAAATAATAGAAAATCTGTTGTCATAAATCAGTTGTTTACTTCCTTCTAAAGTTTATACATATCTTGCATTGGAATGTACCTTTTTATGAAAGCATGAATAAATAGGTTTATTGCCACATTCCTACGAGTTAGAGTTGGGAGTAATGGGAAGGCGCTAGGTCGGGGTGCGAAAAGACCAGGGTTCGATTCTTGATGAATTTTTTAAGTACTTTTTTTTAGCTTTTTTAGTTATGATGATTTATTTTAGTATAATAAACGAAGCCTGCGTTGATGATAAAATCTCAAAGCGGCGACTAATTAAAACCTTTGGGACATATTCAATTGTGAGCTATAACTCAATCTATATAATAAGCTAAATAAGTCAAATCCGTTTTTAGCTAAAACTTTTATTTCACGTTGCATTGATTTAATTTTGTCATAATGCTGTATCCTAGTTTGGCCATGGAGATTCATAAGTATTACACTGACCAACGCTATATATAATTAATCTTGCAAAGTTTTTGTTAAAGGCTTATGTAGGTTATAAGTTGTGAGACTTTGCGTAATCTAAAACTTAACAAAGTATTTAACAAACACTACCAAAACCATCAAACTTAAAAAAAAAAATAGTACGCGGCCATCACCAGTATAGAACCCGGGTCCTGTCGCACCCCGAGCTAGCACCAACCCATTACTCCAAACTCTAACTCGTAGGAATGTGGCAATAAACCTATTTATTCATGCTTTCATAAAAAGGTACATTCAAATGCAAGATATGTATAAACTTTAGAAGGAAGTAAACAACTGATTTATGACAACAGATTTTCTATTATTTATGAAATGTATTTTGTATATTTTATGGAAATTGATAATCATAGGTAAAACGAAGAGTAATGTAATATTGCCATAGATGGTGTTTACTATTCTTTGTCATAGATGGGGTGCAATTAAAATATATCAATTCTTTCATATTTTTGGCGGGTAATTATTGGTGTTGGTCTCATTGCGAAGTGGAGGTACTTGTGTGCGTGCACGTGCATATATGCTATGGATAAACAGGTGCCTGTGTTTTTCAGTAGATGTTCTACATTTAAAGAAAAGTGAAGTGCGGGCATGATAATATTTTCTTTAAAAATAAAAAATAAAGTTAAATTGAAGTGTAAATTAATACAAAAGGCGCGGTAAGCTGAATTTTTAACGATAATGTATGTTTAAGTAAAATAATACACCTAATTCTGCTGTGCAAAGTGATTTTAGATTTGCCTCCAATCCATAGAAAAATGTTTAGATTCGTTTTACATAATTATATAGTGTTTACATGTGTGATGTGTTTTTTTTTTTTTTCAATTTGACACTTTCGATTTATTGGCCTCGATTCCCAGATCCAGTGGGTAGGAAGTGAGTGCGGATTTGAGACTTTGCGATTCTCAAATCTGCAACCGCGAATCTCTCTTTGACATTTCCCGTGCTTTAAATGTGTGATCCGCAACAAATTTTCTGTGGATTTGAAACCACAAATGCGCCTAAGATAATCCGACATCAGGTATTTCATTAGCGTGTGAGTCTTCACTCCGAATTTTTGATTGAATTGAATCCGCGACTGCGAATTTGAGAATCGCAAAGTGTCAAATCCGCACTCACTTCCGCGCCGTCGGATCTGGGAAACTCAATTACAATAAGTTTTTTTTGTAAATTCGTTCGAAAATATGCAAATACATTACTGCAAAAACCATTTAGTTACTGCTTAGATTTTTTCGATGGCGGAAAGAACACCATGAAAAAGCGTAATTAGTGGCTAGTCTCTAGGCACAACATCCCACTAGTTTATTATCATAGATAGGTGGGGGAATTCTGCGTCAATTGGTACATCATGGACATAGGCTATACGATTACAAAAATACAGGGTACATACAGGGAACTATCTTTGTACAGTTCTAACCGTATTACTATACTATACGTATACTATAGTAACTTATATTCAGCATATAGCTATTGGAGGTGGGTACCAAAATTTGCATTCTCCTTTGAATAAATTTGTAGTCACTATCCGCCTTTGGTAATAAGGAACCTGTCCGATGATATATTTGGCCCTGAATCTGCAATGGTAAATTGATGTGATACAGGTAATTGCATAGCGCAGTATTTGTACCGCAAAGTGGCTAGCAAAATACTTTGGCAGAACTGTCATCCCCATTTAACTTCTGTAAACACGCTCATTTATAGTGACTTGGCAATTCAGAGCTACTAACATATTTTAAACCATGTCCATTGGAGGACCCAGACATATGACGGTAAAAGTTTATTGTTTCCCATTATACTTACCTTGAAAGTAGGCATAAAATTATCTCGAATAACTTTTGTTGCGCGAAAAGACGTCATTTGAAAGCAATTATTGTATTCAGTGATATGAGTCAAAAAATGTATAGAATCTGGCCCACTACCGGAAACCAATGAATGTAGTGGCTCTGGTGGCGGTACCAATGGCGTTAATTTGACTTACTACACAATCCAGGTGCATCATGTTTTAACTTTAATGCCTTGCAATGTGGACACACAACGTTCATTGGTCGAATAGCAACGATTTGCTGTGAACTGCACGCTATAATTGAATGTAGCTCGATGCGGATTGAGCTAATCTTAAAACTTATATTGGAAATAGATTTATATTTTACTCATTGATTTTAGATTTAAGTAAGCTTAGGTTAGTGGTGCGAGTTTCCACGAGCTCTTGGTAGTTTCCCTAACTCGAGAGTCCGTGCAAGCTTGTCGCCTGGACAGAGCTGATCCGAGGTAGTGCCACTTCTGTACTCCGACTATATTAGTTGCTTTAGCTATACGGATAATTGGCTTATAAGTAAGTGGTGCAAACTTCCACAAACTCGACGCGTTGCAGTTACTGGGTCAATGGAAACCTATCCCCTGGACGGGATCACCGAAACAGTTCTACCTCCGCTGCCCTTCGCCCCGATATGGTGTCTAGAACTAAGTTAGCCAATTAAGCAGGATAAGATAATTCGATTTTTTTTATAAAATAAATAGTATCTTAGGGAGTTATTGTATAGTAGATTATGGCTGTTACTGTGAACAGAAAGAGATGAAATCCTCCGCATGATTAACAGGTTTAAATATCTAAATTGAATTGTTTGATTAAAACGTAGTGTTTTATTTATAAAAGACTCAAACCGACATAAAGACTTCAGCAAAGACAAAGTTATCTCCAGAAATGTATCGTGTTGGTTACTGGAATTGACAGTCTGGAACTGGATGTATAAAAGGTAAGATATTCGCCAACCTATAATCGTCCGACATCTAGTAATGATACTGAATTTACAATCTTTAAAAATCTATATATCAAACGCATACCTATTATAGGACATCAATATTTTAGCCAATCGAAGTTCTTCTTCCGTATGTCCCAAGTCTAATTTCATGTCGATGCCTTGTTCCTTCCATAACAAAAACTTTCCTTCATTAGAATTGTTAATATCATTTCAAAACTTCAGCGAACCATTTCAAAAATACATCATCACTTGTGTTACATTTTAAACCAAGGAAGAAATTTATTCTTATTTTTAATTGAGAAATTACTTTGCTGACATGCAAGTCACGTAGCGCCATCCTCTATGAAAATTGAGTTGCGGCAAATTTTTTATTTTGTCGTTGGTTAACTTGAATATCCATGATAGAGGCTTAACTTGAAACTTGTTTTTTTTCTGCTTCACCTTTTACTCATTTATGGCGCGTAAAATTGCGCGCGCAGCTATTCATTTTTTTTTTATTTTTTATTATTATTATTATTTTTATTATTGCTGTGCGCCAAAGTCATTCTGGCATGCGCCTACTTAGGAAATTTAACTTTAAGACTCGTATGATGACAGGCAGAGCTGTAAATAGGATGGTATCGGTGTGATTTATTATTTAAAAATTTTTAATGGAATTTTTAATGGAGATTGTTTTTTTTTTTTGGTATTTTGTCGGAGTTATTTATAATGATTTTTGTTAAAAAGAATATATTTTTCTTATTTTAGATGTGAAATATGGCAGCAGCTCATGGTGAGCTTCAGGAAGAGAAAGCGAAAAATTTAAGCAGTTCCCAAAGCTATCAGAGAGTAGCTGATAGAGTTCAACAGTGGAACAGGTTTGCTTTTGTGGTGGAAGATTTGCAAATTTTATTTTTGGAAGAAGATTCGCTATTGCTAACAAAATGAATGCAACCCACAAATGCGTTTTACTGACAAATAATTTGCTTGTCCTCAAAATGTGCATGAAACTGTTTTCTTCTTTATAAAGATTTTACAGCATGGAATTTGTACAATTGTAAATAAGTTTTTTTGAAGATGTTTTTATCGTAACTTTATTTTTGAACCAATATATCTACAACTTCATATTATGTGAAATCCAATGTCCATCCAATCGAATCTAAATGCCAGATTTTTGTTGTAAACCGATTATATCATAAGTGTCGCGGGCGGATTATGACTATTTCTTCACTGTCATCTCAAAGTATGGTAGAATCTAAAATACTTCTGACATCACCGTTCTATGAAAGACATCACCGTTCAGATGAGTAGTGTGGTAGCAATATAAGATTTTCTAGAAACTAAACGTTTTGCAAATTTCCTCGCCTGACATTGATCTCCGTTATGGATTTCCTCTTCCGAGCACGCATTAGAAATATTTTTCATTTAGTCAGCGTTAAGGTATCCTTTTATCTACTTGTCCGGGAGGCATAATTTCATCTCGCTTTTTTTGGAATTAATAGTCAGCCTCCAACATCAAGGTGATGGTTGTGGGAAAAACATGTACTTTTGTAGGACCAACCCCACCGCTACCAACGTACATGCCGCTTAAATCATCTTACTACCCGAAAGGAATAATTTCCAAAAGGCCTATTGCTGAGTTTTTTTCCAGTAAAATTTTTATCATTTTTTGACTGCATGCTATATGACCTGCCTAAGGAATCCAATCCCGTATCATAATCTCAATCTGCCTCAAACCTGCGAGATCGTGGACAACGATCCCGCGAATCCGCGGAATTTGGAAATCATCGATTTTGTTCAACAGTCTGGAGATTTATCAGCGGGATTATCTTTATTTTGGGCTCACAAATAATTTCCCAAAAGTCCATAAAGCCAGCTGACCGGCTACTCGAGTTATATAGAGTGCTAAGTAAAGATTGTTCGTGAGCTGAATCTGCATAAAAATGTTCTATACGAAATTGGGCATCGCGCTGCATTCTTTTCCGCACCACCTTTGAAGTATAATGAAAGCAGCGTTTTTGCATGTTATCCCTAGTAGGCCTAGCCCATAAGTTATAAGGTATGAAATAATTTTTTTAATTATCTCTCTATCTCTTCTATCTCCACTTCTTTCATGCTGTCATCTTCATCAACACTCATCACAGAGGAAAATAATGAAATGGGGTTGGCGTCACCGTCGTCCACCTCAAGTTCAATGGTTGTATCCTCGGGCATCGAATTGACATCGGGCAGGCCCGACAAGAACCATACGAAACGGAACATTGTAATCCTACTATTCTGCGTTCTGCAATTTATACATACATATGTATGTACATAAACCTCTTAAAGAATGTAACTGGAAATTTTCCAGCGTAATTCCCTTTATTTTGGGCTCACAAATAATTTCCCAAAAGTCCATAAAGCCAACTGACCGGCTACTCGAGTTATGGAAGGTTAAAGGTCACGAAAATCAATTTTAGTGTATATTGCAAAACTAAAGTATGAATATTTCTGAAAAATTGATTTTCGTGACCTTTAACCCTCTATAACTCGAGTAGGGTATCTTTATTAGCTGCGTTCCATTGGGAGATTTTTTCTACTCCCGAGTACATGGCCAATGGAACGCGATTTTTGATATAAGAAGTAAACAAAGATATAATAAAACAATTTTTTTATCTTACCGTATTATATCTATCAATATTATCCATTTTATAATTTTTTAAATTCCACTGTTATTTATTTTATTCACTTTAAACTGTTACTTGTTTTGTTTACTTTAAAAATATCCCATATAATAATTAATCTGACAGTTTATTTTAACTGAAAAAACAAAAAGCCATCTATTTTTACCTAACGAAAGCTTGAAAACCTGGCGGAAATTTTATGTGTTTCTACTAGGAGTGAAATCCCCCAAAACAAGAGCAGGGGTAGTTGGAGGTCCTCGGGAGTACTCCGGAGTAGCAAATATCGCCCAATGGAACGCACGTATTATCTAATAAAAATTTAGAAGAGTCTACACGTTCTGGAGCTGACACAAATTACATATATGTACAGTATCCACATTATGGTATTACGATATGTCGATCTAATTTTTTTGTAGCAAATATTAAGCCAACTACTGCCAAAGCGTCATTAATGGATACCTTCACACACTTGGAAACTCACTGTTATAGAAATTATATTTTTCAAGCGTACCTGAGCCGTCTCATCAACAGATGCCTTCGTCGTATCCTAAAAATCCGCTGGCAAGATAGAATTTCAAACGAAGAACTTTGGCGCCGTGCCGGCCAAGAAAGGATAGACGACCAAATCAGGCGAAGGAAATGGAATTGGGTTGGCCACACCTTGCGACGCGAAAACGAAAATCTAGCCAAACAGGCCCTTGACTGGAATCCGCAAGGTTCCCGTCGAGTAGGAAGACCTAGAACAACGTGGAGGAGAACCCTACTAGAAGAAGCCGCAACAACTGGGAGATCCTGGTCGGAGCTGAGAGCTGTCGCGCAAAACAGAGTCCGCTGGAGGGCAACTGTTTCCGCCCTATGTCCCATGAGGGATTAAAGGAGTTTAAAGAAGAAGAAAGAAGAAGACTTGAGCCGTCTGAGTTACTTCGGAAAACTTGGAATTTGTGCAAATCTAAACATTCGCAAGTATATTGTTACGTGTAATTGCTACCATAACAGAGATATTTCTCGGCAAAAGTGCGGGAAAGCTGCTTCAGAACCCAACACTAGTGGCGAGCAAGAATCCTAAAAAACTGACGGGACGGGACACGAAGGAGGAATCATCAAAGATCTAACTGGGCCTATTTCAAATGCATAGAGTTCTTGAAGAACCAATTTAAAAAAAACATTTGCAAGGTAATGTCTTGAGCGAGACAACAATTCATGAAGATACTCAGAATTCAACTACTCCTTTTCCCCCGATCCCCTGAAATCGACCCAGAATTAGAAACACATACTCTCGAAACACCTTAGAGCATAACGAATGAAATTAGGCCATTAAATAATTTCGAGGGTTTCCTGCCAGAAGGGCGTGTCCACAAAATCGCGATTTTGAGCGTATAAACATTATTAAATTTTTTACGGTTTGTTTTGACAAAACTCATCAAGTGAATAAAAGTATCCAAAACATACGCCTAAAAACATTTATTTTCGATGATAAGCAATAAGAAAAAAAAAATTCACCGATTTTTGAAATGTTTTTATTGAAGCCTCTAAATCCATGTTTTTGTTGATACGCCCTTCTGGCAGGAAACCCTCGATTTGATGCTCCTCAGAATGCCAAGATGAATAATGCCACTACGCTCAAAAATTGATGATATGACATTGAAAAGTGCAGTGCAGCCCTGCCCAGTGAAATTTAGACTTCTTGTAACTGAACGTGGCAACTTCCATTAACTGCGCTGCCTTAGACTGCACTGCACTGCGCTTAGGCTAATTTCTAAAAAACTGCTTCGCACTGCATGCCAATTTCTAAAAAACTTTATATGAAATTGTCATTGCAATTGTTGTCAAAATGATTGGACGAAGAATTGATAGAAATAAGGACTTTCTATATAACAAAAGTCACAGGGACTACAAACAAATTACAAACGACTATATAAGAAGAGTCAATGTCAAAACACTACTTATTCAATGTGTGTTACCACGCGTTCTCTTATAAACCACTGCAACATACTGAACAGTGCCGCACTGCACCGCTTTTCTATTTAGTTCAGGCTGAAAGAACAAAAAATACAAAGAAATTCAGCTTCTCGAAACGAAAATCCAGACTATCATTTTGTGATGAGTTCGCTGCCATATTTGAGGAAGTACCAAAAGAGAGAAAAATTATTGTGAGAAGTAAACTCCAACAAGTGTTTTGCGAAGAGGATCTATGAAGGAATGCAGAGGCACTAGCGTCAATTCACCATGTAAGCACGTAACTATGTCGTTTCCACATGTGGTTCATCAACGAGTGATAATTGGGCAAGTGGTTCACAAGTGGAAACTCCACCGAGTACTCCTCAACATGAACACCTTACTTCGTTCTTCTAAATCAACAAAATAAATTAAAAGTGTTCTTTGTTCAATTTTGTTGCGTATTTTATTTTACTTGTTTGTACTATTTCCATTGTTTAATATTTCGAATTTCCCTCATGGCAGTTACAGGCAGTCTTTGTTTTGCCGAAATACATTCATGAAAATTGGAGAACTTTATGATGCTTTCTTCTCTTCTATCCCCTTCAGTATGTTTCCAAATGTTGCTAGTTTCATCCTGAAATACTCGAAAAACTTTTCCGGTTGGTCCCACAATTCTTGAAATAACATTTGTAACTCTTCTTTGGTGTCTCTACTAGAAAATAGTTGGTTGACATACTCTGTTTTTCCACCAATTAGCAATAATAACTTCATTAACGGACTTTCAAGATAATAAAAATTCATCAAGTTCGTTCATCTTTACTGGGTCGCAGAAACGTACTGACTATCAAAATATCAGAAACTACGCACAATGCAACCGACTTATTCTGGCGAAGATTTCACGGGAAAATTGTGTAGTATCGCGTATGAATATTGAACGATATTTCTATAGCCGGTTTCTTTACTCTGCACCACTGCGTCCATTAAAATTACATCTTTTCCTAAATACTAATTAACTAAACAAACTTTTCCTTAATACTATGACTAAATAGTTAAATAGGGAATTTGACACCACCAAAGATATCCAACTTTGTAAGGATTCAAAAGTATTTTCCAGTAAAGTGTATGTGAATATAAAGTTTGCAGAGTGTATTAATATGCAAAATGCAGATAGCCATTCTAACATTGCACTATTCATTCCGCCAATCTTTCCATTAAATCGCACAAAATAGGTGATGTTAATATAATGTTCGGTAATATTTAAAAGTTTACCTTCTCACTACATTTCAAAAATGAACTATTCTATTAACATTTTATGCAGAATATTATGTAAGAAACAAATTTGAATTATTTATTTGAATAGTTGCGTATTGTTTTTGTAAGTAGACCCAATACAATACAATAATAGCTATAATAGCAGTTTTATTATACCCTTTTTTAATTTGAATATAATGTTGGGTAATTATGTACTCAATAAGGCCCGATATGTGTACCAATAGTCAATTTTTTTCAATAACATAAAGTAAATAGAATATATGTATGTTCGCACCTGCATATACACATGTGCATGTTCAAGAATTTAAGCACGTTGAAATTTAATTATAAAGAAATATCAATGACTGCACTCTTACTAATTTAGTTTCGTATTATTTAATTGATTAAAGGCAAAAGAAGTAATTTTGCTTTAAACCAAAAGAAGTAGCCTCTCCCTGAAATAAAATAATAAACATAAAATGGGCTTGTAAGCAAAATTTGAATTGGGAAATAACTTTAAAGATGTTCTGATATTGCATACTTTTAGGTGATGACAAAAATAGTTTAAAAGTTTATCTCTTTTGTTTTTTGAATTTCTTTTTTATTTTATTATAATAATATTTTATACATAACTAATTATTTCTACGTTATTTTAGGGCAATACCAGAAGCTGGTTACGTTACCCTAGGAACGATCCGATATGGTGTACGTCTATCGACAGGATCACATCAGCTCGGCGGCTTCAGTGGATCGTCAACATCTTCATCGCAAATAATTCAGACTGTGCAAAGGAACGAAGGATTCTCACCGAATTCAACAACAACAACCAGCAGGAGTGGTAGTAGCGATCGTAGTATAGAAAGTGGCAATTTTAACTCCTGCTGCTGTATTGGTCCTTCTGGAATTGTTTTGCCGTGGACAAATAATTATGCGCGAACAAAGCTTCCAGTTTCGTCAGCTACAGGTGACACTGTTTTTTAAATTTTTTGTAATTGGATGTTATTAATATTAATTTTTATTATTCGTCTATTTGTAATTTGTCATCTTTTGAATTAATTTCTGAGATTCACATTTAGGTTTTAAGGTAGCTATAATAGGAAGAATTAAGACACCATGTTTGAATTTTCTTTTATTTTAGTTGTTTCCAGATTAACATTATTAACATCATTACTATGTAACTGTTTTTAGAATATAGTTGTAGCTGGATCATGGAAAGTTGTAAAACCTAAAAAAAACTTGTAGAAGAACAAAACATAAAATTGTCAATCAATCTATAAATTTTAACATGTCACAAAATGATATATTAAGATAATTGCTATAACTTCTATATACTAGCATTCTGTCAAAAATTAGAGAATATGCTATCACCTTTGCTAATAAAATTGCAATAATCGATGCTCACGAAAATACCATTAAATCAACAGAAAAACTCGAGGCGACCTCTATGCCAGGCTTGGTATTAACCTCTGCGCCTCTAATAGTGGGTGATCACCCGGTCACTGATGTTTCAGATCCTATTGAGATCTTTGTCCCCTAGTAGCTATACCGAAACCTTTAAATATCTTCATCTCTCCTGAAACTAAAACGGAAATTATCTGTAAATATTTAAAGATGATATCTATAAAACCTGGAATCATTTTTTGCAGAAGTCAGCAAGGCTTCCAAGCCTGTTTCTTGATACTTTTAGATCCTGGTTTCTGGCCTACTGGTACCCTTACCAAACTTTTTGTTCCGTGTACCCGTACTCGAACTACTCATACTATCCCTTCCGTTTTGAGAGCTCTACAGGGGTGGAAGCACGTAAGTTGTTTCAATCGACCTCTTCATACAAAAATTCAAGATTCTTGTATGAAAAGGTCGATTGAAACAACTTACGTGCTACCACCCCAGATGTTTGAGTCGCTCTCCCTCCACTACCAGAATTTAAGGGGGACCAGGTCTAAAACTAATGATATCCTTCAGGGATCGACGGCTTCTGAGTTCGATGTCATAGCAATCGCTGAAACCTGGCTCCATGAAGGCATTCTTAATGTTGAACTCTTCGGTTCCGCTTCCCAAGTCTTTCGGAAGGATCGTCACACTGACTGGGAATCTTGTGGGGGTGGCGTACTTCTTGCTTCTAGTAGCCATTTGTCTTGCAACCAAATTTCGCTTCCCAGTTCCTTATTCTTACTTGGCTTGAATCAATTACACCGCTCAATTTTGGGGAGGCAGTTATAACTTGTATTCTTTACTGGCTCAGTCAATAGACTGTAGAACCCATTAAAAACCCTTTTTCAAAAGGCCCTAAAGGTTGCTAAACTGCGGTTCTAAAGGAGTTTATGGGCTATTATTAAGGATCGCTCCTAGTAGAAGGAATTCACCCCCGGAAAAGAAACCTCTACTGATTTACCGATGGTGCAGGGCTGGTGTCGCCGAAGACTATAAAAATCATGAGAACCTCATTAAGAATAGAATAGTTCATTTTAAAATAACCCGATAAACTCTTGTGTCAATCCAAAACTTTTGTAGCCTGTTACCCTTAAACTACTGCACTTATATGATCATCATCTTCATCAATAGCTTCACAGCCTGTTATTGGCCTCTTCCAGAACTGTCTGTTAGCTTGAAGTCTCCAATTTCTTATACCTAGGCTTCGTAGATTCTCTTCTACGCTAATATACATTTTCTTTTGGCGTCCTGTATCTTTGTGACCGTTTAGTCTTTTGTTTATAATAATTGAGTTCTGCCATTGAATTCTGTTAATTTTTATAGTTTTTATGAGGTATGGGTCTTGATACAACTGATAAAGTTCGTGATTGTAGCTTCACATCCAAACACCATTTTTGGTCACACCTCCATAAGTGTGATACTTTTTTCTTTCGAAGGAGATGTTATTCGTTACTTTTTAATGTCCAGTTTTCGGATCCATACAGTAGTAATGGTCTTGTAAGGGTTCTGTATAGTCTAACTTTACTCCTCCTTGATATGTTCGTTGTTAAGAAGTGTTTACGTAGACCAAAATAGCTGCTATCCAATTTCTACTGCAATGCTTGACTTCGATGCGAGATCTCCTGCTACACTATGTTAAATATGGGCAAAGCTTTTGACCATCCGACTTTTCGTACGAATGTCTTGTCGCCGATTATGATTCCCTTATATATCTTCTTCACTGCTCTGTTTTCCGGCATTCGCTCTACATGTCCTGCCCATCGTAGTCTATTTATTTTGATATAGTTGACGATGTCTATAGATTTGATACAGTGCATCATTGAATCTGATTCTTCAGATACCGTTTACGTTTAATGGGCCAATAATGTGTCTTAAGATTTGTCGTTCGGTAGCGCTTAATAAGTTCTCGGCGTTTTGGGTCATGGGTCACACCTCCGAACCATAACAAGCCATAGGCCTTAGCAGAAATTCGTATATAGTTCAAATTTACTTTTCTTGTGTAGCTCTTTATTGAAGTACTTTACGCAGTGAATAGAAACTTCGATTGCCCTGTTGTGTTCTTCTTTTAACTTCCTCCAACCCTTCATTTGATCTAGTCTGCAACATTGCTTTAGGTTTGTCTTGATCAATTGTTGTCTGTTGTGGGGTTGTCGAGACTATGTCTAGACTAACTCTATATAGCATTCCTTTGCTCTTAATACTGATCTATTTACTATGTTCATATCATCAGCGTAAACCAATACTTGCACCAATTTGTTAAATATTGTTCCATTCCTGTCTAATACTGTCTTTTTGATGACAGCTTCTAGGGCTAGGTTGAATAACAATGGTGCTAGACCATCTCCCTGTTTGAGTCCTTGTTTAACGTGGAAGCGTTCAGTTAACGTGTTTTGAACCCTTACATGAGCTACGAGTATTGGTTACTTTTATTAGTCTCACTAATTTTGCACGTATTGTAAGTTCTATAAGGAAGTCAATGAGCCTTCCTCTAGATATTGAGTCATACTCCTGTTTAAAATCTACGAGGCAGAATAGTTGGTCTGTTGTCGACATTTTCTTACGGAAACCCGCTTGGTATTCACCCAGAATTTTCTCAGCAATAGGTTCTACCCTATCTTTTAGGATATTGGTTAATACTTTGTAATTTGAGCTCAGTGCCGCTCTTATGCACTGGTCATATAACTGCTTTCTTGCAGTCTTGTAGTAGCTATTCTTCATTTCATATTCTACATATTAGCCTATGTAGACATTCTACGATTTTGTTGTCGCAGTACTTAAGTAGTTCAGCAGGAATATATTATTTATGGATTTTTTAACTTCATCCAGGGTTGGGGTCGTTATTATTATATGGTCCTCTGCTATGTCTCTTCTTGTTGATGTTGGAGCACTTAGGTTAAGCAGGTCTTCAAACTAGTTGTTCTATTTATTTTGGACTTCCGTTTGGGTTACTAATAATACCCACATTGTCGCCTCCGCACATACTAGTTCTGGATTTAAGTTTGTCAAGTTTTCCTAATGTTTTCGTTACTAAAATTCAAGCTATCGTTCAGGTTTCTCACATTTTGCTGTTCCCTCCTCTTCTTTTCCCTTACCATTCGATGTGCATATCGTTGTTTTGCTTTAAAGATTTCCATTCTCGTCCTGGCCGGTCTGCCGATATACTCCTTATAACTTTTGTATTTTTCTTCTACTGCTGCTTTACACTCTTCGGAAAACCAATCGTTCCTGTGTCTTCTTCGTACCAATTCGATGGCGTCTTCTTCGGCAGGGGCCTTTAAGCTGTCTTTTATGCATTCCTATATTTCATTTATACTATCTGGTTGTTGTTCTAGCCTTTCGGAGACTCTTCTTCGCTTATATCTCGTTCGGGTTTCTTCCAATTTTAAATTTTCCACATTTTAATCAATGTGGAGAATTATGATGCAGATCGAACGATTAATTGAGGATAAGATACATTTTAGGCTAGCAATATAGTTTTTTATTTTTGTTTAACAAATCTTTCTGTAATTTTTAATTTTTTTTTAATAAGGTTAATACCCTGTTTGTAATCATAACCAACCTACGTGCCTCTATCCACATGCTGCTGCACAAGAAACCCTCCTTACCATATTTAGGTCCAAGGCAACAAACAAAAGCCTTTTTATGTAATTATGATCTCCTTTCTTTTATTCTTAGCAAATTTAAAAATAACAATTCAAAACTTTTATTCTTCTCAGAAAAATATAATGTCATCTTCGAAAGATTCCCATCTTATTGGGAGCTTCATGCATTAAGCAACGTTTTTTTGTGTTATTCTAAATGTGGAAAGAAAAATCTTTTTCAATCCAGATAGACTATGCTCCATTCCTCTTGTCAGCGCATGCGCATGTCTCGATTATTTCCTATCCCAAATTGCCGTCCTTATAACAGGGTCAAAGTTTTACGAAATCTAAAATATTTAAAAAATGTCAACATTTGCAACTTTATCATGGGCCCAATATCATCGCGCTCGTGGAAGTATTTTCACTCAATTAGTTGGTCGTAAATTTTTTGTTGGAGCCAAAAGAAGGTCCATTGAGTTGATTTATGTTTGAATGAAAATAAATAAAATAAAATAAAATGATTAAATAAATGAAAGCCATACTAAATCAGACTAGACGATCACAGAAATACTCCACCCAACAATGTTACTATCCTAAGCTCGTGCTGCCTGCTAGGTATTGGTAGCTTTCTATTTATTTATTTATTTATTTAACAACATTCATTTTTTGTTTTCAAAAGCCACACAAATTAAATAAATTTAAAAAATTTTTATAAAAAAATGATAAATTCGCAAATGAGCTTACAAAAAAAACATTTCTTTATATTCCAGCTAAGAATAGAACACTATCGACGTCGAAATCGTCGTCGTTTTCGTTAAGAGCAATGTCGGCGCCGGATCCACCACCAGCTGTAAGAGGCCCACAACCACCACCATCCGAGCATCTGAGGCCAGGGGAGTCCATTTCATCTGTGATCGTACTAAATCCGTCTCAATCCACGTCTACATCTAAAGGAGATAGTAAAGGTGTTCATCACGAGACGCATATAGAAATGTCGACGTTAGCATCAACAGTGCCATACTTGCCACGATTTACATCTTCACAAGCAATTGCGGAATCTGCTAAAAGTGTATCCAGCGTCGCGACGATCACACCATCAACCATGCCAGCGCCAACAACAGAACCAACAACGGCCAGCAATACAACGCTATGCCAGTCCTGCTGTAGTGTAAGTTGCGCCGCAGTTAGTTGTTGTAAGCTAAATTCAGCCTCAGTCTTATTCGATCAGTGTCGCGAATTATCAGTTTCGCCGACGCCAAAATCGTTGCCGTCGTCAATTTGTTGTTATACAATCGCGAACAATAGCAAAGCTATATCAAAGCCATCGAATCGGTTAAATCCGAAACGGATTCCACGTGCTGTCGTTCAACAAACGATATCATCGGTGCGATCGTGTCAAACTAATCAAATCCCTGGGGCACCACCTCCGGTGCCTCCAAAGCCAACAAATTCAGAATCGAATGAAGATCATTCGGTAGATCCTGTCAATTTCCGGAGAAAAATACAAAAGTTCGAGCTGCAAACCGCGATAGACAATGAGAAAAATAATCGATTTGAGTTTTTCGGGTGTTTTTCGGCCACACCAGTAAATTTGGACAGAAGCGATTGCGTCAGTTCGACAATTAGTGAAGTTAGTTCGAATCAAGGAAACGATTATCAGGCGATATTAAGATCGAATAAATCTCACGTGTCCGATACGGTGTACGGTAGCGCCAATCAGTCTGACCATCGAAACGGATATCCAGCAAAGCGAACTTTACGATATAATAATGCCGGCAAGCCAGTACCTCAACCTATAGATCCTAGCACTATTAATATAAGATCATTTGGTGAACCATCGACAGCGACCGTTGTAATTCGTAAACTTACTCCGAAATTGTCGAAGAAATCCTTTCAGTTCGGCGATCAACACTTACGGTCGGAAAGTGAAGATCGCCTGATCGATCGCGGCGACAGTGATCAACCGACTCCAACATCAGTCGATAGTATAGCGAACAGTGATGTGAACGAGGATGATAGTGATATCGGGTTTATAGATTCATCAGGTGATGGTGATCGGCTGTCATCGTTGAGTGATCTAGACGTGCGTACTTTTAGCACAAAGACAGTGACACCATTTAATAAGAATAATAGTTGTAATTTATCGTTTGATTCAGTGCCAAAAATTATTAATAATTGTAATGAGGGCTATGTTCGGAGCTTATCAGCTAGGGATCTCTATAATAGTCTAAGTGATATAGAGAGTAGCACTCTCAGTTGCTTAAGTGAAGATAGCATTTGTTGTGCCTGTAATGATAGCTGTCAGCATATTAAGAGTGATCAAAATATCGCTACTAGTAGTGATTGTTGTTGCTTATGTTGTTGTAGTGATCGACGAGGAGCCAATTGTGAAATAATAAGTGGAGCAAAGCATTATTGCTGTAAGTGCCAAAAGCGGGGAAAACGTTCATTGTGTGAGAGTGTTAAACATTTATCACCATCACCGCCGCCCCCGCCACTTCCATCACATCCGCCACCTTCGTTAAATCCATTACAGCAGTTATCCTTAGGCAGTGTTAAGGGCCCAGTCTTAAAACGTGTACCAGCTATCGAGTCCTTCGGTTATATTAGTAAGAGCCAGCAACTTACACGTGGATCACCAGAGAAAGGGGTAAGCTTTTTGTGTTGTTTTCTTTTTAAAATGTGGCGTTTTATTATTTTATTTTTGGATACTTCTTATTATGTAAATATTATGCTTAGTTTTAGTTATTTTATTGTGCATTTGATAAAATGTTGTTGGACTCGGGATAATAGAAATTTTTCTTTAAAAAATGATTGGTTCTTAGTTCTGGACTAAGTTAATCACATTTCAATACTTTTTTATTTATGAGAGTTCATAAATGAAATTAAAATGACAAATGTATTTTAAATTAATATCGTATAACAACCAATGGTGTAACAACCTTTTTGTATCTTATCAAGAATGTTGATAAATTATTCGATGTTTGCAAAGGGTATAAGAAATTTGGATAGGTTAGATGGCTATAAATCAAACAATATAACTTTTTATAGCAAAAAGCTAAACTGATTCACTTGGCCCTTGTTTTCCTCCTAAAACCTTTTTTAAACTAAATGATTTCCGCTGTTTCCTAAATAGAACAACATTCCAAAATCTAAAGCACACGAAACGTAGTTGTTTCAAAAACGCGATAATTCACGATAAACTTTTAGGTACATTATGATTGTCATCTCACCATAGTGAGGAATGTCACTGTCACTTCGAAATTTGTCAACATAAGTGACAACCATAATAAGGCCGATTCTTTTGGCTTTCTAACTGATACTATGACTTTTTTAGTCGATTTTTTTTATTTAACGTTTCCATTCCTAAACTTATTTTCCACACTACTTTTCACTGGTGATTTTTCTTGTAACAATTCATTTCAAACATTTGTAATCAGAAGACCCTAATGAATCTTCTTCTACGAAGGTAATGCAGCTATCGAATCACACCAGAATCATTTAAATTGAAAAATTATATATTCCTTCCAGTAACTTACATCAAAAACCAATTTCTGTATATTCACTGCAAACACAAAGTTGAAGTGATAACGAATAACAAATTCAAGGTCGAGACTTATTATCATCTCTGATCACTTCAAATTCTTGTTTATCCGACAGTACACTTCAATTTTAACTTAATCTCAACCAAATTTTTTTCGCTACCACACATTTCCAGCCAGAATGAGGGCTGAGGACTTTTCCAAACTCCAACAACCCATTGTCTAAGAATAATTAATCTTATTCCTCCAAAACAATGGAGACAATGATCAACCTAATCTTGTAATCGTCTTGGCGAGGATCAGTTACACCTCTTGCACTCGGGCGCCAGTCGGCATAACTGTCCTCACTACTATGCCACAAATAAATTATTAAATCACTATCCACTATCTGGTGCCAGGTTCGCCGCTGATTGGAAATCTGCGGACAATAACACATATTGGGGCGGCCTACTCGGCGGATCGGTTTGGTTCCTGATCACCCAGGGCGGCAATTATCAAAAAAACTGAACGACCACCAACCTGTCTCATGGGTGGCCCAGTTCGGGGATTAGCGCGAAACACCTAGTGGAGAAAACAAAATACTTGTAACAGAAATTTGGAGAGAGAAGGAAAAATGAGTTACTCTCGCCACTACAGTGCCACACTATTCCATCCTTAGCCCTTCATCCTAGATATCCACAAGTATCGTCAGCGAACAAATTTACCTTCCACACCTACCATAGAAAACAAACAATTATTTTATTCAACCAAAAAAATTATAACCCAGAAAACAAGAACAATCATATTTTTTTTTATAATACATCAATGTTCAATACATTCAATACGAAATGAAAAAAAAAACCCAACCCTGGTACCACGACGCTTTCCTTTGTACATGATTCACTTGCTTGCAAATATTTTTTTAATTTAAAAATTTAATTAATTGAACACCAACCTGTACTGCTCATAGTTCCAGTGGTCCAACTTTTCTGGATACTCCACCATTTTCTGTCTCTTAATATCTACTCACGCCATGCCGTTATATTTTCACTATTTTTTCAGCTAAGTTTGTTTCTTTTTCAGTTGAAGTTCTCCTTCCTGAAGAAATTTAATGCCTATATACTCCTTCATTGCCTATACTTGTTCCACGACGTTTCCTCTCGGTAAGAAGAGGGCCTTGAAGCATTTTCAATGCAAAACTTCGCATAGAGTTGACCCTAGAGTTGATAGTTAGGTTAGATATGGCTGAGCTGTTGGTTTAATCTTAGGCCAAAAGGGTCGGCCCATTTTAAACCTGATGTTAAAGTGTCGTTTCTTCGCTAAACCATCTCGAGGGAGTAATGAATTTTCTAAGTTGCGGGATCCCAATCTTCGAGATTTCCGCGAGCGTGTTTAGAAAGGGTTCACCAAATATGGCATCGCTTCGTTCTACTTAGGGCCGGGCAGTGACAGAGGAGATGTAGTACTCTTTCCTGTTCGCCAGGATACTTACAGCTTTTGCAAAAATCGTAGGTCTCAAGACCTAAGCGGGTCACATGCGTCCCTATTAGCATGAGAGGTGTTATCTCCCGAGGCTCAGTAGAGAAGTGGTTCGCCTGAGATCATAAGAGGGCTAGGTTAATTTGACCAAAGTGTATTTATTAAGATCCTTCCAATGCTTTTTCGCTTGTTGCATTGTGTGCTGTTTGTGTCTTCAATAGCAAGATATGGGAGCAGACTCCTTCTTCAAGTTGCCCCACGGATGCTCTTCCTTTGGTTAATGTCATCTTCAATCAGGATGCCATTAACCCAACCATGCCAGGTAGTAAGGCGCGTTGCAAAAGTCGAAAAAATAAATATAGTCGCAATCGCCAAGCCACCATTGGCAATGGTGTCTGCTTGAGTTCCTCGACCTGTGTTCCATCAATAGAGCTGACCTTAAAGTCGCTCTCGGTATCATCCTCGTCGCCACTATTAGGGGACGGTCACTCGGTCGCGTAAGTTCCACGTACTGAGTCGACCTCTATGCTGGTCTTGATAGCAACCCTTCTGCCTCTAATAGTGGATGGTCCACCGGTTGCCGAAGTTATAGTTCCTCTTGAGGCTTGCACCCCTCTGGTTACGGTACCTAGGCCTTTAAATATCTTCATCCCGGGATTCTCTGCGGAAACTACGACGGAGTCTATCTGTGAATATTTGAGGGATAAATCTATAGACCCTGGAACAGTTCACTGCAGAAGAGTTAGCAACGCTTCCAAGCCAGTTGCATCTTTTATTTTGTTTGTACTTCCCGTTAATGCCGAGATTCTCTTAGACCCGTTATCGATCTCATCACGTAAACGCTTCAACTTCGGGTGTTCCTTAGATATCAAAAAACTCGAAACGCCCTCTACTACCAGAATGTAATGGGGGACCAGGTCAATCTTAATTGTACCCCAATTTCGCTTCCTAGTTTCTCTAACCACTTTGAGGTCGAGCTTGTTGCTCTTAAAACCTCCCCTTCGAAAATGAATCTCTTCCTGCTGTGCTGCTACATATATCCCACCAGATATGTTAAGCTCACTTGACGATGGAGGTAATAACCTTCATCTCTTGTGTTGATCACATTCTGACTATGATGGACACTGTCAGCTACTTTTTCTAGGTGATTTCAATTTACCCAATATTCAGTGGGTATATGTCGAAGATGACGATAACTACCTCCCTGAAGGCAACCTTAATTCTAAGGAATTTTGCTTTCTCGATTCCTTATTATCACTTGGCTTGACTGAGCGGTGCGACTAATGTATAGTTATTTCACATTAAATTCACCCATTTGCAAATAAAATTCACTCGTTTTAAAATTAAGTACTTCTATAATAATGTCAAGCTCGACCCACCATAATCTATTATACATTTTGTTGTTAAGACAAGACACACTCTACTTTTTCTACCATTCTCTAATGCTGAAGACCATCGAGGAAAGGACAAAATCAAGTTTAGTATGTTAGCCGATCCTTTAAATTGGAAATGACAATTTGACACACATTAACATTTCGTGTATAAATAAAATACAAGCGAGATGATTGGATAGGAATGAGCGGATGATTTGGGTTTTCAAGCGAAGCATGACACTTTTATTTTCAGATGTACTTTCGTTGTAGGATTTGGGACTCTTACTGCCAATGGAAACGCGATTTTGAGATTCCCAATTGTTTTGGCGCACGCCATACTATTGGCTTATGGGTGCAGCAGGGCGCGCCGGGTTCCAGCTAGTAATATATAATGTAGAAGTGCTTAATTTTCAAACGGATTAATTTGATTTGCAAATGGGTGAATTTAATGTGAAAAAACTGTATTAGATTGAATCTTATATTCTTTACTGACTCAGTCAACATGCCTGTTGCACCCAGTCTAATAGTCATGACGACTGTTGACAATTGCCATCATCCTCTCTTGCTCATTTATAAATTGATGCAAATTCACCTAAACGAAAAAAAATCACGATCAAAAAGGCAAAATTCTTCGCTAAATCCGAAAAAGAGCTCATCTTTAATTATTTGTTTTAAAATCAAGCTAAAACTTTCTGCACAACTAGCCCAAAAATCTTCAAGTCTCTTTGACTACCATTGTATTTATTAAAGCTCATAAAAATAAATATTCGTCGCAATTTTAAACAACCAATGAAAAACTAAAGAGGTAGAAATATATGACTTAATCCTTGATTGCATCGAGATTGGTCTATTTTTGTATTTCATTCATGCCATATTGAATCAAATACATATTTACATTTGGTGGAACGGTCATCATCATTATCGTGAGTGGAGATTTCTAGATATTGACCACACCGAAAAGTGGATAATCGCTAAGTGATAGACATCGTGTGCGAAAAATCTTATTTTAAACATTTTCAAAATTTCGTTTAGATGATTTTTAAGTAGAAGGGAGGGGGTCGGGGCACAAATACTGTTTCGATAAAATGTTTAGATCCAATTCTTTATGGGGTTATTTTGAAAATAGAAAATCAAAGGAAATTGCAAATAAAGATAACATAAAATGGGCAAATAAAAATTATCTTAAATTTCCGTATTTTAATATCATAATTTTTGCTTAGGCGGCGGCCGGCGGTGGAGAAGTGCTAAATATTTATTTATAACAGAAAAATTCCTTCCTTCCGGTTTGCCTGTAAACAAATCAGAGAAAAAATAAGACTTTTAAAGATGAAATATGGTTGTTTTGGAAAGAATTTTAAAATACATAAATCTCAACTAGATTATCGTTAAAAAAATACTACAAGGAACAAAAATCCTACTGACTGAAAATTTAAGGTGTTTCGCTGTTATTGCGCGTGGGATGACTGCAGAAGGATAAATTTATCCTGCATGAATTGCGCTACACAAACCGAAATGCTGGCACGTGTCGCCGCAAAAGAGGGAAGTGCTGTTCAACCATACCAATTGTCTATACAAAAAGATATTTTTCTTTGGGTAAGAGATGGTTTCCTGTCGTTGAGGTATGATGCAATAGTGAAAGTACTCGTAAACATGCCTTGTACCAAATATGGAACAGACAGTAGTATGAAGTCATTGTCTCATGTGCTTTAGAATTTTTAAATGAAGGTAAAATAATGATTGTCAGAAAGCACTCACTCACCACTCTTCGTACGCTAAAATCATTTTTATGATGATTGGCTTGATTCGTAGTTAGGCCAGGTTTTCATCATATGGCAAGTAACTCTGTTTTTCATTGGAACGTAATGATCTTGGCATCAGGGGCTTCAATTTCACGCTGCTGCCACCATCACGGGCGTCATTCACGAATACTTTCCGGCTGACTTCTTTTTTCAAGAAATATGTGCCGATAATTTCACTAGCCCATACCAAGCCGTTGTTTTGTCTGGATGTAATAGTAGCAATTGAAATGGGCTTCATTCATGAACACAATTTTGGTCGAAAACAGTGAATTTACTACTTCTTCTCTTTCTGAGTAATTTGTAGACGCTGTGTCAGATCAACTCCGATGTATTATTGTCAAACAATTTTGATCGAAAATGACCATGACAGTTTAACACAACTGCATGATCTGCCGTAAAATCAATACTGACCAATACCTGTACCATCAATGGATGATATATTTTTTTTTAAATAAAAGGGCGTATTTGGAACTGAACTTTCTATATCAATTAAAACAACTCGCTAAAACCTCGAGTGATTCTAGTGATAAACAGAGTAAGAAGTGTTCAGAGCATCGTATCGGTGCCCTTTAAAACGAACGCAGGCCTCAGACGAGGAGACTCACTAACCTGTTTACTAAACGAAGCGAAAATTTAAAGAAGAATACTCCCAGCGAACAAAGCAGGCTGTCCGGTTTCTTCTTCCTAAATTTCCATAGCAAACCGGGTTACGTGGTTGTGGGTTGTTTCCACAAACCCTTATTCTATTGGCCGAAAGGATGCCTTTTATTCGATCCCAAGACAAGCCGTTGGGTATATTCATATGAAGGGTTTTGGTTATACCTACTATGGAGGGCGCCCATATGTACTTTTCCCAAGTAGTGGTTTTGATCGACATTCAGGTGTTGAACGCCTTTTCCGCTCCTCCTTATCTTAAAATCATTCTGATTATCTGTTTTGAAAAGCAGATAGAATCACGTATATTGTAACAAATGTACCAAGAACCTGACATAACCAAAAGCATCAAGATATCACGCCAACGCTGGACCGACATGCAATGAGAATTCTTGAAGAAGCGCCCCAAAATATCCTGTTCCTCCAAACGCCAGAGGGAAGAAGGCCACATGGAACACCTAGAAAAAGATATAAAGGCGACATAGAAATGGACTAACGCCCATTTTGAATAACTTGAAACAAATTAATCGGGTGAACATTTTTGTAAGAACTAAAGTTGTAGACAGTTTCATTGTCAACAATTTAGGCACAGGGTTGTACGACCTATAGAAACCGAGGCACAAGGAAAACACGAGAAAAACGCGATATATCTGGCGGCCATTTTTTTGTCCCAGTCCCAAGAAATCCGTGGATCAATATTCAGCCATTTTGGAATTTTGTCGCCTTTCGTGCGTTTTTTTGAATTTTCCGGAGCTAATAGCCAACTGACCGGCTACTGAAATTAGGGACGGTCCAAGCTCACGAGAATCAATTCTTCTGAGATATCTCGTAATATTTACGGAATATTTGAGAAAAACTGATTTTTGTGACTTTTGACCCTGCGTAACTTGAGTGGCCGGCTAGGCCAGTTGGGAAATTATTTGTGACCCCAAAATAAAGACTAGTTGGGATGTGGGTTTGACCCCTTCGGTCCACACGATTAACTTCCCAGTATGATAAACGAAGATGGAATAAACTGACTTCTTACAAAATAGTTATACGTTTAGCACTAGTGGAAAATTGGCTAGTATCAGAACTGATGACAAAGCAATCCCGAGAGAAGCTAGTTCCAATAACTATAATAGTAGTAAATCCAAAGATTTTTCTAGAGAGTTTGTTTTTCCTGAACTGAGCTGCACTAAAGCGGGTGTTCAAATTCGTATTGAGCTTGCTGAAGCGCACGAACTGAGAAGCGAATAACTTCATTTGGAAATTCCGAAGCTTTCCGGAGATATTAGCAAAACTGTAACTGTTATGTACTTGTCGGACTTGACTAAAAAGAACAAATTTCGCGGTAACTACTGGAAATCCCGGGATAATCCGCAATTTCCTGAAACTGTATCACAATTCAAAGGGTAACGAAATTTTTGCACGATTTTGAAAGGTTGTCGGATTTTGCAAGTGATGTTTTGTTCGAAGGCTATCGTTGTTCAGAACCCAAAAAAGATCACTTCGTTTAGAACGGGTCTCATTCCATCGAGTTTATTAGATATTAGCAAAACTTGTCAATTTAAGGTCTTTCTGACAATTAGCCGAAGTTTTTCTATTTAAACAAAAAAGGCCCGACCGAATATTATGAAATTTTTTTCAGAGCATTTCTTCGTTAATATTCTTTTTTCGACCTCAATGAAGTCGATATAGTTTTTATTTCGCGCGCTATAGATCAGGTACAAAAATCATAAAGTTCGTTTAAACAAAAAAAAAACGGTTCGACCGAATTTTATGAAAATCTTTTCAGATCATATTTTGGTTAATACTCTTCGAACGGCACGTCAACTAAGTCGATATCTTTTATAGTTCGCGTGATATCGTGCAGGTACAAAAATCACTTATGTCATTTAAACCAAAAAACCGCTCGACCGAATATTATAAAAATCTTTTCAGATTATATTGTCGCTAATACGCTTCGAACGGCACCTCAGGTAAGTCAATATCTTTCGTGGTTCGGGCGATATCGTGCAGGTACAAAAATCACTTACGCCGCTTAAACAAAAAAACGGCTTGACCGAATTTTATGAAAATCTTTTCAGATCATATTTCGGTTAATACGCTTCGAACGACACATGACCACATCCGTACGCACACACACACACACACATACTTCCTCCCAAATTTTTGGTTAAAATGCTCCTGGGACCTTGAAAGATGAAAATACGTCGAAATTTTCGATTTCGATTTTCGGACCGATTACAATAACTTCCTATACTGGGAAGTTAAAAATCTCGCAGGAAAATCTCCATTTGGCATTTTTTTTAAACTATAAAAGTCAAGGTTTCAACCCATCAACCCAGTTAATTAATATTTTTTTAAAAAATTGGAAAGCTTTGAAAATATCCATATACCATTTTAGGCCTTATATGTATACTCTCCCTTACAAACTATGGAGAAAAAGCAAGATGTAGACAGTGGTTGCTAGGCACATTTGTCGCAATCCACAAAAAAGATTTATAGTAGAGATGTGTCGAATATTCGGTTGAATGCATTATTTTTTATGTTCGCATTCGGCCGAATATTTGATTATTTTGCCGAATAATTACCGAATTTTTAAATAGTATTATTTTAAGGTTTACTATGTTAAAGAGGCTTGATTCTGGAACCATACATAGTAGGTAGAATTTGTAGAAGAAACAAACACTGTGCAACCATTTATCCACGACATCCGAATTAGAATTAGCCTTTCTGCATACCCTTGTGGTAATGGTTTCAATCGTACTTAGCCGACAGTACCCACAAAGTTATAATTCGTGGAATCAAATTCAGAAACATTGAAGTGTCCTTTGGCGTCCCTCAAGGTAGTCATCTAGTTTCTCTGCTTTTTATTTTATCAATCGATGACATTGTCACCTTACTAAAGCACTGTCATATCCTTATTTACGTCGATGACGATGTTTTAAAACCTATGACGCGTCGCCCGCCATGTGTTTCTCAATACAAATAGCTGACCCGGTTATTCTATTTTTAAAAAGACATTTATAATCATTGTAGTTAAGAAATACTAAAATAAGACAAACAATTATTGTGAAATATTATTGATAAGTATCATTGTTTCATTTTGTTGAAAATGATAAAATTTTCAACTTTAGAATTATTTGTAGGACACATGCCTCTGTTCTTGTTCAATTTCCAGTGATAATATCCTTTTAGCCATATTTTTGAACAAGAAATCCTTCGTTTTTTACTGCTCCAACGCTAAAAGTTATACATATATTGTGTAGTAGGCCTGAGTACATCTTCTTTGAAACAGGAGGAGGAGCAAACAGATAAACATCGTGGTAAAAATAAAGATTGAAATAATATCCACCTGTACAAACTAGTGTCACAATATTATTATTATTATTAATCATGTTCTATTTTAAGCAGAAACAACCACACAATGTAGGTGCACAGAATGATTTTCTAATTATACCTATATAGACATAATCCTGGAATAGGACAAAAATAGTCGTGAAATTTCATTGTTAAACTTTAATTTTAAAAACAACAGAAGAAACAAATTTAATTTTTAATTTTCACTACTGTAGCAAAAAAACACACTTTTAAATCATGAGTAAAATATTGTTCAGGTATATATTTAAACCCATAACTAACTGAAGTAATTTTCCTTGAATTTAAAAATACAAAAAATAAAGGAAAATATTTCGCCTTAAAACTGAGATTTATCATGAAGAGAATCCCCACAAAAGTCTAATTAATATCAAAAGGGCACCCGTGCATAAGACTGGAACCGGACGGTGTTGTGAACGCCATTAAGAAAAATCCGTGGCATTCTCTTGGACCGCAATGTCTTGGCTCTGAAAAAGATTTATTACATTCAAAAATCATTTAACAATTATAAAACAAGTGTTTGCCATTAAGGAGGGCAGATAAGAAAAATTGCAGTTAATTAAAATAAGCATTCGAGATTTATCAGAACTTCGAAAGTGTTACATTTCAGAATATGATAAAATACAATGTATGAGCGCCGTACATATTCTGTTTTTATTGTTGGGGAAGATGCTTTTACACTTGTTCCCCTTTTGTTGTTTTTAATTGGAAAGGTTTATTAGTAGCATTATTAATTTGCGACTTAAAGAGATGGGCAATTTATGTTAAAACACAAGAATATTAACATGTTAAGAAAGCATTTTTTTCGTGGTAATAATATCGTGCATAAAAATTTTATATATTAGAAATTGGCCACTTCAGACCAACATAATTAGACATGTTTCTTTTTAGTGGCATAATTCTGCTCTCATAGAAGTTCTGGTACTTTCTTCTAAAATGAGCTGATAGGTCCTTTTTAACACTTCTCTGCCTTCTAAAGCTCACTCTAAAATAGAAAAAAATATCGGCACCAAAAAAATCACGTGGCAAATGTGATAGCAATTTGTGGACAAAACTTTACAATTGATTGCATTATTCAAGTGATTTATAAGCATCTTACCTTAAATGAACAGTAGGAGCCGCAATTACGTTGAGCCCGGTGGAAAAGCAGGATTGAGGAGAAAAAAATATTAAAACCTGTCAGGGCTTGCAAATCCAAAACTCTAATTCTGACATTGAAAGTTGATGTGAATATGACCGAATATGATCGTTAGTGTTGGCTGGGTAGTACTTATAGCTCGTACGAGTGAAGAAAAGCCTGCTTATAGGTAGACCAAACCAATAGTATAGACCAGAACATCAGTAATGCCATACTGGATTATTTTGGGTAGGGATTTGTGGAAACTTACCCCGCGAATAATCTGGCTATGGTGAAAATTATCCCCAAAAAAGGTTATACGCACGACCAATAGTTTTTGAGATCAAGAGTGTGTAAACTTGAGTGTAAACCACTGCCTGATTAGTGCAAGCTCTCCACACCAATCATCTATCTCAACAATACCAGATCCTAGAAGAACTGTTTGGCATTATGGGAGAGCCAATTGGCTGGGGCTTATTCGCTTCTTACAAGATGCAGATGTGTTTTCAGAATCGCGATGCCAACTTTTCCGCCCTCTGCATCACAAAAATTATATTGGCAGGAATGCATTTATTCATTCCCCATTCTTCCAAATCCATCAGACCAAGGCTTTAATAAAGAGTGTATGAAAGCAATCAAAGCCAAAGAAACCGCTTATAGAGAGTATAGGCATTCCCTGAGAGAATTATCCCGAGGCGAGTACAGCAAGTTCATCAGGTTGAGAAACGCCTGCAAAATCATCATCCTTTGATGACAGATTAAGAGGTAAACTGATTAACACCACTGCTGGCAGTAAAAACTTGGTAACCTCTATCTGAAAAAAATTCACCACATCGACTACTCCTTCTTTCATTCACGATGGTAAGGTGCTAACAGAAAGCAAATCCAAAGCCGACTTTCTTGCATCTCTGTTTGCCTCCAATTCTTCCTTGCCCAATACTGCCTTGCAACCCCCCATTGTAGAGGGCAGAGTTTTCTTTAGGACTCAATGGGCAGAGTTTTCTTCAGGACTCGTGCCTCAAGGAGCTCGATTCCAATAAATCCACTGGCTCCGATAATATTCCCCCTATTGTCTTAAAATAATGCACCTCGCCTTTGGCTAAACCTCTGCGCAAACTTTACGCCCTTTCATACTTCTCCGGAGTTCTCCCTGACTCCTGGAAACTGGCATATGATCAGCCTATACCGAAAAAGTGTGACTCTAGCGACCCCTCTAACTAACCCCAATAGCAATCACTTCTATTCTTCCAAAATCATGGAATATCTTGAATGTGACCAAATATTGGACGACTAATGAACTATTGACAACCTCCTTATATGCCTAACTGAAAACCTGTACCAAAACATTCATCGTTTTGATGAATCTGGCCTGGTTGCTCTCGATATCTCCAAGGCCTTTGATAGAGTTTGGCTCTATTGAGTAAACTCCAAGCTATTGGTATTGACTTTCTTCTAAAGAATTGGATTGAGAGTTTCTTTTCTGACCGTTCAATCAAGGTGGTATTAGACGGCGTCGAATCTAATCCCCTCACCATCTCTGCACTGGTTCCCCAGGGCTCAATTCTCTCACCAGCTCTCTTCCTAGTTTTTATTAATGACTTGCTCTCACTCCCATCAAACTCACTTCACAACTTTGCTGGACACAGTACTCTGCGTCACTCGTATAGCTTCGAAAAAAAAAGACAAGCACGTGCCTTGTCTGCTTGATCGTGTACTTATGTCCATTTCAATCAATAGGGATATTAATCGGATTCTAGATTGGGGCCTCGTACTGCCTCGTACTGTTCAAACGCAAGGTTCATCTCCATCTCCTCATGCACCCCCAGACTCCCTTTAATCTATTTTATTCTTTCTCTATCCTTCGAGCTAAGCTTACTACCAGACACCTGATCTTGACGTGTAAGACATGACGGACTGGTAGTACAAAGGGTGACACCTAAGCTTAGACTTACACATAAAAAACGAGCATCTTAATACCTAGGATTTCTTAAGAGATGCAAATTTTGTTCTTCCACCAGCATCCAGAGCTACAATCTACTCTATCTCGAGTATAACTCATTTATCTGGTCTGGAGCCTCGAAAACCGCTTTAGCGTGACTAGACAAGGTGCATTTCCATTAACTCTCTGGTCCACCGCAGCCCTATTAAAGTTGCATCGCTACTACCATAGGGACTGCTCCACTGAAATTTCCGCCCATACAGCACAACACGGCAACATTTCCCCCGCAACACAAGACTAGCTAGCTCGGCTAATTCTCATATCTTGCAATCCCCCTTTTTTTAAACTCTTAGCATTGACGTAGGTATTTAGTCAATGTGTATTGACTCGTGTATCAAGCTTTGATTTTTACATACATAAACCGATTTCAAAATATTTTCCAAAACTTGACATTTGTATTAGTTCACTTTGTTCATGTTCAAGGACACAGGGGCGACAATTTCATTGGTGCAACTGGTGCACTTGCACCGGGCGCAATTGGACATTGATTTTGATCAATATAACTACGAAAATTCAATCCACGAATTTATGAAGCAGCGCAAATTCTTACGCCATTCATCAAATTATGCACTTTTACCATCTGTGTATTTTGAAAGTCCGAAATATTCTATTTATACGTTTTTTCCAATTTATACTGCTTGACAATAAATTTATGTTTTGTTTTTAAATCTGTATATTTATTATATAATCAACAGCGACGTCTCTTTTCGATGACTAATTTCAACAATTCAAATGTTGTTCGATTTTAATGTTTTCACAATGTAAAAATGTTACAATTATAACTTTTAAAATTTTTTAAGTCTGCACGCACCATTGTGAAAGATTTGTTTTTTTTTAAACAAAAATTTCTTACTATACTTACTCTAGAGAAAAATGCAATAATATGGTGAGTGAACTTCTTTTCGTTCCAATTTTATAAAATGTAAATATTTTTAGCCTTGACATGTCTCGAGGGGCGAAATAAATACAAAACTTGAGCAAAAATTGAAAACAATCTTTTCTAATGTCTATTCGGATTCACCTCTTTTAAAAGATATAAAAAGAAGATAAAATCTCTACACAGTTCCGCTGAATGAAGAATTCTAAAATAGAAATCGATTAAGTTGAAGATGAAGAACAAGGCACGAAAAAAGCAGCCGAATAAAATAAAATACATTGCACGCTCCATTTTATTTTGATATTTTCCTTGATTTCGTATTTATGGCAACTCCAGCTGGCCCCCCCAATTCGGTGACGAAACGTTGTTGTTCTTCACGTTTCTGGGGGTGGATTTCCTGCTGTAATCCAGATCGGTGAGTTTTTCTCGATCGCGTCATTTTGATGAAAAACTTGATCCACTGATCAAAACAGCGAGCGCAGCGCCACGATTTTCTTCTTTGGTTTCGCTCGAAATCGAATGAATTTCTTGGAAAAGGCGAAAAAAATGATTCGAATAAAATACGTTTAACTGCTTTTAGCACAAATGTGTGGGATCCATTGGTCTAAAATTGGCGAAGCAGACTAATTCTGGAGACAAGAAAATCACGAAGCTTGTTTTTTCGTGTTTTCTTTGCTTTTTTTTTGGTTTTTTTGGCTTGATCCAATGGTTTTCTTTCGTTTGTGCTACGATCTCTGTTCTGTATTATTTTCTTTTTTTTTGCCACAGCATTTTTCACGCATTTTGTGTAAAGCTTTAATGTAAGAAAAATTGAGATAACCAGCATGAAAATAGTCCTAGAGCATCGTACTGTACGTCATTGTGCAAATTAATCAGAAAAAGATAAATAATTTCTTAGTCATGAACGTTACGTACTAGAGGTAAAAAATAACTTGGATCTCTGTGAAATTTTTAAAATTGATCCTATGCCCATTTTAGGCAGCACCATAACACGTTATTATTCTTTTGAAGTATTGTGTGGTGTTAATTATCATTTATATCTGAATATGCACCACTTATACTCGATTTCTTTACACTCCCTTTAGCTTATTGGATTTTGTTAAGCTACACGTCAGACATTGGTTATACCATACAAATGTATATTTTTAGGTGACACCTTACATTTCCCCGTAATAGAACTTCTTGCTCTTTTTATGTCTAGCAGTAAGCTTAGTACGGGAGGGAAATAGGTTAAGGGTTATGAGGGCTCGGGAGGGTGTTAAAGAAGGTGGCGATCAACTCTTGGATGTTGTAGGAGTTCGGAAATTCTAACTGCGAAAGGTTGTTCCACAGTCGAGTTGTTCTATTTAGAAACGAATTACTAGTTTTAGAGTACGTGAAAGGGGGAGTTGCAGGTTTAGGGAATGAGATGTGTGGGCCAATCTGGAGTTGCGGGCGTTAATTTCGGAGAAACGGTCGCTATGATAGTAGTGATATAATTTTAACAGTGCTGCTACATTCCTACGGTAGCTCAAGAGGTTGATAGGGGATAAGGGGTCACCAATAAGTTTGAGGGTCATTTTTTGTACTTTATCAAACCACCAAGGTGGTTTTCGGAAGCGGCCCAATGTAGACCTTGTATATTACAGCACGGGTCGATGGATGAGGGAGACACTTGGACCTCTTGAGAAACCTAAAGCCCTCTGATGCTTGTTTGGCGATTTGGAATATGTGGTCATTCCATCGCAAGTCTTTGGCTAATGTTGACCCTAAGATGTTAAGGGATGGGTCGGCCATTAGTTCAACTAGATCCACTAACAAAGATGGAGAGGCGTTGCACTTTTTATTCTAGATAAGATAGTATTTGGGTTTGTTGGGGTTGGATTCGACACGATTCTTGCTTCCCCAACCTAGAATGAGTCTTTATTTGTGGAATTGCATATTCGATCATGATCATCAAGACAGGATCTAGCGCATGTTGGCTTGCTTTATCGAAGCTGTAAGAGTAACACAGGGTACAATCGTCAGCGAAACTAAGAAGTGGGTTGGAGGGAATTGAAAGTAGGTTATTTATAAAGATAAGGAATAAAGCAGGTGATAAAAGTGATCCGCGGGGGACGCCGGCAGAGATTGGGTGGGGGTCGGATTTGATGCCATCCAATACTACTTTGATTGAAAGGCCAGAAAAGAAACTTCAATCCAATTTTGCAGAAGTTAATCAGCACTAATAGCCAATAGGCGAAGAGAAATGCTAGTAAATCGGCCTTGCAATTGCTGTATGTTATCACCTTATCGTAAATGAAGGACGGGGTTGTGGATGTGGTGAAATTCTTCTTGATGGAACTTACCAAGGACCAGAAGTTTTTGCTACCGTCGCTTGCACTAATCAGCTTGCTTCTCAACTTGTTGTCAAATGAAGTTTTGACTTCCCTGATGGTGGACTTGCAGGCATTTCTTAGTTTTATATACTCTCGACGGATAGCGGCAAAGTTGACCTCTTTGTTTAAGAAACACCTTCTTTCCGGTCTTAAGACTTTACCTAATATTGGTCCGTCCGTTGTAATTAAATATAATATTTGTAATGGAAAACTACACAAGATTTTCATCCTTTACAATGCATTTAATTATTAACAGGTAATCTAAACTAAAAAAATGTTATGTGATCTTATCAGGTATCACACTTTGAACGAACCACCAGCCCTTTATGTATTGGTCTCGTTAATAACAGAATAGGTTTGGGCTTTGGGTTGAAGGGGAGGTTTGGAGATGGCAATTAACCCTATGTTTGAGCTCTCGGTTTTTGAAGGAGTTCGGAATAACTGATTGTGGGAGATTATTTTACAGCCAAATAGTTCTAGAAGAGCTGAAGCACGCATAGCGAACAAATAGGCATGCCACAAAAGTATGCACGCTCCCGCCACTGCCATACACGTTTCCGCCACAGGCACGAAATCTAAAATTGTTCGCCACAGACATGCACTCTCCGGCTTCAGGCATGCAAGAAAATTGTGTAGGACGTAGAAAACGGGAGTCTTATTTTTACTCAAGCGCGCATGCCAGTTGTGGCCGTCCTACGGTCTAGTGCGAACCTGCTGCATGTTAGGTGCAGGCAATTTTCATTTTTTCTCGGGAACTCACTTCCCCACACTCCGTCATAACCCATATATCTACGTTTAGGATAAGTCTGAGGGTCCACCGACTCTTAACTTGTCTCACTTGCCCTTTCCATTACGTTACAAACTCGCAGTACATCTGCCGCAATTTTGCCTTTGGTCGATCATCACCCCCATGTCCCTTAAGGCGAGCTGTGAGTGAATGATCTGTTCCCATACCTAGATTCTTACGGGTATTAGTTTTTTCCCAGGTTGCGGATCAGTGAAGTTACAGCCTGGGGTTCATCAAACGACAGACCAGCGCTTTCAGGCCACGCTATAATACCTCAGATAGCTTCGTTCGCGCCTAATTCGATCTCATTGTTCGCACATTGTTTTTCACCGGATAGGCCCTAGGACACCACACCGTTGACCCATCTTCCAATTCACAATTAAGAGACTCACCTTCCTTCCTTTTTAGGAAAGGTTAGTACCAAATACCAGATTGGGAGGAGGGGTGTGTTTGTCAGACTACCCACCCGGGCCCAACACGGCACTGGTGGCGGGTTGATGTAAGATTTGTATATTATACCACACCTACACATCTTAAGAAATCCCAACCACTGCATGCTTGGTTCGCGATTTGGAATATATGACCATTTTCCATCGCAGGTCTTTCCTTAGTGCTACGCCCAAAATGTAAAGGGAGGCGGTAGCTCCACACCATTCACTGACACTAATAGGGAGTTGTCGTAGGTGTTATTGGAAATACAATACAGTTCTTCGGTTTGAAAGCATTGAATTGAACTCGGTTTTTACGGCCCCAATCAGGAATGAGTTCAAAGTTTCTGTTGATTGAGTGGAACATTAGTCCAAGATAATAGGTACAAGATATATCACGACCTTATCGAAGGCGTAAGATTAAAGCAGAGTACTGACATCAGCAGTGCCGGCGGATCATGATGAGCCCTGGTGGGTAGGCGGGCAAACACACCCTTCATTGTGTATCGGAAGTTTAGCTGAGTGTATAGAGCAACATGCAGAGTTCGGTAGAAATTCGTCCTGGGCTCTCTTGTGGCCCACAATGTATAATGATGTGTTGACGCTACCCCTCCTCCAAAAGGAGCAGTTGCGATCGGATTCGCAGATAACATCGAGGTAGTGGTCGTAGAATTCGTCCTACGTGAGCAAACGAAGTGATCTAGGAGATTCTAGTGTGGTTAGAAAGCACTGGGCTAACGGTTCGTCATGTTATAACTTCTTCGTCATGTTATAGCGTAATTGAATATGTTTTATGTATATTTGTACATATTGCTCTGCTAAATCCTTCGTTTGTTAAAAATCAATTCTTCTATTGTTTAAAAAAAATATCTATTTTATTTTATGCATTATACACTCTTAATTCGCATATTTAAAAAATGCTCTAATAAATTATTAATTTTATTTTTAGTGTATGATGGAAAAACGCCGAAACACATTGGACCGCCTTCAGCGTTTAGGTTTCGGCAGAAAATCATCACCAAGTCCAACACCAGAAAATAAATCCAGCGGACGAAAATCATCAGATAAATCTGAAAGATTAAAGGAACTAACAGAATTATTAAAAGGCAACCGATCATCACCAACACCCCCACCTATACCACCACCTAGAAAATTAAAACATTCAAATAGCGTTGAAAAGCCACCTGATCCTGAGCCTGGGCCCTTTACAGCAGCAGATTCAGATGATATCATTCCTATGGACGAAGAGGAAGAGCATATACCCGAACCAGTTAATCGTAAAAGCGATGAAATTTCTCTTCGCAGTGATGGATCCGTTAGTGCACCACCGATAAATACTCAAAAGCACTCTCTGTATCAATTTTTAAAGCCAAACTCAAGTATTTCAAATTTAGAATCGATAGGCAGAGAAAAATCAAAATCGCCACCATTAATTTCACCAAAGGATGAAGAACTATTTTCAAAATTAGCAAAAGCTGAATCAAGAACGATCGTGAATCCGAAGACAATACCATTTCGATCTGCATCATTCTCTCAAATAGATTACTCGTCTGGGAAATACATAAAGTCAGCGCTTGGAGCTATTCGGGATAGATTGAGAAGAGATAAGGAACCATCTGTTGTGGAAAGCGCTAACTTGACCCTTCCACGAAAGAAAGACTCTTCCAAAGGATTCTTAAAACGATCGAACAGTATTGAAAAGGATTCACGAATTTGTCCTGTAAAGAAAACCGAACTAAGCATAAGTCTTAAGTTTGAGCCCGATAACGAGAAGGTGTCGTTGGAAGAAATAGTCAACCCACCAGATGTGATATTTGAAGAAGAAAACTATCCAGCGGATAGTGAGAAATGTTTTGACCAACAAGACAGGGATATTGACGAAGAGTTAGATGTACCTGGTGAAGTTCCCACTATGCTTGATGAAAGCATCGCGGAGCCCATTAAAGTCATAGACTCGAAAATGCCAACTAGCAATACTATGCCGAATTTAGCAACCCTTGCAGAAGAAGATATTCCATTAGAATCTCCACCAGAAAATTTTCTGCAAACAGCGACGACCTGTTTAATTCCAGTTCCTGTATACGAATGTGTTGCACGTGAGTGGAATGCCGAGAATCCACCAGAACAATGGGTAGATGTGGCCCCAAACGAAATTGGTATTAACTCCGAAATTGCTGAGCCAGTTCAAGAGGGTTTGTCGCCAACAAATAAAAATGATGGCGGCAGTAGTCCGGAAGAAACTACAGACATGTCTAACTTTGCGGCCGAGCCACAACTTCCTACTATTTCGGTCAGTGAAGATAGCATTCAAACCCCAGATTCTCTTCCATTTGAAAGTGATTTAGAAGGGGCTCCAACAAGTCCGATGCATACTTTAAATAGAAACATTGGATCTCTGTCCTCGGAGCCTTCTTTTGAGGACAAGTCCACAGATGATAAAAGTGAAGAGAAACCTTTCGAATTTATAGAGGTTAAAAAACGATACAGCAATGATGAACCAAAGATTGGAGACAGATCACTCTCACTTGATCAAACTGTGTTTAGAGGCAGCGAAGAGAAACGCCGCATTGACAAGTCCAGGCGACGAAAAGGGATGTACATTCAATGGCCCACAATAGACAGACATGTTGGTATTGATAGCACAGATTGGAGCCCAAATCCAGAAAGCATAGGTTCCGAGAATTTAGGCGAGAAGGGCTCAGATCTTGATTTGACAAAAGTGGATTTTTCAACTATTAAATCTGCAGAAGATCATAGTCCGCTTTACTTCACATGCAGAACACCAGAAGATAACAGAACACCAGGATCGCAGTATTCTTTTGATCCGTCCACACCTGAATCTGACTGTAGTCGACCAAATTGGCCTAGAGTTAATAGACGTACTAGTTTATCTTGCCAAAGCTCAGAAGAAAAGGATGAGTCGTTGACAGCATCGCCTGGGCAACGTCCTCATAGAAATCTTTTATATTTGCGATCAGATTCGATATCTGATAATGAAAGTGATAGAACTCCACCATCGTTAAGAGATCGAACTAGTCCTTCGCCAGCTCCTGGTGATCAAGATTTTAAAAGATACTCAAAACGACCCTTGCGTGGTCCATATGGGCAAATGCTGGAAGCAGAAATGAAAAAGCCGGGAAAACATCATTACGATGAGATTCTCGAAGAGCTTAAGGATCCTAAGAGGTAAGTTAATTTTTATAAGTTACTTTGATAGGAAATCTATCTCTTAACGAATTAATATTGCAATGAATTTGGCAGTTTAAGCAACAAAACTTTTATAAATATGCTGCACCCATAAGCCAATAGTAGTAATCAGGTGATGTGAATTTGAGAGTTTGAAAAAGGCAATTTTTTGGTATTTTTGATTCGAAATAACAAAATGTGAAACTATTAGGGATCTGACATTTTGATCGAGACAATCCATTGTCATGGCATTTTTCAAGATATGAATTTTCATATACAGATGAAGTGTCTCAATGAACCGCTTATTTTCTGTATTTTGGATAGCTGGGACCCGGTGCGCCTCGCTGTACCCAACGTTTAAACATTTAAAATCAATACAAATCTTCAAAATTCAACTCTTCTTAACTATTAACGAAAAACCAACTATTCCTATAAAAGTTGGAGACATCAGATTCGAAATGCATTTATTTGAAGTATGACCAAAATTACCTGTGTGTTCTTTTAAAACCAAACCTTTAAAACTAAGCAAATAGCAGAAACCAGCACTCGAAATTCGAGGTGCATTTTCTATACCATTTTTGAATTTAAATCGTAAGCTTGATCCTTCCCTGTCATTGAAAACGGTATGGAATAATTTGCGCCATTTAGGTATTCATCCTAAAAAAGAAGTCACCGCCCTCAACCTCTGTCCTGAAACCCTAAACCAAAGTCTAGTAATAACAAGTCTTTCATCTTCATACAAAAATTTCCGACCGTTGATTGTGTGCGTGCATATATGAACATCACTGCTGAGCAAAACTCAACGCATACTTCGTGAACTCGGCCAGACAAAGCCAGATTCTCTCTCTTCGATCAAGTATGCAGACCAGAAAAGGAAAGACAATTGAATCAGCTGTCAAAATTGAAGTCTTCAAAACAAACGAGCAAATATGCACCAATACATCCCCATATAAACTTATAAAATTTTCCGACTTATGGTTGTATTCCAGCGCGTATAAAAATGTTGCATTCTCTCTCTGATAGCCTGACATCGTCATTTGAAAAACTTGTGCATGCAGCTGTTCGCCTTTCACTCATTAACCATATGAACATGAAAGACTTGTTAATTTCTAGACTTTGCCCTAAACCAACATTTCTTATCTCATCATTCGCCGGACCCGACTAATCCCTCCTTCACTCCCTCATCTGATGGCTTCAGGTTTCGTTGTGTGGACTCTCTCGAAGTTCTCAATGCCCTAAATTCTGTGAAATCTAAAGCTGGTGACTGGTCTGCCGTGCAAAAGACCTACATATATGCAAAAAGCTCGATTCGAGTAAAACGCGTTCAAAGTTTTTTAAGCTTCTTTCCGTAAAATAAGAAAATGTAAATGAATTTTATACAAATTATCTAAACAAATGTGACTTAAAACGTTTTTCTAATGCTATAATATCATATTTTATCCTCCAACACTTTTAAATAAAAAGTTATGAAAGGAGAAATACTTTTGCATTGCAATTCCTGTACCAGGGTCTTGTTGCAACTTGCAACCAAAGAAGAAAACAATTATATTCTCATAAATCGTTTCTCCCATGCTCCCTCATTCCATTTGTTCCAAACAAAAAATATAAATATGCTCTTGAATCATTTGGGGGCTATTCACACGGTGCCCATTCATGGCAAGTAAAACCGGTTTTATAGATGAGAGAGGGAAGGGAGCGGAAGAACTTAACGAAAAATTTTTCACGCAAAAGCAAACGCGTGAAAACTTACACACATATGAAATGTTACTTCTATCTCTTGTTTTCTTTAGCTCTGTTTTTGTCTGACAAGTGAATTTTATTTACAATACATTTAAACGTTCCTGTAAAGCTTTCAAATGTTCTAAACACAATTACGCCCCGTGTAATTTCTGAGGGGTTGAATAAAACCGGTTTTGCTCAACACACTTATGGCAGCGTGTGAATAGGCTCTTTGACCATTACGCAGAGCGTCCATTCTTATCTCAAGAAAAAGCTCTATAGTCTTATAGAGTGTTTGCCACTTGTAAATTGAAAATATATTTGACGGATAGAAAACGACAAGAGATTTCCACGTTTTTGGACGTTGTCTTAAGAAGACGAAAGAAGAGCGAAAAAAAGCTTATATGTAATCTTATATATTTTCAATTTACAAGTGGCAAACACTCTATAAGACTATAGAGCTTTTTCTTGAAATAAGAGTCCACAATTTGTGCAATGGTCAAAAGATTTAAGAGGTCATGGCTGCTTTGTGCGTTTTTTTCGGTTTGAAAATAATTCAAACCGACTCATATAAAGTAAATGTCCAAAAAGAAAACTTTTTATTAAAAAGTGCTATCAGTCTGATATTTTTTTTAGGGGTAAATATGAATATTTTAAATCAAAAAATCCATACAAAGCCATTTTGACCTATAATGCATATAGGTTTTTTCCCCTTTGCACGGCAGTGGTAGTGATAACATCTCGCCTAGATTTCTAAACATGCTCATTCCATGTCTGTTGCCCGTCTTAACTCACATTTTCAACTCCTAGCTCACAGTATCTAAGTTTGCCTCGTCTATACCAATACCCAAAAGCCCATCTCCGCCTGTCCTTCTGATTTTCGGCCTATTAGTATTTTTCCATTTCTGGCTTAGGTTCTTGAAAAGCTGATAGCAACTCAGATCCTAAAGTATTGTGATCGTCTTTGTCTCATAAATGTCTGGCAGTCGGAATTTCGCAAGCATCACAGATGCGAAACCGCGCTCCTCAAAGCTACAACTGATATCCGAAACTCTCTCGACGTACACCACGTTTGCTGCCTAGTGCTGCTTGACTTCTCTAAAGCCTATTAATCAATCTCTGCTTTGCAGAAACTCTCCTCTCGTGTCCATTTTTCTCTTTCTGCTATCAAACCCTTGCAAAGCTTTTTAACCAACCGCTCTCAGAAAGTTATACTTGGTGGTGGTAGTTCCTCGATAGCACCATTTCGTCCTGGCGTACCCCAAGGTTCCATTCTGGGTTCTCTCTTATTCAGGATCTGTATTAACGATCTTTCTTCAGTAGTAACATATAAGATTCACATGTACGCTGATGATGTGCATCTCAGCGCCCAATGATCAAATTCGAAGATGTTTGGAGGAGATTACCTACTGCTGACCTACGCCGTGCTGGTCGACCTCAAACTTACTTCAACTTAATCCTTCGAAGTCTCATTGCATCTTTATCTGTCATTCTGTCACTCTTTGTCCTGACCTCTCCGCTATCGCTTTAAATGGGGTCCCTTTAGCCAATGTTGACATGGTAAGAAATCTAGGAGTTATCTTGAATGCCAAATTGATGTTAGGTTCATCAATCGCAAAACAAACGGGCAACTGTCGAAACTAAGGTTCCATTGCGGTTTTCTCACTAGGACTGTCCGTATGTACACAGTGAAGGCACTAATTTTACCGCTTATAATGCATGGTCTGTCTTTTTCCTGCTCTTGACGTCTTGAAATTGCTTTTAAAGACTGTGTTCGTTAACGACTGTGTTACGGCGTAATTTGTTTAACCATATCTCACCTTATTCTAAGTTCGTTATGGGCTGTTCTCTTAGTAACTACCGTGAGTATAGACTTCCGCGTCTATTTCACGATATTCTCCAGCATCGTAAACCTTCTTATCTCAACCAGTTTGTGCAGTTCGCAAGATCACTGCGAAATAATAGTGTGATTATTGCGCGTTTTCATACGTTAATTGGTCAGCGATCGTTCTTCGTCCACGCAGCTCTGCTATGGAATTCTCTCCCAGTTGAGTTACAACGTGCCGATTCAATGGCCATTTTCACGAAGTATCTTTTCGAATTAATTTCGAATAGGACTGTTCATGAAAACCATCTTTGAGCTCAGGGCTACACGGTGAAACAGTTTTCAATACTGTTGGAGAGTTTAAACTCTGTAAATGGTGACAAAATAAGTGCATGCCGTTTAATTTATGATCTTCAAAATTAAATACTTCTTAACCACAAATTAAACATTCATTAATCAAAAAATATTATTGCATCCTGAAAGAAAAAAAAAATTTACTTAGTCCATTTCTAAATCTGAAATTAGTAGATATAATCACTAATTTCAGATTTAGAGGTGGACTTTTATCGGTGATGGACATTATATGCTTGCAGTCACGTACTGAAGGGGTGTGACTTCAGACGAATATTGTCCATTATCAAACATGTAATATAATGCAGAAAATTACATGTCTTGCAGATGCTTTGCTCTTTGCAAGTATATAGCGTCTTTTCCTATGCTGTGCTTGCTATCTTCTGTTGCTTTCAAACCCTGGTTTTGACCTCAAATTCGTTATTTACGACCTTAAAAACTCCTAGATACCTACTTTCATTGGAATCGGAATAAAATTGCCAAATTTAATCATATTTCTGCGGCAATTATGAATTTCGGTCATATTTCGGCGGCCATTTTGAATTTCGAAAATCGGGCCTCGAGGTGCATCATGGGAGACCTCCAAGGACTTTCCTGCAAAGCTCTGCGATGATTTTCAACGAAGCTCTCCATGACAGCGCCATCTAGAAGTGGCTTTAGAAAGTAATAGAATAGCGTATGTTCTTTCTATAAATAGCACAGAGTTAAAATTTCATTAAAATCGGTTGCACGGTGTAGGAGCCTATTGCGACCATAGATACATATATACACACATTCGTTTTTATATACATAGGTTTTCATATAAACTAATACTTGAATGCTTTTCCAATTACAGTCTGAATACCCTTTCTGTGCATCATCGTGGCCAAGGCAATCTTTCTTTTGATGAAACTCAACTATCACAACAACAATCGAAGCTTAATCGAGGAAGAAAATCTAACAACAGTCTCCCTGTACCTGCTCATACTCGTGCCGCTTCAACTCCTTCTCAAATGGAAAATACAACAACGACCGCATCAATGGGCACAATCAGTCCTTCAGAAAAGCGTTATCAAAGCAGCATGGACATGGATAGTAATTCATCAAAGTCCAAAGGCAAAGAACCAAAAAAATTCTCACTAGATAGCAACCGAGATAAATCACCGAAGCGAGCCTCATCAGAAGCTACACCAATGGACAACATTAAACAGCATCCGAAAAGAAGTGCTTCAACAGCCAGTGAGAAACATCAGAAACGTAGCTTGGATGAAGTCAGGCTGTCGCAAGTTAGTAGGACACCATCAGAAAGAAGTATGGTCTCAGAATCTGGAAAAGGTGGTGGTATCCTTCCAACTCCCGAGTTGTTGGCTGAACTTCTAAAAGGTTCTAGCGAACGTCTGATATCGGAACAGAGGCAACAAATGTTTATGGTAATTATTCCTTTATTGTGTTAGTAGTTCGATAAGAGTAAAAATATTTCGATAGTTTGATTTAGGATATAATTATTATATATGAATAATGTGAATGGTACAGTTTCCCCATTTACACAATGCGGCGGTAAGCCTGCGGTAATATCTAAACTTTGGATCGATTGAGAAAAGCTCACAAGTTTGTATTAATTGCCCGCGTAAGAGCAGGCAAGAGCTTTCAAAAATGTAAATTTAATGCTCAATATTTGCTTTTTTTGTGTTCGTTGAATTTTCGTGGTTTTTTAAGGCTAATTACTTGGCACAGATTTCGTCGTCGGTTTTGTCTGTGTTCCATTTTTAAGTATATCAGCCTTGAACTCCTTATTTCAACTGGAATATTTTCGACAATTTTCTGCTTTCTGCGACATATTAACGAGTGATTATTTTGTTTAGGATCTTGCTATTCAGCAATGTATCCTTTTTACTTATGCTAGACTATAGTAATAACTTAAAAGGCGAATCAGCTTCATCTTTTAATCCAAGATACGTGCAGGAAGATCAATGTGCCAGTTCATGTTAGTTCTTGCGTTGCGATTATTGAATGCTATTTATGTAAACTGTTTAGACACGGTGGTATCCATACTCTAAACTTAAATATTGTTACAGGTTTTTGCATGTCCCTTCGTATAATATTTTCTTTTTTTGAATATCTCTCGCTGACAACATTCTATTATAGACCCTAGGTGCTACACTAGAACATTATTTACATAATACTATAATTCACCAACATTATCTTTTAATCGTTGTACTTTTGATTTGGAATTAGTGTATTACTTGAACATCCCACATGATGTAAAAAATTTTCGGAATCATAACTAATTCAGATGAAGCAAGCTCCGAATTATAGTTCTAGTACACTAAGCACACTTTCTATTTATAATTTATTTTAACAGAAGAGAATTTGTGGTATATTTTATTACAAGGCTAAGGCGAGGTCTTAAACGCACTGCATATTATGCACTATTCACCATATATGGTCATGGTAAACCCCAACCGTGATGCAGTCGCTTTATTCGCCTTCTGTGGCCAGCTGTTACTTCCGGATTGTTTTTTTCGATTACTACATATCTGTAGTGCACCTATATTATGATTCCCTGGTTTATGGCCATTTTGTAGAGGTTAAGAACCTTCGCGCCCTTGCAAGTTATTGTTGCGAGAGTACTATATGTATATATATATATATATATATATATATATATATATATATATATATATACCAACGTCGGTCCCTTGTCGTATGCCAACGCCGGGCCCTTGTCGTATGCCCACGTCGGTCCCTTGTCGTATGCCAACGCCGGGCCCTTGTAGTATGCCAACGTCGGGCCCTTGTCGTATGCCAACGTCGGGCCCTTGTCGTATGCCAACGTCGGGCCCTTGTCGTATGCCAACGTCGGGCCCTTGTCGTATGCCAACGTCGGTCCCTTGTCGTATGCCAACGCCGGGCCCTTGTCGTATGCCAACGTCGGGCCCTTGTCGTATGCCAACGTCGGGCCCTTGTCGTATGCCAACGTCGGGCCCTTGTCGTATGCCAACGTCGGGCCCTTGTCGTATGCCAACGTCGGGTCCTTGTCGTATGCCAACGTCGGGCCCTTGTCGTATGCCAACGTCAGGCCCTTGTCGTATGCCAACGTCGGGCCCTTGTCGTATGCCAACGTCGGGCCCTTGTCGTATGCCAACGTCGGGCCCTTGTCGTTTGCCAACGTCGGGCCCTTGTCGTATGCCAACGTCGGGCCCTTGTCGTATGCCAACGTCGGGCCCTTGTCGTATGCCAACGTCGGGCCCTTGTCGTATGCCAACGTCGGGCCCTTGTCGTATGACAACGTCGGGCCCTTGTCGTATGCCAACGTCGGGCCCTTGTCGTATGCCAACGTCGGTCCCTTGTCGTATGCCAACGCCGGGCCCTTGCCGTATGCCCACGTCGGTCCCTTGTCGTATGCCAACGCCGGGCCCTTGTAGTATGCCAACGTCGGGCCCTTGTCGTATGCCAACGTCGGTCCCTTGTCGTATGCCAACGCCGGGCCCTTGTCGTATGCCAACGTCGGGCCCTTGTCGTATGCCAACGTCGGGCCCTTGTCGTATGCCAACGTCGGGCCCTTGTCGTAAGCCAACGTCGGGCCCTTGTCGTATGCCAACGTCGGGCCCTTGTCGTATGACAACGTCGGGCCCTTGTCGTATGCCAACGTCGGGCCCTTGTCGTATGCCAACGTCGGGCCCTTGTCGTATGCCAACGTCAGGCCCTTGTCGTATGCCAACGTCGGGCCCTTGTCGTATGCCAACTTCGGGCCCTTGTCGTATGCCAACGTCGGGCCCTTGTCGTATGCCAACGTCTGGCCCATGTCGTATGCCAACGTCGGGCCCTTGTCGTATGCCAACGTCGGGCCCTTGTCGTATGACAACGTCGGGCCCTTGTCGTATGCCAACGTCGGGCCCTTGTCGTATGCCAACGTCGGGCCCATGTCGTATGCCAACGTCGGGCCCTTGTCGTATGCCAACGTCGGGCCCTTGTCGTTTGCCAACGTCGGGCCCTTGTCGTATGCCAACGTCGGGCCCTTGTCGTATGCCAACGTCGGGCCCTTGTCGTATGCCAACGTCGGGCCCTTGTCGTATGACAACGTCGGGCCCTTGTCGTATGCCAACGTCGGGCCCTTGTCGTATGCCAACGTCGGGCCCTTGTCGTATGCCAACGTCGGTCCTTTGTCGTATGCCAACGCCGGGCCCTTGCCGTATGCCCACGTCGGTCCCTTGTCGTATGCCAACGCCGGGCCCTTGTCGTATGCCAACGTCGGGCCCTTGTCGTATGCCAACGTCGGGCCCTTGTCGTATGCCAACGTCGGTCCCTTGTCGTATGCCAACGCCGGGCCCTTGTCGTATGCCAACGTCGGGCCCTTGTCGTATGCCAACGCCGGGCCCTTGTCGTATGCCAACGTCGGGCCCTTGTCGTATGCCAACGTCGGGCCCTTGTCGTATGCCAACGTCGGGCCCTTGTCGTATGCCAACGTCGGGCCCTTGTCGTATGCCAACGTCGGGCCCTTGTCGTATGCCAACGTCGGGCCCTTGTCGTTTGCCAACGTCGGGCCCTTGTCGTATGCCAACGTCGGGCCCTTGTCGTATGCCAACGTCGGGCCCTTGTCGTATGCCAACGTCGGGCCCTTGTCGTATGCCAACGTCGGGCCCTTGTCGTATGACAACGTCGGGCCCTTGTCGTATGCCAACGTCGGGCCCTTGTCGTATGCCAACGTCGGTCCCTTGTCGTATGCCAACGCCGGGCCCTTGCCGTATGCCCACGTCAGTCCCTTGTCGTATGCCAACGCCGGGCCCTTGTAGTATGCCAACGCCGGGCCCTTGTCGTATGCCAACGTCGGGCCCTTGTCGTATGCCAACGTCGGGCCCTTGTCGTATGCCAACGTCGGGCCCTTGTCGTATGCCAACGTCGGGCCCTTGTCGTATGCCAACGTCGGTCCCTTGTCGTATGCCAACGCCGGGCCCTTGTCGTATGCCAACGTCGGGCCCTTGTCGTATGCCAACGTCGGGCCCTTGTCGTATGCCAACGTCGGGCCCTTGTCATATGCCAACGTCGGGCCCTTGTCGTATGCCAACGTCGGGCCCTTGTCGTATGACAACGTCGGGCCCTTGTCGTATGCCAACGTCGGGCCCTTGTCGTATGCCAACGTCGGGCCCTTGTCGTATGCCAACGTCGGGCCCTTGTCGTATGCCAACGTCGGGCCCTTGTCGTATGCCAACGTCGGGCCCTTGTCGTATGCCAACGTCGGGCCCTTGTCGTATGCCAACGTCGGGCCCTTGTCGTATGCCAACGTCTGGCCCATGTCGTATGCCAACGTCGGGCCCTTGTCGTATGCCAACGTCGGGCCCTTGTCGTATGACAACGTCGGGCCCTTGTCGTATGCCAACGTCGGGCCCTCGTCGTATGCCAACGTCGGGCCCATGTCGTATGCCAACGTCGGGCCCTTGTCGTATGCCAATGTCGGGCCCTTGTCGTATGACAACGTCGCGCCAACTGTGGGATGTGACGCAACGCCAACATCTTTTGGCAACGTTGAACCGTTATCGTATGCCAACGTCGAACCCTTATCGTATGCTTATCGTATGTATGAGTTGCTGCTGGTTTCTGTGTTAAAGGAATCGAAGACAGACTTACAGATGATTCGATTCCTCTCAATATATAGAGAAAGGCTACCTTATTTAATCTAAAACTTTGTTTAAAACTGCACAAAAATGTTAACAAAAGTTCAACAGTTGAAAAAATAATGCCCTTACAAATGTTCTGGGATATCCAAAATATTTGCTTTTTCTCGCAAATTTCTTCTTTTAATTTTTTCTATTCTATTTGCCTCTCGTTTTTCATTAATTCCAAAAATTATTGCATCCATTTTAAGCACAAAAATATATATTTAAAGCACACTTTACTATACTTCCACTTTTTCAGTTAAAAGCAGCTGTGTTTGACATTTCGAAAGTGAATTCGAAAAAATTGAAAACGATCGAAATATAGAACCCCAAGTTTTAAATCGAGTGAAATTGAATGTGGATTTCAAATTCATTTCGATCGAAATGCAGAACATGGGCGAATTAATGCCAACATCATAACAACGTTGGGCGACAACGTCGCGCCAACTGTGGGATGTGACGCAACGCCAACATCTTTTGGCAACGTTGAACCGTTATCGTATGCCAACGTTAAACCGTTATCGTATGCCAACGTCGAACCCTTATCGTATGCCAACGTTGAACCCTTATCGTATGCCAACGTTGGTTCTTTATTGCATGCCAACATTGATCCTGTATTGTATACCAGCGTTACCCTGATAATAAATGCCAACATCATAACAACGTTGGGCCTTGGACCCTTGTCGTATTCCAACGTCGGGCCCTTGTCGTATGACAACGTCGGGCCCTTGTCGTATGCCAACGTCGGGCCCTTGTCGTATGCCAACGTCGGGCCCTTGTCGTATGACAACGTCGGGCCCTTGTCGTATGCCAACGTCGGGCCCTTGTCGTATGCCAACGTCGGGCCCTTGTCGTATGCCAACGTCGGGCCCTTGTCGTATGCCAGGTAATCTCACCGCTTCATGCGCCACACTCGCCAACACAGCGCCAACTTGGATTTGTCGCCGCCTATACATTGGCGAGCGCGAGTTACATCCATAGAGCGGATATCAAATGATATTCACCAAAATATAACTATCAGGCCGGAAATCACGGAATTCCTAAAAAATATGGAAAACATGAAAAACCAGACCGTGGAAACGGCCTGATAATCAAAAAATATTAAATAATATTTTCCCAGAAATATGGAAGAGTCAAATTTCAATAAATTCAGACAAAACAGGAAACGCTTATAAAAAAAGCGTTTCCCGTCAAAATTACGATTTTCCATATTTCTGAAAAACAGGAAATGCTTAGGTTAGCATTTAAGAAAATCCAATTTACCCGAATATGGAAATTGTTTAGTTAGTCTTAAGATTCAACCAAAATTGTAAAGACCCTCCGAAGAGTGGTCATATTATTAAATTAAATTAAAAATAAAGAAATACTCTAAAGAGTATATTCAATTAAAGTTTTTGTGTTTTTTATTTTTTATCCAAAGATAATTACAAGGAGAAATAAACGCGAAAACATAACTGGCGCAGTCGTGACGAACCAAAACTTATCTTAAGATAAGTTCGCGAGTTTTATTTAATATAAATAATTTTTTACCGTCCGCTTAACCCCAACCTCCACCCAATAGTGTGTTTTATACTTTATGAAAACAAAACTAATTTTTTTTTCATCTTAGTCGGTGGGTGAATAATAACAATCAAGTGAAAAAATAATCTACCAAGAGGCGGAATAACAAGCCCAAATCCGCCTTAAAACACCTCTGAGGCTGGAGTGGAATCTTGGTAGTTATTTTTATAAAAAGAAGAAGTGAACAAAAATTCAATGTGATTCTGTGCAGACAGAAAAAAAAGTTTAATAAAAGAAATTAAATAAATTTAAAAAAAACAAAAGTAAAAAGGAAGAAGTGTTCAAAAGCAAACTTCAAGTTTATGAGCAGGCCAAATAGGCAAAAAGAATTTGATCTGAACAGATTTAAATTAACTACAGGAGAAGCAATGGCAAACCAACAGGAGTTAAACATCTTGATGCAATCTCTCCAACAACAACAAGCTGAAATACAACAATTGAGAGATATAATAAATCATCAACAACAACGGCAACCACAGCAAGATAATGCATTCAGACTTACACCTGACCAGATTTTGACCCACTTCCGGCGCTTGAAATCATTTGATGGAAAGGAAGACTATGGATTAATCGAGTTCATCAAGTCCGTAGAAGATGCCATAAGCCTGTGTCGTGATCCTGATCTCAAACAATATGCCATTCGTATTGTTATGAATGAGAAAATAATAGGCGAACCTAAAAGATGTATCCAGCGGCTAGGAGAAGATACGACGTGGGAAGAAGTAACAGCAGAGCTGAAGCTGCATTTTCGCCCCAGGAAGGATTATGCTGAGCTGATAAATGATTGTAGGAATATTAAGGTAGGAACTTTAAGAGAGCTTTTTACGGTTGTTAAGAAAATTAATTACGAATTAAACGAGTTATATAATTTTGAAAACGTAGATGATAGGCCAACGCTTTATACGCCTAGTAATAATGATAAGCTTCTTGTAGGGATTGTTTTAGAAAAATTAGACGGTTTGGTTAGAAGTAATGTTACAAAGAATCTCTCTTTAATCGAAATATATAATAAATTTTCCGAGCTAAGATTACTTGATGATGAACGAGTAATAAATTTCAATCATAGAAAGTCCAAACATAATTTAAGAAATAATGGTCGAGATCAAAGCTCGAAACCAAGAATTCAAACAGATAGGAACTATCACAACAACCATGATACTAAAAATGGGTTCATATATAATTCCGAAAGACCTAATAGCAGTAGGAGTTACACTCACAGAAATGACAATAGCAATATGCGAAATAATCATAATTCTAATTTTCAAAAAAATAATTACCAAACTCGTAGGAATATTGAATATAAATCTAGTAGAACAAATTTTAATAATAGATCTGCTAATTATAGAAATAGGAATAATAATAACTATAATACTGTCTCCTACAACGATAATAACGATATAGAACCTATGGAGATAGGTACAATTCAAAGTCAAAATTTTTCGATGAAGCCTCAAAATCCAAACTACCCATAGTAACACTTACAATAGGAAGTCACAATTTTAGGTGTTTAATTGATACCGGATCAGAAGCTTGTATAGTTAAACCAAAACTCTTTGGAAGTTTTCCCGAAATAAAATTACTGAACCCACTTTTCTACACAACTCTCAACGGTACGAACAAAATCCAAAATCAAATACTCACACCACTTCCAAAAGAATTCCTTAATAATAAAGGCCTAATGTCCTGGAAAGTAGTTCCAATGCAAAAACGAAAATATGATGCTATTTTAGGCATAGATTTGCTTACCAAAATAAAAGTCATTATAAACCTCGAAGAATTATGTTTACAAGTTAATAAAAATAAAATATATTTTGAAAATTATTTCCCTTACGATATAAACAATATAACGATCTTAGAAATCAACGAAGGAAATATTATAGATAAATTAAAAGAAGATAATTTGAACAAAGAAGAATTTAATCGCATTTCAAATTTATTAGAAGAATTTCAAGATCTCTTTTATAAAGATGGTGATAAGTTATCATGTACCCACGAGATACAACATGAAATCACCACAACTATAGACAACCCGATATATTCCAAAATTTATCGATATCCTCAAATCCATGAGAAAGAAATCGAAAAACAAATTGCAGATATGCTTTCTCAGAATATTATTAGGGAAAGTAATTCACCTTTTAACTCCCCTCTTTGGATTGTTCCAAAGAAAATTGACAAATCGGGGAAACAAAAATGGAGGATAGTAATCGACTATCGAAAACTTAATGAAGTGACTGTTAGTGACAAATTTCCTATTCCCAATATTGAAACGATATTGGACAAATTAGGAAAAGCACAATATTTTTCTACATTGGATCTGGCAAAGGGCTTCCACCAGATTCTAGTTAAAGAAGCAGATAGGAAGAAGACAGCCTTTTCTACCCCAAATGGACATTATGAATTCATCAGAATGCCCTTTGGATTGAAAAATGCTCCATCGACCTTCCAGAGAATGATAAATTCTGTTCTCAGGGATTACATAAATAAAATTTGTGTAGTCTACCTTGACGACATATTGATATTCAGTACTTCACTCGAAGAACATTTGCTAAGTATTAGAAAGATATTTAATAGGCTGAGGGAAGCGAAACTAAAATTACAAATAGATAAATGCAGTTTCTTTTCTAAGGAAACTGAGTATCTAGGACATGTTTTAACCTCCGATGGTGTCCGACCCAACCCTGAAAAGATTAAAACCATACAAAACCTTCTTCTTCCGACCACACAAAAACAGATAAAATCTTTCCTAGGTGTTACAGGATTTTATCGCAAATTTATAAAAAATTACGCTAAAATTGCGCAACCTCTAACAAAGTATTTAAAGAAAAATACTAAAGTAAACATAAATGATCCTAATTTCATTGTTGCATTCCATAAATTAAAGGAACTTATAACAAACCACCCAATCCTTAAGTATCCTAATTTCAATAAAACCTTTAAATTAATTACCGATGCTAGTAATTATGCCATTGGAGCCGTCCTTACACAGGATGGCCACCCCATATCGTATGCTTCACGAACGCTAAATAGTCACGAAATTAGTTATTCAACTATAGAGAAGGAACTATTAGCAGTAGTTTGGGGCGTTAAGTACTTTCGACCTTACGTTTTTGGCAGGCAATTTGAATTACAAACAGATCACCAACCAATAAAGTGGTTGTATACAAAATATTCGGGCAAAGATATCAATCCTCGATTACAGAGATGGTTGATTCAACTAGGTGAATACGACATTAAGATAGACTATATAAAAGGCAAAGAAAACAAAATTGCTGACTTCTTAAGTAGAATCAACAATGATAGAAATGAGATAAACCTAATAAACATAAAGGATACAAATAAGAGCCGAAGTTCACATAGTTTTATAGAAAATGACGATGCAGATAATGCATTAGTAAACATGTTTTCAGAAAGTGTTGACAATTTGAACACTACCGCAAACTCTGAAATTAATAACGATTGTTTCTATAGAAACACTAAAAATATAAATAACATTGAAGAAGAGAATGATAACGAAGAGTCGGTCAATGTTCAAACCGCTCATTCGCAAGAAGAAAATTTGGAGGATCATATCCCTATCCTCGATACTGTAGTTAACAGGTTTAAACTACAAATTATATTTGTCGAAAATAAAGAAAAAGAATTCGAAAATATATTCAATAATAAAAGAATCTTTATTGACAAAAATGACATAAACAACAACAATATCGAAAACATTTTAAAAGCAAATGTAATAAAAGGCACAATAGGAATTTATACTGATTTGAGCGATCATGATTTCAATCAGTTACAGCAAAAAATTATTTTATTATTCCCCAATCGTAATGCGTTTAAATTTCTTAAATGTAGTTACTTTGCAAAAGATATAGAGGATGAAGAACGTCTAAAAGTTCAAATATCACTCTTTCACAAAAACGAAGTTGGCCACTCCGGAATAATTTCCACATACGAAGGAATAAAAAAGAAAATATATCACCCTAAATTAAAAGTTAAAATATGGGAATTAATAAATAATTGCAGTATCTGCTCCTCTGGAAAATATGACAGACATCCCATAAAAAGTAAATTTCACATTACCGAGACTCCTTCAACAATTAACGAAATCGTTCACGTTGACGTTTACGTGAACAGTAAACACTCTTTCATTAATTTTATTGACAAATTTTCTAAATTCGGCATGAGTTTTCATTTAGAGGACCGAAATAGCATCACTATCGTTGAAAAATTACAACAGTTTATTTCAATAAGAGGCAAAGTTAAAAAATTTGTTTTCGATAATGAATTCAGTTCAAAAAATGTCGAAGACTTTTGTAGAAGCGAACATATAGATTTTCATGTCACCAAGCCCAATAATCACACAGGAAACGCCGACATAGAGAGGCTTAATAATACATTAACAGAAAAAATTAGGATTTTGAATTTAGAAGACAAACAACCCATAAAATTACAAATACTAAAGGCTATAACAATATATAATAATTCGCACCATTCAACAATTAAATGTACTCCAGCAGAAGTACATGAACATAAAGTTGACCATAGCATTATAAAAAGGAGAATAGAAGAGAAGAAAAACAAAATAATAGCACAGAGAAATGAAATTCGCGAAAGTTACGTAGAGACCAGAACAACAGGATTTATAAAGAATTACAAATCACTCCGTCATAAAGAACAACCAAAATACAGAAAATTTAAATTAAGAAACATTCATAACAGCAACATTAAACGTCCCTTTAAATTTTCAGGTCAAAACAATTCTAATATGGATGCTGATCTTGACAATGTTCCTCCCAGCCCGAGCAATGCTAACCATCGAACAAATTAAATCAGAAACAGGATTCACAATAATCAAAGTAGATGAGGTAGAAATTGTAAGCAAATACGATACTGTTCTACATATAATTCACCCAGAAGAAATTGTAAATATAATGACTAACTTGGAAAACAATATACAAAGTTTAAACATAACACATAAAATATCCTTACTAGAACAAATAAAATCTCTCAAAAGTAAAACCGTGACATTATTTCCAAAAAGGTCAAAAAGAGGATTAATGAATATAGTAGGTACAGGTTTAAAATGGATGTTTGGAACTCTCGATGAAAATGATAGAATAGAAATAGAAGAAAACCTAGAAGTAGTTAATGAGAATAATATAAAGTTTATAGACGTAACTAATCAGCAAATTAAAATCAATGATAGCTTTAATAAATCATTCACATTATTAAAAAACATTATAGAAAGTGATAGACAAAATATATTAAACGCATTAGAAGATATAAAAACAGTAGAGCGAGAAATATTAGATAGAGAAACAGTCCTAGAATACCAACTTAGAATATATACGTTAAAAGATCAATTAGAAAAAATCCAAGACAACATAATCTCTGCTAAAATAGGATTAGTTCATCCAAGTATTCTTAACGACGAAGAAATAAAGCTGTACGGAATAGATTTAAGTAAGCTAAGTAATATGAAAGTCGGTGTAGCAAAATTTTTGGAAAATTCTATAATATTTGCAATTAAAATCCCTACAAGAACGACAAAAGTAGATAAGAAGTTAATTGTACCAATCGCAAATTCTGAATATAAGCAAATTGAAGAAAATTTAGAATATATAGTAATAATAAATAATAAAACTTTCACTTTCGAAAATAACTTAAGTCTACAGGAATTAAAGCCAAGCAAGAATTGCGTTATTAGGAAGAAATGTAATATAATTAATAATAAAATAGAAGAAATTATTGAATTAAGAAATGATCTTATAATAATAAATAATATCAACCAACAATATTTAAAAAGCACTTGTGACGAGAGGAAATTATCTTTAACTGGAAATTTTGTCATAAATTTCACAAATTGTACAATTAAGTTAGGAAACAGAGAATTTAGCAATAAAGTAGTCAAGTTCACAGAAAGATTTACCATACCACAATATGAAAATATAACTTTAAATGACAAATCCATTGATTTTCAAGAAATTTCACTGCATCAAGAGAAAAATATAAAAGAAATAAAAGAATTAAAACTGCATAAAATTGTAAATTATAGTTTAGGCTCTACTAATATTATATTTCTGGTAATAATTTTAGCTGTTGTATTTTATAAAAAATTAAGAGTAAAGATAATCCAGGAGAATTATCAAACAAGGGATGGAGGAGTTACATCCATAGAGCGGATATCAAATGATATTCACCAAAATATAACTATCAGGCCGGAAATCACGGAATTCCTAAAAAATATGGAAAACATGAAAAACCAGACCGTGGAAACGGCCTGATAATCAAAAAATATTAAATAATATTTTCCCAGAAATATGGAAGAGTCAAATTTCAATAAATTCAGACAAAACAGGAAACGCTTATAAAAAAAGCGTTTCCCGTCAAAATTACGATTTTCCATATTTCTGAAAAACAGGAAATGCTTAGGTTAGCATTTAAGAAAATCCAATTTACCCGAATATGGAAATTGTTTAGTTAGTCTTAAGATTCAACCAAAATTGTAAAGACCCTCCGAAGAGTGGTCATATTATTAAATTAAATTAAAAATAAAGAAATACTCTAAAGAGTATATTCAATTAAAGTTTTTGTGTTTTTTATTTTTTATCCAAAGATAATTACAAGGAGAAATAAACGCGAAAACATAACTCGCGTGCCGTATGTTTTCATAATAAAGGAAAAATACATATATGTATGTACCGAAAATTTAACATTTTCATTATAAAGGGAAAATACCGAAAATTGTATGTTTTCATAATAAAGTGAAAATACCAAAAATTTTATTTAAAAAAAAAATTATTTTGAAAATTTAATTTTATTATTTTTTTAGAACAATTTTTTCCAAGAACAATTTTTTTTTTGAAAATTTCAAATCCGTACTATAGAGAAACCGTACTGATCGAAGCAGTACTATGCGAGGTATTCCTGTATTTTATTAAGAATAATGTACATAGTTGGTAGGACTAACGGCATCTACTAAGTTTTATTTTATTTGTTTGTTTTTTTTTTCTCTTTTATATGATTCTTATTTTTTAGCTTTTTCAAAAAAAAAAAGCTTATACAGAGGCTCTGTCCGTCTGTCCGTCTGTCCGTCTGTCCGTCTGTCCGTCTGTCCGTCTGTCCGTCTGTCCGTCTGAAGCCTACTTTCATCTCTGAAAGTACTGCAGATACAGACTTGGGAAATATCTCAAAATGTAGCTCTTGGTCAAAAGACCAAAAACTGAGAAAATGGTCTGGAAATTTCAACCAGAAGTATATTTAACAACAAAAGTATATTTAACAACAAAAAAGAGATTTCTAATAAAGTCCATTATATCGGTAGCCTAGAGGTAAGGCGCTGGAGTCAGGTTCCAGGCGAACCAAGTTCAATCCCCGACCGCAAAATGGTGAAATAAATTTTTTTTTTTACTCCGGTGTAGCATGTTTTAATTCTATTTCTCACTAAATTATATTATTTAATAATGATACTCAGGAGAACATAAACATTTATTTAATTAAAAGTGCAAAAAAATCATTTTCTTGAGTTTTTATGGATCTTCGGCGGCTTTATAAATCATTAAGAAATTTCGCGGAAATAATATAAAGTATTTATTTGTTTATATGCATATTTTATATGCTGTTCATTTTATTATAGTTTATAGTCATGTAGGTGGTGCTGTAGACCAAAACAAAAATTCAATTTTATCGAACTTCGCTGTGGATTTGTCACAATCAACCCGAAGTATATTTAAACAACAAAAAAGGGATTTCTAATAAAGTCCATCGGTAGCCTAGAGGTAAGGCGCTGGAGTCAGGTTCCAGGCGAACCAAGTTCAATCCCCGACCGCAAAATGGTGAAAAAAAATTTTTTTTTACTTTCGGTGTAACATGTTTTAATTCTATTTCTCACTAAATTATATTATTTAATAATGATACTCAGGAGAACATAAACATTTATTTAATTAAAAGTGCAAAAAAATCATTTTCTTGAGTTTTTAAACATTTGGTAGGTTTAAAACGAAAAGCAGATATCTAATTTTTACCCGGGCATATAAACGCTTACTGAAATGAATGAAAATTTATAAATTTAATTGCACGAACGATGTATTTAAGACCGTCCTTAGAGTCCATGAATATAAGGAAGTGATTTTTCTCAGAATTTTCAATATTTTACAAAAATTTTACAAACGATTTGCCCCATATCTAAAAAATTTTGCAGCCCTTTGTTTAAAAGCATATTTTTAAGTTTTTATTAACAAAATTTGTATGTATCTCTTCAGAATCACAAAACAAAAGTGGGATGTTGTGCCTAGAGACTAGCCACTAATTACGCTTTTTCTTGGTATTCTTTCTATTGAATAACACTTCAGTCTGGATGACAATATATTAAGTGAAGATTGTGAAGAATTGCGAAAATATTCAAACAAATAAATCGAAAAACTAACGCATCCTTCATGGAGATGCTGCTGAAAATTGCCCGCCAAGAATTTGAGAGAATTGATATATTTTAATTGCACCCCATCTATGACAAAGAATAATGAACACCATCTATGGCAATATTACATTACTCTTCGTTTTACCTATGATTATCAATTTCCATAAAATATACAAAATACATTTCATAAATAATAGAAAATCTGTTGTCATAAATCAGTTGTTTACTTCCTTCTAAAGTTTATACATATCTTGCATTGGAATGTACCTTTTTATGAAAGCATGAATAAATAGGTTTATTGCCACATTCCTACGAGTTAGAGTTGGGAGTAATGGGAAGGCGCTAGGTCGGGGTGCGAAAAGACCAGGGTTCGATTCTTGATGAATTTTTTAAGTACTTTTTTTTAGCTTTTTTAGTTATGATGATTTATTTTAGTATAATAAACGAAGCCTGCGTTGATGATAAAATCTCAAAGCGGCGACTAATTAAAACCTTTGGGACATATTCAATTGTGAGCTATAACTCAATCTATATAATAAGCTAAATAAGTCAAATCCGTTTTTAGCTAAAACTTTTATTTCACGTTGCATTGATTTAATTTTGTCATAATGCTGTATCCTAGTTTGGCCATGGAGATTCATAAGTATTACACTGACCAACGCTATATATAATTAATCTTGCAAAGTTTTTGTTAAAGGCTTATGTAGGTTATAAGTTGTGAGACTTTGCGTAATCTAAAACTTAACAAAGTATTTAACAAACACTACCAAAACCATCAAACTTAAAAAAAAAAATAGTACGCGGCCATCACCAGTATAGAACCCGGGTCCTGTCGCACCCCGAGCTAGCACCAACCCATTACTCCAAACTCTAACTCGTAGGAATGTGGCAATAAACCTATTTATTCATGCTTTCATAAAAAGGTACATTCAAATGCAAGATATGTATAAACTTTAGAAGGAAGTAAACAACTGATTTATGACAACAGATTTTCTATTATTTATGAAATGTATTTTGTATATTTTATGGAAATTGATAATCATAGGTAAAACGAAGAGTAATGTAATATTGCCATAGATGGTGTTTACTATTCTTTGTCATAGATGGGGTGCAATTAAAATATATCAATTCTTTCATATTTTTGGCGGGTAATTATTGGTGTTGGTCTCATTGCGAAGTGGAGGTACTTGTGTGCGTGCACGTGCATATATGCTATGGATAAACAGGTGCCTGTGTTTTTCAGTAGATGTTCTACATTTAAAGAAAAGTGAAGTGCGGGCATGATAATATTTTCTTTAAAAATAAAAAATAAAGTTAAATTGAAGTGTAAATTAATACAAAAGGCGCGGTAAGCTGAATTTTTAACGATAATGTATGTTTAAGTAAAATAATACACCTAATTCTGCTGTGCAAAGTGATTTTAGATTTGCCTCCAATCCATAGAAAAATGTTTAGATTCGTTTTACATAATTATATAGTGTTTACATGTGTGATGTGTTTTTTTTTTTTTTCAATTTGACACTTTCGATTTATTGGCCTCGATTCCCAGATCCAGTGGGTAGGAAGTGAGTGCGGATTTGAGACTTTGCGATTCTCAAATCTGCAACCGCGAATCTCTCTTTGACATTTCCCGTGCTTTAAATGTGTGATCCGCAACAAATTTTCTGTGGATTTGAAACCACAAATGCGCCTAAGATAATCCGACATCAGGTATTTCATTAGCGTGTGAGTCTTCACTCCGAATTTTTGATTGAATTGAATCCGCGACTGCGAATTTGAGAATCGCAAAGTGTCAAATCCGCACTCACTTCCGCGCCGTCGGATCTGGGAAACTCAATTACAATAAGTTTTTTTTGTAAATTCGTTCGAAAATATGCAAATACATTACTGCAAAAACCATTTAGTTACTGCTTAGATTTTTTCGATGGCGGAAAGAACACCATGAAAAAGCGTAATTAGTGGCTAGTCTCTAGGCACAACATCCCACTAGTTTTTTTCTTTTTTCTCTTGCTGAATTCTAGTTTTAATAATTATTACTTTGAATATTTACATTTCGTAAATTAGTCTATGCTATCTACTATATATTTTTCCTTTTTTTCCTTTCTACTATTTTTTCTTCTCTTCTACTATGTTACACTATTTTTAAAGCTTGTCTGCTTTTGGTCATGTGGATCTATGCTCTCTCTGTATTTATCTGGTAAATTTAATGTATTTATCTGGTAAATATAATATAAAAACGACTCGATTCACCTTTCGGGTAACTTCCTTCGTTTCTCCGTCTATAAATTCATGTAGTACCCTACCCTAGTTGTTAAAAATCTTCATTGCTTTTTTTAAATATTGAAATGCTTCGGAAAACTTTTGTTCAGGAAATTCCAAATCTTTCTTATCATTGGCGTTTGATATGATATTGTCCTTTACATTTGTGTTTTCCGAATTTTCCAATAACTCCAAAATTTCTTCATTGGTTAAAGATTCCGGATGAGCTCGTAAACTCTTCTTAATATCGCATAGTTTACGTCTGCAAAGACAAAAGCATGGGTCAATTCCACATTCTCTCGGTGCAATTCTTGAGGGGTTTCCACTTCACATCCATCGGAGGTGCATTCGGAACATAATTTGTTCCATCCCCTGTTCATAGTAGAAATTGCTATAATGACGAGTATAGTATAGTAAGCTGTGTGACGTCATTCTAAATCTGAAATGGCGGTCACCACAAAATGGCGGATATAATAATGCACATATAATGGACTAAAGTAAAAAATAAACTGTATAATTTAAAAAAAACTAAAAAATATGTTTTTATTTTAAAATGAACTAAAAAGTAAAAAATAATTTTAAATGTAAAGTTTTTGTTGCTACAGCCAGTATATGAGAACAACCTACCTTTCGAAATGTAAAAAGCGTGGGGCGCTAACGAAAAGTGCCATAGATTAGGAGTCCTGAATATTTTTTTACCTCTTCTGTACGCCGTCAAAAAGGAGAAGAGTTTATTTTAGGGTTTTTTTTTGCGTTTTTTGGGAAAAACTATTTGGAGCGGAGGAGGGCGCCATGAGCGAAGTCTTGCACAGGGCGTCTAATCCCCGTGTAGCAAAATCTATGCAGATAATTCTGAATATGTTTGGCTAGATGTCTGTTGTAAAATAATAATACATACAGTAATAAATAAAAGTATTGAAGCTTCGACCATTGGTGCTAAACACTGAATTTTAAAATTTAAATTTTCTTTTTCCGAACTGTATTAGCTGTTTTGTTACTACACTCCTATTGATGCATGAATCAATATAGGAAAAAATTGATGATTCTGTCTATTAACAACAAATTTTAAAGTTATACTTTTAGTTTTTCTCTAAGACGTAACATAAAAACATACGTAAATTTAGGGGAAATAAAATAACACACTATTTGAGTTGTCCAGTCTTAATTCTTGCGAATTTACTAGGTGATCATAAAATCCTAGTCTAACCTAAAATTTATTTGAGATTTCACATGAAACAATAAAATTACTGGTATACAATGTGTTATGCAACGTGTACCTACTTCACGTGCAGATACCTGCTAGAAGAACTCGAAAAGTGTAGACATACACTTTTTATTATTAGATACGAGACAGAAATTTGATAACAACAATGAATAATGAATTTTCTCTAAATCATCGAAATTTCCCATATTTAAAGATGACTTATGCTGTTTAAGTAGATGCAATTTCTAAGTAACTTCAAAAGCAAAAGATATTCCTGGTAATAGGCTTCCAGAATCACTCATCCAACTGTTGCCAATATGGTATCATCCCTCCCAAACAAATTTTCCCTTCTTTTTTTTATGAAATAGTTGAGGAAAAGTATTTTCCTTTTTTGTAAAATTTCACACTCAAGCAACAGGTTTGTACACCACTCTAGAGAGAGGTTGGACAGGCGCACTATTACTTGTATTACAAAATTTATAAGAAGAAAATGGAATGTGGAAATTCAGATTCAGTTTCAGTTTTCCACGAGGAAAATACGCGTTCCAATTCCAATCATTTTGCCTACCTTTTTCCAGGGTAATCATTTACACAGCTGCAAAGTTTTCCGGTGTTTTTTTTGTGTTCTTGTGTTCTGGTAGTGTTTCACCCATGTTTTTCTCACATTTTCCCACTGCAAACATGTGTTATCCGTGAAAAAGATAAAAAAGCAACAACAAGAACAACAACAAAAGCTCCAGGGGAAAATTTTCAATGTTTTTCTTTTTTGTTTTTTTTTGTGGGATAAGGGGGGATAACCTTTGGAATATATACGTATATATATTGAACACAATCGAATCTCAATCAGAAGAATCCGTATGGAAGATTTTTCATACATGCGCAAGAAACGGAGCGGATATTTGGCCAAAAAGATCAGGACAAGACGGGGGAGAGAAGCATGTATTTTTCGCGTTTAGATTCAGGAAAGCTGAAATGAAAAGCTACACGGAAATCGGAAAAGCCACAACGCAGAAATTTAAAGAAATTTATTTGCAAGTTTTTTTAAGTTTTTTAAATTTTACGTGAAAACGAAAAGTGGTTTTTAGGTTTTTTAGTTTGAGTATTGAAGTTTCGTTGTTTGGGGGCAAGCTCGTTTTTTAGAATTAGAAATATATATAAAAAAACTCGGAAAATTTAATTAGTGTTTTCCCTAAAAACAAAAAGAAAATCTATCGAGAGTTTTGTGTAGTGGTTGGTCATTTATATAGTGTAGTGTAATTGTTGATATTTCATATTTTGATTATCTGCTTCAAGACGAAATTAATATTATATGAAAATTATAATGAAGTTAAAATAAAAAAAATAAAATCTCACATAAAAATTAAAAATACAAATAAAATCCATAAAAAAAATTCAAACTAAATAAGCGTTCTTCCTTAATGTTTACCTACGTGGATAATAATTTCCTATAATTTAATATAATTTTAATAAAACAAAAAAAAATATTATTATTGACCTTTTAACAAACACATACGCATTGCGTTTTACACTCCTGTGCGCCTTTAATTTGTGGGTGGAATGTTGTTGGCTGGTTGGGGTATGGTTTGGTTGGATTTTCCTATCCAAACCGCAGCACATTTGCGTTTATCGATATGAGAATTTTCCAAAAATAAAACATGTGGCGATTTGAAAATTATCTTCTTGTACACAAACGAAAAAGTACAGAGATAAAAATGCCTAAACAAAATAACGTTGCTATAGATGATGTTTCGCACACACATATCGAGACAATGTTAGGGGCATATATTTATCTATATAGATTTTCTATGGTGTAAACGTTTTTTGTTTTTGCGTTTAAAAAATATATAAAAAATAATAATTAGTTAAAAACAATAAGATTTTAAAGCATTCATAAAAATATTATCTTAAAATTATATTTTGGTAAAGTCGTACTACTTTCTATATAATATCTCTACATACATATTATATACTATATCTATTTTAAAAAAATCAGCTGATTTGTGCACAATGACGACATCATGAAAATACTTTCAGTCAAAAGTTTGTGTTTTTTTATGTATTGCTTTTTAAGGGACACGTTTTCGCAATCGTTAGGATGCTTCAATGAAAAATGACGTCATTACTTTCATGTATATTTTCTTTTAAGGACGTAATAAAGCATCGTTTTTAGCGCCCACATACAGAAAATATGCCATATTTATATATAATATACATATACATTTTTTTCGCTCTTACTTCTTGGAAATTGTGTTTATCCTAAATACATATTGTACATATATGCCTAATGTATATACTTTTCTACACAGGTCAGTGGTTTGGCATTTTTTAATATAATATTGAAATAGAATTGTGAGTTTTTTTTTTGTTATTTGCCCTTTATTTCATTAAGGGAGCATCAGGATGTATTTTAGAAAAAAGAAGTGCCAATATATAATGCCTCGTCTTTGATATATATACTTATGTTGTTTAAAATAAAGCTTATGTGATAGAAGTTATTATATAGAGACTTTATAAGTTAGTAAATATCGAATATACTAAAGATACAATAATGATTTTTTGTTAGCAACAGTACCAGTATATAAAGTGACTCTTTTCACCATAATTTGCTTACTTATGTATATATGCACATATATGTATGTAATATACTAAATTGTAATATATATTAAGATGAACACACCAGAACCATTGAATTGAATTGACTTAAATAGTGATGCCGGTTGTATTTTACTCATCACGATCAGATGCAGAAATTTTCTCTAATAATCCTTAGCTTCACATGCTTATTAGCGACATTTCGCACTTTTTTTATATGGAAGAAATCGTCACATGCCGCTTTGCAACATTGTCGCTTATTAGCGACATTTCGCACTTTTTTTATATGGAAGAAATCGTCACATGCCGCTTTGCAACATTTGTCTTCATACAAAAATGACGAAAAGCTGCATATGCAGCTTTGGTTTTCGGCCCGGCTTACTATTGCTTTACTAATGCTTTCTGATATCAATTCAGTTCAGTTCAATGGCACTACAGCCCATATCGAGCCTTGGCCTCCTTCAGTTTTCTCCTGCAACCTTCTCGCTCACTGGCTAGAGTCCCCCAATTTCGTAGGCCTAACAAGCGTTTAGCGTCTGTTTCTACGGCTTCAAACCATCTTTTACTCGGTCGTTCTGCTGGCCTGTCATCGATTATGATTCCCTTATATATTTTCTTCACTGCTCTGTTTTCCGGCATTCGCTCTACATGTCCTGCCCATCGTCGTCTATTTATTTCGATATAGTTGGCGATGTCTATCTCTTTATAGATTTGATACAGTTCGTCATGGTATCGTATCCGTTTAAGGCCCAATAGTGTGTCTTAAGATTTTTTTCTCTAAAGCGCCTAATAAGTTCTCGACCTTTTGGGTCATGGTCCACAGCTCCGAACCATAACAAGCCGCAGGCCTTATAAGTGATTTGTATGATTCAAATTTAGTTTTCCCGTGTAGCGCTCTTGATTGAAGTCTTTACTGATCTAGCCTGCAAGATTGCTTTAGTTTTGTCTTGATTAATTGTAAAACCCATGTTTTTAGTGGCGTTATTTAGACTTATATAGCACACCTGTCTAATGCTGTTCTTTTGATGACAGCTTCTGGGGCTAGGTTGAATAACATCGATGCTAGAACATCTCCTTGTTTAACGTGGAAACCATCAATTAAGGAGTTTTAAACCCTTACCTGAGCTATTGTATCTGTTATGGTTATTTTAATTAGCCTCACTAATTTTGCAGGTATTCTAAGGTCTAGAAGATTGCCAATAAGTTTTTCCCTTTACTGCAAACCTAAGTGTGCGATTTTAACACCCATTTAGCGTATACAATCATTTAGTCACACGTGCAAAGTGTGTAAATTTAAAACACTTAATGCGTGTATTTTAAACACACCAAATATGCATTACTATGTAGCTTTTGTGAGTAAAACTTTTTTAGTCTCTTTTTGCAGGTAGTAAACCTAGAAAAATCGCCACAGTAGTGTTTTCTCTCGTCGCCTTTCCTATTACTGACTGACTGTAATAAGGGTTGTGAAGCTCTGTGATGAGCGAGGTTCCTGATATATTGGAGGATGTGTGTAGGAAGTAAAGTGTGTGAAATGATACATAATGTTTGATTTTCACACGTTTTAGACGTAAAACGATGAAACGTTTCAATTTCTTTAGCGTGTAAAGAATATTATACGCTGAATGTGTGTGATTTTTACACTACGGCTTTTTATCCGTATTATTTTAACATGGTTTATTCCTAAAATGCAATACTTTAACACGATTAACAGAATTTACACGCTTATGAAGGGTGTAGTGTGTTAAATTCATACGGAGAAAATACTCTGGGATTTGCAGTGTAGATATTGAGTCATTCGCCTGTTTCAAATCTTCAAAGAACTGATATAAGTTTAATTGGTGAATACTTTGTAACCTGAGCTTAGTAGTGATGTATCCCTATAGTTTTTAGCAGAGTCGGGCGCCGCTCTTGGCACTGGGTATATAATTGCTTTCGTCCAGGCTTATTGTAGCATAGTTGCCTTCATAGGCTATTGTTATTTGGTAAACTCGTACCTCAACGTCGCGCCTAAGACTGGTAGAGAGCCTGATCATGCCGCATTTTCTGTTCTGCATTTCGAGCTATATTGCCTTGGATGCCGTTTGCAGGCGTCGTATGAATGTAGGTTTTAATGACTGCATTAGATTCTGTTTAGGCTTACGACGAAATGCCTATGTTTCCACTTATGGCAAATTTCTCATCTCCTGCGAGTTCTTGTCCTACCTTGACATGCATGCAGTTCTTAGCAGGGTGTCGTTGAACATCCCTTTCTTCGACCTGCTTCTCTTCTGTTGAGGCGTGTATGTTGATTATGGACAGATTGTGGATCCTGAGTCTTAATAAACATATTCTTCCACTGATACCTTTAAAATCGGAGATGCTCGATTTTATTGAGTTGTCCACCAAAAATGCCACTCCAAATTCTTTGCTCGTTGATGTTATGCCACTGGAGAAGATTGTATGTCTTCTGAGTTCTGCAATCTTATTATTATTATTTCGCCATCTGGTCTCTTGCAATGTTGTTACTTTTACTCGATATCTCTTGGGTTGGTCCAGTATACTTTTCCCTCCTCCTACCCTATTTAGCATCCTAACAGTCCATGTAATCAATTCATGTTCCATATATCGTTGTCTAAGTCGTTACCGTGTGATCCATCCACTCCGAAGCCTTTCTGAAGGTTCCGTAACATCGTTTTCTTCCCGATATTAGATTGTTAGCCTAGTTCCCAACCAGTATAATCTGTTTTTCCGCGCGGAAAAGTCTCGTCCGTCCCCACCTTAGCTACAGTTACCTGCATTGCCCAGAGGTCACGACGTGAACGTGGTGGATAGATCTTTGCGGACAGAGGTGTGATTGTGTTTTGCTGCAGGCATTTGCCCAGTTTTTGTGGTCTTCACACCCTGGACGTGTGAATACCCTAGGACCTGTTGTAAGCCATTGACCCCCTGCTTCTTGATATTGCGGTCTAAAATGATATAATGTACTTTATTCACCATTTCTTCAGTTTATAAGAGCATCAAAAGTGACCCACATCATATATGTATGTACGATCGTATTGGAATTCATAGTGAACCTGTTCCGGCATCAAATATCACATCGTACTTAAAGTATTTCTTGGTAGCATTTTGTTCAAATACATATAAAGCAGTGCTCGAAAATCAAGAATTCATTAAATTGCTTCCGCATTTTATTTATAAAATAGCTTCATCATCGTTTGCTTTGAAATTTCAATTAACAAAGGATGATTGTTTACAGAGTAAAATCCTTAATTGTCCGCTGTATTTCTTTCATTCTCGCACAAACTAAAATACTAAGTATTACTGCTTGAATATTCTATAAGATCCAATAACGATCCACAATATCAGCTACGGTTGTTTCTTACGGTCGTAAACAATTTACTATTTTTCAGGAATTTCAAAAATATCAAATTATAAGAAGAACTTGAAGCAGATAATCAAAATAAATATAATATTAATTTTTCATTAAAACATATTTTTTTTTAACGAAAAAACCAATTTACTCTACTTAAAATGCCACAAAACTACAAACTTCAAACACTTAAAAAAGCTTTCCTTTTCTATCGTGTTTAAGTGTGTGTGATATAAATCAGTAATTATGTACTTATATAAAAAATAAAAATAAACATAATGAACAATAATACAAATAGGGAAAATTTACGTTTAAGTCTTTTGGATTTACAATATTCATCTGCACCATCGCAACCTGCTAGTAATCATGTGCCAATTATAAGACCACAAAATCAACCAAAAACAAAAACGGATCGTTTTCGTAAAATGCCTTCAAGTACGTGTTCAGATTCTGAAGAAGATATCGAAAGAAGATCTCATTTTGAGGTTAATAATAGATGGAATGCTCATTATGAGGGTGTAAGTATTTTTTTGTAATAAATTATCTTTTGGACTTGTAAAAAAATTGATAATATATAAATATTAAAAGTTATGCAATTCCTTTAAGCAAATTTTTTAGTATTCACATCGGTGAAGTCGTCATAATATTGATCTTACCGTATAACTTTAATTCAGAGGATAGATAGCAAATAGAATATACCAAGATCGAAATACTAAGGTTCTGAAGGAAAGAACGGTGAATCTCTTGATATTATAAGAGCTGGATATTACTGAAGATTGGGTTGAATGTTGAACTTGTAAATTACAGTCCTACTTTAAGACTAAAGCTCTTCTGAGTTTTAGACCGACCACAGAAACGATGGATTTGAATCGTGATTTGAAAAGCCAATTGACATTAATAGGGGTATTCATGTCACGTTTCGTTGCCTTCGTAGTTTTCACAGTTTCGTAGTTCGTAGCTTGTTGACATGAAGATCCGTTTTAAGATTTTTTCAGTTGCTTATTCGTGCGACCACTGACAGTCTCTATGTCAGTGCGTACAACAGTTGACAAATGTATGTTTTTAGTAAAAATTGATGAAAACATGCCAAAAATAAGTGAGAAACAAAAATTATTGGATATGTTGGTGGATAAAGTTTTTTTAGATTCGTTTAATTTATATTACAATATAATGAAATCCACGAAGTGTTTTGGTATCACCCGAATCATAATGAACACAGCTGATAGCTGTCAAAAACACAAACTACGAAACTACGAAGTGAAATTGAGACGATTTTCAGCTTCGTAGTTGCAAAGAAGCTTCGTAGTTTCCAAATGTATGAAAATGAACTACGAAGAACTACGAACTACGAAACTACGAAGGCTACGAAGACTACGAAACGTGACATGAATACCCCTAATATTTCATCACCAAGAGATGCTACGGCTAATGACATTTGAAGTACGTATATAGGGCATCCGACCAGAGAGAATTGATTGACGTTATATTGGTACATTTTCTATGCATTCCTTTTCTTGCACTGTAGATTCCTTTTCTCTTCCACTTTTCTTCTTCTGCTATTATGTGTTCAACATAGCTATGTTGAATCCTCAGTGTTGTGCTCAACATAGCTATGTTAAATTCTCGTTCTTACCTGTGCCTCTGGAAGTTCCGCAAGGTTCTATACTTGGCCCTCTTCTCTTTACGCTGTATCTCAATCATCTTATCCATCGCTCCTGCTTTCTTATCCATCGCTCCTCTATTCATCTGAACGCTTTATACTTCATGTCCTCCTAATTAGGTAGAACTCTGAATTTCTGAATTCAATATCCCAAATTAATGAATGGTGCTCTTTCAATTTCCTTAAACTAAATCCTAATAAATCCCAAGTACTACTCGTTGTGGTTCTTTGCCCCCTAACAACATTCCATCTCTTTTAGTCAATAATATTCCTCTTTCTATTGTTGACTATACCAATAATCTTGGATTAATGTTTTACATATATAGTCTGATTTGCATTGTCTTGAAATTTCTTTGTTTTTTAGGACCGGCACTAGTGCGAAATAGGTTTTATTTACGGTTACGATGCGTCTATGGATGTCGTCCTATATCTGATTTTCTCCAGTAAGCTACAATTTCCACACTATCACCCTCAAGGCAGATACTTCGCCGTTATCTTTGTCCTCATTTTGATACGATCATATGCTTTGTTTTTTGTGTCATTTACTCGTAGATTGAACTCGGCTGAGCTTTCTACAATTTTGGAAAAGGTTTACTTTACATCTTGTGCTTTGCGTCCAATTATGACTATGTCATCTGCGAAGACTAGTATCTGAATATTCCTTGTGAAGATGCTATGTACTCCAGTAAGCGGTGTTATGTTTATTATTCTTCCAGAGCAATGTTAAAAAGTATTGGTGAAATCGCATCGCCTTGTCGCAGACCCGATTCTTGTGGAAAGTTGATTGAGTTATAACCTCGTATTCTCGCTTGTGTTTTACAATCGAGTCATCATTCTGCAGAGTTTTATTAATTTTTTTGCTCATCTTGCTCCACAACACTATTTTATTCAGTATGTCCAATTAAGAATTTCAATAGTCTAAGTGTTCAAGGATTTGTCTCTCTATGGAAATCTGGTCTGTTGTCGATCTTTTCGTTCTAAGTCCTGCTTGGTAATCACCTACTTTATCTTCCAAATGTGATTTCAGTTTATTAAATAAAATATGTGATAACACTTTGTAAGCTGTGTTCAACAAAAATATTGGTTTGTAGTTTTTGCAGCTCATCAATTCACCTTTTTTGTGAACTGAGACTACTGTGCCTAAAATCCATTCTTCTGACATCTTGCTGCTTCTCTATGGTTTTACGGTGAGACTATGTAAGGCCTGGCATAACTGGCATGGACCTGGAGCCTTATGATTTTTCAGTTTCGCTATGGGATTTGCAGCTTCTTCTATTGTAGGATCTGGCGTATCGTTTTTTGGGTGATCTGTGCTACCGTTGTCTGTTTGTTAGGTTTATGTTCTCTTTGAAGAAGTGTCTAAAGTATTTCTCCCACACTTCGAGTATGTCATCGCCACTTCTAGCTACAGTAATATCTTCTCTTCTTACTATGGTGCAGGTGGGCTTGTATCCTTTCTTAATCATGTTGACTTCTTTGTAGAAACTCCTAACATCTGTATTACTGTATTGCACTTATTCTGTATCTTAAGTAATCGTGGTTTTCCTTTCTTACTAACTTTTTCGTCTCTCTTCGAGCTGCTACATATTTTTCGTTATTTCCTCTGGTCATTCTTGCTAGGTGCATCTGTCTTGCTTGATTTTTTTATTTTTCTCTTGCATTTTTAATGTTTCTCTTCTGATCATCAAACCAGCACCTCCTTCTTCGGTGGTTTTGTATGCCTAATACTCTGTTGTTTGTTTCTATATATTTTTTTATTTGATCGAGCTCGACATCAAGTTCAGATCAGTTTCCATTTGCTGTTAACATTCTTTCAGGCCGTTGGTTTGTTTCTTCAGTTCTTCATTTTTCTATGATCCACTTCGTTTGTCTGTCATTGTGCTGCAATGTCTTACCGCTAGTTTTTTTCCCCTTATTTTCCCAACAACTAGATAGTTATCAGTGTCTACATTCGCTCCTCGGAAACTCCTTGAATCCAGAAACAGGATGGTACTTCCATGCCTAGTGTTAACTAGAGCATATTCGATTTGGTTATGGTGTCTGCCATCTGGTGATGTCCATGTCCTTTTATGTATATTCTTATGGTTAAACCAGGTGTTAGCTATTTTCAAACTTCTTGCGATAGCGAATTCGGCCATTCTGTTCCTGTTGTCTTTTGATTCTTCGTGCAACGAGAACTTGCCAGCGTAGGGGTAACAATATGGCTCCTTACCCAGCGTTAAAGTCGCCTAATACGATTTTCATGTCGTAAGAAGGGACTTGGTTACTCTAAGAGTTTTATAGAAGTCATCATTTTCTTGTTGCGGCATTTCTTCTGTAGGCGTATGCACTGTGATGAACGTTATATTATGAAATCTGGATTTGATTCTTAGGATCGTGATCCGATCTCTAAGCGGGGTGAAGTCTATTACGTTGTTGATTAGAGGCTTACCCCCAGTTTACTTTATTAACTACCCGGAATTGCAACTTATGATTCGTCACTGAACTAAATCGTGTTTACAGTTCGAAATCGGCTTAACATGTCAGCACAATCCGTACACATGCCGCTATATCTCTTTCTCGCCTCCGTACAACAGTTTTTCAAATATTTGAATTTCAAATACTAAATCAGCAACAGGACACTCTGTATTTTTTTATGTGATAGACTAGAGGCTTAGGAAAAGCCCTTTTGTACTGTCGACAACCTATTTTTTTCGTATAGAGTGCAATATCGAACAGTAGCTCTAGTCAGAAGATAGAGGAGGGAAGAGAGAGAGAAGCTGAAAGAGGGAACAGCCATCACCTAGCCGCGATATTTTTATTCCACCTCCTCCCAACCTTTACTATCGCGACTCTGACATCGGGGCATCGAGAACAACTCGCTGGTGTGTTATGCCTCCTGAAACGAGTTGAATCTCATCAACCAACCGATGACATCCGCTTGGTGGAGCGAGGAAGGACAGGGAATGTGAACCAGGAATGTAAAGAGGGAAGAAGAAAGAAGAAAAGTTATGTAGGTGGGGAAAGTGGAAAAGGCAAAGGACCGTGGCGCTGCCGGGATTCGAACCCGGGACCTCTGGGATGGTATTCAGGCGCCTTAATCCTAGACTACCGAGGCCCCCTAGTATAAATATATAACGACAAATACAGTAAGAATTTATGTGCAATATTAATACATTTAATTATAATCAATAACTGACACTGTTTACTTCATAAAAACTATCGAAGGAAACTTTCAGTATTTCATAGTATTTTTTTTTTCATTTGTAGTTGCTATCAGTAATTTGAATGACCGCTGGTATAATCCATAATTAGAATAAACTCATTTTCAATCTGAAAATATCGTGTCTGAGTGATTGACTTTACTTAATATTGTCTCAATAGACTTGACTTCACACCATTATTTTTCCAACAGCAAAATATGTTAATATCCTCAAGTCTTTTCTATCAGCGTCTTTCTCCACCTTTAAAAAAGAAAAACTTACATGAAAATCTAAAAATATTTTTAAAGAATTCTTTAAGTTTGCAAAATACCAAAAGTTTTGTCATAGCAACAATTTTTGGATGGAATCTATGTAGGTGCTGCTTTGTGAAAGGAAGGGCCTAATATACATTTGAAAATGTATATACTCGATAGACAACATGAAATATCTTAAGGGAAAGAGAACATTTTTTTTTTCTTTCATAATTTATTAGTATCTGACTGAAATTCTATTGCCGTCACGCTGTTATTTTATGTATGAGATTTTTGTTTTTTGTTTTTGTGGTCTTTGTACGTAAACAACGAAACAAACTTCTATCCGTCATCACAATGACTACGATAAGTTTATTAATAATGTGGAAAAATTTTCAACGTCCCAATGAAGATGAATCATCAAAGCCCTGGTGTTGCTGCTAGCTTCGGTGAGGCGAACCAAAAAAAAAATAAAAATATTATGCGGATAGGAGATGCTCCTTTGAATATTTCTCATAAATTTTCAATGAACGCTTATACCAAGGATGATGAAATTCTAACGACACAGAAATCTATTGATTTACCCATTTCAAAAAAATGTCCTGATGTCCTGGCATTGTTAATCTTTGTTTTCGGAAGGAAAGGGCATTGTGATATTGTATTAGTTTTTTGTTTTACTTTAGTTGTTATTTAAAAAGGATTTTTTGAAAAACATGGATGATTTCAAGGTGTTTATTATTGGAATTTTATAGAACAGTCTGCCACACACAATACTGCTTAGCAATAGTTTCTTTCACCCTTTACATCCTGTGCAATAGGCCTTGACACGACGTGATGATTCTGCCTGAAAAAATCGCAGCCATCCGAAAAAGTACCATATTATTCGACAGATTCGTTAAGGATGAAAGTTATTTTATCGCTCTCTTGTTAACTAGATCGTAGAAAACTTCGCTTGGTGATATTGGAATCTTTCATACATTGTTAATACGTTCTTTCAATATTCAATGGAATCAATTAATCTGGATCTTCAACAACTTTCTCGAACACAAAACAGGCTGGGTATTTTCCAGCACTTAGCGAATATGTTGGTTGAAGACGCTATAATGGACTGACTGAAAAGGACAGAACCTGCACGGCAATATTTTTAACGCAACACAAGACTAACCCGCTCGGCTCACCCCCATCCTTTGGCGCAAAATACGGTTTAGAACATGGGTGGCTGACCCAAATGGTATCTACTAGTTACTAGCCGGCGAGTTTAGAAGCCGGCGAGTCAGCTAGTGCGATAGTGACGATAAGACACAAAACTTTCCAAACTTAAAACTTTGAGTTGCCAACGAGTTAGCGCCAACTAATTCCGTCATTTTGTAGTCAATGAAACCAACTAATGAGATACTCGCAGCTAGTTCACTAGCAACTATGATGACACACGGCTAGTTTACTCCCCCCCCCCGCGCCAGAGAGCAGCGAGCAAAGTAGCCCGGCTTTCAACTTTCTGGGAAAATGGTTTACAATCTGCTAGTTAGCTAATATGATGACACTGGGCTAGTTTATTAGCAGCTAGTGAATTGTAGTTGTAAACTCGCTCAATGTAATCGAGCCTTTAAAGATCATCCCAAGTCGGGGTTCGAGTAGAATGAAATATGGTCAAAACGGCGGACACAATCGTTAAACGCTATCATAACCTCCGCCCTTTTCAACAAGCCACAATAACAACGACGTTTAGATAGGAGTCCTTAGGTTTTACTAACAATAAAACTAATGTAATCGCAGCGGGTCATGCTGCTATTCAGTACCACCCAAAGATTTCTTGCTTTATTAACTCAAACAAGAGGAGAACAGCAGCAGAGTGATACAGATGAAAATACACTGGGATTTCGAAGGATTTAGCTGATGCAAAGCTGCTGACGCAGGTCAACAGCAAACTTCTCCACACATATGTATTTAATTTCTTGGCGCAGGGAAATAAAGCTGCACATCATCTGTATACATACGAATCTTAGAATATGGTTAATAAAAATACTGAATAAAACTGGCCCATGAATGGAGCCTCGGGGGACTCCAGCGTGGAGTAGGGCACTTTAAGAACTTAAGTCACCTAGTTTAACCTTTTCAGAGCGATTAGATAGGAAAGTTTGCAAAAGCTAAAGAGCAGAAAGAACAAAATGTGCTTGTAAGGACAATTTTAACAGAATCAGGCCGTGATTGAAGGCTGTGATATTTACGAAAGCCAGATTGTCATATGTATATTTATAAGTTTGAGACGCCTACAATACGCAATTATTTGAGTAGCCATCAGCTTTTCAAGAAGCTTTGCCAAAAATGGAAGAATACTGAAAAGCTGAAAACAAACCGACTGGTAGGCGAAGGGCACTTGGGAATAAGTATGATTAATAAAACATGCTTCCAAGTCGAAGGAAACTTTAAAACCGTAAGGTAAGAGTTGAGAATGTGAGTTAAAATAGGCAATAGACGAAGTATCAGCATTTTTAAAAGACCAGGCGAAATGTAATGTAATTGGTGGTAAAAGTTTTCATCAGATAAGGTGGCCTGATATACATTTTTCGTAAATTCCATTTTCGAAAAGAAACGATTCTCAGTTGAAAATTGAACCAAATGTCACAACTTTTTGTCCCAGACATCACAAATTACAAAACTTGCAACTTCAATGTTAAGGCAATCCTCTTGAGTGTTTGCGAACCGTAGAAAGTCGCCCACAATTCATCACAAGGCGCCTTCAAGTTGTCATCCTAAAAATCTGCTCGCAAGATAAAATTACAAATAAGGAGCTATTGCGATTTGTCGGCCAAAAAAGGATTGATGAAATCATGCAAAGGAAATGGAATTGTGATGGCCATACCTTGCGAGGTGCAAACAAGAATCTAGTCAAACAGGTACTCGACTAGTATCCGAAAGGAGCCGTCAAGTTGGAAGATCTTAAACAACGTGTAGGAGAACACTACCAAAACAAGGAGCACAACTGCAATATGTCACATGTGGGATTAAAGGAGCAGCAGAAAAAGAATCTTGCCCTCATTACACTCTAGCTTGATGTTGACCAAAGAAATGTGCTTGCTTGAATATATGCACGTTTTCTCTGCTACCTCCATGACACTCAATTTTGTTGCGGGTGCTTTGGGTCTTTATTTTGTTACAATTTGCAATTGCTTGGATTTTATCTATCAACCCGGTCACTCAGTGCACCCCGTACACGTACAAGCGTACACGTTTCTTTTTTGAGATATGTGCTATATTTTTTGAGATATGTGCTATATAGATATGTATGTGCTGTTTATAAAATCCTTAAAATTATTCAAATACTAAAATTTTCAGCATTTACTAATAACCACAAAAAATTTCGAGTAACTTTCTCAATGTAAAAAACAAGATTTATAAATAATCTTTTATTTATTTTTACTTACATGCCACACATTCGCAATCGAATCACCATACTTAAAGGTGCATCTCTTGTAGTATCACTACTAAATCAACTCGTCCTTCCTTCCCTCTGCATTTTGCGTTGAAAATTTTCCGATGAAAATGAAATCATCAACTTCTGATATCTCTGGGTCTGGCACTGGAGAAGCGCTTACTCTATCAAAACGTTGGAGCAGCTCTGTATATGCCAATCGTTTTGTGCTATTCCGAGATGAACGAATCTGCGACCCAATTTTAACCGAATGCATTCTCTTTTTTACTATGAAAATTTCAGTCTTTTTCATTTTACAAAATGGCCTTGCACTATATTTTTCCTGCGAAATTTTCACTCAGATCTTCAAGGGGTACTCTTCCCCAATTAGATTTTATTATATATGTACGTGTGCAGATTAAATTAAAATTTTGATTAATGATTATCAAGCATGTCTAAATAATATTTATACGTTTTCATTAAAGGTGGCATTTTTAATTCATCATTTCATGTGTTGAGTAAGATTTTGTAAGATTTTTGGTGGGACAATATTACTTTACGAACGGCACACACATACTATGAAAATTTGATGATCTTAATATTCATGTTTTATGAAGTATAATATTTTTTTTATTTTCGACATTAATCTTTTGGCTCTTGGAATTGCAGAATTGATGTAGCGCCAATGAGGCGTACGACCGATTTAAATTTGTAGCATAGCTAATTTCAGTGCGCTGGGAGCACTTAATGCAATAACGCTGATACAGTGCGGAAAATTGAGGTTCTCTATCAACAAGGCAATTTCGACTGTTTTTTTCTGGGATTGAAAGGACATCTTGAAGGCTTAAAACTCAATTTATTCATTCTTTGTGCACTAAACCAAAGTAACATTATGAGAATGTTGTAGTATAGGAAGTATATCACATCTTATATTGTATTAGCTATTAAGCCGTTTTTGAAACAACTATTCAGGCATCCTATTTTCGATATTTTACCAAATATTGCCTTAAAATGTTCGATATAAATACGGAAAACTTTATAGTTTTTTAAAGTAGCTTAAAATATAGCCGTCTTTCCTCAGTTCACTTTTAATATTACATGCAGTTTTGTTATTAATGCTATTAACTAGGTCCAAACGTAATATCATAGTGACTGCAGTCAGTGGACTTCTGGGAGCAATCAGATGGCAGTAGTAAGGTACCGAATCTCATCACTTCCAGCTACTATTCCAAAAATTGTGATGTCTATTCCCAATTAGATAGATGATTTTTTACCAAACTTTGTACAATACGTTGCAGCAGTGTTGAACCCTCTTAGTATTATTAAACGAACATTGCACACATAGAAATAATTTTCAAGAGTACAAGAGTACAAGTTCTCAATTACAAGAAAAAGGTACCCTATGTAGACCCCTTCTACTTTCTTCTTTGATCCGTTAGCTGGCGATCCTAACGGGACGTCCCCGCAACGAGTGCAATGCTGTCGGTGCCCCTGGGTATAGAACTCTATTCAAGATTCGTTTCCATTCTAGCCGGTTTTTAGCGACGTCTCGAGCCTCGATAACTGTTAATCGTTGATCCTTTAAGTCGCCCTCGATATTCTTTAGCCAGGTTTTACAAGCGCTGCTGATTGAGCCATTGTACGACACTTGGAGAGGAGTATGATTTTCAGTGGCACGTGTTCGGTTTCCGAGGTTCTCTACAAGCTGTTCCAATTGATGCAATCGAAAGCGGATTTGAAATCGATGAAAACGACGATAGTTCGTTTGCCGCATCGAATTCTTTCTTCCATTAGCTGACGGAGAGCGAATATTTAATCAATTCATCCTCGATTTGCTCTAAATCCCGATTGTTCTTTCCGGTTCGTTTGCTCTCGATGTTTCTGTAGCCTCTGTTGTATGATTTTTATAAATACTTTGCCGCGATTTAAAGGAGGCTTATACCGCGATTATTCTTACATTTCCGGACTGGGAGTTGTTGTGATTAGACATCACCTCCGGCTTTTATCATCTCGGCGGTTACTTGGTATATTCTCGGTGCTTTTCCATTTTCAACGATGTTATTGCCGTCTTCACCTCGATAGTTGTCGGTTCGGTATCGAGAAACTGATTCGTCGGCTGTTCGATAATCGGCGGTTCGGGTGCTGGACTTTGTGGCGGATCGTGGTTGCACAGCTGATGGAAGAATTCTCTCCACCGCTGCAGGCGCCCATGGGTGAGGTACCGAAAGTTCCTTCCGATTTTTTGATTTTGGTTTGTTAATATCGTTTTCCTGCCAATCCGCGCCTGGTACAGCGTCCGGTAATCGTCGGTATAGCTCGAAATCGACGTATTTCATTCGTTTCCGTTGATCGACGAAGTCCAGACAGCTATCCAAGATACATGACTGCGCCCGTTTACGGATAAGTGGACACAACGCCATTGCACACTCCACAATTGCCATGGATGGCGGAAAATGCTGTTGCCAACGATCAAGCTGTTTGACTCTGCCAATGAAAGCACGCGAAAGCTGTTGTCGTTAATTACTCCGTGTCCAAATTTGCCTGTCGTTGCTTCCCAGTCGGTTCAATCAGCTCCTGAATGTGTATTGAAGTCCTTCGCGAGTATGATTAATTTGGTTCGAGGTATCATATCCAGCGTCTGTTGAAGCTGATCGTAAAATTCGTCCTTTTGGCGTCCGGGCTGCTCTCGGTTGGCGCATAAACGGATACGATATGGGTCTTGATCGTTCCATCGATGGTTATAACCGTCAAACGCTCGGATATCGGTTGGAATGCGATAACGCTAACCACCGGAATAGTAAATCGTTTCGTCGATTGTTGGCGGTACGATCGCCAATGTCCCGGATCCGGCAATTCGTACTTCCGATAGCGGAGCAACTGAAATTTTGGATTTCAATAATTCCATTGCTATGACTTCCTTTTGACCGACGTGATATCCTGCTCGTACATTCATTCCACGCGGCGAATTGAATTTCCATTTTCGGTGTGACTAATTTAGGTCTTTGGCCAGTAACCTTCACCAGCATCCCCGGTCGCCAGATATAAACTTAGATGTGAGTTGACGTACGTAAAACTGGTGTCTATAGCATCCATTCTCGTAGTATGTATTAATAGTATATAGGTCACACTAAACTTAAATTGTTCATAAATATTGATAAAGAATTTGTGGAAAACTCAGAGTGTCATGTGCACCAACAATCTATGTATGTAGGAGGTGTCTATCAACTTTGTTGGCTTTCCATTTTTAAATTAAAGTTTGGCAACATTTAAAGATAATAATGAGAAAGAACACAAGAAATTTATAAAGAAGTAGATTTTAAACGCATCAAACGCATTTATGCGATATCGTCAGCAAAATCTATTCCTTAAAAATTAATAAAACTTTTTTTTTCTTTACTTACAGGACACTAGAACATATGTTGTTCAGGAAATATTCCGCAATGAACAGTCCTATGTTGAATCACTGCAAACTGTTGTTAAGGTAACTAAATTCTCAAATATTTTTCGCTATAATTCATTTTCAACTATTTACAGAAATATCTGAATGTCCTTAAAACACCTGAATATGCTGGAATGATTGATTCAAAAACTGTCGATGAAATTTTCTTTATGGTTCCTGACATTTTAAGTATTCATGAAAAATTTCTTAGTGAATTAAAAGCTCGTCTAGATTCATGGGATCCGCAACAAAAAGTTGGAGATTCATTTATAGAAACAGTAATAATTTATATTCAGAATTATATTATAAAAATAACTAACTATACAATATATAATTATTTAACAGTTCTCTAGAACAGAAGTATTGGAAACGTATACAGCATTTGTAAACAATTGCAATAGGGCAAAAGATGCGATTAAAATGACGTGCCAATCGCGACCTTCATTCGCAAGATTTTTAGAAGCTATGTCCAGAGAACATAAAGGAAAATTACCTTTGGATAATCTCCTAATTAAGCCAGTTCAGAAATTTCCAAAGTATTCAACATTTACTTTGCAATAAAAATATATAAAATTAATATAAAATCTTATTTTAGTTATGAAATGCTTTTTACAAGACTGATAAAACACACAGATATAGATCATCCAGATCAGAAGCCACTTCAAGAAGTTTTAAAATTGGTTCATGATATCCTAGTCCATATTAACTGTAAGGAAAAAGAAGTATTGGAAAATGGACAACGTGAAGCAACATTAAGAGAATTAGAGGGTGTCATTGAAGGGATAACTGATTTAGTGGCACCACAAAGACAGTTCTTAATTTTTGATTTAGTTTCAATGCCATCAGGTCAAGGAGCTAGAAAGGAGCGTGGATTTTTTCTATTTAGTGACCTACTTGTTATTACCAGTATTAAGAGAAGAAGTGGGACTATTCGAAAACCAAATACGTAATAATTATATATGATTCCTTAATGAATTATTAAAGTAATATGAAAAAAAAATATTTTGTAGGACCACTTGCCCTGGAAGTGTTGCTTCAACATTAGATACAAATAAGTACAAGTTCCTGACAAAAGTTTCGTTGGATCATTTAGAAATCGTTAAGAGTAAGTGTAAACTTTATTTTGGATTTTAGTTTTTGACAATGATGGAAATGAAGTCTTTAGGAAGTAGGAAGTAGCTTTTGGTATTGAACAAGTCCTGAAGAACTGGATCGATAGTTAGTGATATATAGTATTGGTTGGCATCAATTCTCTGTCGGTGTCCTCCAGGGGGCATCAATATTATCACATCTTCTTTTTCTAATCTTCATAAATGACCTACTCCCTGTCCCGTCAATCCTCTTTACAGCTTCGCTGATGACTGTACTCTGCATTACTCAAACGCGTTCGATAGAGAAAGACCGGCACGCGCCAAATCCTATCTTGACGACCGCAGACTTATGTCAAACTCAATCAACAGAGCCACTAAACTCATTCTTGATTGGGGTTGCCCGACTGGTGTACAATTTCAAGACGAAGTTCTGTTTTATTTCCAGTAAAATCTGCAACATCTCTTCATCCGTGTCATCAGTGAAATGACTACCTTGGCTTGGTTAGATCAAGTTCAAGTAAGGCCCTCAAACTTATTGGAGAAGACGCCGTGGTCACTATCGCCTTGAGGAACCGTAGAACCGTAGGAATGGAGCAGCCCTGACAAAATAAATTCTATCGCTAGTATCACAGCGATTGTTCCACCGAATTAAACGCTATTCTGCATCCACTGCAGTATTGTACCCGAAATATCAGATTGGTCTACGCGGCTCATTCCCTATGGCTACAGCTCACTTTTCGTGCACTCTACAAACTAGGAATTCGTTCATAAATAGAGTAACCCGACTGTGAAACAACCTAGTCTATTCTACCCTTCGAACTAAGCTTACTACTACTACTTGCACCATGATGTGATAAACGACAAAACGGACTGGCAAGCGACAAGTCACCCTTTGTACTACCAGTTTGTCTTTTTGTTAAGGTTAGGCGTCCATTAACGAATGTTTTGCTCTCAGTTTTCCACAGTTACTGCCATGACTGACGGAAAACCTACGGTCCAAAACTATGGTTGATGTAATTATCTGAATATTTGATTTCCATCAATCACGACTGATGGAATTGATTGACGCTTCCATGAACGTGTAATGGACGCCTTAAGTTACGATGCTAAGAGTTGAGTCAGCCATTAAGCCAGCTCCAGATTTTCGCCGTGAGCAACCGCGAGCACCCGTGAACGCGAGTGTGGATGGTTTGCTCCTCTAGTTCGCTCCTTGTTTTCCGTACTGAGTGTAAATTCGGTGTAAATTCTCCCCATGAAAAAAAATTTAAAAAAGCGTGGAATCGCAACTCCCTTTTACTAGGGCAACGATTTTTCAAGTTGAGGTACTCGATCCGCTGTTTTCTCAGACAGTCAAACAGCTCTGTTGGCTATTAAATTCCACAGGGTATCATAAAAGACGCTCCTGGACTATGTCCTATCTTTAAAATCACTCAGGGGAAACTGATAGCTGGATAAAGACCCAGAGTGTCCGTCAGGCTGAAAGACTTCCAAACCGAGAAAGCTAAAGCGAGCAAACTTTCAAGTTTTAACAGATGGGCCTAAGAAAACTAATAGAGCTGCTGACGCTACTATCGTGCCAGCAGAATAGGCGCAGTAGACCAAATATGACGCCGTGCCTGCAAAGACATCGCTTGTAATTATTATAAAACGAAAAACTAAACAATTGTGCAATTATCTTTAGATATACTTCACTATCATTTTCTATCCTCCCAACATACATGAGTCTAAAGGCTTGTATACACTTGTAGACATGTTGAGCGATTTTTGCCTCTGAGACATGTTTAGAGTTGTCTACATAAACATGTCTATAGACCAATTGCCGCCAGATTCGTACTTGCGAGACCAAAAATCGCAGGTCTACAGTCTCCCGATCAGAATGGGAGACCACGTGCAAAGGTAGACACATTGCGTAACATTTCGCCAGTGTGGACCTCACGACGAGACGCGAGAGACGTCCCTCTCTTTCTCCCTCTACCTCCATAGACAGGCTATAGACATGATCTGTAGACGGTCTATATACAAATCGCTCAACATGGTCTACTAGTCTGTACGAGGCTTAAGAAATTATCGTAATTCTTTTTTAGTAGATAGCCAATTCTTTTTCACAGCAATAAAAATTCCTTTTATATATTCTAGCCAAAGATGAAAACTTACGCAGAATTATGAATGAAATTGAACAATTAGCTGATGATTGTAATAAGCTTCAACAAATAGCTGAAGTTACCGCAACACTGAGATATCCCCACCAAACTTTAGAAGAAACGATACGAGACCTCCATAGGGAGGTACAGCGTCAATTATCCGAGCGCCAATCGAATGATGCGCAACTTAATCTACTAGAACTGACAGTTAGTTCCCCGTAAGTTGTATTAATGTAATATTTATGAATTTTATTAATAAAGCACTTTTAATTCAAACAGAGGGGGAAATCAAAATTTATCCATAGTTTTCTCTAAGGCTGAGAAACGTTCACAGTGGGAAGAAGCATTTAATGAGGCTAAACAAAAATTAGGTAACTTATATAAATTCAGCGAAACATTACAATTTTAAATTGATATTGTTTTGCAGCTGCTTCTTTAGAGAGACATCCTATTCCAGAATTTCTTATGTCAATTCCTATACGTAAAACACGAGCTGGCTTGCAATTCACCTGTGCTGCACCGACATTAAGTAATCAAAAGGATGTTTGGGTCTGTAACAGCGATGGATACGTTGGACAAGTTTGCGTTTTGAGTCTAATTCCAGATCCAACTGTGACAAGCTGCAACGGAGTCTGCAATGCTAGAATACTATGCGTCGCGTCTGTTCCTGCATATAGTGAAACGTATTTGAGACCTGTTTAATTTTCTTTTGGAAAATCATGAACTTTATTTATAGGAAGAAACCAAATTCAAGTTCTTCAAATGATGAGACACCACGCAATTCACGTATTAGTAACTCATCGCACTGCCAAATAGCATCAAATTCAAATGATAAGAAAAAGACGAGCACAAAGGCTGAAAGCGGAAGTGATATTCAACTAGATTCAAATAGTTCCAGTGAAGAGTCTGAAGTAGAAGGAGGCACACACCCAGAAAGAATGCCAAGCCCAGCGCCATCGATGACAGGACATCACCAGAATCAAGTACAACCATCATCTTGTTGAAATAAATGTGTATATTTATTGTCTTGTTTTAGGATTCAAATTCAGATGAAACAGATAACCAACAGTCTACAATGTGGCTTGGAACCGAAGATGGTTGCATTCATGTCTACAATTGTACAGATAATATACGCATCAAAAAGAATAAAATTAAAATTCAGCATGTTAGTGCTGTTTATTCCATTTTGTAAGTTTTTTATAATATATTTTTATATAATTGTTTAGATATAATTGTTTTATCTCTTCTTAGGTATCTTGACAATAGGGTTTTCGTTGCTTTAGCTAATGGTGATATTTGCGTTTATCTTAGAGATAGCGGTATGAATGTTTTATTTATTTATATTAGGATATTTTAAAAAGAATTTTGCTTTTTCAGCTGGGTGGAATACAGCTTCTCCTCTATGTATATCTATAGGAACAGTATCTAGTCCTGTTAGTAGGTTACTGAATGTTCATGGAAAATTATGGTGCTCAATACAGGGAATTATTAAAGTTTTAGACACAAAAACCTTGCAGGTAAATACAATTCAAATTATAAATGAATAAATTTTAACAGCTAATCTAAGTTACATATTGGTTTAGCTAGTAAATGCGGCTGTTCATATAAAAAAGATATTTGTCGCTAGTTTTACCGACGTTTCAAATTGTTCGTATTCTTATTCTTTTGCCCCTTGAATCCTTCGTGGAACATAGGGCGAAAACAGTTGCCCTCCAGCGGACTCTGTTTTGCGCGACAGCTCTCAGCTCCGCCCAGGATCTTCCAGTTGCTGCGGCCTCTGCTAATAAGTTTCTCCTCCACTAGGTTTTTGAGCTCGACGGGTTCCTTGTTGGTATAGCCAATCCAATTCCATTCCCTTTCTCCTTTCTTGACCGGCGGCACAGCGCTTTCTATTTTTTGCTGTTGGATTTTTAGGATACGACGTAAACATCTGTTGTTGTTTTACATATTTTTGAGGCCCCGATGTCTCGTCGATCAGCGGAAACTAATGAAACATGTAGATTTCGGGTAATACCGACGATTGAACAAAGAAGTTCGACAGAAAATAAAAACGAAACGGGAAGCGTACTGGAATAAAGTTGCTCCTGACATGGAAGAAGCAGCGTCGAGGCATGTGTACCGGACGCTGTACCATACAATCCGGCGGCTAGGCGGGAAAACAACATCAACAAACGACAGCATGAAGAAATCGAATGGAACTTTCGTGACATCTCCCCAAGGACTCCTGCAGCGGTGAAGAGAATTCTTCCACCAGCTGTACAGCCACGATCCGCGACATAGTTCAGCACCCGAATCGGCAATTATCGAGCAGCCGACGAATCAGTTTCTCGATACCGAACCGACAATTATCGAGGTAAACACTACAATAAAATCGCTGAAAAACGAAGAAGCGCCGGGAATAGGTCAACTAAACGCCGAGAAGATCAAAGTCGATTATGTATTATCACAACAGCTCCACGTGTCCCGTAGACGTGGAAGAAAGCGATCTTTGTGCCAATTTCGAAGAAAGAAGCGACTTATCCCAGGAATTCCCGATTAAAACAGGTGTCCGACAAGGAGACGTCGCTTCACCACTTTTGTTTAACGTTGTAAGCGACGCGATTAGGCGTTGGACGACGCGGGGTTCCATACGAAGACAACAAGTTCGTAACCGACTTGATGTTCGCCGACACGGATGTCAAATCAACGGACATTTTATACGACATTTCATACGGTTTAAATATCAATGTGGAAAAGACCAAAGTGCTCACAATGGACGGATCGAGGAGCAGTGTTCACCTGTTCAATTGTTGAAAAGAATGTGGTATCTACGGCCGATGTTCACAGTCACATCGGTGCATATGGAAACGAACAAATATTACCATCAAAACGAAAGTACGCCTTTACCGAACGTTGATCCTTCCGATTGCTCTTTATGGATCGGAAACGTCCACTCAAGGCGGACGTCAATATGATCGAGGTCTTCCAAATGCGATGCTTGATGCAAATCGCCTTCGAAGCGAGACAGTTAACCAAAGATGCGATCCACAGACACTGATCGAAGAAGAAATATAAAAACATCAACTACGGTGGTTTGGACATATTTGCTGAATGGATGATAACCGTTTGCCACGTAAATTTCTCTGGCGAGACCGTACGGCAGACTGGAGAATTCAGCGGGCTAAAGAATATCGAGGACGACATAAACTCGTCGTAAGACGTCGCCAAAAATCGTCAAAAATGGAAACGAATCGTGAATGGAGTTCGAGACCCAGCGGCACCGACAGCAGTGTATCCGTTCGGCGACGTCCCGCTCGGACCGCCAGCTAATGGATCAAAGAAGAAAGAAAAATGTTAATGTGATCTAAGCAAGAGCCGCCCTTTCTGGATCCAATCTGCCGTCTTCTAAGCGTTCGGTCAACTTTCTCTCTTATCCTAGAAAATAAAATGTGGGACAAGACTTTACACACGTGCTTTGTTGCTGTTTTCTTCAGGTTCCTGAGAAAATGAACTATTTAGGGCGACGAAGAAATAATCTTTCCATCTTTGGAGTTGTCCTCAGCGCTGCACAGCAGCCTTCCATCCGCACTTTTTACGGCTTGCTTTTATTAGAGTGCTTTCTCGAGAGCTGTTTGCCGCGTTTTCCGCCTTTCGACGGCAGTTTTATCACGTCGGGCACTTCTCTTTAGTTCCCGGTGTGGCAAGTATTCTCGTTTACGCCGTTTTCCGCTTGCAGAGTTCACACTATTATTTAGGGCCCGGCCCGCATATGTTTTATTTTTTGCCGGTTGTATCCGAGATCCAGTGCTGGCAGTTTCTTGGGACAAAACCGATGCTCATTTCCGCTGCTGACAATATAGAGCCCTCTGTTGTGCTCCTCAGCTTTTCAACATTTGTCTTGTTAGAAACAGTTTGCTGGTTTTGCATATTGCCAGCAAATTCTCCCATTTTAATGCTCTCCCGAAGAAGGTCTACATTAAACCGTCTACGGTTAATGACATTGCGTTGGACTTTTCTAATTGCAGTGATTTTGAGGAGAATATATACTACTGCCAAATGGTGGTCACTTCCAATCTCCCCTAAACCTCCTGACATCCTCCACACTAGTTCTCTATTTGCGGTTGACGGCCACGTGATCTATCTGTGACAAAAGTAAGTTCCACTTACCATGAGTTCGTACGTGTTGTATGAATTCGCTTTAACAGGAATGTTCTTCTCTAAAAGCTATCGTTTTATGGGAGTATATTTTAAGCTCGACTTTAACTTGAACCTTTTTATACTTATTATTTTATGAAGCGAATTTCAAATGCATATAATTTAATTTTAGGTTGAGAATCAGATTCAGATATCATCAGATTCTAAACCAATCACAAATATGGCTGTTTCGAGTAATTTTGTTTGGATATCAATACAAAATTCAGCTCACATTAAATGTTTTCATTCCAATAGGTAAGAACTTGTTATATTTAATAAAAATAACATTTCCTACTAATTATATACTTATTGCCTGTTCTTGCAGTCACGAATTAATTCTTGAAGTGAACTTAGCTCCATCAGTAAACAAAATGCTATCCAACTGCGATGATATCATACGACAACATAAAGCAGCCTGCTTAAGGGTAACATCACTACTAGCTTGTCGAGATCTAATTTGGATTGGCACAAGTGCTGGAGTATTATTAACATTGCCAGCACAAGGCTATACTAAGGGGCAAACTAGCAACATGCCTGTTGTAACAGGGATTCCACATGGTCATACGGGTCATGTTCGATTTCTCACTTGTGTAGACACAGGAATAAATTCAAGCTCAGGAACAAACGATGAAAAAATTTCAGAAAACAAAACTAATCGGTTAGAAAATGCATTTTTATGCTAAAACAATCTTATATTAATTATATAATTTTTTGTAGTCATTCAATGCACAATAAAACAAAGCCAGAAAATGGAAATATACTTATAATATCTGGAGGAGACGGCTATGAGGATTTTAGAAGCTCCGGTGTAAATACAATGAGTGAAGTAGCTGGCCGAGAAGATAGTACAAATCATCTATTACTGTGGCAAATGTAAATGAATGCTATTTATGCTAAGATATCTGAAGGTTTCAAACCGTTTTCTCAATTTTCAAAATGTAAAACTTGTTCTGAAAATAAAAAAAAAAAAATTAATATTACGAAAATAATGTATACAAATGTTAAATAAGATCCCGCAAAATGTGGTTCATATTGAAATAAAAAGCTCACTAAAAACCCATGTATCATAAAAAAATAATTTGTTCATGCATTTGTTGTCTAGTAACAATATGCATCTTTTGAGAATTTTTTTCTTTTTTTGTATTATAGTTAGGAAATTTTTTTAATTTTATTTAATGTAAGATTGAAAATATAAATGTAGAGATAAATTATATTAAAAAAGTTGAGTAACTTTAAATAATGAAAATATTTAAGAAGAAATTTATAAACAAAGGCCTAAAAATGTTATTTAATTAAAAAAGCAAATTGTTTTGTTTTAATTTGAATTAGAAGTGTTTTTATTTCGTTCGTTCGAGGGGTTCGATAACAGACCAAAACACTTCAATCATCAAATATAAAGACTAAATATGGAAAATCATTTCTTTTAGAACGGTTAACAAATACATAAGTGTGTGCTGTTTAGCCAGCGGTTGCGTAATACTCTTCATCGAATCGGGTCGGAGATATGTAACGAGAATATTGTACAAAAGCAGCTATATTCTAGGCTACGGGAAGTTACTTCGATTTCATTTAATGAAAATACGTGAAATTTAACCGCCGTGTTTGTCTGTTAATATATGCTACTATCCACCTCAGTAGAGATCATGATAATCTATATGAAATGCTTAGTTTGGAGGTTCAATCTTTCTGGGGGGTTCTGGAATGTGATTCGAAAGTGAAACGCAAACGGAAGCCAGTTGCAATGCGATTTTGTTTTTATATCGCTGAATGCGATCGTATCGTATTGAAATTATTGCCTGATAAATATTCGGAACTAAATTATTTTCACCGCACGAACTTTATTTATCAACTTAAAGACTGGCGCGAAATATTCGTTCGGGGTGCGGAAATTTCGGAGTGAATTATTCGCCATAGTTTGTTTACACAGCGTCTAATGCAATGTTTCACACTGGTACGTTCCGAATCCATTATGCTTGCGATCAGCGGAATAGGGGGAATAACAAGTAGCAAAACATTCTCGTACCGCAACTATTTTGGACTGATGGAAGTGCGATCATAACCCCCTAGCGGTGGCCACTGGTAACTATTCTATGGGAGAAGATAGGCTAGTATGATCGGGCTAGTCCCTTCCAAGTAAGATTGGCGTGAGGCTAACAACCTCACCCGTAACAAATAATTATTAAGGAAAGAGCAACATGCCTCGGTAACTGGAATAAACGACGACGACCACGGCAACTTAAAAGGCCAAACGATTTACGAATTTTCTCATGGAATGTTCGAACTCTGTACAGAATTCGAGCTACACAAGATTTAGCCGATACCCTCTTAAAGTATAAATGGACAGGGAATGCTGTTTTGCGAAAACCTGAGTATGACGTATATTACAGGGGCCTTATTCTCTATTACAATATTGTGAGAATTTTTCTCGAAACTGCCAAAATGATATTCTGTATTACAAAACTGACTCGAAACTGTAACAATATTGTTAGATTTTTACTCGAAAGCTCAAGGGTAATCGAGCAATTTATAAAATTTTGGGTGTGGGCGATACAATTGAAAGCTTTTGCGCTCATTTTCTTTTCTTTATGGGACATTTCTACGAGAGGAAGCAATATTGTAATAGGGAATACGGAAGCATTTTAGTTTCGGATAACAGTTTCGAGTGAAAAGCATTTGAGTATTGTAATAGAGAATAAGGCCCCAGCTGTCATACAAAACAGCACGTGCTCGTATTACGATTTATGTTCAGCAAAAGAACGAAGCCTACCATTATCTGCTTTAAAGCAAAAAACGAAAGGCTAGGCACCCTTCGTGTGCGAGGTAAATTTAAGAACATTAGCCTCATAAACGTTCACGCACCCACAGAAGAGTCCCCGGATGATGATAAAGAAGAATTCTTCGAATTAGTTGAACGGGAACTTAATGTCTGCCCCAGGTATGCTGTAAAAATCATACTGGGAGATCTGAACGCCAAAGTAGGCCGGGGGCTCGTATACAGGCAATATGTCGGCAACCACAGCTTGCATGAAAACACTAATGACAATGGACAGCGAGTTATAGAGATGCAGCAAGTAAGAACTTGGTCGTTACAAGCACTAGACTTGGGCGTAAAGAGCCACCTGGATATCCACTGATGGAGCCACTCGCAACCAAATAGACAATGTGTTGATAGACCCCTGCCACCTTTCGGGTCTGATGCGCGTACCGAGCAATGCAGCAGTCTCAGAGAACACGGGCACGTAAAGAGAAATATAAAGAGCTCAGAAAAGAAGAAAAGAGAATTCACAGACGAAAAAAATAAGCATGGGAAAAAATCTCGTCTGTGAACTAGAGCAGTACAGAGAGCGACAGTCACACCACGTTGCACATTCTGCAAGGGCAAAGAAGGGAATCACCGATCCTAAAGGCATCTTGGAGCGATGGGAAGAGCACTTTCATGAATTGCTGAATGGCGAGCTTGCTGAGGATTCGGAGGCTCCACGAATATCTGATGGTAATGTTATGCTGCTCCCACCAAGCTTCAAAGAAGTTAGCAGAGCCATAAGAGAGAGAGCAGAGCATATTTTACACCAAGCCATTCATGAATTAACTGCGCAAGTATGGGAGCGGGAAGCGATGCGAGAAGACTGAAGAAATGACATCTTCTGCCTGGTGCATAAAAAAGGAGATATCACAACATGCATTAATTATCGCGGTATAACATTGTTGAGAACCGCGTATAGCATATACCTAGTTTATAGCTACTCCAAAAATAATTCGAATTATGGATCATCCAAAATTTTTTACCCTATAAACGAGGTAATTCGAATTATGGCTTAAACCGAAATATTTCGGCTTAAGCCATAGTTATAAGAATGTATTAAATTTAATACCCGTTTATACGCTAATTCGAAATTTGGATGTAACTTTGAGCTAAATCGATTTAATTTTTCTGCTATAAACTAGGTAATATTCTCCACTATCTTCAAAACAGGCTATTACCAATGTTACATACTTCAGCCCAGGCAAATCGACAACTGATCAGCTATGGAAAAATGTCTAGAGTTTCAAAATTCGATTCAACATCTCTTCATATCCTTTAAAGCCTGATGATAACATGATAGCATCGCCAGAGTAGAACTCTACAAAGCCATGAGAGAAACTCCAACATGCTGACAAGACCATGTATGTAGGTGTTGGCCAATGTGACAAGCCAAGAAAAGGTATCCCGACCAATCAACATCTATAATGAACTCCGACAAGGGGACGGTCTGGCCTGCCTCCTTTTCAACCTAGCGTCGGAAAAGTGGTTCGAGATTCGAGCGTGACATCAATGGCACAATCCTCCAAGGATTCTCTCAATTACTATTGGCTTACGTTCATTACACAGACAACATTGACATCACTGGAAGGAAAACAGCTATACAAGAAGCTTTCACCTAGATTGTGCGAGCGGCAGGAAATCTGCAACTGCACCTTAACGAAAGGAAAACAAGACTCGCCTGGAAAAACACCTAACATTGCTCCTACTTCTTAGGATTGTTGGCCCCGTATGTGAGGAAGGACGATTACGGACACTCTACAATGACGACATCTACAAGCGCTATCGCGACATAGATGTTGTGAAGAAAATAAAGCTCGGTAGGCTCTGGTGCGCAGGGCATCTAGCTCGTACGAGTGAAAATGAGCCTGCTCGGAAAGTTCTCTGCGGTAAGACCTATGGGGTGTGACAGCCGCTCCGCTGGAAGGATGGCGTAGACCAGAATGTTCAGAGCTTAGGGATGCTAAACTGGATGCCATCGGCTCAGAATCGGGATCGGTGGAGAAAATAGTTGCGAGAGCTCAGGAACTCCTCCCGTTATAAAAGGAATATAATCTCGCGAATCCTGAAGAAAAACGCGTCCATTTATTTTGTGGCTACCATCGTAGTTTTGGATAAAGTAGAATTTGAAGTGAACAGATATGCCAATGTAGGAAATATGACGATTAATGGTTGAACAACTAGGCCAGGTGACCCAAGTGAGATGGAGAACAGCATTAGGGAATAGGTTCTTCTTCTCTTAACCGTGTAGAATTCCACATGGTGTCAAAAATTAGAGAAATATCAAGTCATAGATCTCCTTTTTTTAAAATTAATCAATTTTAACTCCAAAAAATTCGGTAAATTCAGTTAAATATGGTTTGATATTTTTGTACCGTGAAAGAGAGGTTCAAGGGGCTTATGTCATTGTCAAATAGATGGCGCTTTCGATGTCCCGCACGTTATTCTGCAAGAGTTTATTTTAATTCCTAGAATAAATCGTTTTAATTTTACATTTATTTCTACAAGTGATTACTACAAGTGATTATTATTTGTTAATAGTTTAAATTTTAAAAAATCATCTAGAAAATTCCCTTTCGAATATAACAACCAAAACATATTTCGGCTCCACTTTCCTTCTTGCGACAAACCCTACAAATGTAAGCTCAAAGTTCACCTGTCAATTTTATGTTGCTAAAACTCATTCATCTGTGACAATAAAATTGTCATGAGTAAATTTTTGTTTCTTGTTTTCTGTTAAATAAAACATAAAATTCACATAAAGTTCATTGTCTTATGTCCAAAAAGGCCAGGAAAACATCAATCAATAATAAAAATGAGACCAATTAGCACCAATTGATTCAAGAAAGTTCTTTTGTATTCTGTGCTACTTGACAATAGAGATAAGGGCACCATCAGCTCCCGTCCCAGGGAAAATAAATTCCATTTGAAAAATCGTAATGTGGAAGTGTCATAAATGTGGTAAACCTGTATATTTTGGTGAGTTTTTATAATGTTATTAAAGATTTAAATTATTTTAAGTGTTGAGCTCATTGTTTAATGATGGCTTCATATATAGAACATAAAAGTTTTCATTGTAACTTTATTTTTTTCAGCTGAACGGAAGCAATCTTTGGGATATGATTGGCATCCGGAATGTCTACGATGTGAAGAGTGCGGAAAACGATTAAATCCGGGCCAACATGCCGAGGTATTTTCAACATAATTATTAAAACATGGCACACTTATGGCTTCGTTGTTTTCATTTTTGTTTAGCATAAAGGAGTGCCTTATTGTCATGTTCCCTGCTATGGAGCGCTGTTCGGGCCGCAACTTTTTGGCCATGGTACAAGAGTGGAGTCCCACAAGAATTTTGGCCAAAAGGGAACACCTCGTGCATCAGGAGGTCCTGCCCTGCCAAGAGATCATTTGGAATCGAAACTTAAGGTTTAATTTTGAGTTTGCTAGTCTAGAAAAATAAACAAAGTAATTTTTTTTGTAGCTTTATAACCAATTCTTTGACAATAAAAGTATGGAAGTCCGTAGCAGAGAAGTTAACAATAGGCTGGTGCTCGAAGGGGCATTGCGAATTTACTGGGGCGTGCAAGGGGTCATTCACCTTAAGGAGGACGATGACCAGCGAACTGTTGTCACTGTTCGCAAGCGTAACTCATGTCGATACGGGAACTCATTAGACGTGAAGAATGTGGGTCTATTACATTTTATTGATTTTGTTCATTACAATATGTTAATATTCTAGCTTGAGGACAATTCTGATAAAGAGAACGATACTGATAATACTGGAATTGAAAACAATACTTCAAGCATTTTAGATGACTATGCCACTGATATTTCAATGTCTGATAGTATGACTTTTGAAACGTGTAGTCTATCAGAAGATGCTGTTACCGAAGCTCCAAGTTGCTCCTCAGAGGAAGCATCTCCTGTTCATAAGGCAGCCACACTTCCATCAAAGCTCGATGTGAAAAATATTGATTGGGATGAAATTGATGATTTATTACAAGTGATTTATCCTTCCGTTTGGTTAGATGGTGATAATTATAAAGTTAATATACTTCCAGGTGGAGCGTAAGGTTGACGAAACTGAAAAATTATACCAAACAATGCCTTCACCTCTTCCATCGCAATCTTCAAGCGACAGTAGTTCAAAACTGTTAACAGCTCAAGACAGTGTTGATAGTGTTAATAATACAAACGGCGCTGTGCCTGACAATAATGTTTCCGAAGCCACAGACGATGATGCTACACTAAAGCCAATGGACTATGAAGATTTTAAGAGAAGTGTCCATGAAGACTACATCAACGGTGCCAATGATTTTCAAACTCCCAGCGACGGGACTTTGAAGTCCAATCAACCCATCGATCCATCTAGGATTAACGATTCGCTCAAGTTGTATAGTGAAAATATGATGAGTAAAAGTTTTTGCGAAACTTCTTTAAGAACAATCGATCCATTTATGATAAATGATACTCTGACGCTTAAAGGAGATCACTACCAGCAGAATCATCGCGGTTATGCTTTACAAAAGTCTGGATCTGCTTCGGCTAGACATACGCCATTTTATGAAGGAAAACATTTATTTGAGAAAGGGATTAATAGATCAAAATCTGGACCAAATTGTTTTGGTTACACGGACAGCGAGGATGAGGGTACAATCAAAGCATCGACAATTAAGAGAAACGACTTTTATTCTCCGAAGCATAGTATAAGAATGGATTGTTATGACCATGGTGATGATATTAGCAAAGCCACCGAAACAAATAGCTTAAGTGTAAGTGTAACTGGTACAAGCATGTCCGAAACATATACTGGAACATCTGAGCAGCATGTTACAGAGGATGGTGTGGTGTTGCGGAGACCACCAAAGACTGGATCAACAGCGATAAAGAGAAGATCGGGCAATAAGAGGTATTGTTATACATATATATGTGCCCATAATTATGAAAGTGATCTACATACATCATACATTTCTTGTTTCGAAAAATTTCAAGGATTACATTTGAAAAAGTTAAAAAATATTTTTATATTCTGCAATATTTTAATTTGGAATTTTATTAGTTTTGATAAATGAAAATTTATTATGAATGTGAAATTTTGTGGCAATCTCATACGACAATGTTGTTTTTAAAGTTTGAATTGACTTAGACCATTTTCAAAATTAACTTTGTTCATTCATTGCATTTGTTCATTCCCCATTCTACCAAATCTGTGAAGCCTATGCACAACAGATTGTTTAGTCGGGTGTGTATGAAAGCAATAACAACTAAAAAAGCCGTCTTCCGAGGGTACAACAGTTGCCCGAGTGATTCGCTCCGTTTAGAGTACGGTAGCCTAGGGAGTAAGGCGCTTGGCTACTATCCCAGAGGTCCCGGGTTCGAATCCCGGCCAGCCCCACGGTCCTTCGCCTTTTCCACTTTCCCACCCACATAACTTTCCTTCTTTCTTCTTCCCTCTTTACATTCCTGATCCCTTCTGTCATAGCCTTCCTTAGCCCTTCCCCGCTCCACCAAAAAACGCATGTCATCGGTTGGTTGATGAGATACAACTCGTTTCAGGAGGCATAACACTCCAGCGAGTTGTTTCTCGATGCCCCGATGTCAAAGTCGCGACAGTAATGGTTGGAAGTAGGTGGACTAAAAATATCGCGGGTAGGTTGTGACAGCTCCTTTCTTCCCCGACTAGAGCTGCTGTTCGACATTGCACTCTATATGAAGAAAATAGATTGTCGACAGTATAAAGGGCCTTTCCCTGAGACTCTAGTCTTTCACATAAAAAAAAAAAAAAAAAAAGTTGGCTAAGTTAGTTACTTGGCTCTTACGCCGTAGCATTCGTCGAGTCGCGCATTTGGCTGGCCGGTGGCGGCTAAACAATCAGGGACTACTATGATGGCGTCCACATAAAATTGTTTGTGTACGATTTAGCCATATCTTAAGACCCCTTTTAAACACAGGTCGACGGCAGACCTCTCCGTCGCCAATTGGATGGGGTCTGCGGTCCAAGTAGCATGACAAAAATCTTTGTGTTTGGCCGTTTATCGTCAGTTTGTACCTGAAGATCTGAACTTCTATTTAGTCTTAAGCCGTGAATCTACGGCTCGAATTCACGCCGTATCCAGTCGGATATTTAGGCCATGAACATTTTTGCACTTGAATTAACAGCCTGCTAGCTAAACTATCGTCTTCGCCAATGTCTCTGTAGGATGTAGGAATCATGATGTCACTTGTCTATGAACGACCCCTTAACTCTGAGGGGGAGAAACTTATCCTTCCTGGGGATCCAAAAAATCTCCACTGGTTTAGTGACGGGTCAAATGTGGAACATGGTGTAGGAGATGCTGGTGTCACAGGACTGAACTCCATGGTTTCGTTTGCAATGGATAAGTCGCCCACTGTTTTTCGGACACTGGGGTACCGAGAACCATGTGCTGCAGACAGCCTCGTGAGAGAGGGGTCTGCGACGTTGGTCCAGGGCCCAGAACCCTTCTGTGACATCTCATGGTCCACCTCCTAGTCCCTGATAGTGGGGTGTATTAAGTGACTAAACCTAGCTAGCCTATTGGGAATCAATCTCAGGTCTTAGATAGTCTAAGGATCTTATAAGACCCTTTCCCTTAAGGAGTATCATCACATTCAACAAAGCGGCCTAAGGTTGTTGGTGGGTTATCTGACGGGCCATGTAGGCCTGCGGTATCTCCTCCATCGTTATCACTATACCACTGATAGAAATTTTGTCTTAGACCACTTTCATAATTATGGGCACATATATTCTATCTTTCATTAAGTAGTTCAATAGCATATTTATTTGTATACCAGGGCTCGAGCTAAACTGAAACGTCGCTGCTCAATTAATGGACATTTTTACAATCGTGAAACATCATTCTTCACTCCACCACATGGTTCACAAATGTCTGTTTGGGTTACATCGCTTGTAAGCACAACAGAAGTGATAAATCTACTTCTTGAAAAATATAAGGTAGACAGTAGGCCAGAGAATTTTGCGCTTTTCGTAATGAGAGATAATGGTGAGCAGCGACGATTGAAAGAGGATGACTATCCACTAGTTTGCAGAGTTATGCTTGGTCCTCATGAAGATGTTGCACGCATATTTATAATGGACGCTCAAGATACACAGGAAATAAGGTAATTAATCAGTTCTAGTTATGATTTTTTCTCAATCAATAACATTTATATATTGTTAAAATTGCAGTAGTGACGTTGCACAATTTCTTAATTTATCAATTCCTGAATGCCATGCAATATTATCACGTTATAATGATGAATTGGAAAGAGAAGTAGCAAAAATCAAAGAAAGGTAAGCAATAATTATAATTTTAAATTCATTTATTTTCTTATTAACGTATTTCGTTTTTTAATCCTTCTAGATATGCAGAAATGCGACGAAGAATTATTCAAAGAATGGAATCGCTTAAAGTTAGGCTTTAAAGATATTATGTATAACAATCCAAATTGTTGTTTTTTTATATAGGAAATAAGTTAAACAAAACTTCTATCATATCCTTTTGTATCGTAATAACCAAATTTTCTTTACTAATATTTGTTTTGCAGCTAATTGTTTTTTTTTTGTTCTTAGATACTATTTTTTATGTATTCTAGATGTGTCTATTAGTTAGAAATAATTATATGTTTTATTCTTCGTTCTTGTCATAAAATCATTCGCGGAATAAGGATTTTATTGCATCAAGCCTTATTAAAGTTGGCTACTAAAATTGGAAGATGTTTATGATAATAGATGAGGGAGAACTTTTCTTTAGTTAAAATTAATTGCATTAGACGAAAGATTATGATATAACTAAAATATCTAATGCTAAACATTAACAAAAAATATATATATATAAACAGAAAAATAGTGAACAGGCACAACATTTTGATCTTTTTTCAGTAAAAAATTATATTTATTTTTGATTATGCTGCACTAATACTCGAAATCTGTTAGAATTTTTAATCATATTAAGTAAGTAGTTAATATTTAACAATTTATTAATATATAAAAATCTCCGCCGATTGATATTGAACGGATTTAAATAATATCTCGAATAAAGAGTCGAATTAAAATTTCTATATTGTATTTTGACAAGTAATTCAGACAGAAGCGAATGCATTTGGTTTTGATTACAATTACCAAGTGATAAACAGTATTAATCGGATCTGCGTGATAATGTGTGGGTCAGGAGTCATGTTTCGCATAGTTCCCGAATCCCGTTTTATCAATAACCACAATGTTAAGCGAAGTTTATGGGTGATTTCTCAATGAACAATGCCAAAGCACATGAAATGGTGTTTTCTCAAATGAAAATCGGAGATTGACACCGTTTAACATATCTTTTTTTGACTCACAAACCCTGTTCAAATCCTTAAATCTGTACTTGCTGGGTACGTTGCGACAGTAACTTTTCTTTCGACTCAAGACGATGCAATTGCCGTATAACGGACCTAGTACGCCATAATAAAGTTAGAAGACTTTGGTACCAATGGTGCTACCAGCGAGAAGTAATAATAAGAGTGATGAGTTAGAACAATTTTTTAAAAATGTTTCAGTGTCCTTGAGATCAGCTGATCAAAATTTCAATGCGAGTGAAAAAGTCAAAATATCAAAGAATATCTATGCTAAAAAGAGGCAGAATTACTTTAGCAAAACACACAATGCATGTGGAAGAAAGTTAAAAAATGAAGAAGTACGAGTGGACAATAAGAGACAATACAAATGAAATCAAGTAACCGGAATGCTGTACATTGAAGTCTTCCTGTATCTGTAAGATCCAACTGCTTAGATATTCTGGTTTCTTTCTTCAATTGCAGTTCTCCAGTCCTGATCAAACCAGTCAATTCGAGTATGTCTGGGGGCCCAGCCTAGTGCCTATTCTGCTGCCCCCTTTATGCTGCTTTTGACCTGTTCCCATTTGTCGTTGATGTTGGACTGTGCTTGTGTCTCTTTCAAGTTTTATACGATAGCATGTTGGTAGGCATCTCTTCTTACTTCCAGTTTTAGCTTATCAATATCGTATTTTGGTTCAGTTTGCCCTCTATGCGTTTTGGTTGCTATCCGGGTTTTCAATTTCACCTTGACTAGATAGTGGCCCCAGCCACAGCGCGCTCCTCTCATTGTTCTTATGTCCAGTATATTTGGGGCCTGTCTTCTCTCAATTAGGACGTGGTAAATTTGATTATTAGTTCCTCGTCTGGGGACTGCCACGCCAACTTATGGATATTTTTGTGCGGGAACATTGTTAAATTTACTACCATTGAGTTTGAGCTTGCGAGATCGATCAACCTACTACCATTGTCATTGGTAGCGTTGTGTAGGCTATGCTATTTATGACTCTTAGGAGCTTCTTTTCCTACTTTGGCATTCATATCTCCAAGCACCATTTTAATATCATTTGACGGTATTAACCTGATGGCTCTTGGCAGAATTCCTCTTCCTCTTCATCTGACTTGTCTTCTGTGGGGGCATGGACATTTATGAGACTAAAGGCTACATAACTTGTTTTAATGCGAAGCGTGCATGTTCTATTACTTACTGGCTTGAAGTCCAGAATCAGTGATATCATTTCTTTCTCTACGATACATGTTACTCCAAACTCCCTTCTTCCATTCGGTGATTCACTGGAGAGTACCGTGTAAGTTTTTAGATCCGTTATATCACTATGGGTCCATTTTGTTTTTTTGAAGGGCTGTGAACTTTATGTTATATTTTTATAATACTAATAAAAGCGAAATACAGAGCGCCCGTTCTGAGGAGCGTCCTGAAGTTTCATGCTCCAAGATTGAATTCTATTTTCCGGTATCTGAGTCGTTGCCGTTGAGTCCGTCCTGTCCGAGGATTGCCCTGAGGACTCGTGACGGGTGGGTTTTTACGTTGGAAGGTTGTCAGCCTGCCACCCAACTCCAACCTGCAGGACCTGTCCGGTATCTGTTTCGTTTTAAGGCGCGAAATGCTCGCCTTTCACCTTCCTCCGTCTGTTACTCTTGTATAGAAAAGAGCAACCGGGGTCATCCGATGTAAAGTCATAGTCTTCATGGAGGTGGAAGTAGGATTCGGTAGCATATCGGAAGATCTTAGATCGCAGATGGTGTTTCTCAGGATTTATTACTTTGGTGTTCCGGCACCAACAAAGGTCCCTGTGGCCGTTACTACCATTTGACTTTGGAATACGAGTGCGTAATTTACAGCGATGTGGCCGAGTTTGTTGAGGATTGTTACAACCCGGTAATATTTGATTGGGCTCTAAGTCGCTTGATAATATCGATTGAACGACGCCAAATTGCCCAACATCTTCAAATTCACCTTTTTGCACAATAATTTCATTATCAAATTCAGATGGACGACTTTTACTTTCTTCATCTTCTGAGCTTGTATTATCGGCTTTGGAACGAATAAGCTAATTTCGGATTTGTCTCTTACTAATTGTTAGATTATCAAAGAGCTCATTTTGAAAAGGCGAATCTCTAACTCCAATATCATAGGACGAATCTCACCATGGCCCTTAAACCTTATAACGAAATAACGAATGTTCTAAAAAACACAACAGCTATAATATATTAGTGATATTTAATATTGTATCAATCCAATCTTGTAGCGGTTGTTAAAAATTGTAGTAGTATTTTTACATAAGCTCTTTTGCTTAGAATGAAGAAATATCTAGATATATAATAGTGCATTTTATTGCAGAAGAAAATTATTCTGGTTAAGCGTATTTATTTATAATAACTCGGTAACTGATCAAGATTCTCTTTTTTCTGGGTTAATCTGTATTGTCGAAATGTTCTAGAAAAGACCTGATACATCTCATATGTTTTTTAAAAATTTGGTCTGAATTCAAAATGATCTGTAAGGTTTCAAACCATCTATACTCTTAGCTTAAATTACTTGTCTGCCATTAAATAAATGTTTTGCCATTCAGTATATATTTTCATAATAAATGCCATTAGAATGATAAATAAAAATTTCACATATTCAGACTGAGCCTTCCACTTGAAATTTTAGTAGTTAACTTTAATATTTTATGTGACATTCATTAAATATGCCATTTTATTTTAGATAAGAAAATAATTGAAAATGTTTTAATTGGTTTTAAGTTGTTTAAAATTTTTATAAATTGATTTAAATTTTGTAATCTCTTAAGTATAGGCCGGTCGATAACAAAACAAAGTCAATCAAAGCGATTGCTGTCAAGCTTGGAATTGGTTAATTTTCTATTTTCAAAATATAAAATTATGGCGTTATATAAATGCATATGCATTGTCATTTGGTTATCTTATACAATTTATAATATATTGCCTAAAATATCTTTTTATAATATTTCTCACCAATCGGGATTTTATCCAAATCGTGTGAGCGGCCATTAAACTGCTGAATTTCAACTTAGCTTCAATTGCTACTCCAATTATCTTATTTTGCATTCCTTCTTATAAACTGGTTTATTAGGCAGCCAGTACAAACAAAATTATTAAATATCCCAATAAAGTTTTCTCAAAAAAGTAAAATAGAAACCATATATTTTTGCATTTAGACTGAGGTCTCGTCACTTAGTTCTTTTGCGTATAAAAAATATTTTTTAAAAAATACTATCAAAGTTGTAATGAGAAAGAGAAATGAACACGAAACCTGAGGACTGTTACTAATGAAAAAGTGATTTGCTGCTTAATAAGATAAACTAATATATACATTATATAAAATATAAAAGTTGAGAATTTTTTCTTTTTTAATAGAAACTGTGAGAGAGAAAAGAAATATACACAATTCTAGTTATAACAGCCACACTTTACCACTACCAATGCTAAACACAAAATATTTTTGATTAATCTATGTAGTAAATAAAAAAATGAAACAAAAAAAATATTAATATTATAAAAAGTAAAAGAAAACAATAATTTTATTGAATATTTATTATTGCAATTTTTATAAAATGAAAGAAAATTGTTATTAATAAATTTCACATTTTTGAAAGTCAAAAGATTCATTATTGGTGTGTTCAATTTTAATAATAAGTGATTCCAATTTTTTTGTTTAATATAAAGTCGAGTGCCTCCGTTTTAGGCAAATCCGTTTTCGTATTGTGAATTAAAAGACAGTTTTTTTTAATGTTGAAGAACAGAAAAAATTGTCCAAAGCCGGGCTTTATTAATATGATGCTGGCCCTGATGAATTGACGAATGAAGTCCCTCTACTGGTACCATGGATACTGGGATTCTCTTTTTGATCGAGGTATTAGGTCCTAAAGGTACTACGATCACCGCTTGACCTATTGTACAGCAGCCCTTAAATCTCTGGATTGCAGACCAGACCGCTTGAACAGCTTCAGTAGTTTGTCTAGAGATAGTTCGAGAGAAAAAACGAAACATTTGTTATTACTATTGTTAATAGGATTGAAAACAGGATTGGGTTCACCAAATAAATAAATAAACATCTTAACAAACGATATCGAGACAAATATTCTTCTTCTTTAAAGGCTCCACAACCGGAATCCGGTCCTGGCCTCTCGCAACAAATGTTTCGCTCACCCCAAAAGCGGAGCAGCTCCACACTTCAAAACACTTGCGATTGACCCGCTTTGGAGTCACATTCGGTCACATCTCCCGCTACAAATCCAAAGCAACTCCAGAGGTGCACCATTTGTAGTGCACTTCTGGAGCCGCTCCACTCCCACAGCGAAAGATATAATAAAATGCGACTCCTAAGCAAATCATCCTCCAATACTCTAAAATACGAAGCCACTCTTACATTGAACGACACAAATGTTGCTCGTTCCGTAATACCCTCGACATAGTATCACACTTAATCCAGATTACTAAGTCAGAATGACGTAAACTCCATTTTATTTCCATATCTTTTATATCGTCATTTCGAAGTCATAATCTGGATTAAGGATACAAGTCTGTCTGTCTGTTTTCCGGGCGGGTGAGGTTATTAGCCTCACGCCAAGAGACAAATTTTGCACATGCATAATCAATATCATAATAAACATTTGAAGAGTAAGATTTATCATTAAACTTCAAAGCGCTGATGTTGTTTTAAATCAATTTTACTATACGGGTCAGAGGCTCATATGTGTCGACAATTGACAAGCGAAATCCCCAATTCTCGGGATTTCGCTCTTTGAAGATTGGATCATAAAAAACTATTAATGATCTCTGGACAGAACGAGATAGACAAAAAGTTTTTCCATTGTTGGGACATAATTTAAGAAAGTCAATGATGATGATACCAAATCGAAAATTATGAAAAACACCTTCTGCAACCAAAAGCCAAAACAAGCCCTGTCTATTTCTCCTCGGCACTAAACTTTCGATGGATTTCGCTTAAAAGAAATTGCTTTGAATTGATGGCAAAGTATGGTTGATGAAAACAATAACAAAATATAATTAAAATAACATATATGGTACATTTTTTTTAGAAGGGAATCTGTGCGACCGCCTATCTAAAGGTACGTATTCACCAAGGCCAATGAACATTTGAACTCGAGCAAGAGCAACCCTTTTTGCATGACGTTCAAGTCCAGACTGGTACGATCCGTAAAGGCATTACTTTAGTCTGGCGTCATTTGCATGATCATTCCTGAAAGGTGCTCATCAGAGCCGGAACCCGGAACAGTCTAGGTTAGTAAATAATGCAGCAAAAAATTGCTTGGATTAATACATTCTGTCGCCTTAGCTGCTTCAGACGGTGATTTTGCAAGGAGCTCGTCCAGGTCGCCTTCCTCTTCTATATAGAAATTATCGTCAATGTTGAAGTATGATCCTTCACACTGCTGGCAGAGTTTCGAGCAGAACGGTCCTTCTTGCGTACACCCCGACCTCAGCAATATGTCTTGCATTTGCAATATATAAGCTGAAGAAGCCTCTCGGGAGCCGGTGGTTTCAGTGTGGTAATGGGAACCAACCCATTTTTTGTCAACTTCAACCCCCACTGCTCTGGATCCAAGTCGTTTACGATCCACTGCTGCATGGTAAACTCTAAAGGCTGGGCGGTATGGAAGCCGTGTTTGTTGATGCTCTGTAGGCTGATCTCACGCATTGGTTATACCTCAGCTTGATGAGAAATAAAAGCGTATTTTTTTATGTGAAAGACTAGAGGCTCTGGGAAATCCCCTTTGTACTGTCGACGAATCTATTTTTTCATATAGAGTGCAATGCCGAACAGCAGCTCCAATCGGAAGGAAGTAACTGCCAAACCAGCCACGATATTTTTATTCCACCTACTCCCAACCATTATCATCGCGACTCTGACATCGGGGCATCGATAAACTACTCGCTGCAGTGCTATGCCTCCTGAAACGAAGGAAAGTTATGTAGATGGAGAAAATGGGAAAAGCGAAGGACCGTGGTGCTGCCGGGGTTCGAATCCGGGACCTCTGGGATGGCAGCCAGCCCTTAGATTACCGAGGCCCCAACTACTAAAAAAAGTGGGGTTTTTTGGGTCTTTCGTTGTAAATCTGACCTTCTACTTCTTCTTCTTATTTAAACTCCTTTAATCCCTCATGACCTTCTACAAGGCAGCAAAATTGAAAATCGGATTCAGCACCCCAAAAAATATGTAACACTGTTGAGAAAAAACTTCCCCAATTATGTTACATCAAAACTACCATTTGACTGGACTCCTCGTTAACGTTCCTATAGTGAATAACTTACCCACTAAGAATTTGTTCTGCTCTTGAGCATTAAATTTGTCGATGAGTTACTAGTTCTAATATCCCGAAACTTCTACTGTTTTAATAAAAATTAATTTTTCTCTGGTTATTTTTGTTGTATTTTACAGTCATAGCGTATAAAAATCAAGCCGATTCAGATAATCAAGATAAATTCAAGATAATTAATTTCCAATAATCCAAATACTTTCATTGTTAATCTGAGTCTACAGCAATACGGCGTAATCTAATCCAGCAATTGTGAAATATGCCGTGAAATCTTGAAAACCAGTGATCCATATAAGTAGGTAGGTATCTACTTCTCTTGTCGTAATTATTAGAGGTTAGACATAGAAAATTGTTAATAACTAGGATGCTGCAAGTTCTTAGTCAAGACAAAAATATTACTGAAAAGTGGCAGATTATCAAAATATACACCTTCTTTTTGCTTCGGATCTAACATATTACTTTTTCATCAGACTTTATTAATGATGAGATTAATGGTGAGAGAAGAGATATATTTTTATTTATAAACTTCTGGCATATTATTCAACTTATAGTATCTAATAAAATTTTCTCTACGCAAAGAAGGTAAATTTCGAAAATAAATGCATGTCGTCTTAAGACTAACATTGCCTCCCAGTCTCTACTTGAGTATTTGCGAAACTTGTCCCGGGCACCAATGGAGCTCATGCAATATTATTATGCTCTTCTAGATCGGCTCTGCTTGCGATCACTTACCCATGCGCTTATGAATAATTCATAAAGATCGTAAAATTGCCACATTTATTTCATGACATTAAACAACATCTAAATAAACTAACATTCTTACTAACACATTGCAGAAAGTTACAACAATAAAAATTTATTAATAAAACAAATTACTCAATCAAATTTCTACCACCTTTTCCCAGATACGCTTTATTACAAAATTAAATTCATAATTCTTGTCTATCTATTCATCTAAACCATTTCATAATTTCACCACGGTTGAGCATAATCATTTCCACAAAAGTTCGACCTCTTAAGTCTTCAGATTCAAAATAAGTTTTCAAACAGGTTTTTTGCGATCTTTCTTTTATATTCCGGTTGAAGATCATCTGCAGATACTTTGTCTTTTTTTGTACTTCTTCCTCTCCGAATTTCACTTTCTCTTAAAGACTTGCGCAATTAAATTTTAAGAAAACGGTAGAAATTTTTAATTGGAACACGATTATTCGACATTGGATGGAATTCGTTTGGGCTGAGTGTTAAAGGTGGAAAAACTTGAATTGAAGACGGAAATAAATGTGTAAATGCACAGCTGAACTGTATGCGATGAAAGAAACGCGATAAGGGTATGGGAATGAATTTTACTGGTTGCCAAGGTCATGTGTCATAAATTTAAGTCGTTATTTTTATAAAAATTTATTAATATTTTTTGGGGTCCCGTGGTTGCTCTAAAACTCCATGTGAGGTATATGTAGTTGAACTTTGAGTTCGTGATTCAATGTTCGACTTATGCGAATGAGCTAACATTATTTAGATAGTGCAGTCACGAACTAGAAACAGAATCATGCTAAATGAGGACACCAAATTATAGTTATTCAACATTTCAATGAACAGGCTGTGATATGAAGAAAGTAAAGTCTAGTAGTGAAATTGTAACAATATTTGAAAAAGCGAAACTATTGTGTAATACTTAACTTAATCTACTGAACAATATACGTTAATCAATTTTCTATACCAATCGTACAATTAAAACTTAAGGCTCTTTTGCTTACCCCAGAGAAATAATTACTACAAACTTTATTGCAATGGGACTATACCGATCGTCACTATTGCTTTCTTCTACAATATGTTAGTACCAAACAATTTACCAACAGTAAATACGAATAATTTATGACCAATGAAATAAACACAGCAAATTAATGAAAGTTGAAATACTAGACTTACAAGGAGTTTCTCAATTGCAATTAGAAAAGATTACTATAAACAGAAGTATCAAATTACTACCTCCAAGGCAAAAATATATTGAAGTTTAACGTTTAACATTTGGAAAATAAAGATAAGTATCAACTTCTGCAAAAAAAAATACTATTAAGAATATGCGAACAAATATTCAGCAAAACATCCTCAAACGTAATGTTCCACTACTCATGATAAGATTCAGAAAATTGTGATAAAAATAAAAGTTGGTAAACGGTAATTTTAAAATTTTCATTAAGACAAGACAGTAATCACTGGGCTTTTTTTGTGTAGGAAATCGAAAACATCAAGGCTAAGATCCTTAATCTGTCTTTTAGCTATTTTTAGAGCATACCGGTTTTTTTGCGAAACAAGTTTCTACATAACTATGTCAATTAGTTAAATAATCGAGTCTGGAAATGGAAACTGACCTGAACCTGATATGGAACTCGATAAATGAAAACATTACAAAAACAAACAACAATGTACCTATTAGTACGCAAAACCACTAAAGAATGAAGTATTGATTCGATGATCAATGTAAAACTAGCATTGAAATAAGAAACCAGGCAAAGTAGGTGTACCTAATAAGAATGACAAGAGAAAATCACCAAATATATGTAGAGCCACGAAAGGACACGATGAAGTTATTTAGGAAAAACGAGACTATACTTCAGAAATAAAATAAGTGCAATTAAACAAAGATGCTAGGAGTTTCTAAAAAGAAGTAAATTGTTAAAGAAAGGATACAAACCCAGCTGCTACTAGTATCGATGACATAGGGTCTTTTTGTAAACGTCAAAGCAACAGAGTAACTGAGCAACAACGCATCGGCAACAAAGAAGCGCAAACTTTTTTTTCGCATACGTACATATGCGGTGCATCAATCCGTTCCTAAACGCTAGTTTTTAATAGTAGTGAAAACGAAAAATACTAAAAAATATACATAAACAGCTATTAAAGCCAACATTTGTATTTATTAAAGAAAACTTATATCCATTACTCAAATGCATACATTCGAAAATGGCTGCGCTGCTGCTTTGATTGTTGCGCAACAAACTTGCATCTTGTACGTTTCCGAATGAATGAGTTTAGATCACATCTGCGTTTACGAACTCGTTGCATCGTTGCAAAGCATACGCATGCGTTTACGAATATTCTCATACTTTAGGTGGAGAGAAATACTTTAGAAACTTTGTATTCAAACGTAGCTTCTGATGCTTTATTACAATATGAATGTATGGCCGAGTTTCGAAATGCATCACTACGGTATCACTGCAATATTCAGCTACAGACTTCCAATTGAAGTCTGTAGCTGAATACCGCAGTAACACCGTAGTGATGCATTTCGAAACTCGCCCTATCATACAAATACCGCGCATAGCAAGAAGCCAAGTGAATGGGCTGCCAAATACGTATCATAACGTCAACATTCAAAAAACCGGTTTTTTATGATGCTCTCCCTCTCGGCATACATGGGTATTCTCTTCACCGAGAGTAACTTTCCCCGTAGGACCTGTAAGCCGAAAGTAAAGAAACATAAATTGGGCTAGTTCGGGTGAATTCTTGCTCCCGCATTCTCCCACATTCGAGTTCTGGAACAGAGCTATTATCATCGCTTCAAATAGGAGCGAGGTCCAAGTGCTTCTTTGGTGTACATTTGTAACCAAAAACAAAGCGCTTTTTTAAGCTTACTCGCAGCATTGGTATTTTCTTCCTTAAGGCAATGTGTGGCTAGTTTTACTTTTTCTGCTTGAGATGGAGCTGTCGCAGCTTGAGTTAAAAGCTCTATATCAAACCAAAACCATTACCGAGTTTCCATGGGAGTCGAGTTGAGTTGAGGTTGAGTTGAAATGACACTTCAACTCAACGACTCAACTCTATGCGTTTCCATGGCTGACTTTTCTGCCTGTGTACAGACAGCTGAATGTGTACTTGTATTAAGCAAGCAACTGTTTTTAAATTTGACGTAATATTTTTGTTATTATAAAATAGTGATCATGGACCATAAAATTAATTTATTGTGTTCGTTGTATAACAGAAATGTTATAAACAGGCGCGACATTTTGACTTTTTTAACATTTGACAATCCCGTTTGTAGTTGTGTGCGTGAACTCTGTTCAATCTACCTATTTTCGTTGAGTTGAGCAGAGTTGAAAATCTTTAACGAAAACTCTTGATTGCGACTGTTTCCATGGAGTTCAACTCGGGTTCAACTCTGGTTGAACTCTCATGGAAACTCAGTACATGAGAAGAACTGCTTACTTCTACCTTCATTTAAAGCGCATTGTTAGTGCTTACAAATCAGCTTAATTAAAAATGATTTCTTTTGCCAAGAGGAAGCGCTGCTTGGTTTAAAAAAGGCGCTTTAAAAGACTTTTTGGACCGCTTTTTTCCTACTGGGTTGTTGCCTCAATGTGAGAGCCGTCTTACACTTATAAAATTGAGTAGACTCCCAGCGGGAAAATGTTGAAACGCTGCCAAAAGAAGCCAGAATGTAGCGCTTGGAAGCTCTCTGGAAGCAAGCAACCTATATTCCTATTTTTTGCTTTGCTTTTTGCTCAAGTTTTCTCTTATTCGCCTTATTTGGGAAATTTGTGGTCTCTGTAAAACCGTGTCAGTTGTGACATATGATATATGTATGTATGTATATGATATATGATTCTGGTGAAGACAATGAAATTATTGAATTAATGCTGTTGAATAATTATTTTAATAAATGTATTCCAGCTATTTGTGTAAAAATGAATTATTGAATCAGGAGCTATTTAGTTTTTGATCGTAGTGAATATTTTCATTTTTGTGTTATTTATGGGTGTTTTATCGAAACTCGTCATCAAATCGGGGCGCCACGGAAATCCATCCATCCTGACAAGTATTTTGAATATTATTGTGACGGGCATTCAAAGCCGGCGTTTGAGTTTTTGGCGCAACAATACACAATGCAGAGGTATCGGAATAGTTTTTGCCTTTTATATGGTGTAATAAAAATGAATTCCTTTCATAGATGAAAATGAAGTCACGGGAACACTTTTTTAATATTTTGTGAAAGTTTTTTTTCTAAAGATTTGATTTTCTGAAATTGCGCCCCGTCCAATTACGCCAGGTGCAAGTGCACCATTTGCACCTATGAAAGCGCCTCTGCTATTACTGCTTCGAAAGTAATAGAAAGGCGACACCTTGAGAAAACAGATCTTTGAGATTGCATTCATGAAATCGGAATCGGCTATGGGGGCCTACGGCACAATCGTCTTGATCAAGAGCTTGGCTTGAGAAGATTGGGTTTTTTTTATACTTTTCCACGACAGCGACAGCAGGATGTCATTGTTTAACACAATCTGCTTCTAACAGATAGGTCCGAGCGATAAATCATTGCGAAAATTGCTGAATCTGTCCAAATGGTCTCACTTACATAGAGGTACGCCGTATGTGGGTTGTAGTACAATAGGTCCAAGGGATGTCCTTACCTCATTCAGAAAGTAGAAGGAATTTACGTTAGTAAATACTATTTTTGCTTGACTAATTGCAATAATTATATTCAGTTTTATGTGAAAATAGTTTTATACATATGTACATGATTACTTTAATCATATTTTTGGCGTATTTTGAAATTAAGTAAATTTACAGTGAGAAGAATAACTCTAAAAATCCAAGAACTACATATTAAAGGGTTAAACCCAAAACTTAATCACAAATTTATCAAATGTCGTTTTTCCACGATGTCTGCGCCTTTAAACGATACAATTTGTCACATTTGTATTAAGTTAAAACTCACCTTTCATGTCTTCAGCAATTTGATTAAGTTACAACAATTTTTTTTAGTTCAGTCCTGAATGGATTATTGGAAAGGAGGCTCGACCCAAAACATATCTACATTCACCTCTGTATAATCTGTTCTACACGAAAGAAATGTACATATATACGTAGATAGATATGTACATTTCAGAATCGAATTGATTAACCGAATCACCACCGAGGGCGCATTTAAATGTACCTTCGCGAAAAGGGATATGTTCAGTATTTCTGTGCATAGGTTCTTGGCGCTTAATGTGTGAATTTATGTCAGGCTGCGGGGTTTCGTACATCATCAAAAAAGGTAAAAACAAAAATCGTCAAAGAAAAAACGGAAAACTGTGAATGTCTTCACGATTATCTTGGGCCTGCATACAATGGGATCCTTGCTTCCTTCTCCTTTCAATGTTTTCAAATCCAAAATGTGGCTTTTGCGTGCGTGATTTTTTTCGTGTTTTTCCTTGGTGCAGACTTCTCTTCAACCCTGAGGTGTATTATCAACAAAAATAGAAAATCCAAAAGGAGAGCCGCGTCTAGCGAAGTCTACTAGACGTCTACATTTGCCTTCAGTCGGATAAAAAAAAGCGGAACAGTAACACGGCACAATGCTCGAGTTCTACTTATATATTTTTTCAGTATTTTTTTCGCTCTCTCGAAATGATAGCACCATTATTCCGTTTTAATCACAGTTTAACCTGCCGGAAATGTTGAAAGTTGATTGAAGTTATTTTTATCTGATAGTAAAGATATTATATTTACGGCCAGGATTCCGGTTTTGTAATTTTAATTGGTGTGTTGTGACGAACCCTGATCCTGGGGATATAGTCTATGCCATGTCGAAGTTGTTTGGGTGGAATATGTTCATTCAACGGGGGAGTAACTAGGTAACACGTGACGAAGTTTGTTGTCTTCAATTTTATTAAATACATTTCGGATATTTAGTGCCGTTCGGTGTTTTGTGATTTAATTCTCAGAAAAAAAATAAAGGAATTATTAAAATAAAATACGAAGTTTAATTGTGAGTGCATTTATACAATATAAAAATTAAGTGATGCAGAATGTGTTTTGTTTGTAAAATTTCGCTGACGTAATGAAGTGCTTTACGAGTTATGATTACAACTTTTCGCCGGGTGTTAAGTGAAGTATTACGATTAATTTAAGCTGTAGTTTTTTGTAGCTTGGAATAAGTATAATTTTAATAGGATTACATTCATAAACACACAAAGGTAAGAAATCAACATTTGTATTTTTTCTATGCATTTGAAAATAATTCGATTCGAATTCCTCATAAGCTAAATTACTCTAATGTTGAGTTCTCCATTCTAATTTACTCGAAAGGAGATTCGTGGAAAACGAAACTGTTTTTCGCCTCAATTGTGGAGTTTCAATTTAATCAAAACTCTTAAGGAAGAATTTGTATGAAACTGAAGTTCTAATAATATAAATTCTAATAATATAATGTAAGATTTAGAGAACATCAGAGTCCTAAGTGCCCACATTAACTGTTTTATATATATTACTGGTAGGTACGAAAAGACAAACTAACTTGATTTTAACCCTTTGAAATGAATGATAAATTTTGATCAACTAAATAGATTGTTTTGTTGCTGAAGTTAAGCAGCATTTGCCACTGTAGTGTTCAGTAGAAATCGTGTTGGCATCTGCTATTATCATCCCTTTACTTTCTTCCGATCAGATGTTGGTTAAATATTTTAATTAATGTTAGAATAATTTGCAGAGTGCACCTCTGTGTTTTATTTTTCCATATAGCAAAATACGGATTTGTAATTCTTAGATCAAGTTATTAGTTAATTGATATAGTGTAGACTGTCGAAAAAGTCACTCGAGGATTAAATTCAAGTAGGTAGTATCTAGTTTTTTAATGCGAAGGACTAGAGCCCAGAAGTAAACTCATTTTGTACTGCCGACATGGGATGCAGTGTCAAGTCGGAAAAGACTGAACCAATGACGACGCTGAGACATAGTTTTACTTGCTGAGTCCAAACGAAAAAATAATACCATTAAAAATAAAATAAATCTCTGAGCGGATCTTCGGTTTTTTAGTTCACACCTGGAGTGCGAAATCATTGTTGCGGGTGATTTCAACGTCCACAATTTAAATTGGCGTACTTACTCAAATAGCATCAGTGTTTCTGGCAAGGATTCTGAGCACTCCTCTCTGGAACTCGAATCACAACCTAGTAAGCGATCATTTCCCATATCCATCGTTTGCCCCAACCATACCAGTTTCTAAACGAACCCTTTGGCACTATGGCAAAGTCAACTGGCTGGGACTCATTCGCTTCTTTCAAGCCCCGACTGGAAGTTGTGTTTCCGTCTCGCCCAAGTCAAATCTGCCACTCTCTGTATCACGATAGTTATACAGGTGGCTATGCGTTTATTCATTCCCGATTCAACCAAGTCTATAAAGCTACGTCGGAATAGATAGTTTAATGGAAGAGCGTACAGGCGTTCCCCGAGCGAGTCACTTCGACGCGAGTATATTAGGTTAAGAAACTCCTGTACCTCCATCATCACGAAAGTCAAATCATCTTTTGATGACAGGTTGAGAAGTAAGTTACTCAATACTACCACCGGCAGTAAAAAATTCTGGCCCGTGGTAACTTCCATCAAGAAGAATTTTACCTCCTCCACAACACTTCCCTTCATTCACAATGATGAGGTGATAACAGAAAGCAATTCCAAGGCCGATTTATTAGCATCTCTGTTCGCCTCAAATTCTTTTTTACCGATGCTGCTATGCAATCTCCCTCCCTCGAGCAAATAGCTCATTCAATGGACGGAGTTTTCTTCAGGACTCGAGATGTATATCGATATCTCAAAGAGCTTGACTTCAATAAACACACTGGCTCTGATAAAATACCCCCCATGGTTCTCATTAAATGTGCAGAGCCTTTGGTTAAATCTCTGCGCAAACTTTTTGCGCTGTCTTAATTCCAGACTCCTGGAAACTGGCTCATCTTCAGTCTACAACGAAACAAGGTGTCTTTAGCGAACTACCGCCTAGCAATTGCTTATGTTCTCTCCAAAGTCAACAAAAACCTATACTAATGAAATACATGGAAACCAGCAAAATTATTTATGACATTTGGCTTTAGATCCAAAAGATCTACTGGCGACCTCCTTGTATGTCTAACAGATCACCTTCACCTTCACCCATCACTTTGATGAGTCTGCTCTGGTTGCTCTAGATATGTCCAAAAGCCTTTGACCGAGTATGTCATCCTGCTCCGATGTCAAAACTCCAAGCTGTTGGTACCCATCCAGTTCTAAAGGAAATGAATTAAGAGCTTCCTTTCTGATCGTTCAATTAAGGTAGCATTGGATGGCATTGAATCTAATCCCCACACCATCTCGGCCGGAGTTCCTCAAGGATCAATTGTTTCATCCGCTCTTTTCCTAATATTCATAAATGATCTGTTCTCAATCCCTTCCGACCCACTGCTATGCACAGTAGACTGCACCACATATTGTTAGGTCCCCCTGTTGTCGCATATTGTTAGGTCCCCGTTTTTGGAATTTTGACTATGATTCCTTCCGTTCATTCCTCCGGAAGGGTACAGGTGTTCCATTCTCTTTCCAGGATTGGCTGCAGCGGATCTGCTGTGAGTTACTTTTTCCGGCTGCTTTGCCGTTGGTCATTGCATGAATTGATTCTTATTGGCTGTGCGTTGTTGCTGCTTTCTTGACGTTTCTGTGTTGATGAACCATTCAGGGTGGCGAAAAAATAATCTCTCCACCTTTGGAGTTGCTCTTCATCGCTGCACAACAGCCTTCCATCCGCACTCTTTACGGCATACTTTCCCCGAGAGCTGTTTCGTAATTTTGTACAGCACTGTACTGTTGCCTGTGTTTATCGCGTTTTCCGTTTTTTCTGCGAGCTCATTTATCTGCCGCCTTTTATCACGCCTCTCGGTATAGTTGGGAGTATTCCCGTTCAAGTTGACGTTTTTCCGGGTCGCTTGTAAAGTTCACATTTTTTTTGAGGGCCTTCTGACTCCTATTTTTTGCCAGGTTGTGTCCGAGATCCAGTGTTGCTCGTTTCTTTGGACATAACCTATACTTGTTTCCGCTGTTGTCAATATAGCTTTACTCCACAGCTCTTCGATATTTGTGTCATCAGAAACGGTTTGCTGGATTAAGATTTCAGATTCCCAGAAAATTCTAATGGTCTCTCGCAGAAGGTCTACGTTAAACCGTCTACCGACTTATGGCCTCGCGTTAAAGCTCCTGACATCCTCCAGAATAGTTATTCATCCAGGTAACGGTCACGTGATCTACCTAGTTTCTGGTTCTACCTTCGGGCGATAACCAGGTATCCTTGTGTATCTTCTGTGGCAAAAGTAAGTTCCCCATATCATGAGTTGGTGGTAGCTAGAAAAGTCAACGAAAAGCTCACCATTGTTGTTGGTAACTTGGCCTAGACTTTGCTTATTGCTTTGAATCGTATGATAGCATGTTTTAAGCTTTTTCTTACGATAAATGCCGTACCTAGGGTGTGTTCTATATCTCTGCAGCTGTAGTATATTGTGTAATTCCTTTTCTCCATTATGCTTTTGCCCAACCATTTAACTTCTTGAATCGCTGTTATATCGGCATTGTCATTGACCTTTTTCCGTTTGCCAGTTCATCGTTGAGTTATCCGTCCGGTCCGAGGCTCTACTGTCGGGTTTATAGCAATTGATATTGCCAGGGAGGATTGCTAGTCCTTCGATGGTAGGTGGGACTATAGCGTCCCACACTCGCTACTACCGTCGTTGATTGATTATCCAGCGGGTACGTAGATACTGCATTAAATTCACCAATTTTTTACCTGAATTCTATTTAATCAAGTTAAATTCTTTTTGGACTACAACAAATGTTGTTGTTGTTGTTGGGACATCTAAACCGTCTTATTTATTGCTATCATCATCATGGAGGTAAAGACGCTATCTTAATGTCTTCAGTTGACTGGTTTAAGCATTAACGTGTTTAAACATACATTTGAGCATAACAATCGCATAAAATAAACAAATAAAAATATGTATTTCTGTTATTAAAACGCTTCGGGTTTATGGCGATCTATAAACATTGCACGTAGGTTACCTATTGTGATATCATGGGTATCCTCACCTTGCAGTACAACGAATAATAATTAGATAATATTAAAAATATGTGATTAATCTTATACATCACATAAGTCCTCTACCTGTGGAGTACATATATGTTGATTTGAGGCTCAATCTTATCCTAATTTTATTTCTGAAATACCAAAATCATTTTAATCAAAAAGTTATACTTCTTCTGTTCGCTACACTATCAACGATCATTTTTACTACGTAACTACGCACAAGCCATTCCACCTTTCCTCAATGGTTTCCATTAGCAACGCCGAAAATTTAACGATATAGGTAGCACCTTATAATGCCATCTGCATTTTTTCTATTGTGTATTGTGACGCGACAGTCCCGTTTTTTTTCGTACTATCAAAGTCAAATTGTCACATCTACACACACACACATGAACTTTATCTCCTGGTTACGGCGGTCTATATTATACTATATTATCGATAGACCTTAACTATTGGATTCTCATTACAGGAATTTATTACGATTGCATGCGTGTCAAAATATTTCACCAGCACACTGTGGAAGGATATAATATACACACACTATTCCTCCTGAAGGATTTGTTTACGTTCTGTACGGTACATAAACAGAGAAAGTGGAACTTTCACTGCTTTTGATTGATTGCTGTTCAAAGGAATTTCCTTGTTCCTTTTGTTATCTTGTGAAAAAATTTTGTAGAAGAAAAAGTTTCCTGTTTTTTAGCATGCCAAATTCAATTACGTTTGCCTATGAGCAAGGTGACGTGAATACAAGACATTTTAATTAGAAAGAAATTATAATGATGTTGTATTCCTTAGACCGAGACTGAAGCTGAATTAATATCAAAAAAGGATAAAAAGGATAAGTACCTGAAGTAATTGAATCGCAGTTGCTTGAATGGAAAAATGTCTGTACTATAGTGCATGGAAAAAGGGGTTTTGTATCCTGGTTGATTTCATTTTGTTGTTTTTATTGAATCCTTGTGGAATATAAATTTGCATACTATCTGATTAACTTATCAAACTTATCTTTTGGTGAACGATATCAAGACTTTTGTATTTTCAGCATAAATTAGACGAAGTATTGTACGCGGTGATAGTATTAACAAATGGAGCTAGTTTTTATTGTAATTGTTGGAAGTTAAGTCATATTGAGAGCAAATTTACGCCAATTTAAGGTGTATAAGTTCTTTCATTTATATTTCAACTAACTATATCTATTCAGTGATAGCTAAAACAATTTAATTTGTATAAAATTAAACTCAGGTAGAAAAATGGGAAGCAGATAAGGTGGGGTGTACTGACTCCTATGTAATTATTTTGTAAAATTCCATTTCGTACTGATGCCTCAATTTTTCTAAATTTCCCACATCAAAAATAAAGTCCTACTACTCTTGGTATGAGCGTGTAATCAAAAATTACTCAGAAAGATACGACAATGTAATCCTTTCTGTGCGAAGAAAAAGGAAAGTAAAAATCAACTCAAAGTAAAAATCAACTTCTCTATTCATATACGCACTCTGGAACAAAGTCTAGAAATTAACAAGTCTTTCATCTTCATATGGTTAATGAGTGAAAGACGAACAGCTATATGCATAAGTTCTTCAAATGACCATGTCAGGCTATCAGAGAGAGAATGCAATATTTTTATAAGCGCTAGCATACAACTAAACAACAGAAAATTTTATGAGTTTCTATAGGGATAATGTTGATGTATTGGTGCATATTTGCTCGTTTGTTTTGATGACTTCAATTTTGACAGCTGATTCAATTTTCTTTCCTTTTCTGTTCTGCATACTTTACCGTAAAGACAGAATCTGGCTTTGTCTCGCTGAATTCAGAAGTATGCGTTGAGTTTTGCTCAGCAGTGATGTTCATATATGCACGCACACAACCAACCGGGTGAAAATTTTGTATGAAGATGAAAGACTTGTTATTACTAGACTTTGCTCCGGAATGGCGAGAGGGCGGAGCAACGGCAAACTACACAAACACATGCAGAGCAGGAAGTACACGAAGATGGTACATGAATTCACACAAGCAAAATAAAAGTCCAGACGGCACAAAAAATTGCGGAGAAGAGAAATCAGTGCGTCTCTTTCGCACTTCGTGAAATAACATTTCTTTATTTACCCTCTCTTTCTTCGATTTTTGTTTCGTTTTTAAATTGAATTTTGTCTCGCTTGCACCTTGTCGATTGATATATTCACTCGCAAGGGAGCTTATGGGAAATTTTGAGAGCGTCGTATCTTTGTGGGTAATTTTTGGTGTAATTCTGCATCATTCACCCACGGACCCACGAATCTCAAGCTACACAGAAACACATTCATTTTGACCCTACGCTTTTACAAATCTGTTAATATGTATAAGTATTCATCTTAGGCCACACCTAACGTCTGGTAATAAATTTCCTTGATGCTCGTAAGCCTGGTACGTAGGGTCGTACTGGTTGTTGTTCACCCATGCATAATACAATTCACTTTGCTGTTGGGAACAGGCATCGTTTCAATTTTACTATTCTAGTTCGATCGTGTAACAAATTAGTGAGGTCTGCTGACTGTCTTGTTCCATATGCTGGGTACACACTGGGTTCGGAGATACGTCCATAAGCATTTGTTGGTTTAGCAAACGTTCGTTGGGACGGGTATTCGGCATCGAAGAGGGCTATGGATGACGACGAACAAACTATTATATCTAGTTTCTTATACCTTAATGAAACATTAAGGAATAAGAAACGAAAGCGCAGGTGGTGGACCGCAACATTTTTTAAAAATAGAAAACATTATGGTAGTTTTCACTTTACTTCACAAGGTGCTTCAATTTAATTTTCTTAAAACGCTACTAAAAATATCTTGCACCAAAATCCATACACTTCAAATTCTTAAACTTCGATGCCCGCCCACACCATATTCGCTCAAATGGGTTGTTTCGCTACGGTCTGCAGGCGAACGCCTTTGTTGGCTTTCGATAAACCGTCCACACAGAACCAACGAACGTCAGCGAATCTCATTCGTTGGCCTTACGAGAGCGTCGGAAATACGAGAGCAGTCCGGTAAGTACTAGCCTCACCGCCTGATGCCCCCCCCACTATCGCAAGAGAAATTTACTATCGTGTAGTAATTTCTCGTGGACGGTATTGTCAAAATTTCAACCGAATAGGACTCGTAGTTTTGTTTTGACCGCGTGTGGAAACGGGTGTGTCCGCGGATTTTAGAAAAATGGAGAAAGAGCAATATCGGTCGGTTCTTGTTTTTGGAAGGGAAATCGTGCAGCGGAATCAAAGAGCGCTTGGATGCTGTGTACGGTGACTCACCCTTCGATGGCAACTGTCAAAAATTGTTTTCACCAGTTTCGACGTGGTCGCACGTCGGTTGTTGATGAGCCATGCCCAGGTGTCCCGAAAACGGCTATCACGGACGATAACGTGACAAAAGTCCACGATCTCGTATTGGCAGACCGCCAATTGAAGTTGCACGAGATAGTTGAGACAGCAGGCATTTCAAAAGACCGCCTGGGTCATATCCTGCACGAATTATTGGGCATGAGAAAGCTGTGGGTGCCGCGTTTCCTCACTTCGGACAACCACGGCCAAATTGGTCGCCACGACCAAATGGGTCAAATTACGCTGTGAACTGCTGCCCCATCCACCATATTCGCCAGAATTGGCCCGGTGCGACTTCTTTTTGTTTTCAAACTTAAAAAAGTCACTCGCCGGGGAGAACTTTGAGTCGAATGAGGAGGTTATAGCCCCCACGCAGGCCTACTGTGCAGACTTACAGAAAACGTATTTTTCGTACGGGTTAAAGAAGTTGGAGCATCGCTGGGTCAAGTGTATTGAGCTAAAAGGAGACTATGTTGCGAAATAAATCGCCACTTTTCCAAAATTTTCGTTTTTCTTTTGTAGGCTAAGTACTTATCGGACACTCCTCGTATTTTATCTCTGCAGTCGTCACCAGTAATTCCCCGTACCCTCCATATCGTTTCTCAGGGTTGAAAGCTTCCGGAAAAAATACAAAGGGTTGCCAGTCTCCGTTAACCGACTGTTGTAACGCGGCACCTAATGCTGTATTTGACACGTCGGTAACTATTGAGATTTGGCTGCTATGCGTAGGAAAAGCTAACAATGTTGTTTCCGGCAGACTGCTTAACTTTTTTTTGAACGCTTCATTCGCGTCATCGTACCAGCCTATCATTCTTCTTTGAACGGACGAGGAACTTCTGTACAGCCAACTGATACTCTGCTGCCTGTGGAATGAAACGCCGTCTACTCTACATCTTAAGGAAAGTTCTTTGCTTGCGAACTTCTATTGGTCTGGGCAATTTTTTTTAATAACGTAGATAGAGATTTTATCCAATTCTGGAAGAAATTGCTACCGTATACGCGCTCATACCAATACTAGTAGGGCATTTTTGCAGTGGAACATTTTAAAAAATTGAGGCCTCAGGACAATTTACCGTTGTGTAAATGACAAATGTACTGCCTCGCATAAGTCCTGCTCAAGTTTAAATGTAGGGAATGTGTTAATCAAATAGCTCACCGAGCTTTTGAAGCTGTATGTAGGTTCTAGATAGAGGTATATTATAGAGGTAAATTTCCTAGTTAAAGCGCTTTCACTGGACATTTTTTAGAATTAAACTAATCCATAAATCAAACGAGCTCCGCCACTGAAAAAGAGACAGTATTTCTCTTGGTAGGAATGGTAGGAGGAGATAAGTACTTTTGTGAGCTTCGTGACCGCCGTCTGTAGCTCACACACCTAACTAAAATAAGCCGCGAGTAGGTCTGATTTCGAGGCCATAAGCTTTTGAAACTTAGACCAGTTGGTTTTCGTAGGAGCCATGAAAGAAACGCGGACCTATAGGAGACCCACCGAGTTGAACCTCCCCATTAGTAAAGACAAAAGCAGGTTTGCATCCCCTATTAGCAAGATTTATGGTGGGTCCACATGACACAGGCTTTTTCCGTCGCATTTGCCGTGTCAGTTTCTCAACAACATCAAGCTAAAGCATTCTTACGTAATATTCGTTGGAAAAGTATGCACGATTACAACCAATTTCTATTGGTTGGCTCGGGTGGAACTGACCATATTAATTTGTTAGATGGTGTTATCCGACTGGGTCGTATCTACACAGATGGCTCAAAAATTGGAAACAGTGTAAGTTGTGCTACCTTTTCCGAGGCATTAGGCTGTCATACACGGATCATGACGTCAACACTAAAAAACGGTTTTTTAAGATGATCTCGGCATACATGGGGATTCCAGTGGTGTTGGTGCAAGTGCACCATTCGCACATATGAAAGCGCCGCCCCTGCACTAACCTATCTCGTTTACGGTAGACAGCTCCCAAATAATGTGGTGAGCAATTTCATCACAAGCGATGACGAATAGTGGGTTCTTCGTGCGACAGGACTCTAGCAGTTCTTGAATTTACTGAGGTGGCATTATTGCTACGCTACATGTCGCGGAAAATAAGCGGACGTAAGGAGGGTTTCCTGAAAGCCACCGGCGTAAGACACTTCCAACGAATGAATTTTGGATGACACAAGTGGCACAACTATTTGCTCATAAGAAATTATTAGTTTCAAAAAAATTTCTGAAAATAAAGTTGTTCTTGAAATACGAGAAAAATTCAAAACGGCGTAACAATTATAAAAAAAGAAGGAGGAACTCTTTTTTTTGTAATAGAAAAGCAAAAGATAATAAGTCGAGACAACCAATCTTTTCTAAAGACAGATCATCCAGCTATCGCCATTGCCTTCTCCTCCAGTCAAAATTCTACGTCCGCGGAAGCGTATCTATTAATTTGAACGGTCGTTCCCTTAATTAAGCCCTAAACCGAAAAATTGTTAAATTTTTTTTTGTTTAAATTTCATAATTACTCCATTCCATAAATATGCAGTATTTAATTCAAATTAACCCGACAATCAAGTAACCAGCCCCGTTATTATAAATTTTTGTTGCGTAAGAATTATTGCTTTGAAAAAAATTCTAATCATTGTCTCTAATGATACTAGAACCTTGCCTTTGGGCCATGACAGCATAACCCTGACCAAAAACGAGCACTGCTCTTTCATAACAAAGCCGTAACAAATTATGCAATCACCACCACTTCGTCTTCCCGATGCAATCAGCATTCATTCATCCCACACTAATTGGAGCGAACAAGGAGATAATTTCTAAAACAAACTGGCAACGGGGCCCAAGGTGCACATAAGTGCATCCAATTTCCATTTCTGTTGATTGCTCCTTTTCTTCCTTGTTGCTGTGTCCATGGATTGAATCGCGGCCAGGTATCTGGAGGTATCCCGAACTTTGCATTAAAACTGTTCATTTAAATATTTTTCCCCCATTTTTTTTTTCTGTAGAGGAGTTTGTTCGGGGTAACTCTCTTCTAGACCGTGGTCAGTTGTGGCGGAGCTCATTAAACGAGATGATTGAGTTAATTTTCCAATATTTGATCGAAATTATAGATCACAGCTGCATTCTGCCATAATTCTACCTCGTGGTCAAAGATCTCAAAATTATACACTGCTCTGCAGTCGGGACGGTTCGGCTGCAATTCGATATGACTTTAAGGACGGCGGCGGTGGATCCATCTAAAAAAAATTGTTCTTACCTTGAAGGTATCTCGACGCAAGAGCAATGTTGGTCTTGTTACAGGGATTTTTTCTTTAGCCGCGCACATTCGATTGACCAACGAAATTAGATGAATTGAGCGGATCGGATTAGCCCGCACGGGTATTTTTTTCCACGTTGTTCTGCCGAACATAATGCAATGTCGTTACCGTGTACCCATTCTTTGAGCTATAAACTATTCTTTGTATGCTTGCCTATGCTTGTGCTGTACGGCTTTGTCTTGCTGGTAGCCTTTGTTGCTCACCCAACGATCTTCACACGATTGTTTACCATCGAACAATCTTGCAAAATAGATTCAATACATTGCGCTCAATCATTTCTCGAATGTGTTTGATTATGTTCTGGCCATCATCGTGTATGCATTTTGAGAAAATTTGTTCTTATTTTGTCAGTTTTATATGCGGGCACCTACACGATGCGATCGTCCGAGGATCGGGAATCTTGCTCCGCCGTTCTGACTGTAAAATGGTAATTTTAAAACGTTATTCACGTTTTCAAATTGTTTGCAGATCGTTAAAAAGTCTTTGCACTTTGTGGAAGATCACTGAACAATTTCGTAAGGTATGCCCCAGGCATGCTCCATATAGTGGATGAGAGGAGGCCCCATAAAGCAAAAGATTCCGTATTGCGTACTATATATGCTGACCGTTCCATACCCATTCAAATGCGTCATGGCTGTCATTATGGCTGTAGACCCGAAGGAAGATAAACTGCATAAGCCACTAGCCATCGTCTTCGACCTCTAACCGTGGTGTACAGAGCGCTCTGGCATCCAAGCTACATATATGCAAATCATCACAGATTTTCACTCTTCATCTACAACTTAGCGGCCTGGGCAATATCATCATATCTCCGACGCGACGCAACAGAAAACTGGTTCTTGGGCCAAACCAACCAACTCTTAACTGAAGAAATTTTATCTTCGGTTGTGTTCATTGTTGTTCCTCGTCTATAACGGAGGACAGCGCAATGGATCGGCCAGTACGGTACGAGAGCGCGCAATAATTGCGTAATTCACGGTAATGTGTGCGATCTTACATGAGCCTGAATCTTTGCAATTAAAAACGGAACCAAAATCGACCACAATCTTGTGGCTGTGAAAGACGGGGAAAAGTGTAGCCTTATAGTGACCCGATGACCTTCCTGGTTGTTGTTGATTAACCTCGAATTCGTTATTTGTACACTATACTATGGATACATGTGCGGTCCATGTACCTCAATGCCTTAATCACTTGGGCATGAGCTAGGCTACAGGTAGATCGTGTTTAATGGCTAGTCGCACCTATGCAATTTGTTTAGATCAAGCCAAATGCATACTGCTGGAATTTTAAATGTTCCTTCTGCATTAGGATGCTGCCTGGCTCACCACCTCTAATATCGATGGTAATGGATATATCTGCATATACCTAGAACATCTGAGCATGCGCATACGTATTAAGTTAGAATATTTCTGAACTTTTCTTTTTTTTTTTAATATCTTCTTTCTTTACGCTTATTATCACTTATCGGTGGTCTTAAGAGTTCTTACTTTGTGATTTCTTGCTACTTGGGAGAAACTTGATAGAGTTAGGATAAATGAACGTCTTGTTTCTAAATGGATGAAAGTGCAGAAACTGGTTTTAAAAATTATTTTCATAACTATCGTTATTTAAGAGTTGTACCACTGGAAGGCCGTAAATGGGTATAGTTATTAGGATAATTATGATTCTAACAAGTTGTATGTTAATAAATGCGTATATTACAAGCGTTTTTCTAATATTTTTTTTTAATATTTCAACTAGAGTTTTAGTTTGATATATTAGTCCGGGCGCTGGAGCATTTCCCGTGGTTTTGGCGTGATGTAACGGACTTTTTTGGTGGAATCGGTCAGAAATGATATCCTCAACAATATTTAGGGGGTGCGCAAGCATGAAACTCCCTGGAAAACTTTTGGTAGCCCAAAAACTGAAAAGTTCACTAAAAATTCCCTGTTTTTTGGCCTTTCTTGTTAAATATCTCTTAACGAAGGCTTCTAGGTGAAAAATTTGTTGAGCAAGTTTTGTTCGTTATTAGATTTGCTAAAACTTACCCTAAGGTGGATTTTTGAAATTTGAATTTTTGCATTGCAAAATAGCCGAAAACCGCGAAAAAAAGTACCTCACTTTAAAGTTAGCACAAGGAAAGGAGAGACCATTATCTTCCAATTTAATTTTGGAATTAGATAGTTAAAGGCATGATTATTATTATTATTATTATAAGGAGTGAGGGGGCAACCCATGTGGTGAACACTGCGGCCAAGTTAGGCCTATTGTGTTACGTACCCCACTAGCGGAACAGACTATCGGCCTTCCGAATGAAGGCAAGAAGGTCTTTAATTGATGAAGACCGGACTTGGGCAGGGCTCAAGAACTCTCTGATGAACGTTCTTCTTCTAAGCCAGATCAGAGCAGGACATTCACAAAGAATATGTGTGGAAGTCTCGTCGCCTTCCAAGCAGAGTCGGCATTCTGTCTCTTGAGACAGACCTAGGTTGTGGAGGTGGTACCGCAGTCCTACATGGCCAGTGAGATAGCCCACCAGCAGCCTTAGGTCCGCTCTGTTTAGAGTAATAGTGCCCCTTAAGGCAAAGGGTCTTATAAGATCTTTAGCCTGTCTAAGACCTGGGACTGACTCCCAATAGGCTAGGTTTATTTTCTTAATCCACTCTTCTATCAAGGACTTGGAGGTGGACCAAGAGATGCCACAGAAGGGTTCTGGGCCCTGGAACAACGTCTCAGATCCCTCCCTCACGAGGCTGTCTGCAGCCTCATTTCCCTCGATACCCCAGTGTCCGGGGACCCAGCAGAGCGAGACCTCGTTTCTTCTGGTCAGGCTTTGGAGTACGTCAAAACACCCTGCTACTATTTTGGAAGAAAACTTCCATGTTGAGAGTGCCTTGATGGCAGCTTGGCTGTCAGAAAAGATTTTAATGTTGGCGCCTTTCAGACCTTTCTCAAGGTTGAGCCTAGCGCAGGTCGCAATGCCATGTATTTCAGTCTGGAAAACAGAGGGCCACTTACCCATTGCAATCGAGACCTTGGAGTTGGGTCCTGCGACACCAGCCCCTGTACCATGTTCCATCTTTGACCCGTCAGTAAACCAGTGGAGATGGTTTGGATCCCTAGGAAGAATAATTTCCTCCCACTCAGAGCGGTCCGGGATAATTGTTTTGAATTTCCTTTGGAACCGCAGTTGACTAACCATATGGTCGGATACGCGGCAGATGGAAATGCTTGGGATATTTTTAAGGATATCCATGTGTCCTTTGACCGTATGGGGCCAGTTGGATGAGATCTGAAGTCTCAAGGCACTTCTGGCGGCGGATTTCCATATGAAGAGATGCAGTGGGGTCAATCCAATGATTGCTTCCATTGCAGCTGTGGGACAGGTCCGCATAGCTCCGGTAATGGAGAGGCAGGCAAGCCGTTGCAGCTTGCTGCACTTGAGGATCGACGTAACCTGTTTAGTCTTGGGCCACCAAACTATAGCAGCATAGGTGACAACAGGTTTAACGATCGTATTGTACATCCAGTACATCATTTGTGGTGTAAGACCCCATGTCTTACCCAGAAGCCTTTTGCAGGCTCATATGGCCCTTGTGGCTTTGCTGATGACGTAGTCAAGTTGAGCGTTCCAGTTCAGCCTCTTATCTAAAATTACTCCCAAATATTTGACTGAGTCTGAATACTCAACTGTGGTATCCTGGATACAGATAGGACCTAGGTCCACTTTGTAGCGTTTGGAAAAAGGTACCAGGACAGCCTTATTTGGGTTGATTGACAGACCCTCCTTGGTACACCATCTTTGAACTTCTCGCAGTGCCGTTCTCATGACCTCTGTAATGGTCAAGTCAAACTTCCCAGAGACAATGATGGCAAGATCATCTGCATAACCGATGACATCGAAACCAGATTCAGATAGTTTGATCAAGAGTTCATCCACAACTAGTGACCAGAGTAACGGGGATAAGACTCCACCTTGAGGGCAACCCTTAATAGCCTTAACACTAATGGTGGAGACACCTAGGGTAGAAGAAATGTCACGATCTGCAAGCATGGCATTTATCCACTCAATCGTGTGAGGATCCAAATTTCTGAGAGCCAGTGCTCTAGAGATAGAATCATAGCCAGTGTTATCGAAAGCACCTTCGATATCAAGGAACGCACATAAAGCAGTTTCCTTAGCGAGGAAGGCTTTTTCGATTTTACTGACCAGGTGGTGTAAAGCAACCTCTGTTGATTTACCCTTTGAGTAAGCGAACTGGGAGCTATGAAGAGGGAGAGTGAGCTCCAGTTTGCACCTAATATGAAGGTCTAGCAGCCTTTCCATTGTTTTCAAAAGAAAAGAGGTTAAGCTGATAGGTCTGTACGATTTAGGCAGCTCGAGGGGTCTGTTGCCCTGTTTCGGGATACAAACCACCACGACTTTCCTCCAGATGGTTGGAATGTATCCCCAATTGAAGCTGGCTCTAAAGAGACAGACCAGGTTGTTGATGATCAGGTCAAGGCCCTTCTGAAGAAGTGCCGGAAAAATTCCGTCTCCTCCGGGGGACTTATAAGGTTGAAAAGAGGCCACTGCCCATTTAACCTTGTCACGGTCGAAGATATTCCCTGAAAGACTGCGGGAATAGCGGTCTGGGATAGTCCTATGACTACACCCAGCATCCAATGGATAGGCGGTCTGAAGGATTGACCCTGGAAAGTGCTCTCTGAGCAGGTACCTTAAGGTTTCCTCATGGTTAGAGGTGTAGGAGCCATCCTCCTTTTTGAGAAGGCCCACTCCGTTGAAGGAGTCTTTAGAAAGTAGCTTTTGGAGTCTAGTCGCCTCTGGTAGAGTCTGAATGCTCTCACAGTGTTTCCGCCAGGCAATCCTTTTGGAACGTCTCAACTCCTTGTTGTAGGCTGTTAGGGTGAACCTATATTCATCCCAATGCCCGGTATGTTTTGCCCTATTGAACAATCTCCTAACATCTCTACGCATTGCAGCTAACCTGTCATTCCACCAGGGCACTTTTCGCGACGACTGAAAGGAAGAAACAGTGTTGCTGTCATGGTAGGAAGAGATCAGCACATCAGTAAGCTGCGTGGCCGCATTCTCCAGTTCATACACTGAGCTGATAGAAGCCGCAAGCTGGTCTGATTTCGAGGCCACAAGCCCCTGAAACTTAGACCAGTTGGTTTTCTTAGGAACCAAAGAGGAGGCGCGGATATGTGGAAGGCCCACAATGTCAAATCTAATGTGCAGATGATCGGACAGTGAGGCCTCGTCCAGAACACGCCAGTTTTCAATCCTGTCGGATAAAAGCCTGCTCGTGAAAGTGAGGTCCAGCACCTCCTTTCTACTAGCAGTGATAAAAGTGGGTTTGCATCCTCTATTTGCAATATCTATGTTATTCATAACAAGAAATTCTAGAAGACACTCACCCCTTTGGTTTACATCGGTACTCCCCCAGATGGAGTGGTGAGCATTTGCATCACAGCCGATGACGAATTGCCGGTTCGTCTTGCGACAGAACTCAATGAGATCTTGAACCTCCTGGGGTGGCAAGGCATGATGATTAACTTATATCCAAAACCCGATCACGGTCGGTCAAATAGTAGTATTGAAAAATCAGAGGTGCTACATTAAAAACTGAGTTGATAAGATTGTGGTAATTTCGTGTAAATATTGATTTCATGACGTATCGTTAAAATTTAAATTAGGTTAATGTTTAAGTAAGAATATTGGTCCAAAAATTCTAATTTAAAGAGGCTACTGGACCAATTAAAGAATAAGAACGAAGAACTATAAACAAAAAAAGTGGTAGTAAGGTTATATAATGTAAAGTTATGTTATAAAGTGTTATAATGGCGGGTAACTATGAAACGAAATTTATAAAAAACTATTCACTTTTTCACGAATAAGCAGGCAACAGGAACTCGCTATCTTCCAGTGCATTTATGACGCGTGGAGCGCGCTTTTCCTACCTATATTCTTATTTTGTTAATACTGGAACTTTTCGTTAGCACCCATTCTTTTTTATATTAAAGTAAGTGGCTGAAGTATTGAAAACTTTACATTCAAAATTATTTTTTGAAGTTATACTTCTTTAGGCGCGTTTTGAAAAATATTATAAGAGTGAATTTTGATGAATTCGCAACGCAACGCAATGGAGGATATGGGCGAAGGGATGGAGGCAATGGAAGGCAAGAATTTCAACTTCCATTCTTCATGCGCACTGGGATTATCATTATTATGCACGGTATACAGAAAACGATGTTTCTGAATACCGTGATTACTATGGGCATATGAAAACTCGTAGCCGATGCTGGTTCGCGATGTCGATGGGTGAAGGGGTTCTTATGATGAGGCTATGGAGGGAAATAAATTTCATGTTCGCGTCATCAGCTAAGCGTAAGTTTGGTTTTTCGTGGGCCTAGGAAGATACGTAGTGTTTATTGTGTGCTGTTTGTGGGTGAGGAGCTTTACTGGATGGAAGGCAATTTCTCTCACTCGTAGTGTAATATCTTAGAGGCGCCAAGTTTTTAATTTGTAAAAAGTGGCAAAATATTGTATTTTAGCATTTTTTCCTACACGTGCATTACCGGTGATAAGTTTGTTAGTGATCCGAGTGAATAAATTGAATGAAATTGATAAGGTGACCAGTTTTGTTTACATTCATGGTGGTTTTTGTTAATTTAGGGAAAAAATGTTGGATTTATGTGGTAGTGAAATTAAAAGTGAGTTTAAAAAGGTTAAAAATTATTACGGAATAGTTATTAAAACATAAGTGCAAGTACCACCACACAACATGAATAACAATAACTTTTGAACTTTTTCCTACACATTTTTCTGCTTTAATATTTTTAAAAATTATTCTTTAACAAGCTTTAATCACAAGTGAATTTAAAGTCACTTTTAACTCAATAACCACACAAATTCAACATTTTTGCCCCAAAATAACTCGACAAAACCACAGCGAATGTAAACAAAATTGGTCACCTTCATAACTAAACCAATAAAACATATTGGTTCACTCAATTTTTTGAAATTGTTTTAATTCAATCACTGAAACACTAATCACTGGTAATCCAGGTGCAGAAAAAAGTGATATAATACAATATTTAACAACTTTTTATTGCAAAAATAAACTTAAAAACTTGGCTCCACTATGTTATTACACGAGAAATGTCATCCATTCAAGCAAATGTAGGATCGGCACTGGCTGCTTCCAGGCCTGTAGCTACGATATGTTTGCTGGAGGCCCTATCACAACCCCAAATATGCAGCGTACTGCAAATTTAAGACATGATATGAACTTGCAGCACGCTGCTTTGCTTGTCATTTTACCAGCCTCCGCCAATTGAAATACTTTTGATTGCAGCGTGCTGCATTCTCATCTCATGCCCTAATTTGCTGCACGCTCCCAATTTTGATGTTCTGATACGGCCTGCGGACGATATAGGTGAAGGGGTAGAGGCTATGGAGGGCAAGCATTGCAACTCCAATCCTTTTATTAAGTTTATTATTATATGGGCATATGACAATTCGTAGCCAAAGTCCGTCCACGATGTCCATGGGTGAGGAGGTTTTTACCCAGAGGCTATGGAGGGAAATAAATTACATATCCTAGATTTCAGCTAAAGCCGGCTCTAAACGATGCTATGAGCACTTTCCAACGTTGGAAGCGTTGATGCTGTCCGATACATTAATGTCCTTAGTATGAAACTCTTCGTATCATATTCCAATTACCCTAACCCACTCAATTTAATTGAGTAACAACTAAAAGAAGAATCTAGGGAAGTGAACAGAATTTGGAAGTGACGTTTATTTCAGTAGTGGCAAAGGAAGTAGAATGAATCTACCCAAGGTCGATGAACCCACAGGTGAGTTACGAGAGCATACCGGCAAAATGAGTCTACGCAACCCCTGGAATTCCTCAATGTGACAGAGGACACAGACGATGTTTTTTGGATTGCCGGAGATTAGCCGAGCAAACTGCTGCACTGTAATCTACAGCTAAAGGCACGGCTAAGAGCAATGAACGTCTTAGACTATAATGGTACGATCGTTTGATCTACTGACTAAAGTGGAGGAGAAGCTAAATTTCTCAATCAGAAGCTAAGGCGGAAATGAACAAAAAAGAAGTGAGTAAGGCTTAGAAGTACCAGTAGTATTATCAGGTAAATAAATGCTGATCCAGCTTGCGACGCATATTAAGCTTAACATTCATTATGTTTTGGTAGAAAATTAGCCAGTCTTAAGAGAATTTCATGAGGCATCTTAAGCCCATCTTAACATAATTGTAATTAGGCCTAATGACCCAACTAGTTGGTGATTTTAGTTAGGATTAGAATACGGTATAACCGACAGCCTTGAGCGTGTCGGCATCATAATGCTTGCACCTTCCAACGCACGAAAATAGAAAGAATCCAATAAAATATTTGTGTAGAAATTAAAAATTAGTCTTAAAATCACGCCAAAGAAGTATAACTTCTAATGCGTGTACATAAGTACACACACCCAATGTTTTTTCTTTTTGTTTCATTTTAAAATAAAAACGTATTTTTTAGTTTTTTATATTATTTATTTTTATTTTTTACTTTTTAGTCTATTTTATGTCTTCCGCCATTTTGCGGTGGCTGCCATATTAAATTTTAAATTGCGCCACACAGCTTACTGTATTCTACTTGTCGTACTCTTTCATTTGATACCCATGTGGTGGTTTCGATGGAACATATTTGCAAAAATCGACAACCATCTTGAAACCGCCTTCTTGATTTTTTTTTCACAAAATGGTTGATTTTTTTTACAAATTGCATTTCGTACTTATACACGATGAGTTGAACTCAGGTTGAACCCGAGCCCAACTACAGTTAGACGAGAGTCGAGTAGACTTAGGGTTCATTGAGCTCGACTCAGCTCTCCTATTTGGCTGAACGGAAAAGAAAGAAAGCACTATCCAGCATAGGAGCTTTCGTTTTTTCGCGGATTCAATGTCAGTTTTTTTTGTTATTTTAATTTTCACTATACACGACTTATTCCCTTGGATTTTTCTATATTGAACACTGTTAAAAATTGTTTTTTACCATCAAATAAACACTCCAAAAATGCGGATATGGTGATTTTCCTATTCCGTGCGTTCGTCTTTTTCAAAATTCCCCTATTCGCTTTCGTTCGTTATCACTCCTCTCCGTTCTTCCTAATGTCGACACTTCCTTATGAAGTGTACAGAATTGAATTCGCAGATTGAAAGAAAGAAAAGAACGAACGAAAGGCAACGAAGCTATTGGATTCACTTTCATGCTCCGTTTATGACTAGGCTCAACCCAGGTTCAACCAGTCATAAACCGGGATGGAGTTGAAACTGGGTTAAGCTGGTGAAGTTGATAACTCCGCCCTGGCCTGGTCCCAAGGCTAGGGTGTGAAAGGAGGAGGGTGGTCGACTTGCCGAATTGACCAGAATCGGGAAACCGAAGAAACTAGGCAAGAAACCGCATTTCTCAAAGCGGCACAGACAGCAGCATATCTGTTGCCGGGACATCCCCCTCGGACCGTCAGCTAACGGATCAAAGAAGAAGTAGGAGAAGGTGAAGTTGATATTTCGCCTCATATACGCTGGTTGAGTAGTAAATGGGTTGAAGTGACATTTGTTTTGTTTTTTTACCATCCGTGAAGTCCACATTTGGCGTTAGTTTTGTCTTCGGCACAGGAATAGAAAACTATTTCGTTCTGAGTTTTTACGTATCTATAAATGAGAATTTCACACAAAAATTTGAAGGTATGGTTTGATTTCAGTTCAACTCTATTTCAACCGAAAGTGAACTCAACTCGACATCATATACGGTGGTCGAAATTTAAACTTAACCTCGACTCAACTATTCAACCGAGTCATAAACGGGGGATAAGATGGAGGAGGATCCATTGAGGCGGATGGAGAGATGTTGCACTTTTTATTGGAAATAAGACAGTATAACAAAAATAAAAAGAAAAATTCATTTTTTTAATATTTTATTGTTTATACCGTTTCTTTTACATAATTAAATTCTAGGTTTGGTTTCTAGAATGAGCTGCTCAGGGGAGTTTATTTTGAGCGCTGAGCTTTACTGGAGCTTTCATAAATTTTATAGAACGAAGAAAACGGGTGATTATCTTGGGGATCATAGAGGGTGACATTAGCCCACTCAATGGACCGGCTCTCGTTCGATACGGAGGACTGTATCGCAGCTGCAGCTGTAGAAGGGGTTAGAATTTAGTTGGGGGACTGGTTTGATAAAACCATCTTGAAATTTGGAAAGCAAAACGCATTTGCAAAAGTAGAATAATATAAAAGCTTTTCGTTATCGCATCACCTATCCACAGAGCTCCATGAATAGTCTTTATTAAAAGGGCCGGCATTTGGTTTTTTTGGCACCCGGTGCAGTATGCCATATTGCGCCCCATCAGCTCCTTATTATTTAATTGCAGTGAAGGATAGTTTTTTGATATTTTTTTTAAACCTCTAATTTCTGAAATTGCGCCTAGTCCAATTGCGCCCGGTACAAGTGCACCATTTGCACCTATGAAAGCGGTGACCCTGAAATATACACTCGCTTGTGTCCACGATAATCTTAAAGCCGCGACACCAGATTAGCCTACTCAGCTTATTAATCTCTCCATACATAACCCTTTTTCTTTCGTGAATGGAAAAATAATCTTCCGCAATCAATAGTTCACATACAAAAGAGCAGAAGGAGGGCTCAACAGCATCTCCTTTTACACCCGTTGTTCTTCTCATTACCTGAAACCTCTTCTATCCTTTGATTGAGTCAGGAATACTGAGTTTTTTGGTCCAAAAAATAACGATCACCAATCCAACAGCATAGAGTCAATATGCCTTCGTGTGATCTTTTTATGGAATCTAATCTCAAATTTACCGCAATATCGACAGGCCACACAAGAAGTTACTTGTTAAAACAGCTTCTATGGACATGACTACAGAGTAGAGTTGAACTCTTTTTGCAGGTGGAGAAACAAATTTCGATTATTCAACTGCTTTGTGTTATTAAAATATTCCCCTTATTCATTGTGAAAACATAAATCCATTTATCGTGACTCTAGAACTTGAGCAAATCATATTATCTACAAAAAAGGCTAAGGAAATAAAATGTGCTTAAATTTTGGCAAAAGATGAATGTAATATTTATTATTTTTTAATCATTCATTATGCTATAATTTTCACAAGATACAAATATATAAGTAATATTTACTCGTATATATTTTTTCGGATGAAGTTACAACATACTGAGGTGAGCACGACAGCACTTTAAATATTTACTGAACAAAACTTAACACTTTATAAAAAATCCCAAGGAACTTAATTTATTCGTTCAATAATAACCCCCTACCGAGAAGGGAAACTGTATGCATTTAAAATCACCCTTAAATCTCTCACTTAAAACTTACTGTGCAGAAAATTAGCAATTAATCTACCTCTACCGAAGAACGTTGAACAAAAAACACCTCATTTTTTATTATTACCTCCATTTACATGCAAATTGATCCTCAGCCACTTTAATTAGAAATTGAAATTTGCTTGCACTAAAATTAAGAAAAAAAAGAACTATCCATAAATTACCCCACTGACAATTCTACACATGGAAGTCCCCTTTTGAAATATGAAATTTAAAAACGCACAACCTTAAGGGACATCTGCAGATCTGGCCTCAAGAGTCTGGCCACTTTAATACCTGGGGATTTTATTAATTTCGGAGTTTCTGCTTTTTTATACACAATAGCCGCTTTGGCGTATAAATTACATTATGACAACCGAATTAATATTAAACCTTAGACACCATATCCTGCGAAAGGGTACCTGGAATAGTTTGCAATAAAGTTGAAAAGCATGAAAATTCCGTTCAAAATTGGTTTCCTCTCGCGGCCTGCACAGGTAACATGCAAAAAGGTAACAAAAACTAGCCAAGATAAATGATTGTACACAGTGTCGTCATTAAACCGAACAAAGATAGGCAACAATCCTACGTCAACGAAAGGAAAAATGAGTAAGCGAACACCTTCACGAAAACTGAGGGGCAACGGTTGAACCGCACTTCCTTAGCAATCAAATATCACTTACTTGGGAGAATGATCGTGCTGCAAATACAATACCTCGGCCATATACACTCCATTATAGCGATCCAACTTACCTCAATCCTGGGTATCTTGACAGCTATAAACGGCGATATATCTTCGGGTTTAGAGTAGCGTGAATATGGCAACTGGACCCATCAGTAACCAGCCAAAGAGCCTCAAGTTTACTGCGAGGGAATTCTTTGCATATCATCGCCATAGAGACAGAACACTAGGAAGTAATCTAGCGAAGGAGTAAGCCACGGAAAACGGCTAAAAAGATAAACTAAAGCATAATTTGCACAGTATCTTAAGAGCCTGACTGCATTTCGGTGGATATGACAACGTGGAAACGCTCGGAGCACCGACTTATCTATTGGGAGTTGGACACTCGAGTAAGATACAAAACGGTCGATTCAGATCCGAGAAAATGCTTATGGGTGCCCTCCGTGGCCCCAGTTCCCTTTGAGAATGGCGTTCAATCTCGGATCCTCTTAAATCTAGTTAGCATATGTTCTCCATATATACACTTCTAGTGCTAGACAGAAGTGTAAGACGGTCGTGCTTCCATGGTGGACTTTCTTTCACATGGCTCTAGCGCTCGATATTTATAATGGATGCAGGATGGATGCTGTAGGGTCATGCATTTTCCTTGCGATCGCTGCTGGCTTAGAATAGCTGTACTAGATCATAACAGATTCTTTCTTATGTTGCCTTAAATGCCTTTGTTCTTCATCAGAGCTGTTGTGGGCGGAAAGGTCAGGGAGTATGTGATCGACTTCTGGTAGTTTTATGAGATATTTTAAAACAGCGGGCTATGCACTAAGATCGCTGAATGAAGACTGCATTTTTGGTTTACAAAAATTGGATTTTGGAGAAGAATTTTTTAAAAATAATTGAAAATCAGAAAAATAAGGTAAAAACCTGTTGCCACCCATTTTAAATATTTTTTCTGTACGTAGGGCCTATTGTACTCCAATGAAAAGCTTACTCAGATATCTGAGTTAGATAATTGGACTTTTGAGCAGAGTACGAAAATCCTCACTCATGCGCGACTCATTCAACTCACTCCTCGCTCACGAGCGTGAGTTGTTTGCTAGTACGCTCACACGTGACTGGGAGATCCTGGTCGGAGCTAAGAGCTGTCGCGCAAAACAGAGTCCGCTGGAGGGCAACTGTTTCCGCCCTATGTCCCATGAGGGATTAAAGGAGTTTAAAGAAGAAGAAGACGCTCACACGTCCCTGAGTATTTTTTTCAGGAATTTCCAAACTCGTCCATGAGTCTTTGTGGCTTTGGTTTAGTTTCTTGGAGCATGATTTCAAGCTTGGGAAGGAGTAGGGTTAGGTAAGCATTCTTTTGAAGTGTGCAGAAACGCCCCGTTATTGGCAAAAAAAGATGTGACCAAATGTGTGTGAGAAGACCCTGGTCTCGGCTATATTGTGTTAAGAGTACGCCACACTGTTAGGTTTGGTTGAAATGGCTGCTCCTTCACTTAGGCACACCATTGGGCCCATTGTGATGCCATTCTAGTGTTGGGACAAAGTTCAGGCCATTTCAAGCCATTTGGAGATTTGCTAAAGAGTCAAAGGTCAGGAGCCCTAGTATTTTGCAGCTCGCTCAATCCATCAAGGAAGGCGAGCCGAGGAAAGTCCTTCTTTTCTTTGCAAGGGCGGGGGTACAGAGAAGATGGGAGACAGTTTCTTCCTTCTCTTCATTACCACAACTTCTTCATAAGTCGTTGTGGGGAAGTCCCAATCTTTCGGCCTGTGGGCCAAAGGGACAATGACCGGTCAGCACCTTCACTACATGGCTTATCTCGTTATTGGTCAACTGAACAAGAGATTTTGAAGGCCTAAGTCGGCCATATTGTGTGAAGAGTGCGACACACTGTTGCTGTGGTCCATCTCAGCCCAGCTCGAGCTAAGCTGATTTTTCTCACAGCCAGTATAGAGGAGTCCTTTCCACTTTCATCTGCCCTACAGTTTCCCTTAACTTTCTGTGTCAGGAACGCAACACAGAGTTATATCAAACTGAGTGGCAGTCTAACTCAGACCTGGGGCAGTTCAGAACAGTCGTAGATGTTGTGACGACAGTATTAAGAGCCTTGAGGGCCGCCATTAGACAGCCTCCCAGATCGCAGTAACTTCGCCTGGAAGACGATGCAATGGTCGGGTAGACGAAGAGAGGTATCCGATACTAATGACCGAGCGTGTGACATGAAGAAGGCCTCTGGTTTCGGCCCACATTCGCCAAATCTCATACAATAAGGGAAGACGTGCTGGATACCTAGCCATACCAGCCTTAACATTATCTTCCCACCTTGATCATGTTTTGCTGGTAGTAGATACAGGGCAGGTATCCTTGAGTCATCCATTCTTTGGACACGATCGGCCCAACGTAAATGCAGAAGTTGCTTGGCATGGGTCGAAAGTTTACACTAAAAGACTAGGAGCCAGATTGTCATCATAGCATAGTGCATAGTCCTTTAAACCAGTTGCTATGGCCAACCGACAGGGAGAGGTTACTTATAAAAACTAAGGAGTCAGTGTGTGTATCAGTTTGATCAGGGTGCATTGAACTAGACATGATAAAAATTTCTTGAGGGCATGACGAATGTTTTACACCATTTGTCATTATTGGTGGATAGCCTGAGTGAGGTCTTTCGTTTTATATTAACAAAGTCGAAAAATATTTTGGGGCCATTTATGATGCTATACCCAACAGAATTAATGTAAGCAGTAGATATAGGTTTCTCATGACCTAAGACTAAATACAGAGGCTAACCGATCGTTCCTAACTGCTTCCGCCCTATATCCCATGAGGGAGCGTAAAGAAGAAGAACCTATCGTTCTCCCAAAAAAACCCAAGGAAGCTGTGGACCAACTTTGGATGACAATGTGACCATTTTGTAAAAAAATCAAGATGGTAGTTCCAAGATGGCGGCCGAATTTTGCAATTGTGTTCCTGAACCTCCGACATGGGTGTCAAGGAAAAAGTATGATAAATAGAAGAACACTAGCTGTCATTCTAAATTCAAAAGGGGGGCCAATACAAAATGGCGGATTACCTTTTTCTTTAAAATGTGCTCGCTTTGGGTATCAGATTAAAGTGTATTACCTAGTTTATAGCAGAAAAATTAAATCGATTTAACTCAAAGTTACATCCAAATTTCGAATTAGCGTATAAACGGGTATTAAATACATTCTTATAACTATGGCTTAAGCCGAAATATTTCGGTTTAAGCCATAATTCGAATTACCTCGTTTATAGGGTAAAAAATTTTGGATGATCCATAATTCGAATTATTTTTGGAGTAGCTATAAACTAGGTATATGAAGAATATAATACAGTAAGCTGTGGGACTTCATTTTAAATTTAATCTAGCAGTCACCACAAAATGGCGGAAGACATAATAGACTGAAAAGTAGAATATCAAATATATAGTTTAAAAAAAAACTAAAAAACACGCTTCTATTTTAAAATGAACTAAAAAGTGAAAAAATAATTTTGAATGTAAAGTTTTTATTGCTCCAACCAGAATATGGTAGAAACCTACCTTTCGAAATGTAAAAAAGCATTGGGCGCAAACAAAATTTCCAGTGTTACTAAAATAAGAATATAGCTAAAGAGTTCCACTGTAAAGGGGTAATTTAAAAGAGGAGCATGCATATATCTTGAGAAAGTGAGAGTGCTGATGCAGTACGGCTTTTTACACAATGAAGAAGAATGTTAAATGAAATATTCAGTATAAGTATAGTAAAAACAAAAACGATTTAACTTAACTCAACAAGAACTGATACAGTTTTAGTTAAATCGTTCCGAATGTAAAGTTACTGATGAAAGGTACGCGCTGATAGATAAGTTCCTTTGCTCCATAGAAACATCAAAATTAATCACGTATCTGCAAATGCATTTTCAGTAACATGCCGTCATAAAAACAAACGACAATATCTTTCTTTCACAACTGCATGTGCTAGGATCGCAACGTATATATATTGCTCGTTCCTAGCCTAGGCCCTTCACAAAGAAAGCTCGTCAATCCCTGCACACAGGCATCACTTTTGAGCTGAATGTTAATGAAATCAGGAAATTGTACAACATTCCGCCCAACCTTTAACTGACATCTCTACCATGAAAAGGCTTTAATATGCGTGTTGAATGTTCTTAAGATCCGCTGAAGATTGAGTCTCTTGGATCTCCTGCAGTATTCTATGTAGCAGCATCGTGCAAGGCATAAGGTTTCCCCAAAGGCTCCTCAACCTCGCCCGCACATAGTATTCCTGAAATGCAATTTCTACGGTGCATTTTGCCCTGTTCTGGGCTGCCATAAAGAGAGACTTGTGCAAGCCCGAACCAAGAGCCTTTTGCTCTGCTGTCGATTTGTTTGATTTCTTTCGTATTCAGCTTCAATACCTCCACAGGAGGCCTACAGGTAAAACCAGGTGAACAGACGTTTGGGGTTTTTGGCACGCGGTAGGGTAGAAGAGGTGGCCAGGGTATTTGGGTATGTAGTCTTAGAGTAATTTCTCTGTGCGCTTCGGCTGCACTGCAACAGCCAGCAGCACTCATGGCAATGTTTTTAGTGTTTTTGATATTCCCCAGCCGCGTCCCACTTAAAAAATTTTCGATATTTTGCAGCTCCAGCTTCGTTCGTCGTCTTATGATTGCGAATTGGCTGCCACAGGTAAGAAGGCAAGACTTGGGCCTGAGTACTTCTTCGGCATTTATCTGTGCAACATAAACACGCTGACCGGCTCACGGTACGGATGTTATATGTTATATTTTGTGTTCTGCCCGGAATTACCGCTCTTTGCGTGGAAGTGATTTTGTTGGATTTAAAATCTTTTCGGTTTTTTCGAACGGCCATGAAGGCAAAAAATTGTTTTCATTTCCTTCTATGATTCTTTTATGCTTCTGGTTCTTGTGTTTTGTAAGTGTTCTTTTATAGTCTCGTTTGTTTGGTGTAGTTTTGTGTACTTTGGGGCTATGCTTTGATGATCGATTCACTTTCTTTGGGTATGTTTTGATTATGATTATATATGAAGCTGCCGAGATGAAGAAGTGTTTTTCGAGGTGCTAATAAGGGCCCTAATTTCCACGTGATACTGACGCGATAAGTGCGGACCTTGATTAAGTGTAAGTGGTGTAATATACTAGTGAAAAGGAAGTTATAATCACGGATGATTGAGATCTATATTTTTTTCTAGAATAATGTAGTAGATTTGAAGTTTTGTGACATTTTATTTTTGATGCAACAATAAGTTGTTGTTGTTTAAAAAATTTGCATGGTACAACGGACGTGTGCCAAAACCAGAACCTATAACAATAATAACAAAGTTCCCCGTTTGCTGTTCGTTACATTCAAACATTTGCTATAAAACATTTGATTAAATTTGCAATTAGCCAACGGAAACAGAATTCGCTAGCACTTTTCATTTCCTTGTAATAGTCGCGTTTTCGCTTTCTCATTTGGGGTTTTTATTGTATAAGTGTATGTGTGTGTGTTTTTTTGGCGGGGGAGTTTGGTGATTATTTTCAACCTGTTTTAATACAACTTACCTAAAGAAAAGAGTACGTTCGAGTGGAAATGGTGAAGTTTTATCTGTGCCATTTATCAAGGAGCTGACTTTTGTGGATTAAAAGGTGCTATAACAAGGGATATTTTTTTGCGCGGGACGGTCTATATACACATCTACACATTTGAAGACACGTTCTCAACAAGGAAAAATTCAATGTAAGTGATTTATTACATGATTTTTTTTTATATGCACATATTTTCTTACTCCTTTCCTTTCAAGGGCTTCTAACACGAACATTTTTATTTTTACGGTATTTAAAGGAAGTAATTGAAAATGGCTGAAAGTAATTAGGACATACGTATATAAAATATGACCTAAATTTTCGTAGTCGTGATTTTCATGCCTTTTAGGTATGACCATATTTTTACAGAGTGCGTTTGGCCTTGATCTAAATTAAAAAAATTGGCTTACTATGCAATGAGACTGGGTCAAAAAAGGGGTAATAACAATAATTTTCGGTTTAATTTAGCACTATTTTTTTAATTACATTTGAATAAACAACAATCCGAAAAAAAACTGCTGAGTGATCCTGAAGATTGTGTTAACAAGGCTTGATTGGATTACAAGGGGATTTGGTTTAGAACAAAAAAAAATTATATTTTAAAATAGTTTTGACCAAACTGAAATCTGTTCTTTTCTTGTAGTTGATTGATTGATTGTGATGATTTGGCAGAAATTTTATATGCTATATTGCTATTGTTCGGGCGGCACACATTCCTGAAAGAATTATAATTTTTAGCTTCTACGAAAGACAATGTTTTTGTTCTTATGGGTTGGATTTTATTTGTCGTTTTGGAGTTGGGTATCGGATTTGAACATCTTAATTTGTTTTATTTTTTTGTGATATTTTACTGTTTGTACCATATTAAAGAAGTATAAATATATTTTAAGTGGCCTTGAGACATCTTAATTTCTAATTATAATTGTGGGATTGTGTTTTTTTTTTTTTAAATTTAATATGCTGAGAAATATTTTGGGACAGAATAATGATTGGGATTGTAATTTGCAAATTTGAAAAATTAGTTTGTTCCTAAAAAAAGTATTTTTTAAAAAATATGACTGTTTAATTAAGTAATTATTTATAACTAGCTGGAACCCGGTGCGTCTAGCTGCACCCTTCGGAACTAAATAAAAAGTAGTATAAAATGAAGAAAGTCTATCCATGTAAGCCCCTAGTGACTCAGGAGGATCATGTGGTAAATCTGCTTTACCATTGGAAATTTTTTAAATCTTAAAGCATGACATTATTGACACAATTTATTCATTGGAGCACCCAAAATAATATTGTGGTGCATGGGCGCACTGTTATTGTGATCTTTATTGTAATTGAATGTTTCCATCGTAATCTGTTTTAATTTTCAAAGTAAAAGCTCTGTTTTTTTGTCTTGTAAGCGTGTCCCGAGTAAAAATAATAAGTGAACTTACAGCGGGCGAACCACGGCCACCACGGCTGTCGTGGCCACCAATCCTAAATATAAAGTTGCGAAGTCTTCTTCCACTTCCGCAGAGTCAACCCAAGAGTGAACCTACTCACTTTTTTATTCTTTTCCTCCTCCATCTAAGGGAAGTGCTATTCCAGCGTAATTTTAGATGCCATTGAACATTGTGCATTGATACGGAAAAGGCGGTACTGTGTGAATGCTATTGAAAAATTCATTACGGAAACCACTGACACCGAAAGCGTCGGTGGCGGGCCATCACGGAAAAACTGATCACAGATGTTTGCGTTTCCTGTCATCTCCATCAGATCCAATTTTTTGGTTTCTTCGCACCAAATGCTTGGATTTTCATCTTTAAACCAGTATTAAAGGGGTAGCAGGATTTTTTTACGTCATGTTTGGCTTTTCAGCAATAGTAAAAAGGTTAAAACACATTGCTTTAAGGAGAATAGCAACAACACCCAAGCTTTTCAAACTGATAATTTAACCGAATTAATGGTTTATTTGCTAAGCGAAATATTGTGTTAACGCACGCTCCATTATGGGGTCTAACCAATGGCCCGGGTCAAAAAATAAGGGACCCACACATGATGCAGGCGTTAGATCGGCAAATATAGACCATGAACCCATCTGATATTCCCAAGCCACGGTGAGGTTTTGGCTCTGCTAGGCGACATTTGGATAGATGGATCGCTCGTGTAAGGGGGTATTTAAAAGCAAGTGGAATCAGTTTTGATGCTATTTTAGTAATCTATGCTAAATATAATCTATGAGTATAATCTATATTGCGGGGCGTGAATGCGTTGCGAGAAATTTTCGGAAAATTTAATATTTCTCAAATGCGAGATACGTGTGTTTGTGTAAAATTCATATGGGGCATTTCACGTGAAGCGGACAACGAAAAAAATTTGAGATTCTGGAATTCATTCACTTTCGGCCTAACTGTACTTCTGTAAGGTGTGAATGTGAACACCTTTTTTTTTTTTATTCTGTGGCTTAGTTGTCAAGTTATGGGCTTTTAAAGAATTTATGTAATGGAAGTACGGTTTTTTCGGAAGCGGTTTTTCGAATTTAACAAATTTTAGTAAAATATTAAACTGAAGTGATTTCTATAGGAAATTCACTGTTCTTTTGAATTATGAAATCAGATTTGAGATTTGATTTGTTTTTCTTGTAGAAAACCGGAAGTAAACATTTAAAATCAGTATTTTAATAACTTCGACCATTTTTATTTTAATTATTTTAATTTTAAAAAATACCTTAAAGAATATAGATAATGCACTGAAAGTTTCAAGATGAGATCTACTTTAGTTTAGGAGATAGATGAATTCAAGTACATCGATGTCGCACTGAGCGTGGTACCTGGTGCTTACTTACTTCGACTGGTTTGCGCGAAAACGCATTAAAACGCTGCGATATTAATATGCACTAACCCGTTTAAGCGTATTGAGACCCTAAAAATAATCTATAATAAGTAATATTCAAATTTTTTAAACAAAATGGATAATTTTGAACAACAGCGTTATATTTTGCCATATTGTGATTTTTATATTAAACATGAAGGATACAAAAGGCCTTGGAGACACGAATGGCCGTTTTGATAACGAAACGAGGCTATTCGCGCAATCTCTTATGGGGGGCCCATCCACAGGGCAATTAGTTGCCCAAACTCTAAGCCCCGCCCCCCTAAGATTAAAAGATTTTGGGCCTGCTTAGACGATTCGCTCCCAGGAATGTTCCTCACGAGCTTTGAAGATGAAGGGGGAAGTGGGTGGTACCTCTCAACATTCCCACTTCCCCCTTCATCGACAAAGTTCATGAGGAACGTTCCTGGAAGCGAACCGTCTAAACACCGTCTTTGATTTATCCCAACTCAAACCCTTACTGTCAAATCAGATAGCCAACTGCCCCACACACGCTGCGATTCGATGGCAACACGGCAGTTTGGGCAACAAGTTGGCCTGTGGATGGGCCCCATTACTCGTTAAATAGAATCAAATTTAAATACTAGAAAGAGATACAATTATGACGCCAAGCCATTTTATATTTCCTTTATTTTTGTAGTTGTTGCTCTGAGTTGTGTATATTCGTTGATAAAATTATTTATTTATAATGGCTCCGTACGGTGATCGATGTTTTAATCCATTTAATTTGTGTCGTCATCGAAAGACCAAAAATTTAAGAAAAATTACTAAAAATTTAGGTGAAAAGTGGAGATGTTCGTTAGGTGTTTACGTATGTGCATCATGCAGCAAACGGCTTTCAAATGAAACACCTCCAGTATGCAATGACGATCTTGTACAGTTACAGTGCAGTGAAAAATCAAGTGAATATTTGCCAAACACCCAAGATACACCCTTCATTCCCGAAGATAAATTTAAACATATTTCCACACAAACTGACACAACAGAAAACCAAGACATTTTGAAGCAGCTAAAGGAGAAATTTTATAATCCGTCTACTTCTGCTTCTGTGAAGACTATGATACTGACGATTGCACCTAAGTCATGGAGTGAAAATAGACTAGCAGAAGAATTTGGAACATCCAGAAGACAAGCGAGAAAAGCAAAACAACTTGTAGATCAATTCGGTATCTTGTCATCTCCGAATCCTCGTGGTGGCCGTAAACTACCAGTGGAAACAGAAAGGTTGGTAAAATGTTTCTATCTCAGAGAAGACATTAGTCGAATAATGCCCGGTAAAAAAGATTGTGTTTCCGTTAAATTAGATGATGGAAAAAGAACGCACTTACAAAAACAGCTTCTGATGTGCAATATCGACGAACTTTATCAGAAATTCAAAAGTGAATATCCGAACGTCGTGGTAGGTTTAACTAAGTTTTTTACCCTAAGACCCAAGGAATGTATTCTTGCTGGCGACTCTGGAACGCATATTATGTGTGTGTGTACTTATCATCAAAATGTAAAGCTGAAGCTGATGTTACGGATGGACAACACGACGACGACCTTTGCTTTTCGAACAAGGACACGAATCGGATCATGGAATGTGAGAACAATGCTTGCTGAGGGACGGCTGGATGAAGTCCTCAACGAGATGAATCGATATAAAATCAAGATCATGGGACTGAGCGAGACCAGATGGCCCGATGCGGGGGAACATATCTGCCCAAATGGCGAGTCCTTCTTATATTCTGGGAGAAATGAAACTGAAAGCCGTAGGAGTGGTGTTGGTGTAATACTCACCAAAGAAGCCAGGGCTAGCCTCATTAGCTGGTCACCAGTTTCTGAGAGGATTATTACCGTGCGCCTACGTACCAGGCTAAGAAGTACTACGGTAGTTCAATGCTATGCTCCAACCGAAGACGCAGAAGATGACATCAAAGACGAGTTCTACATGCGACTGAATGAGGTTTTTCGCTCTATTCCAAGGGGAGACATCATTGTATTAATGGGTGACTTAAATGCACAAATCGGTCACGACAACACCGGTCTTGAACAAACAATTGGAAAACAAGGCCTAAGCCAAGTTACCAATAACAATGGTGAGCTTTTCGTTGACTTTTGTTCTTCCCATCAACTTATGGTAGGTGGAACTTACTTTTGTCACAAGAAGATACATAAAGAGACCTGGGTATCGCCCGATGGTAGAACGAGAAATCAGATAGATCATGTGGCCGTCAGCCGCAGATGGAGAACCATTCTGGAAGATGTCAGGAGCTTCAGGGGAGCGGACACTGGAAGCGACCACCATTTGGTAGTAGCAACTATTCGCCTTAGAATCGCTGCAATCAGAAACTTTCAACGTGAATCTATAAACCGTAGACGGTTTAACGTTGACCTCTTGCGGGAGAGCGCTAAAAAGCGAGAATTTGCTGGAAACCTGCAGCAAATATTAAACCAGCAAACCGTTTCTGACGACACAAATATTGAAGAGCTGTGGAGTACAACAAAGGGCGCTATATTGACGGCTGCGGAAACGAGCATCGGTTATGTCCAGAGAAACATGCAACATTGGATCTCGGACAGCACCTGGCAAAAAATAGAACGCAGGAGGGCCCTCAAAAATAACATAAACTCTACAAGCGACCCGGATAGACGTCACCAACTTGAACGGGAGTACTCTCAATTACATCGAGAGGTAAAGAGAAGTGTCCGGCGTGATAAAAGGCAGCAGATAAACGAGCTCGCAGAAAAAGCGGAAAACGCGGCAAACACAGGCAACAGTAAAGTGCTGTACCAAATTACTAAACAGCTCTCGGGAAAGCACTCTACTAAAAAGCATGCCGTTAAGAGTGCGGATGGAAGGCTGCTGTGCAGCGACGAGGAGCAGCTCCAAAGATGGAGAGATTATTTCTTCGCCGCCCTGAATGGCTCACTCACACAGGAACCTCAGGAAAACAGCAACAATGCACAGCCGATAAGAATCAACACCCGGGCCCCATCCAAGACGGAAATAGTAACCGCAATTCATGCGATGGCCAATGGTAAAGCAGCTGGAAAAGATGGCATCCCGCCAGAATTGTTGAAAGCCGACTCAAGCCTCATAGCAGATGCGCTTCAGCCAATCCTCGAATTAGCATGGAACACCTGTACCTTTCCGGAGGATTGGACGGAAGGTATCATAGTCAAAATACCCAAAAAGGGGGATCTAACAATATGCGACAACTGGAGAGGCATCTGTCTATTATCTACTGTGGGTAAAATCTTGTCCCACACTATACTATCAAGAATAAGAGAGGCAGTAGATCAAACGCTTAGAAGGCAGCAGGCCGGATTCAGGAAGGACCGTTCATGTATAGATCACATCAACACCTTAAGAATAATAGTGGAACAGTCTACTGAATTCCGATCCCCCCTTTACCTTGCTTTCGTAGATTATGAGAAAGCGTTCGACTCGGTTATTAGGAGCTTTATTTGGCAGGCATTACGGCGACGTGGAATTCCGGATAAGATAATAGAATTGATAAAAGCCCTATACAACAATTCCAAATGCAGAGTTCTCCATAACGGAAAATTATCCGACAGCTTTGAGGTGAGTTCAGGAGTACGACAAGGATGCTTACTATCCCCATTACTATTTCTTATAGTAATAAATGACATTCTTGTTGGCGCTCTAGATAGTAGAACAGGCGGCATACAGTGGGGTTTGCTAGATCGCCTTAAGGACCTCGACTACGCAGATGATATCTGTTTGCTGGCCCACAGACATCAGGAGCTAAAAAACATGTTAAACAATTTGGCAACAGAAAGTAGTCTAGCAGGCTTAAGGCTGAATCCGAATAAAACCAAAGAAATGCGGATAAATGCAAACACACTTGAACGAACTGCGCTGAATAACCGTGACGTGGAACTGGTAGATAAATTCTGCTACCTCGGTAGTATTATTACCGAAAATGGTGGTGCAGAAGAAGACGTCAGTTCCAGAATAAATAAAGCACGAAGCGCATATGCATGCTTGTTCCGCATATGGAGATCAACGGAGATCTCAACCAACACCAAATTGCGGCTGTTCAACTCCAACGTTAAGGCAGTTCTTTTATACGGTTGCGAAACATGGAAAGTCACCCAATTCATCACAGGGCGCCTACAAGTCTTCATAAACAGATGCCTACGTCGTATCCTAAAAATCCGCTGGCAAGATAGAATTTCAAATGAAGAGCTATGGCGCCGTGCCGGCCAAGAAAGGATAGACGACCAAATCAGGCGAAGGAAATGGAATTGGGTTGGCCACACCTTGCGACGCGATAACGAAAATCTAGCCAAACAGGCCCTTGACTGGAACCCGCAAGGATCCCGTCGAGTTGGAAGACCTAGAACAACGTGGAGGAGAACCCTACTAGCAGAGGCCGCAACTACTGGGAGATCCTGGTCAGAGCTAAGAGCTGTCGCGCAAAACAGAGTCCGCTGGAGGGCAACTGTTTCCGCCCTATGTCCCACGAGGGATTAAGGGGCACATAGTAGTAGTATAGATGTTTAACGGAGGAGACATTGCCAAACTCACAGCTGGAACTAGGTTGCATCTTTCATCTTATAAGGATTGCATTCGAAAGATGATGTGTCCCAATCCAACACCGACGTGTCATTTAATGACTGCAAAGACATCTCAAAATGATTGTTGCAAATCTTGTCCTGGCTTAGGTGCAATTCGTGATCATTTAAAAGATATATTTGATAATAATCAAGTGACAGACGTGCAATTCGAAAAATGGGTTGGTACAGACCGCTTCACGATATCTACACAAGTACTGCCTTCTCATGATTTTGTAGATAGCTTGTGTAACGCTTTGGACATTTTGAAACCCCATGCCTATATTGCAGAGGAACAGGCGCTTTATTTTAAAAATCTCAAAGAGACTATCGGTGAAGGTGAAATTCTCGTTCAATGCGATTTTGCAGAAAATTATAGTTTTGTTGTCCAAGATTCTCCTCAATCTTTTCATTGGAATAACGACCAAGCAACACTTCTGACGTCGGTTTTTTATTATAGAGATGGAAGTGAAATAAAACACGGCAGCATTGTTGTGATTTCGGATGATTTAAAACATGATACAGCCACTTTCTACACTTTCCAAAAAATACTACACAAGCATCTTTTAGAAAAACAAATAGTTGGGACTAAAATTATATATATTACAGACGGAGCTTCGCAGCACTTTAAGAATAGATTCAACTTTGTGAATTTATTTTATTACAAAACAGATTTTAATACCGATGCGGAGTTTCATTTTCACGCAACGTCTCACGGAAAGGGGCCATGTGATGGTCTTGGAGGGAATCTCAAACGTTTAGCAACACGTGCAAGCTTACAGTTACCTGCAAATAGAGCGATCACTACAGCTATTCGATTATTCGAATGGGCGAAATCATCTTTAAACCAAACAGCCATTTACTACTGCTCCAAAAGCGATATTCAACATCAGAGGGGTTTTCTGCAATCGCGGTTTGATTCTGCAGTCACCATTCCAGGAACTAAAAAGCTACACAGCGTTATTCCTTCAACCGAAGGCCTTCTTGTAAAAAAAACTAGTTGTAGCGTTAATTCTGACTGTAAAATTTTAAAAATTATAAAATAAAATCGTTCTTTTTATATTACAGTATTGTTTCATTTAGTTTGAAGATATTTATGACTACAGAGGCGACACAGCAACAGTTTTACCAAGTATATGTTCTCTTTTCGCGCAAACCAGTCGAAGTAAGTAAGCACCAGGTACCACGCTCAGTGCGACATCGATGTACTTGAATTCATCTATCTCCTAAACTAAAGTAGATCTCATCTTGAAACTTTCAGTGTATTATCTATATTCTTTAAGGTATTTTTTAAAATTAAAATAATTAAAAAAAAAATGGTCGAAGTTATTAAAATACTGATTTTAAATGTTTACTTCCGGTTTTCTACAAGAAAAACAAATCAAATCTCAAATCTGATTTCATAATTCAAAAGAACAGTGAATTTCCTATAGAAATCACTTCAGTTTAATATTTTACTAAAATTTGTTAAATTCGAAAAACCGCTTCCGAAAAAACCGTACTTCCATTACATAAATTCTTTACATTTTTTTCGTTGTCCGCTTCACGTGAAATGCCCCATATGTCAGATTTATTGAGGTTGTATTTTCGTGAACAAAAAATGCTTGTCGCCGACTTTTGTAACTAAAGTTTTCAAATAAAATGAATGTAAATTGCATTGCGAGGTTTTAGTCCAGTGCAATTAGTCGAAAAAAGGGCATGAAATTGCATTTCATGATGTACGAAATTTTTTTTTTGGAATTTGTTTGGATACATCTGACAATGTTAAAACCAAGTTTGTGGGGTCGCAGTGTGTTGGGAAAAGCCGCCATCTTGAAAAAGAGGTAGAGGTCGTTTATACTAAATAACTAGTTTCCATGCAATGATAGCTGAAAATGCTCACTAGCAAGGTGTTGGAGAATAAAATTATCTACAAAATGAGCCCTCAACGAAGTCTGTAAGTTGATTTGGCTCAAAGTTATGGCCGCTCAAAGTTCAACCTTGATCATGTGGTTGGGGTTGAATGCAGTTTTTTGCGATTAACTCGTAAGATATCAATTTGTGTGGGTTAATGCCAATTACCAAACTTAAAGTGCTAGTAATTACCTTTAGAATAAGCCCTTAGTCGTCGTTCTCGCTTCTATAGTTTGCGAGTAATCCAACGCCAAAGTTCGTACTGCACATGCCTGAAATAGCTGATAACGCCATTTTTTTGAATATCTCGTTAACGGTTGCTCATATGATAATGTAGTAAACAGCAGAAATACGGGCATTAAAATATCTTTCAGATGGGCTATTGGCCGAAGCTCTATGTCGTTTCATGTCCGCAACATAGCGGGTGAAAAGTCAACCGCAAAGGTTGTGACACTTCTCGACTAATAACTCGCTTCCAGCCAGTTCCGCGTGTCGGATGAATTAGAATTTTATGTAACGCCCTGAATTATCTATATTTTGGGTTATTTAACAACTTTGGAAAATTATAATAATGGGAAATAGTAGCTAAGAATCATCAGGGAGTCTCAAAGCCACTGCTTTCATGCGCATTGAGTGTCTCAAGCCCCCACAAGCGAGAAACGTTATTCTGCTTGTTAACACAAGCTTCTGCAATCGAAATCTAACCAGCAAATAACTGATCGGTGAACTGGACGTCGAAGCCTTCCGGCACCTTATATCAATTGCTTGAGTAGTCCAAACAAACGCCTCGCTGGTTCTTAAATGAAATCTGGAAAAATTGTTTTCATGACAGTAAATACTAAAGGATCACAATTAAAATCAAAAATCTTCTTCTAAGACAGATCAGAGCCGGACATTAACAGAGAACATAGGTGAAAGTCCGCAGCTTCATTGAACTCAATACTCCAGTGCCCGTGCCCAGCTGTAGCTATTTTGGATGCAGGCACCAGGCAACTTGGCTGTACGAAAAGATAATAATGTTGGAATCTTTCAAATCTTTCTCAAGGTTCAGCCTAGCGCATGTCTAAATCAGCATGTATGATCTCATTCACGTGACCCTTAAAAGGGTCCCTCGAAGGAGGTGCCAACCAGAGCCGATCAGCTGGACATACGGATCTGCTCAGGGTCGGCGTTTGGCTTTTTTGCGCCCGGTGCAGTATGCCATATTGCGCCCCCATAATTTCTGTTCATTTTTTGATCACAGTGAAGGACAATGGAAAAAGATACGAACACTCTGTGAAATTTCTTCAATATATGAAAACAAAGGCACACTTCAACAAAGGGAACACTTAATTTTTTTCTGAAATTGCGCCCGGTGCATATACACAAACACCACCTATGAAAGCGCCGCTCTGCCTTTGTCCAATCTGGATTTGCTTCGCCATCTTGCTTCTATGCTGATTTTGCTTACCCTTTAACTTCATAAAACTCTCCCACTAATGCTGGCTGTTTTATACTAAATGATGTTTTCCGGTGCTAGTTGCCCTTCCCTAACCCCAACACTCGAATCTCCTTAAAGAGGTCTCTATGTCGTTCTCGAAGCCTTCATATTTCGATAGATGATAGGTGGTCGGTGCACTGCATACATTAGTATCTAGTGTGACTAGAAAGCCCACTTAACACCCAACCGCTTTCAACAACTTCCAGGTGTTTCTCGCTGAATTAGGGATCTATAACAGTAATACTAGTACGAATTACAAATAACGAAGCAAACCAGTCAAGAAAGGATAGACGACGAAATCAAGTGAACGAAATGGAACTGGAATTGACCACACCTTACAGAAGACAATGGGAAAAGTCACAGACACCCTGTGCAGTACTTTTAATAAGTGACAGCGAAGGCACGGGAACACTTTTTCAATATTTTTTTTTGAAGCTTTATTTTTTTTTTAATTTTAATTTCTGAAATTGCGCCCGGTGCAAGTGCACCATTTGCACCTATGAAAACGCCGCCCCTGGATCTGCTTCCTTTGTGGAAAGGGTGGCTTTGATGAAGCTCGTTATCCAATTCACTGATTACATTCTGGGCAGGAAGGTGAATAGTCCAGCCTGAAGCGATAACAGTATGTAAAAAGAGAAATTGGGGCTTGTTGTTTGCCGAGATTTTGACTAAACAATTCTAAGCGACAAATCTTAACGCAGCCTGTTGTACCTATTCAAGTCGTCTGGTTAACAAAGTAGATGAAGTAGTGGCTGCTAATAGTCAAATAGGTGCATGTTGTGGTAGAAATACTCCTTGGACCTGGGTATCTTACTGAAAATAGTGTCTTCTTCATTTCTTTAACAATCATGCCTCTTTAACCTTCATGATAATCACATCAGATTTAGAGCTGATTTTCTAATCCCTAATAATCAGAGAAATCTTGCACTTTCCATCATCGTCAAGATTAACTACAGTGAAAATGATAGTAATATATCAGTTAGTTAATAGTAGCCGCCCAGGGAAAATTATTGTAAATATTTCAACATTAACACATAGTTAGCATAATGCTTAAGAAGTTGCTATTTAACCTTAACCCTACCCAAGCAATATTTCCTATGGAATTTAATGCAGAAAATGGGTCATATCCTGTTGAATTTGTAATACACGCTAAATTACCGTTAACATACCAGCGAGTACATTAGCTTAGCATTTGGAAAAAGTTAAAAAGTCTAAATCCTTCACCTGTATAACAGCTGGATATTTGTGGAGACATGTCTAGGAAGTTATATCGACCGCCACCACGTTCGCCTCATGGCTGCGGTTACCCAATCCATCGTCGAAGCAAAAATAACAAAAAAAATGGAAGCATAAGGGTTTACCTAGCAAACACTTTAACCCTTTTAACAGATATAAGAAAGTTACAAGCCCGGCAAAAATAGTGGCTAAGTTCAAAGAACAACTCCCCGTTGGGTGTGATAGGTGGGTGCCTGTTCCCGTGTCGTCGTCTGTTCGCTCCCCCACCTTTGGGCAATTCTTATGCCCTGATAATTTCACATTCCTCAGATTTTCTTGAAAAGTCGTAGTCCATTAGTTTTCCTTGCATAGTTTTTGAAAAAGACAGGGAAACCCGGGCGCCTTCCTTATGGCATTTTCACGACTTTTACTGCTTTCAACGCTGTTTTAATTGCGGTCGTTACTGTTTGTGTTGTTGTTGTTGTTTTTTATCTTGCCTAATCTACTTTCGGCCAGTAATGAAGTTTGGCGCACTGAAAAAAGAATATAGGTACACTGCAAGCAGACATACTGACTGCCAGTCGGTAGGTAGGCCAGGTAGGTACTCACCGCCGGCAAGTAGTAATGTGATAAAATTTTATTTATTGGACCTGAACGGGATTTGGAATATAAAAGTGAACGTGGTCCATTAGATTAATGAGAAGTGGGCAGTTTGGACGTTGATTGAAGCTGAAATCGAAATGATAAACAAATTACGACAATCGGCGACTTATGTCAATGTTTAATGCGAGATTTTGAAGTTATGTACCCAAAATAAGTAGTAGGAAAATTATCACTCTGGGTAAGATTTTAATGGAGATGTAAAAGGACGTCGTTTTTCATTTTGGATTTTACAATGTGACATAAAGTAAGGAGATTTATTTTATGAGATGGGAAGGCTGAACAGGAAGAAACGACAATGTATTAGGTACATAACAAACGAAAGGCAAAGGTTTGATGGACAATGTAAGAGAATCATTGAAATTAAAAATCAGGCATTATGTTTAACAAGAAGGATAAGAGGAAATCATGAAAAGTAGGTGCTCGAAAGGACACATGTAATTAAATAAACAAAACTAATTAAGATATAAAACCAGCAGAATTAAACTAGACTACAATAATAAAGATGCCCGGGATTGCTACAAGGAAGTAAATAGGATAAAGGAAGAGTAAAAACCTGCACCATGGTAAGACCAGAAGATGGAAGCTATTAGTTGTTCCGATGCCATACTTGAGGTGTCGGAGAAACATTTTCGAGACTTCAATAAAGGAAACATAGAATTAATACAGTTAGAAATAGGGAATGCAATCCCCCAAACGCGGGATCCTACACCATTTTTGCGGGATCAGTGAGGCGGGACTGGACTACACATGCTGGATTCGCGCGATTCGCGAGATTTGGGCAGTAGAATTACCTGCTATAAAAACCGGGACTTAATAGAGAAATACTAACAATACTGCAAAGTATTAATAAAAATAGCTTGAGGTCCTCCGAACACGAGTCGACTGATTTCCAACTCCAGTTGCACACACAGCTGTTTCGTGATCTTGCCCTTGTACGGACGTGGGAGTCCATGCATGAGTCGACGGAATCGAAACGCATTTGAAATTAACTGAACTGATCGCGTGCGGCTGTTCTTGCCGATCGGAAGCAATTTAAGTTGCGTGTCTGCACTTCATCTGAACTACTTGACATTTTGCCAAAACCTCGTGATTAAAAGCTAGCGACTTAGGTTAGGTTAGGTTGAAATGGCTGCTCCCCCACTAGGGATCCCACTTAAGCACACCATTGGGCCCATTATGATGCCATTCCAGTGTTGGAACAAAGTCCAGGCCATTTCAAGCCATTTGGAGCTTTTGATAAAGCGACAAAGGTCAGGGACCCCAATATTTTGCAGCTCGCTCAATCCACCAAGGAAAGGTGAGTCGAGAAAGGTCCCTCTTTTCCTTACAAGGGCGGGAAATGTACAGAGAAGATAGGAGACTGTTTATTTGTCATCCTCATTACCACAACTTCTGCAGCAATCGTTGTGGCGAAGTCCCAATCTTTCGGCGTGCCTACCAAAAGGACAATGACCGGTCAGCACCTTCACTACATGGATTATTTCGTTTTTGTTCAACTGAACAAAAGATTTTAAACGCTTTTTAGGTGGCTAAGGGCATTTCCATCTGGGTTAAGTGGAGTGTCCTTTCCACTGCAGTTCCCTGTCTAGCAAGCTCATCTGCCCTACAGTTTCCCTTAACCCCCTGTGTTCAGGAACCCAACACAGGGTTATATCAAACTGAAGGGCAGTCTCATAGAGAGATCGGCGGCAGTTCAGGGCTGTGGGAGATGTTTTGACGACAGAATTGAGAGCCTTGAGGCCCGCCTGGCTATCCGATAGAGTGCAGATATTCTTATGAGATATATTATTTATCTTCAGACATTCAAGAGCCTTCCAGATCGTAGTGACTTCTGCCTGGAAGACGCTGCAGTGGTCAAGTAGGCGAAGAGAGGTGTTTATATTCAATGCCTCGGAAAAAAATACCAGAGCCTACGCTGTTACCAATTTTTGGGCCATCTGTGTAAATACATAATGACCCAGTCGGGATAACCCCATCTGTCCAGTCATCTCTTCAAGGTCCACGTAGGTGTAATGTAATCAAGGTTGTCCGCAGCGGTGGCGAACCTACTAAGGATGGGTAAGTGACCATACGGATATAGAGCCCATCCAAGAGAGGCCTTTGTCCTGGCTTTGTCCAGGCTGCCATTTGCTCAGCATGTATGTCCAAAGGAATAAGATGCAGGACATCCAGCGCAGCTGTTGGGGTGCTTCTCATTGCACCACTAATACAGACCTCAAGTGACGCCGATCGTTTTCTGGCATAAGAAAAGAGTTGTTCTCTCTAGAACATTCGGGCTCCATGTTCATTTCCTATCGAGTATGAGACCCAAAAATTTCGCATTCTATTTAAGTTGCAGTGTTTCATTGCAGAGTCTTAAAGAAGGAAAGAAAGTCGAAAGTCTATGCTTTCTTGTAAAGAGCACTAATTCAGTCTTGGCAGTGTCCAATGCCCTTTGCATTATATCTCTTATTGTTGAGATGTACTTGCCAGTCACCACCAGCACAGTATCATCAGCATAGGCCACCGTGGTGCACCCAGACTCCTTTAGAGTTATTAGTACTTCATTGATTGTTATATTCCAAAGGAGCGGCGATAGGATCCCACCTTGCGGTGTGCCTCTTCCATCCCGTCTGACTTCTTCCGAAAGCTCCAGACCAGACTTTATGATCCTGCACTAGGGTCACTGTGACCGCAGAAGATTCAAGATTGTTGAAAGCACCTTCGATTTCTAAGAAAGCAGCCAGAGTGAACTCCTTGTAGTTGGGCCTTGGGATTTTTCAATGACCACTACTAGGAAATGCAATCTACCGATTTTCCATTCGTGTAGGCATGCTGTGAGGAGGAAAGCAGTTTTCTATCAATGCTTTGCTTAATATGAATTTTAATAGGATAAATTCCGTCCGGCCCAGGTATTTTATAAGGCTGAAAGCCGTTTATGGCCCATAGGAGTAAATCCCTGTTTATCAGTTTGTCAATAGTGACTAAATTATATTCCCTAGTTGGGTTCCCAAAACCTGTTTCTGCGGATGCAGCAAGAGATGTTGAGCCAGGAAAGTGGGTATCGAGCAGGAGTTTCAGTGACTCCGGACTAGTTGAGGTCCGTATTTTTTATTTTTTGTTAAACTATGTATCCTTATGCCGTCTGCTTGTTGCAGTAATTCTTGGCACATTGGGCTTTTAGAGACAACCTTTCTAAGTCTTGCGGTATCCAAAAAACCTTCTATTGTCTCGCAAAAGGCCTTCCAGGAGTTCGTCTTTGACTTACGCAGTTCGTATTTGAACTCCCTGGGACTTCCTTTATAGTTGTCCCAGTCCGAATCTAAGTTAGACCGTTTGGCCTTATTGAAGGCCATTCTATTTTCAGACCTTAGTTTGAGAAGATTGCTAATCCACCAAGAGGGGTTGGTGTTACCCCTGGGTTTTCTAGTAGGACAGGCTGCTTCTAAAGCATTATTTAGGAGGTTGCTGAGACTCCTCACCTGATATTCGAGATCTTCATCGTCCTAGAGTGGTGAGAACATCCTCGAGGAGAGATCTTTCCACCACTTGCCTCTATACGACCCAATATGTGTTTCGGACATTCCTGTAACCAGTTGAGGACATATTGGCATTAAAAAGGATGAGTCTGTGGTCAGAAAATGAGTGTTCACTGGATACTCTCCAGTTTTCTATACAATTGAGTAGGTCCGGGGAAACAAGAGTAATGTCCAAGACTTCTTGTCTTACCCTTGTAACGAAAGAAGGTTCAGTTCTACTTGAGTAAAAGCGCAAAAAACAACTAACCTCTTACATTTGGGTCGGAACTACTCCAAACGGAGTTGTGAGCTTTTGCATCCCATCCGATGATGAGGCTGACTCCCTGATTAGCCGCTTCTTTTGCCGCATCAAAGAAACACTAATAAAATGTGTGCCGACCTTTTCCCCATCTCAGTAGATGGTGCGAATCTAACGGTTGATCCATCTCATAACATCGTAGGCATAATTTTAACTGAGAATCTACGATGGAACGAGAATATTTTTCAAATCGCCAAATCGACACTACAACGCCTGGGAATTTCTTTAAGAGATACAAATATCTCCTTCAGCCAGCACTTTTTTAGGTACAAGTCCTTCACTCGACCTAGCCTTGAATCCAACCCGTGTTTCTGGGCTGGCGTCTAGAAACCTGACTTAATGTGGCTCGACAAGGCGCAAAACCACGCCATTCAACTCATCGGCGATGATACCTTTTTCTTCTCCACCGACCCATTGAGCCAATGCAGAGAAGCTACCGAACCAGTACAATGTAGGCACAAACATTTTTTGAAACATCCTGTAAATGCAATTATTTGAGCAGTGTGTCGTACTCGAAAAGATTAATTTGTCTTACCTATAAGAATTAACTTCATTAACAAAATTTGTAAAAAGCCAAATCAAAGTTCTTGTGTATTGTGTGCTGTCCTGTTATAATTATAATAATCATGAATTCTTATCAGAAAACTTAGTCTTTTCATTAGTTACTAAAATAAAAAAAAAATTCCCAAGAAATTTCTCCAAAGATAAAACAAACAACCCAGTAGCCCTTTCGCCCATATTAATCAAGTTAAAAGTGACACTTTATGTCAACATTAAAACCACCTAAAAGACGCTCATTAAAATCCGGGGAAAAAACTTCTTCAGCACGTTTAATTGGGTACTCATCAATTAAAAGCGGCAGATAATCATCAAAATCGAATACTTCGTCCCTTACTGAAGCTGGTAGCCCTTATCCGAATGTCACTTCTAAGTAAAGAATTCAATCAGTAGTTGAGATCTGAACGTGTCCGGCATAGTCCTCCTCTCTAAGTAATGATAGAATCGAATATTTTTGAATAATGATGGTTTAGCCGGAGTCTTGTCTTGGTCCCAGGGGCTCACAGTCTAATCCCATGATCAATTTTGAGTTTCTTAACATACCACACGAATCCACATAACGTGGATAAATGATGGTAAAAAAAATGGAAAGCATGGGAGAAATGCAGGAGAGATGTCTATCGGTAAAACAATGTATGAAAGAATTTTTAGATTTTTATGTTATGGACGACCGAATCTGCTTTCCTCCGGTCAAATTAATGACAATTGAATACGAATCTGACGTTTTCAGCCGAAGAAGGTAGAGTCATTATGAGGTGATGCTTTGGCCGTTCTAATAAGGCCGCCTCTGTGTTTAGCTAGACATGGATTAATTGAGATGAAAAACTATGCTGACAGCGACACTGCCGCAGACGTTGGGTCTACCGCCGATCTTTGTTGCATTAACAACGTGCCACCGCATTGCAAAATCTGCGGAGTCATTAGGCTGAAGGCGTGAAATCCTGAAACTAGTATCGTTTAGCGCCTGGAGGATGTGAGCTGTGATTTAGCGTTTTTTGCTAAGAAGGAGTCTTTAGCAAAAGGTCGGAGGTATCGGGTTATAGAGGCGTTGCTTGTCAGAGAGGTAATTTTTTTATGCTGATTAATTTTGCGTTATTTGCAAAATAAAGTAATTAAGTAATTTGTCTCAAGTATCGCCACAAAAAATTGAGTATGCATAGCAAAAAATAATTGATTGCGTAGAGAGTATAGATTTAGGTTCGTTCTGTTTCATCAGAGAACAAAGAGGATAATTGAAACATAACAGCAGCTGACTACACTTTAAACCAAATTAAATGCAGAGCTAAATGGCATATACAAAATTATTCTTAATGAGCGCACTATAAATGCTGCAGATGCGCTAACGAAAAGTAGAAGTTGCTGTAAATTATTTCTGTAGAAAAAATGTAAATTATAAAAACCTGAAAAAAAATATAAGACATTTTTCAGTCATAATTTTTAAATTTGTTAAATAATCATTAACCCGCCAGAAAAATACCAATACGCGTCGCGACTGCGATATCAAGTGACTTGATAAGAAGGAGTTAATTGAAGCTTTCTCAAGCTTTTAATTATTGTTAAGCGCTTTTTACCCCAGCTGCGCGACATGACACGGAGTTTGAAGAGATCATGGTACAATAATACAAGGTAGGCTCATAAGCAAAAGCTCTGGCTTCGTGACGTCAATCAGATCTCAGTTCATAAGGGAAAAAAGCTTTCATCTGTCGTCACTCAGATCTTTTCTCTAACAAAGTGCGTCTAAGCTTTTCAAGATGGAAACAGAGCTTTTCCTTATGAGCCTACCTTGTATTATTAGCTGCGTTCCTTTTCTGCTAATTTTTACACTTGCGTACTAGCAACTACACTTGCTCTTATAAACGAGTAGAAAGCTCTTGCAATTACGCAATTGAAATCCGCTAGGGGGAAAGCGGCCATTTCGAGTCTATTGTGAATTATTTTCACTTACGCCATTACCCGCTAGATGGCTTTTATTTGTGTCGAGCTGATTTGCTCATATAAAAACGTACATAAATAAAACTTCAGTCGTATAATTATCAAAAATTATTATCTTTCGTTTTACTTTAGAAATTTCGCATTAATTTCCCCATTGTGTCACAAATTCTTCGTTTAAGATTTGTAAAGTTTAAAGTAACGTCAAAAACAAGTGAGCTTTTACTCAAATCAGAAAATTTTGCGTTCCTTTTCTGCTCTGCTCACAAGTACTAAATAGTAGAAAAGGAACGCAGCTATTGTACCATGGCAAAGATCTATACATTTCAGCTTTCAAATGTAATACGTCAACGTGGATTGAATGTGGATTGAACTGAACTTTATTGAACTGAGGTCCGTGAAGTAATACCAAACATTGCAAGTTACGTCCAAATTCTAGGAATTAACAAGTCTTTCATCTTCATATGGTTAATAAGTGAAAGGCGCACAGCTATATGCACAAGTTCTTCAAATGACCATGTCAGGTTATCAGAGAGAGAATGCAACATTTTTATACGCGTTTGCACACAACTAAACAGCGGAAACTTTTATGGGGATAAACTAGGAATGTATTGGTGCATATTTGCTCGTTTGTTTTGATTTATCAAAGAAAACAGCTGATTCAATTGTCTTTCCTTTTCTGTTCTGCATACTTGATCGAAAAAAGAGAATCTGGCTTTGTCTCGCCGAGCTGACGAAGTAGGCGTTGAGTTTTCCTCAGCAGTGATGTTCATATATGCACGCACACAAGTAACGGGGGGAAAATTTTGTATGATGATGAAAGACTTGCTATTACTAGACTTTGGTTACGCCGTGTACCCATGGGCTGCCTGCCGCAAGCAAAAGCTCTTAATGTTCTCTGATTGGCCAGGAAAAATATCTTTCTCGACACATATCTTCTCTCTTAGAGAATGTTTAGATGGTTCGCTTCCAGGAATACCTCACGAATTTCATGGATGAAGGGTGAAGTGGGAATGATGAAAGGTACCATCCCATTTACCCTTCATCCACGAAGTTTATGAAGGAACGTTCCTGGGAGCGAACCGTCTAAACATGCTTACACAGCATTGCGGCAAAAATCATGCAAAGACTTCTTCTTATCCATGCGGCATAATCACGAGAACGCTGCGTTAAATAAAATATTTATAAAAAAGGACTTTAGTTCGCCCGAATTCTATCGCAAAGACTGTGATTACATTTTTTCATTAGCATAATCCTAGGTTTCTATACCGTCGACAGGACAAAGGAATTTACCGCTGAGTTACGGTATTTTTTTATATAAAAGAATTTCTAAGATATATTTAGTTTATGTCGTGTGAGATGAGCTAAAAATACTAGTCATAATATGAACAGATTTAAAAAATATGTTAACCAGTTCAGCAGATTCTCTAATGCCTCCTTTACTAGAGATGGGTAACTAATATCTGAGTCAACTCTAAGATCAGCATCTTTAAAATGAGTCAATGAATCAGTTAGCGATTCTGATCTGAGTCAGTTCTTAAAGACCTACAGGTCTTTCATGAACCACCATATTTCTTCTCGGATCCGACGAATCTTTGTATTGTTTAAGCTCTCTCAGCTAAACTTGCTGTTATGTTGTACCTTTGAATTTCAGGAAAACTTGAGAGCTTTGTGGTTGAATATATGGAGTGTAAAATGAGGTAAAGCAGAATGAAATAAGTTGAAAAACATGTAAAATAATGGCATCTTCAAGAATTTTTATACATATTTATTTTTTAGGCCTATCGTCTTAATTTTATCATTTTTCTTTTCACCTACTTTTACATTTAGATGAAACTTACTCAAAGCTCTTGACATTGCCTCCGAAAACAAACAATTCGCGGGAGCATTATTCCTCTGGAGGAAGCTTAAATGAAGGAAATATGAAAGCTCTCTGAACAGAATCGTGCACATTTTTCTTGTATGAAATGGAAAATCTTTCCTTTTATTTGTCTCGGCTCCGCCGTATATTGGAAATTAAAAATACTGAATAAATAATCACACTGTTATTGTTACATTTTAAAAATAAAATTACTGCAAAATTATATGTATGTATATTGTGTTTATTATATATTGCAAAACGAATAAGCAACATGGTAGTTGTCACGGTATAATCCGGCCCGGGGCACCGGTTTTTTTCAGAAATTAAAAAATTAAGTAAATATAAATATAATTTAAGCAAAGAGCACTATATGTTTGCTAATATTTATTGACAAAGGGCAAAGGCAAAGTTACTTTAGAAATATAATAAACAAAACTAAAAAATAACGAATCGACAACACTGACACTTTATCTGCTTGAGTAAATCCAACAGAGCAAAAGAATCCCAATGAATCGCAAAAGGCTAATAAATTTCAGCCCCATTTGGTAGAACAAAAGTTGCTTGAATCAATCGCTTGAATCAAGAAATTTTGCATAGAAAATGTTTCATCTTCGGGACTACTCAATGACAGCCCTTGACCATAGCGAATTGGCTATGGTATTATGATTCGGCTGAATTATTTTTGATAGAGAGAGATGGGAGTTTTTCTTATTTTTGTATTTGCGTTTTTTTTTGATACTTTCCTATGAAGCTCTATACGAATTTTTTGGTGGTGTATTGAACGATTTTGAGATTTTTTTTAGATATTAGACCGGTTCTACACGTTCAACTTTTCATTCAACTTCAACACTTTTTTATCTTTCGTTCACATGCAGCTTGCGAAAGGGATAATCTTACCCCTTTCACAATTACATGCGAGCGAAAGAGAAAAAAGTGTTGAAGTTGAATGAAAAATTGAATGTGTAGAACCGGTCTTATAATAAATTACAAAGAAAATTTGAGTTGATTTTTTTTGGAAAATGCAATTATTACAAAATTGGAAAAAAATGGATAAATGTGATTTGATCGATAATTTCTGGTGGTGCTAAGCCCCATTAGCAGGTCTGGCAGCACGAAATGCGAATTTTATAATTTTTTTTTACATTGTACGTTTGTCCATCGTTTGTCCAAGAAAAAGTTTTTTTTCCAGGCACCGTTACCAAGTTACAAGCAAAAACATTTTTTTTTCCTATTTTTTTTTAAATTGTAGGTACTACTCCGAAGTGTAACATTAGATTATGTAGTCGCTGTTAGAAATTTCTTTGTGCAGAGTCGATTCGATTTTCAGATTTTTTTTTCCAAAATTCCTTGCGAGATCGGTTGCAAAACTTAAGTTAAAAAATATATACACATGTATAGTTATTGTACTTGGTTTTAATTTTATAAATCTTTATATACGTAATTGTAATTTAATAGTATTCATTACTTCATTTAATATACATAACTGCTTATAAAAAAGTGAAGATTGATGAAGTCAAAGTGGAACCTCTATTTCGCAATGGTGTTGTGTTAACAAAAACATTGGGTTACGCTTCTACATAAATATTTTTTAAAAGGAACTGAGGTGTCTTGTATCTTAATTTAAATTGATTGGTAAATAAATCTTTAATAATTTTAATTAAAAATTAAATATTATTTAAACAATTTTTTTCGTATATAGGGGTACTCTATTTTGTGTTCCGTATAATTTTTTTCTTTCGGGAAGACCAAACATCATAATCTGACGATGATAGTGTTTGCTCAAGTCCTTGGTCTTGGTCTTGCACTGTTAGTCTTGATCTTGTTCTTGCTAAATGTGCAAGACCAAGACAAGACTACAAGACCAAGACCATTTTTGCTCATCACTATCCATGAGTACGTAATAGAAAAGCGAAGGTGCATCCTGACAGAGCCTCTTTATCAGGACAACCCATTGTACAACTGGGTGCATCCGCTGCCCAGAGGAAATCGTTAAACTACCCATTGTAGTAGGAAATTGGGAGTGAACGGTGGGAGCATTCATTGTCAAAGATTCGCCATCAGATTGTATGTACCCCCTATAAGACGTCTAACCTTGTAACAAAGGGCAAAAATCTTTGCACGTGGGAAGTTTTATCGAAAAACTCTCACAAACTACAATTCGTGAAAAGTCAAATGTCATTTCCTTGTCATTGAATTTTAAAATCTCTTACAAAAAATGTGCATAACAATCACACCTCTAACGTCTCAGATAAAATGCTATCGTTACCGCTCCAGTTTCAGTTAAACAAAATTCAAACAAAAAAAATTCAAATTTATTTCAGAATCCTTTTTCCCCTGAATGGTCTGGCAACAATTTATGACGTGTCCACTTAACTATATAAAAAAAACCCCGCTCACAGTCCAGTTATGTACCTGTAAAGAAATGCGCGAGTAGTTACCTTTGTTTTGGTCACCTTTGGTTACCATGGAAATTGAAGGGAAATTTTTTCTCTTTCTCGCGATTTTCCAACCGATGTTTTTCATTACAGTTACCGAAACCAGAGTCAAGGTATTCGTGATGGCTACTATTCTAGGGAGACCGTACCCTAGGTATGTTAATGCTCCCTTGATTCAGGTGAACAGTATAGGGATAAAAATGCTTGGAAAAAGGTTTTTCAATTGTTTAAGAGAAAGAGAGAGAGAAAGAGATTTTCATTCATTTGCATACACCTGTAGTATACAGAGTTTTACGTGGATAAACTGGACATTGGTAATGGGAGGAGGGTGAAGTACGAAAAAGGATGGTGTAATGACGATCGCCTGGACACGATATAATGAGAAAACAAAACATACAATTCACAATTGGTCGTATGTTTTCAAGTCAATTGGAAATTCAATGTGTGTTTTTTTTGGAGTAGTAAGGAGGTTAATTTTGCATTTGGTTTTTGCATTTTCCAATTTGCACTTTCTATTTATGGGATTTGTAAAGTGCATCTTCCCATGCCGTGGTGTCCACTCAGGCGAAGAGTCTAATTTTGTATGCATTTTCGTTGCGGCACGAAATTGTGTCCGTTTTAGGATGTGACCTTTTCGGTGGTGAGTTGGTGAATTATTTGTTGCTGGAATTAGACTATTGTGAATAAGGGAATATATTGTTTGTTAAAAAAAATGTGTAGATAGGTGGAGAACGGAGGAGTCCTTCTTTTCCTCGGAGAGTGCTCAACAAAATCATAAGTCCTAACATTTCTAATAGTTCAGATGTAACCTCGACTTCTACCTGGCCGGACGTTAGCTATTCGCTCGCTAGTCTTATTGTATATACCGGGCGTGATTCCTTGAACTGGTTGTCCCTTGGGGCGGGAATCACGAACAGCTCTACGACTACGCTAATTTACAGCCGGTCTTTGGCTTCTTTATTGGAACAAGAGTTTTGCGGCCCTTTAATCACCTTTGGGACGTTCAATTATGTCGTGTATGCGGATGAACTCCCTGAAATAATCAACACGGTAAATATACGGTATGTTTTTTGTTCTGTTACTGAACGTGAGTGTGATTCTAACGAGCAAATTATTTGATTAAAGTGTAAAATAATTTAAATTAAGAAAGAGCAGTGATTATGGTGAAATTGTAAAGTTTACTGTGAAGTGAAATTTATTTTATTTGCATAAAATTTTCTTCTGGATTTTCCACTTAGCAACCATTCAAGGAATTCTATCAAGGCTACATTAACATTGTAATTTCCAATGAACTCTGCCATTTCTTTAAAGGTAAAAATCATATCATTTGTAAATCTAAAGATACTATTATAACATATAGGCGTTACTATACTGTAATGATTAGGGAAATTTCTTGGAAAATTCGTGATTAACCGATATTTAACTCGGAGTGTCCTTCAGCTAATGTGCCTTCTACATTATCAACTAAATCCAATCTTAACGGATAAAACGAGCCGTTCTAATACAATTATTTTCCAGTATTTTGAGAAAATTATTTTTAGGGTTTTCAAAAAAAAAAAAAAAAAATCCTACAACAAATCCGTCGTTTTGTACATTTTTATTGTATCCGGGCGATCGTGTTTCTTTTTCTTTCTTGTTATTCAGAAAATTGTGTGACACATTTTCCTTCTATAGTTAATTTCTTTGGTCTCAATACATTGTCAGCAATGACCTCATTATTTTTTCTTCTAGTCTAAAAATACTGGTTAATCTTAGCACGGAATGAAAGTCCTTGGGTGGTACACTATGGGTATAATGTTTTTTGTTTTGTTTAATGTGTGTTGTGGTTTAAAGGTTAATATTACTCTCATAAATTTTATTGTAACTAGTTTAGAATTATAATATTTGCTAAAAAAATAAGCAACGCGGTGTAAATTGTGGGTTATAAAGATTTTAATGAGTCAAGAGAACAAGTTATTTATAAGCTTACACTAATTGTAATTGTAATGATACGCATGTGAGTAGTGTATTATTTTCTCATAATTAAAACAGTTTGTCATCTGATTGATATAATATATCATATATTATAATATTATAAATATAATTAGTTGATTTAATACAAATAATTTAACAAGTTAAAAAACGCCTAGTAAATCTTGAATAAAGTCTTTTATGGGTATGGGTTTTGTGGGTAATTCCATGTCTTCCCTCAAATGATTCATTAATTTTTTGGGTGTTGTGGTAGCTAAAATAAAATTAAAATATATTTTGCTATCTGATAGTCTATTCAATTTACATCTTCTATCTTATAGTCCAGTGGTAAAATAATGTATTAAGTCCGAATTATTTCGGACAGCACAGATTTTTGTGAAATTTGGTAATTAAGTTTAGATTACCCTCCTCTTCAAAAGTAATATGTTCTTGATGTTTTCTTTTTGTTTTAAGCGGTGAAAGCTACCCCGTTTGACAAAAAATCATATATTTAAGCAATGTTTCCTTTAAATCATGTTTACGACTGTTCTTGCCGGGCGGAAGCCATATCAAGCTGATATCTACACACTTCTATATTGCCGGTCACCGAATGCCACCAGTTTCAGTTGCGTGGTTGTATGTGTACGTATCAAAGTCTATTCAACAAAATTTTCGTGAGCATAAAACACCGATTGATCAAAAATCAATTGCGATTGTGTGTGGACAAAGGTTTCATTTGAGTTGCAAACTGGTTGTGAACGTGATAATGGTGAAACCAGTTTGAAACTAGGACTGCAAATCAGTCGACTTATGTGCGTAGGGCCTAAATGTTTATGGAATTGTCACTTCCCCACATTCTTGCTTTAGTCCCTTATTTTTTGGCGATAACTACTCTATCACAAGAGAAATTGCAGTAAAAAAAAAAGCGGCGCATTGAGTGAGCGAGCCGAGCTAGCGCAAAGTACTAGAGGGGTGGCAAACGCTGCTACTTGTAGAGCCCTTCGCCGACCGATAGGAACCTGTTTACTGCGCAAAAATGAACCGAATAATTCGGCCGAATATTCGGCTCGGTACAGTTTTGACCGAACATTCAGCCGAATATTCCAACAAAACTCACCGTGTATTTATTGAGAAAAACATCGTGAATTCTGGTGCGGTATAATCGAGTACTGATTTCAATTTGCGTTCAAAGCTGAATTCAAGGTAACTGCAAGTTTATCTCCGTCGTAAATAATTTCTATATCAAGCTCTACACTTACAATTTGGTGTGATAAAAGTGCTCAAATATGCATTTTTGGATGTAAATGGGCCGTTATGGGTTTGAATTTATATCCTATCCCGAGTAAAATTCAGATTCGCCCGTTCTTAGGGGACGACTGAGTACAAATTCTACTTTTCCAAATGCACGAACAATACACGAACGGAATAGTCCAAACGAAGCACGGTATTCCCACCCATTTTGTATAAGAACAGTTCTCGTTTGATTGAGCAGGACTAAACGTGGCTAATAATGAGTTGGGAGACCGCTTGGAAAAACGAAACTCCCGTTTGGAATGGTCGATTACGAATACATTCATATCTGTAACAAAAGCGTGCAAACCTCTTGTGGGCGTATTTTTTAATTTTTTCTGTACGCATCTCCGGCGGGCACATTTTTTAACGAGTAAATAGTAGTTATTGAGTAATATTCTTTCAATTCTACTCACGAGTATTTCCACCAATTTCTACCTAGAAGGATATTGAAATATAAAAAAACATCTTTTACTAAAAAAAAAATTTAATAATTTTAAAAATTTGTACTAAGAATAAGTTAATGAAAAACCTTATCAATAACGGTCGCTACTTGATTTCCAAATAGAGTTTAAGTTACATAGTGCAATCTAGAACCGAACGAATCCGCGTAGTCGAAATCCTTAAGGCGGTCGAGCAATTCTCATTGTATGCCGCTTGTCTGAGCGCTGACAAGGATGTCGTTTATTACTATAAGAAATATTCATGGCGAAAGTAAGCATCCTCGCTGTACTTCTAAACTCACCTCAAAGCTGTCGGACAATTTTCCATTCTTCCATTCCCATTGTACATTTGGAATTGTTGCAATCCACGTTGCCGTATCGCTTGCCATATGAAACTCTTGTTAACCGAGTCGGACGCTTTCTCATAGTCTGTGAAAGCCAGGTAAAGTGGGGATCGTAATTCAGTAGACTGCTCCATTATGATTAGCAAGGTATTAATATGGTGTATACAGGAGCGGCCCTTTCTTAATCCCGCCTGGTGTATAATTTTTGCCAGGTTGTGTTCGAGATCCAGTGTTCCTTGTCTCTTTTGACATAACCGATGCTCGTTTCCGCTGGTGTTATAATGGCGTCCTTTGTAGTAAAAAGAACACAGCTCACAGCTCTTCAATGACGCTGACCCCCTGACGTGGGTACCAAATGAAAGGATATGACAGGTAGAATATAATTAGCTGTGCGGCGTGTCATTCCAAATTTAAAATGGCGGCCAACATTAAGTTGCGGAAGACTTTTAATAGATTTAAAAGTAAAAAATATAACCGATCAACTTCAAATTGCTAAATGTTCCAATATTAATAAAATAAGAATATAGGTAACCCCTCGCTTTTTTACATTTAAGTAAGGGGCTGCAGCAATAAAAACTTTACATTCAAAATTATTTTTTACTTTTTGGTTCATTTTAAAATATTAATTTTAGTTTTTTTTTAAAAACATTTTTTCATCTACATATACTAAAAATTATTGTCTACAAAATAAAAAAACTTTGACCTCGAATTAGGGGCCATCCATAAAGGACGTCACGGTTTTTCAAAGGATTTTTGACCCCCCCTCCCCCAATGTCACAAATGGTCACATTTTCTATCCCTCCCCCCCCGTGCACGGCACAAAATTAAAATCGGAAATTATACTTAAATTATTGTTGCGGTGAATAACGTCAATAGAACGTGGTAAATAAATAGCAGTAAAAACAATTTGGAATCATAGCCATTAAGAAAAATATTTATTTATGATTACATTTAAAAAATAATAATTAAATAAAGTCTGAAGAATTTTTTTAAATCTTTTGCCACGGATTTTCAAGACATATATCTGCTGAATTTATCGGAATACATATCGATTCTCCGTCGTCCTCCTTTTCCTTCGGAAGATCCGCTAAACCAGTCAAATCTAAATCGTCCTCATCTAGCCAGTCCACTTGATCGTCGGTTAATATGGCCATCCATTCTCTTTGACGCTTTGCTGCAACTCTGATGGGTCGAATTTTCGGCAATACATTACTCGACTTGTTGTTCGTCTTGTGCAAAACTTTGTGTTTCTGGAGCATTACTTTTGAAGCGAAATATATGTGGCATGATTGACAAATTCTCGACTCCAGATCATTTTGGACTGAAGGGCAAAATGAATCGTATGGAATAGGATAGTTTTCGGCTGATGATGGTAACATTTCTCGCAAATTCAAACTTTTTGATATGAATAGAGATGGAAATTTAGCATTTTCACTGCCATCCGGCAAGAGAATTTTCAGTCCAAAATCAGTTTGTTCGATTGGAATGGGAGCAGGCAAGAATCTTTCTGGCAAAATATTGAAAATAGAGCTTCTCGGTCTCAAGCAACACTTCGAATCATCACATTTCGTTATCTGAGTAAAATATTGGCTTGTTCTAACGTGATTTGATACCCATGTTAAATCTTTCTTGCTGATTTCTCCAGGATTAATTTCTGAATATTCAGGATCTATGTATCTTGCTACAGTTGGATACTTGTCAATTTCTACTGAATTCCATATTTCACTCAAAATTTCCCCGCAGTGCCTGTTCCTTTTTCAAGGGTTTTTCAAAGATATTCACTTAAGACTCATATAAATTTGAGAAAAATGGTTTGTTTTAGTATTATACAAGCCTTAAGTAACATACTGGGTCAATGAAGACTCTTTATGGGCTGATTGTAGCCATTAAACGCATCCAACAGTGAATAATTTGCATCCGTTTAAAAAAATTTAATAATAACTAGAATTATTATACCGGACGTCACATTTTCCATTTTCCATACCCCCCCCCCCCCCCCTGGTCCAAATGGTCACATTTCGCCAGACCCCCCCCCTCCCCCTCAAGCCGTGACGTCCTTTATGGATGGCCCCTTACTTCAAAAGAGTTAAGTTTTCCGAAAAAATGACAAGATGACATTTTGTAGGTAATAATGTTTCGTATTGACTGATCAAACAAACTTTTCGAAAATACCAGTTTTTGAGTCAAATTTTGGCCAAAAAGTGATTTTTCATAACTTTGACAGATTTCATTGTTGGGCTTTCGCACGGGGTTGTGTGACCTATAGAAACCGACATACATGGAAAACCCGGGAAAAACGCGATATCTTCGGCGACCATGTTTTTTTTTTGGATTTCGAAATTGTTTTCTTAAAAGTCACAAGAAAGCTGTGGGCCAATTTTTGCTAATTTCCCCGGACTACTATTGCCATAACGAAACCTTTTTGATAATAAGGTCGTTTTTCCTTTCACTAATAGTTTCTTAACCCAAAATTTATATTTTCTTAAATATTTAAAAAAAATTAACTTATAAAGAAAACATTTCACCTTTCCCTCAAAATCTGTCACCAGCTTATATTTTCGTCCTACAAAATTTTGACAAATCGATTTATTCCAGTGAAAACGTATCACACATCAATTTTAATTAAAATAACAATTTGATTCCAATCAAATATTGTAAAAATATTGAGAAAAAAAGAAAAAAATAGCGGAAACCTTCCTGCTTCAGTTTTTATCATGATCAAAATATGTGTCAATCTAAACCGAACTGTCAAAAGCGCAGATGTTATCACATCTTTTAGATAACAATCACCTGTTGGCTAACTAACATTGGTTATCCTAAAAAAGAAGACGTTCGTGAAAGAAAATCTGAAAATTTGGGTTATTGTAAAACAGATGCAGACAATTAATGAGGCGTGAGAGTGGTTAGCGGATACTAATTTATCATAGAGTGAATAGGCAATTATTTTATCATTTCATATAAATTTATTTTTTATTCAGAAAATTTTGCTACTTGGAATGGAACACAACAACGGAAACAAGCAGCAAGAGATGGCTTTCAAGTGGCCGTTTTAAAATTGATGATGGACATGTAAAAACTTTCTTTTGTCTATATCAATGAAAAGTTATAATTTATTCATTTATTCTAATCACAAGCATTTAAATTCATTTTATCCAATCACAACACAAACAGCAAAAAACAAAAAAAATTATCTGCAACTTGTTATCTTAATTGAAACATAGATCGGCGACTTGTCTAAGTACGGCACGATAATGAGCAAACAACATCAGTGCTGCAGCAAACAAATTGATTTCGCAATCAATCACTGCAAATTCTCTATAATTCTCCACTTTGCAATAGATGCCACCATTATATGCCAAGGCAGCGTCGGCCAATTTCATAGGAGCACCACAACATTATTCCAGACAGCAAAATCAACGAAAACAAATGATCGCAGACAGTAAGGTACATATAGACTATAGGCTAGCTAGTGTTCGCCTGTCAGGAGGCAAATTGAAAGATTATGATTCGTTCGTCTTCCAAATTAGGCTCCCAGTAGACGGTAGGACGGTAGATCTCCTATTACATTTGGCCAGCCGCAAATTCTATGATATTTGCATTCAATTTAGGCAAATACACAATTGAACAATGCCCACTTAGTAAAGAGTCCGGTGGCGTAATTGAAGAATTTTGCGAAAGAGAAAACCCATAGAATGGCATAGGCCCAACTATTTGCGCGATTTGGATCAACATCGGCAAAAGGCAGCAGAAATTAAACTATAAAAACAAAAATTGATAAAACGCGGCTTGGTGGAAATGTTATTTGCATTTAACTGGGCACAATCCACATTAATGCGGCCAACTGTGAAGGAAACTACAGAATATGCAGTTGTTGCAGCTAGCCACACTTGGAGCATAATAAGCCGCGCACAGTCACTGTCTACGCAAAATCATGTTGATAAAAACGCCACAATGACTGTGTTATGACTGTCTAGAATGCATCAAGCATGGAGCTGGTCTTTCTCAATTACATAGTGGGATGTATAAGCGTTGTCAGTTGAAGGGGCATGGCAAGAAGAAGGAAGTGTAAAACTATCATTAAAATGTTGTATGGAAATTACTAGCATGAATATCGAGTTGGGTTGTCGCGATGGGCTCTTTGCGCGTACTGTGAGGGACCTACTTGATGATCCTTTAAGAGTATCGATCATCTGTGCGATCTGCCATCATCTTTTAATGGACAAGCAGATGTGTTATCACTTAATTGGGTTCAGTCAACCCAAATGTTCCTTGTCATTTATAACGAGGATGACGAAGAGCTCTATTCAGTCGTATTATTGCAATTTCCTCCTTGTGAATAGACAAAAAGGACTATACTGACGAGTATTGGTCTTGTGATCAATACAATGCTTCAATTGGAATGGATTTATCGTAGTAATTTTTAACCGTTATGATTCTGGAACTTGGAATATATTTTAACTGATTTAACTACATTTGTCAAAAAACATTATTATGTTTCTCTGATATTAGTCCAGGAGAGATAGTGTAAAAGTATTTAAAAGTTGAAATAAATCTACCCTGCGATTTCTTGACGCTATAATTAAGAGAAAAATCGTAGGAATTTAATGAATGTGTTTTGGATAAAATTGGTCTAGGAGAACAGGTGGTAAAAAGCTAATAATAGTAGCGGAAACACGTTTTTCCCCGTTTTAGGTACGAAAAAAATGTTTTTTTGGAAAACAAAAAATAGTACATAATAGTGCTTAAAAAGACGAAAATTATGAGTTTTGTACCATTGAAATCGGTCAACAGGTTTTTGCAGAAAAATTCAAAAACCTTTAAAAATGGCAATTTTTTGACATTTAATTATAGGGAGTGTAATTATCGTAGAACCTTGTGTAAAAAATTGGAAAAAGGGTGGTTTTCAAACGGGGTTTTAAGGTGTTAAATCACACCTTACATACATACATTTCATAAAAATGGGATTGTAGAGCAACCCTTTGCGGGCCAAAAGGCCAATCAAAAAATTTGTAGTCCTTGTTCAACCTTTTTTCGTAAAACAGGTGTTTTTACATTTTTGAGATTTACTCGAAAAGTTACCATTATTTTTTCATGAAATTTTTATTGTAGGTAGGCACCATCAGTGGCCACAATTAGAGCCCTGACACATGGTTCTACGATAATTACACTCCCTATAATTAAATGTCAAAAAATTGCCATTTTTAAAGGTTTTTGAATTTTTCTGCAAAAACCTGTTGACCGATTTCAATGGTACAAAACTCATAATTTTCGTCTTTTTAAGCACTATTATGTACTATTTTTTGTTTTCCAAAAAAACATTTTTTTCGTACCTAAAATGGGGAAAACGTGTTTCCGCTACTATTATTTGCTTTTTACCACTTGTTCCCCTAGACCAATTTTATCAAAAACCATTCATTAAATTCCTCCTAAACACATTCATTAAATTCCTTATAGCGTCAAGAAATCGCAGGGTAGATTTATTTCAACTTTTTTTCTATCCCTCCTGGATTATATTGTCACGCGTCTTGGATGACATATTTTGTAGATCAGTTTTGAAAATTATTTTTCCAGTGACAAATTTATTTTTTTTCATAACGATGTATAGATTTCAATAATTTTCGCAATGAACGTGAAGGAATGCGAATATTGCTTTCAATTCGTCAGACTAATTGGATGCTGTTAAGAGGTTTCGTGATCACTAGCTCTGATTATTATTAACTCCGCCGTCCCAAGCTCACGGTGTGAAAGGAGGATAGTGGTCGACCTACCGAATTGATCAGAATCGGGAAACTGAAGAAACTAGGCAAGAAACCGCATTTTATAAAGCGGCATCGACAGCAGCGTATCCGTTGCCGGGACGTCCCGCTCGGACAGCCAGCAAACGGATCAAAGAAGGAGAATAAAAAGAAGATTATTACTAGCGATGGGTTGTTTACTTTTTCCCTTCGAACATGAACTTTGAAGGTGTCCTTATCTTCTAGACTGTGTATGCTCACTCCGGAAATTAGGAAGTTGCAGGAGGATGTTCTTAGCTTAAAAACCTCCTCCAAAAAAATTGCGAACGAACAGTGAAGGTTGCTAAAAAGAAAATTTAGCTTCAACCTTCAGGAGAAGTCATGATTATCATAGAATCAATGGTTTCAGATTAAATTGTGCCAGCTGGGCTAGATACTTCCTTTATGCCTCGCACTCAACTGCAAACAATGCGTCATTCATCCCCAGCTATTGCTACATCAGTGTCTGTGGACCACAGTCCGCAACGAGAAGAAAATTATTGGAAATGATTCTAATTTCGCCGTCTTTAATGTGGTAAATAAGATAAATAAATAGTTTAAAAAAACTAAAAAAATCGCTTTTATTTTAAAATAAACCAAAAAGTAATAAAAATAATTTTGAGTGTAAAGTTTTTATTGCTGCAGCCACTTACTAAAATATAAAAAGCGTGGAGCGCTTTTTACCTATATTCTTATATTATTAATACTGGAAACTTTTTTATATTTAAGTATGTGGCTGCAGCAATAAAAACTTTACATTCAAAATTATTTTTTTACTTTTTGGTTTATTTTAAAATAAAAGCGATTTTTTTAGTTTTTTCAAACTATTTATTTTTATTTTTTACTTTTTAGTCGTCCGTCATTTTGTGGTGGTGGCCATATTAGATTTAAAATTACGTCACAAGGCATTCTTCCTGTCGTATTCTACCTGAGGTCCTCTTTCAAAATCGGCGGCCATCTTGGAACCGGCTTCTTGATTTTTTTATAAAATGGTCAGATTGCATTTAGTACTTATACATGATGAGTTGAACTCAGGTTGAGCCCGAATCCAACTACATATAGAGGGGAGGCGTGTTGAGTTAGGATCGACTGAGTTGGACTCAACCCTGCTACCTGGGTTGTGTTAAAATTATGCATAAAGACGTGAGTTCAGTAGTTGAATATAGTTGAATTTAGTTGACAGTAGCATCTCTGTGTTTTGTTTGTGATTTTTTGTAACGTGTAGTGCTTTTTCATTTTAGTTAGTTCGGCATTGGATTGTTTATAATATGTTATCACCTCCCAATCTCCTCGCTATTTCTTTCAAATTTCTTCGACTCAACGTTCGGGGCCAAGTGCTAGTTGAAAATTGTCGTATGTCTGTCTCCACAATAACCCATTCGAAAACATTATTTTATATTAAGGGCTGCCAATTCGGGGATTTATAGAAATGGGAAACGGTGGTATGCAACCTGCAATGATATGGCGATTGAACAAACTCTAGTGATCCTAATGAAGACAAGAGGTGGTCGTTCTCATGACCGTTGCAAATGATGACAGCACTGTATTTTCGAGAGTGGAGCTTGCAACGACAGAACAACACGATAACAGCAAAGATGCTATGTAAAAGCTAGAAAACACTAACGCACATAGGATGCTGAATTGGTTCCAAGAGGTACTAAATTGTTTGGTGGCGATTTTCAGGCTTCATCTCGCTCTTATTTAGGCGTAGTCAAATGAATATATGACATTGGTAGGGGAACATATCGACCTTTTGGTGATTTTGTTTGGCATGTGTAACCCTGATATATAGAATGTCTCCTTTTTGAAATCAGGAAATTTACACCTAGAATATCCATCTTGCTGCTGTGCAAAACCAGGGGTGGTAGCACGTAAGTTGTTTCAAACGACCTCTTCATATAAAAACTCAAGATTTTTGTATGAAGAGGTCGATTGAAACAACTTACGTGCTACCACCCCAGACCATATATTGTTCCTGCACTACATGAGTAATTGTGACACAATTTCTGCTAAGTCTCAATTTCTGAAAGTCCTGCAGAATAACGATGGCTTACATTACATTGATGTTTTTAAAGACATTTATGCAAGATTGGCCAAGCTAGAAACGTGTTTCTCATGGCTCTTTATGGGAATGGATATGAGATTAGGCTGAACCATTTGAGATACAAGCAATGTGTACCTTAATCCTGCAAAAGTAAAACAAACATTGCCTCACTACCACCCGAAACTGATGCGCATTCACTGCTAGTTTACTTTAGGTCCAGCATTGATGTTCTGGGCATACCAAAAAAACAAGGAATGGCCTCGTACCAGTGCCAACCATTAGAACCCTGCCCCGGACTCGATACTCTGGCACATTTATTGTAACTGCTAAAAGGCTTCATTGGTTTCCGTATGAACATCGTGCGAAGAGTTACGTGGTAACGTCTAGCCGCGAAAGCAAGACAGCATTGACATAGACGATCATCTCTCCATCGTCGATGAAGACGTTTGACAATTACAAATAAGAAACTGGGCAAGATGGGCCAGAGATTGACAATCATGGAGGCGAATACTGGAGGAAACCAAAGCCAACAAGAGGCTGTGAAACTCCTTATGGCGACGAAAACTTAGAGTTTCAATTGCTGTTCGATTTTCAAAGCCATATTCCGTGCAGCCCCGCAACACGGTATCCTTGTGCACCGCCTGTGGATAGCCGCCCGAAAGGAGAGGACATAAAGTACTTTGAAGAGAAATTTGGCGTATCTCCTAGAATGTTCTGCATATCCCACTTTGGAGACCACTGCTCTAGCAAATCTAAAATTTCAAATGGCAACCCCATAATATAAATATGTAACTTTTGTCCGAAATTTTTTTTATCGCAAGCCTTCCTGCAGCCCTAAATGAATGATTTTTGGGGGTACAGGGAAGCTTCGGTTAGAAAAATTTTCGGACAAAAGTTTGATATTTCTCTTTGGAAAATCATAATCCGTAAATAGTCCATTCAAAACGCGGGGGGGGGGGTGTTCCAAAATAACACCGTTAAGAAAATCGAACCCTAAATGTTTTTGGGGTCGCTGATCACGAAAATCGAGGTCCCGCGGTCCCAAAATTAGGGCGTCACCCCTAAAAATGCAAAAAAAACCTTTTTAGGGGGTTTTCGCGATTATTTCAATAATAATGAAAACTAATGCGATGAAATGCACTTTTTTTAATATTTATTTGCGAAGGGGGTTGATTTATACTAAATTTAGGCGAGCTTAATGGTAAGGGGTACCCCTAAAGGGTTGAAAGTACCCCTAAATTGGCGAAAAATGGCAAAAATTGTAAAAAAAAATTTTTTTTTTCAAGTTTTTGCTTCAAATTCGATTGTGGGCGTACTGTCAGGCAAAAATAAATTATTTTCAACCCTTAAGGGGTTAAAACTACCCCTACTATATAGTTAATTGAAAACTAGGGGGAGGTGTTCCAAAATAACACCGTTAAGAAAATCGAACCCTAAAGGTTTTTGGGGTCGCTGATCACGAAAATCGAGGTCCCGCGGTCCTAAAATTAGGGCGTCATCCCTAAAAATGCAAAAACCCCCCTTTTTAGGGGGTTTTCGCGATTTTTTCAGTAATAATGAAAACTAATGCACTTTTTTAAATATTTATTTGCGAAGGGGGTTGATTTATACTAAATTAAGGCGAACTTACTATAATAAAAACAACTTTATATAAAAAAAATTGAAAAAAATTTTGTTTTGCTTTTTGTTTGAAATTTGGTTCAAAAGGTATTATCATTAAAAAAAAAAAATTGGCAGTTATAGGGACTGCCGATAGAAGTGAAAACTTAGAACTTAGATGTTGAAATTCGATTCTTTTGAAGTAATACAAAATTCTATATTTCTTGAAAGGACTAAATCTTTTTGATTGCAGTATTTTCATTAGGACATTAACCAACTTATTAAAATATGTAGCACAAGTAACTGCGTCTTCATTAATAAAGGTACTTTTTTCTATAAAATTTAATGCTGCTGCATCTTCAACCGATATCTCAGAATTATTTTTTAAATTATGTAATAATTGTAGCAATTTTGACCATCCTATTTCATTAGCACTTTTGTAAAAAAGATACAATCGGGTTATGGTAACTAAAGTAAGAAATGAAAATGTTTGATTCGAATTTATCTAAGTATCGCGTAAAAACCGCATCGATCGTCGTTTTATATTTGGTAGTACTAAGTTTCCGATCATTGGACATATCGTTGGTTTACAAGCAGAATTCACTAAGTACAATTTTTCAAGTTTTCAGTTTTTTATACTAAAGTAAGTCTTATAATGCCAACTTTATACTGGCAATACCTTATAGCCCGCAAACTAATATTGTTAAGGTTTTTAGGGGGTTAGTTTCGGATTTACCTTGTCCATAATGACACAAAACTACAAAATCATTTCTGCCAAAACTCATTAATTTGTTGCGTTTTTGTTTATTTTAATCTAAAAATCCAGTATTAGAATTAAATAATTATTTCAATTCTTTTGTAAACTAAACTAAGAAATCTAAAAAACAATGTATACTGAGCCGATTACTATTATATGCCATTACAAAATTTTCAGAGACACAAACATCTTAAATATCGATTTACTAAAAACTATAGTTTTTGACTTAGTGATTTCTGCTTTTAAACCCACGATATTTAAATTAAGTGTTGTATTTAAAAATTCAATTAATGGTAGCTATCATCTGCAAAGTTAATATTGAAGTCTCCACTTAAAATCATCGGTACATTATCATATTTTTCGCCGAATCTTTTTTCGAGAATTTCAGAACCTTCTTTTGTATAAATCATCAAATTTTCGAATAAAAATTGTTGTATCTGTCTCATAGATTTTCCAGGCGAAATATAAACGGCAACCATTAATACGTATTGCCCATTCTCGGAACTGCAACGAGCAACGCATATTTCGCCTATATCAGAAACATTAACACCAAAGCATCTAGTGAATTTAGTATGTATGTCCATATATGAAGTAATGAAGTGTGACGTTCAAAATGACTGGTTTTATATTTTCATTTTCGATACTTAATTGAATAATAGTAGGCGGTCAGATTTATTTTTTTATTCAAAATCAAAAAGTTTTTGATTATAATCGATTGAGCGCGTGCGCCAGTCATGAGCATGTCGGTGACGCGAACCCATAACATTTTCCCCTATCAAAAAGTGCCCAACGCGGCTAAAGAAGTTTTCACTTCAAAAATTAATGTTTTCAACTATTAAGGGGGTAAAACTACCCCCACACCTGAAGAATAAACTCTGGAAAACCTACCTGAAGAAGAAAGACACTGCGAGTTTCGATGCATTTCTCAATTGCTATGACCAATTTCATGCTCTCTCCGAAACCCTCTATAAAGAGTACCTCAGAAACATGGAAGGTAAAGTGTATGGTGATCCCAGAGCATTCTTTCAATTTATCAACACAAAGAAAAAAGTTGATAATTATCCTTACACCATGCAATACGAGAACTCCCTTAGTTCTAATTCAGCCGAAATTTGTGAAAATTTTGCATCGTTCTTCCTCAAATCTTTCTCGTCCCCTATATTCCAACCAGATGAAGACAATTTTCGACATATCAATGCAATCCAAACGGCTCAAAACTTTTCCCTGTCTATAACCAGGGATGATATCTCGAAACATATAAATGAACTTCCACAAGATTTTTCGTCCGGCCCTGATGGAGTCCCTCCAGCTGTTCTAAAATCCTGTGCAGGGGCCCTACTGTCTCCTCTTCTTTGTTTATTTCAAAAATCCCTAAATAAAGGGCGCTTCCCAACCTTATGGAAGAACTCTTTTATAATACCTGTCCATAAGAAAGGCTGTAAAAACGAAATATCTAATTATAGGCCAATTGCGAAGTTGTCGTCTATACCAAAACTCTTCGAATCTATTATTTATTCTGCTATCGCCCCTATCTGCAAGAGGCTTATCTCAACAAACCAACATGGTTTTCTTGCAGCCCGTTCCACTACTACTAATTTACTGGAGTTCTCTTCACACACAATTAGAGGCTTTGTCACTGGCTGCCAAACTGATTGTGTCTATACAGATTTTAGTAAGGCTTTCGACAAGCTCTCCCACTCTATTATAGTTCTTAAACTAAAGAAATTAGGCTTTCCGCATGCCCTTGTGGATTGGTTCCAGTCGTACTTAGCCGATAGAACCTATCAGGTTCTATTCCGCGGAGTCAAATCGAAGAATATCGAAGCGTCCTCTGGAGTCCCGCAAGGCAGTCATCTTGGCCCTCTTCTTTTTATTTTATCGATTGACGATATTGTTACACTGCTAAGGCACTGTAAAATCCTTATTTACGCTGATGACATCAAACTGTATCGCCACATAAGGAGTATAGAGGATTGCAAACTTCTGCAAGCAGATCTAAACACCTTCTATTCTTGGTGTTCCAACAACAACCTTGTGCTTAATATTAGTAAATGCGAGATCATGACTTTTTGTAGGAAACGTGGTGTTATAACTTATGACTATACTTTCCTTGACAACAAGGTCTCCCGTACTGAATCTGTAATCGATCTTGGGGTTAGGTTAGAAAGTAAGTTGGATTTCTCCACCCACATCAATTATATCTCCTCCAAGGGCAATTCAGTCCTGGGATTTATAAAAAGATGGTCCAAAGAGTTCAACAACCCCCTCGTCACTAAACACCTGTACGTATCCTTGGTTAGGCCTTTGCTTGACTACGCTTCCCAGGTATGGTCTCCTTACTACTCCTCCCATGTTAGTAGAATCGAATCGGTTCAAAGGAAGTTCGTCCGGTTTGCACTCAGCCACCTCCCGTGGGATGACCCACTCGCTCTTCCGCCTTATGAGAACAGACTTAAATTGCTCAACTTAAGCTCCCTCCATAAGCGCCGTGAGGTCGCTGACGTTATATTCGTTCATCGACTGATGAATGACAAGGTGGACTCTGGTTTCTTAAGAAACCGCGCGTCATTTAGAGTGAATAACTACAACCTGAGAGGTGAACCTCTCTTGCACATTAATTCCTCTAACACCAATTATGGCATGTTCGAACCCGTTAATCGCATGCTTATAAATACTAACAACAATAGGAGTGTGTTTAGCTTGCTAACCAGTGAAGTTGTCCTTAAAAGGACACTTCTCAATGTGGCGTGACTCTCTGCGTGCCTCACTCCCTTATTAGTTTTGCATGCTTCTCTGTTTAATGTTTTTGAACTTTTATGTTTTTAATATTTTATGTTTGCATGTCTCAGCTGAGCCACGGCAGTGGTAAAATTTCCCAGCCATGCTGGGAAGTGCGCCTTCTGCGTTAGAAGAGAAACTCTATATATGTATATATATATACATATATATATATATATATTTATATATATATATGTGTGTATGTGTATGTATATATAGATTTTCATGCTTACTGAAAAGTGCGCCTTCTGTGCTAGAAGGGTTAACTCTTATTATTAAAATTGTAATTGGAACAAATTGAAATTTATTGTTTTGCATTAAAATTTTATATTTGATGAAATATTATTAAAACATTTGGAAATTTTTTAACCCTCTTTCCTTCTGCCACCCGCCAGCCGCTGTCCGCCCTGTTCCGCCCGCGCCTCTTGCGCCATACGCTTGCTGACGTCCCTCACCCACCCCGCAGTACGCCCACAATCGAATTTGAAGCAAAAACTTGAAATTTTTTTTTTACAATTTTTGCCATTTTTCGCCAATTTAGGGGTACTTTCAACCCTTTAGGGGTACCCCTTACCATCAAGCTCACCTAAATTTAGTATAAATCAACCCCCTTCGCAAATAAATATTTAAAAAAGTGCATTAGTTTTCATTATTACCGAAATAATCGCGAAAACCCCCTAAAAAGGTTTTTTTTTTGCATTTTTAGGGGTGACGCCTTAATTTTAGGACCGCGGGACCTCGATTTTCGTGATCAGCGACCCCAAAAACATTTAGGGTTCGATTTTCTTAACGGTGTTATTTTGGAACACCATAACGCGCGTTTTGAATGGACTTAAGAAAAGGTGGCGGTTGCCATTTAAAATTTAGATTCAACCCACTCCTGCGAGTGGGCGAGGGGATGGGGGTGAGTTTCGTGTGAAAACGATTCCACCCTCCAAGTTGAGCAGCTTTTGTTCCAAATTTTTTTCACGTAAACCTTTTACTGCACCCTGTATAAATTAAACTATTTGTTGTGTTAAACATTTTGCCATCGAAGAAATTGAGAGTGGCGTTCAGAAGTCTTTTATACTGACTTTGTCAAAGCATTTGATCGAGTTAATCTCACTCTCTTCAAACATAAGCTTCGAGATTTTGCTTTTTTTGATCATCATTATGTAGATGAATCGATTCTTACCTTTCTGATAGAAAACAATGTGTACTGATTGATTCATTTACATCACATACTTTTACTGTTGTTTCGGAGTTTCTCAAGGTAGCTATTTAGGACCACTTCTGTTCTTAATAAACTTTAATGGCTACAATCTTTCCCAATGTCTCTTATATGCAGACGATCTTAAGTTTAACCTTGTTCAAGATTATCGGGGTTGGTAAATCTTAAATCTGATATCAATACACTCATGAAATGGTGCTCAAAGAATGACTTAGTAATGTACCCTAGTAAATGTAAAAGATTTTCGTTTCATCGTCGTACTGATCCTCTTTGTTTTGATTATGTAATAGGTAATTTTACTATTGATTATCATTCGTACATCAAATGTCTAGGAGTTGTCTTTGATAGCGGGTTAAATTGATTAAAACTCTGCTCCTTCGTGCCATATAATTTTAAAAAAACCAAGCTTTACCACAATATTATATAACCATCCGTGAATAACGAAACGCTTTAAATACCTGCTATTGTAGCTAATCAAAAAAAAAGGAACGTTTCGTTTGATTAAGATGAAAATTCCAGATTTAATAGCAGCAAACACTACAAAGCCCGAAAGTCTTTAAATCCCTTTCAAAAGCAAATCAAATCGTACCTGAGCCAAAGGAACGCATAAAACCATGTACACTTTGGCCTATTCGTGATTCCTTATCAAAAAGAAGACAACAAGAAAGAAAAAATATCAAAAATCGAAGGCTCATAAATCATTGCAGCTAGTCAAGGTGCGAGGCGTCGTCGTAGTGTATTACCCTCGGTGCTGCAAGGAAGTCTGAATGAAGCTTTAACTGGAGGAAGAATGCCCCGCAGAGATTGATGGCTGCATTCAAATGAAGTCCATTCAAAGCCAGTCCCACACAGACACACTTAAGGTGGTTTTCTCCGCGTTTTTTTTGTTGGTGTTTTTTATTATTGTATTCACCTGAACAGATTAAATCCGGAGGCTTAATTAATCGTGTTTATGTCGCTTGATATGGATTTCAACGAAAAATTTCACCTCATTAAAAAGATGCACACATCTGGATGGACGGAACGGAATGGATGGACGTGATGTGCTCGGCACACGGGAGGGAAAGGTGCGTTGTGGTGTTGTGAGGTTGATGAAGGCTATTCGTCTGCAGACGCGTCTTGGACGCGGCTAATGAAGAATATTAGGAGAATTTAAGATAACTTGCAGGGCTCGTTATCTGCTGTGAATATTTATGGATGACACTTTCAACAAAGCGACCTCAGGTGTGTAGTATTTGGTGGAGGTGATAACTCTCGAGTGTCATGGGAGGCATATAAAACGTTTATTAACTTCTTCTGCGGTCTCTTCCTCGATTGATTTGCATAGGTGCGTGCCACGGCTTTTGGAGGGCCTCGATTTTGTTACTCTTCCAGAATGAACTTTATGGAGAGAAAAAAACACGGCAAGATTTATTGCGTTAAAAGACCGCGTAAATTTATTCATTTTTGGCTTCTTGAAGTTCGAGTTATAAAATTAAAGTGTCAGGTTACATGTGCAAAATACGATGATTGCTAGAGGGGTATGCCTCCGCTGATATCGCATTACCAATGTTATGCTGTTGTTGTTATTGGTGACTGGTATAAGGTTAATTTACAGCTGTCAAAAGTGCTCTGTTACAAGCAATTTCGCTTAATTTCGTGGCTCAAAAATAACATGCTAATGCTGTTCTAAAAATAATGCAGCTATATAGTATACCCCCCACAGGCAACGGACTGTCCGGTGTGTCAAAACTACCTTAAGTTACGCTTGACCCGATCGCCCGGTTTGTAATCAACATAACGAAATCCAGAAATCCTTGCACTATTCGTTCTCCTTTCGTCCGTAGCAAAGTCCAAATTAGTTAACTGCAAACGGAAACTGATTAAGAAATTGATAAATCATTTAAAAGCCGTGGCGACTGCAGCCGCGATTAATTTTCTATGAATTTTCCTGCAACTCTACACCAAAATGCGCTTTGATTTTTTAAAGGTCTTCCGTTCGGTGAAAAGGCTCCTTTTTGTACGTGCATACAACATTTCCTACCACACTTACCACACCCTCTCAACGGGAACTGCAATTCTCTAAAAATAAAGAAAGTCGGTCGCAATTTTAATATGCACGGGGGGCACCAGGTGAGCGGGACGGGGCGGCAACTGCCTATGTCGTTTACTTCTGTACAATGTACTATACCTTATCCAGGTGGTTGCTATATTGTATACATAGAGATAAATTTGTAGAAAAACAAAATTTTATTATTTATAGCGAATATTGCCGCTTATCAGGTTTATGATCGACTGTTTGCATAAGTTTCACCTCGGCATTTATTGGGCGCAAGTGGGTTCTATGCAGTTGGGAGACTCTACATTGAGGAAATGTGTGTATGGCAAAAAGGAGGCGATTGCACCACAATGTAATTGTTCCATTTATTTTATTGTTAGTTAAAATTTAAAAGATAAGTTAAAATATTTTGTATTTTGGAAAATCTTGCCTAGGCGTTGAGATTTTTGTTATGTAGCGCAGCTTTTATATCGTTTTAGATTTTGTTATAGGCCTTGCTGTAAAAACGATACGCAATCAAAATTTAATTACCAATTATTAATAATAATAAGAAAATCGAGGAGATAAAATATAGTATTTATAGGTTGAAATAAAAATAACGCTAAAAGTTTTATTGATACGGGTCAAAATGTTAAATTGGCAATTAAGCAGGTAAAAGACTTTGTCTCAGCTGGAAAGTGGGACTATACATAGCATGATCGTACTTTTGTTATATTAGATATGGCCATGAGAGTTAATAGGTTAGTTCTATATCTATCGACATACTTAAATATCTCTAGAGTGCTTCAAATGTCTAAGCAAATTATTTAATGATATTACCGAGTTTCTTATAGTTATACCAAAGGTGAATGGATGATGATAATGCAAGCAAGCAAGTGTCCACAACCCTTTTGCGACTAAGAGCGTATTCTAGAATAACGGTCGGGCGAGGGGAAATTTGACAATAAACAGTCAAATCAAGAGAGAATGGTTCATTTTCGTAGATCCGTTAGCTGGCGGTCCGAGCGGGACGTCCTGTTTTTGGCGACGTCTCGAGCCTCGGCAACTGATAATCGTTGATGCTTTAGGTCACCCTCGATATTCTTTAGCCAGGTTTTCTTCGATGCCGATCGCTAAATCCTCCAGTCTGCCGGACGGTCTCGCCAGAGAAGTTTACGTGGCAAGCGGTTATCATCCATTCGGCAAACATGCCCAAACCACCGTAGCCGATGTTTTTGCATTTCTTCTTCGATTAGTGTCTGTTGAACGAATATTTGTCTAACTGTCTCGTTTAGAAGGTGATCGCGGAGTGAGACACCGAGGATCAGCCTCCAGTATCGCATTTGGAAGACCTCAAGCTTCTTAACATCCGGTTTGAGCAGTGTCCACGTTGCCGATCCACAAAGAAGAATCGGAAGGATCAACGTTCGGTAAAGGCGTACTTTTGTTTTGATGGAAATACTTGTCCGTTTTCATATGCACCACTTGTGCGAGGCGAGTGTTGATGTATCCTGTCCCATGCCCTGTGAACTTCGCACGTCAATGACACTTTCGTTTCCTCAACCAATGATCCCAAATATTTGAACATCGCAACCTGTTTGATTTGGGTTCTATCCAGGTGAACACTGACACTCGATCCGCCCGTTGTGAGCACTTTGATATTTTCCGCATTAATTTGTCCGTTGCTTCGGCATCCGTGTCGGCGAAGTCGGTTACGAAGTTGTTGTCGTCGTATCGGACTCCGAGCCGTCCATCGTCGTATATTTCTGGAACCTCGATTGTATGATTTTCGTAAATACTTTGCCGACGATCGAAAGGAGGCTAATACCGCGATAATTCTTACATTTCCGACTGTCGCCTGTCTTCAAAATTTGCACAACGATCGTTTTCTTCCACGCCGACGGGACACGAACCGAATGCCATATGTGTTTTATGAGGATGTGGATTGCTTTTCTGTTTTTCAGCCATTTATTGCTGTCTTCACCTCGATAATTGTCTAGATTTGATTTGATTGTACAGCTGTTAAAGAATTCTCTCGACCTTTGCAGGTGCCTATGGGGAGAGGTCACGAAAGCTCCATCCGATTTTTTTATGTTGTCATTTGTTGATGTCGTTTTACCGCCTAACCACCGGATTATCGGTACAGCGTCCGGTACTCGTGCCTCGACGCCGCTTCTTCCAAGCCGGCGGCAACGTTATGCCGGTACTTACGCTTCTCATTCATTCGGATTTCATTTTCTGTCGTACTTTTTTGTTCATTCGCTTCCGCTGATCGACGAGGCCCAGACAGCTGTCCGAGATCCATGGCTGCGTCCGTTTACGGATAGGTGGACACAACTCCATTGCACACTTCACAATAGGCTCCGATAATTGCCTTTATTTTACATCGATATCGTCCGGTATTGCAAGCGCCGCGAATTTGTTGGATAGTGCCATTTTAAACTTTCGCCCTATGGCCGAGTCCCGAAGGCACGTCCAATTATTCTTTGTTGGTGGTGGTGCCGCTCGAACAACATAATGCTCCGATCAGCTATCGGGCCTACGCATTGCATGTACGTCTTTGAGCGTCGATCGGAATCTTGCGTTGATCAAAACGTCTTTGCCGGATGAATTTCGCTAGGTGAGTTGGTGTTTGAGTGGATGGCAGCTGAGTGCGTTCGCACTGGTCTCGGTTGACGCATAAACGGATAAGATATAGGTCTTGATCGTTCCACCGATGGCTATAACCGCCAAACGCTCGGATACGGTTGGAATGCGATAACGCTGTTGGCAGCCCGTCGAACGACCAAAAACCCGACGCCGTTTATTCGGTCCTCAAAATTCGTTCGGAGTGGATCGTGTGCAGTCAAGAAAATATCTTGCTAGTTAAGTTCTCACCAAATGTAGCAGAAATGCAATGATAATTTTGAATAGTAGTGGTGAAAAGGGTAGACAGAAATTTATTCCGCATGGCTTACACGGTAATCTATGTATTCACTTAATACACTTCACCTCTGAATTAAGTCCTCGTCTGTAATGCCTACAGTAAGTACTTACCGCCTTAGTACATCCGTATGTTAAAGTAAGCTATTATTTCATCGCAAAGGTAATGGGTCCATCTTATCACCACCTCGCTTAACTAGCCATTACAATTCCCGCTGGGTAGTACCCAAGTGTGATCCCATTGCTTTCCAGCTAATTCAGTTCCTTTGCAAGACTTATCGTTGCAGTTTAGCTACTTAGTCACTTTATACAAAATAAAAGAACAAAGCTTTAAAAAATGCAACTAGAAATTTTCTGCGGGATTCTTTTTATTTTGGGGTTACAAATAATTTCCTAAAAGTCCATAAAGCCAAGCCAAGTCAAAGGTTTTGCAAAACTCAAGTATGAATATTTCTGAAAAATTGAAAAATGTAAAAAAACTTCATTAATAGCTATAAAATTCCACAGCATTTTAATAATATTAATTTCGATTAAACTTCGCACAATTTTTATGCAGTTTGCGAGATGCTGGAAGACATTTAAAATAACTCCAACTCGAGTTAATTCCATGTTTAACTAAATACATTTAGTAAGACTAATGAAACTAAAAAAAATTTAACCGCTTTAACCCATCTTGAAATTCACGTATACGTATTAACAAAAAGACTTTGATTATATTCAAAACTTCATTAATTAAAATACGCACTTGCGATTATTGTGAAATCCGCATAATTACGAAATCTAGTTTATGCCATGCATGGTATATATGGTTGGTAAACACCGTGTCAGATCGAATTTTCCGCGACAAGTAAATTAACATTAAGAACGAGTTCTTAACAACTTATTCCAACTACTGTACACCTTTATTAGATGAGTACACAACTGGCGTTACCTGCAAAAACATTTCGTAATTACCAATATTAACTTTATTTATTAATTTAGTTATATTAAAATTTCGCTCAACTAATTCAATACTGAAAATTCACACACGATCCTAATGCATGCTTAATAAGCACATTTCCCATGTAGTAAAATCGAAGATAGATGATCTATAAAAATGTTTTCCCTCCGAAGGCGGAGTTGTAAAAATAAATTTACGTAAAATATGAGTTTTTCATCAATAATCCCGAGTCGATAGCCGATAAAATTCCCGATTAATTTCTAGTAGAAGATATTGAAATTCTTCAACAATGAAACTGCAATATTTCACTGTCTTTAGCAGCTCATAAAATTTGTCTACAAAACAACATTTCATGCTGAAACGAGGCAAGCCGTTGGCGCGACTTCCATCAAAACATGCCCAGGAGGAAACACTTTGATTGCGATCATAACTCGATCGTGTAATCACTTCATATGTTAGGATCGAGGCTGTTATCCCTGCAGGAAATGCCCAGTGTGATAACGCCAGTTCGGCTAGGTGCAGCCCAACATGCACATCATTCTGTCAAAATTTTTGTAGCAGAATGAAGGTGGCTCGTACCGAGGGAGGGCATAAAACTGTTTTTATGCATATTGTAGTTATGTACGAAGCGCAGTTTGAAATGCATAAATATGAGCTGCGCAATCGCTGACGGCTCAAAGTCGAGGCATAGCTCTTCGATTGGATTCGATAGATTGATTTGATATTGGTACCGCCTCCGGGCCTAATGGGTATATAGCGATGAAATAGATTGTTTTCGTTAGAGCGCGTTCAGTAATTGAAAATTAATTTTTTCGAGCACAAAGTGCGTATGGACAGAGAGCGGACATGCAACAGGCCATATACCCAGATAATCCATCGATGTTTCGTCCGCTGGCGATAAGCGTTCCAGCACTTACTGCAGTGCAGGCCCAGAGCTGGTGGATATTTAATTCATGAGCCGCCATGCTGGGCCTCTGATATCGCATGTTCATATGAACATATTTCATGCTTCGATTGCCAATATCTCATAACTTTCTAAGAGCTGCGGTCCCGGCCAGCGTAACAGTGTCTGCAGACGCAGCGTAGACGTCCTCGGCTAAGTACTACTAAAATTTATCTCCAAGGCACTCTCGAGGTTCCGTCCGAGAGCGGCCTGACCGGCCCCAAAGCCACTTCCATCCAACCTAATCCAGCATCATCACCCATATCCAAGCATTATGCTGGGTTAAGACATTTTCGTGTAGATGGACCCGCGTTGTTGGACTCTTGTTGTTGCCGTTTTATTGTAGTCTGCACAGTTTTTTCTGCCCCCGAAACCTGTGTAGGCGGTTACGAAATCATTTTCCTTTCGCGTTTTCATTTTCGAATAATTTTCCGCAGCCCAAAGCCGCAGCAGCTTGTCTGGACCGCGAGATCTCTTTAGCACTCCATAAGCCAAGGACTGGACTCTTAGAGGTGAGGTTTTTGGTGGTGACTTTATCTCTTTTCCCGTGGCAAGCTGTGCTGGGCTGCGCACGAGCCCATTGTATTCCTGAAGTTTATTTATTTGATATCCAACAGAATGCAAAGTTGTAAGCTTTATATCCTGGCTATCACGGGTATACAATGTGCAACATGCCGTCGGGCAATTTATTTGTCGCCTTTTGCAGACATTTCTGGCGAATTTCTTTCAGTTTGTTTCTATTTGGTTAAAAAGTGTTGAAATAAGGAAAAGAAGTTTTCTTCGGGCTTGATTCTGTCCATTTTGAGGCATGTTCTTTATGTTTTAATCGACAGTTGTGGAAAGTTCTTTATTTATAGTGAAAACGCGTATCAAAAGCCTTTTATAAACAAGTCTGCAGATACCGCTTAGGTATAATGGACCAAAATGTGTCTTAAGATTTTTCTCTCAAAAGCATCTAATAAGTTCTCAACTTTTTGGGTCATGGTCCATACCTCTGAGCCATAACAAGCCACATGCCTTATAAAAGATTTGTATAAATCAAATTTAGTTGTCTTGTGTAACGCTCTTGATTCTTACTTTACGCAGTGTATAGAAACTTCGATTGCTCTGCTGTATTCTGATTTAAACTTCCTCCAGCTCTTCATTTGCTGACGACACTATTTCTCCTAGGTATTTAAAGTTCTTCACTACCTCTCACTACCTCAAGTTATGTATCGTGAAGTTGGTCATTTCTGATCTAATCTGCAACATCGTTTTAGTTTTGTCTGGCACCTGTGCATATGTGATTCGGCGGTATCGAAAATCTTTTATTTTGTTCATCTTTTGCAATCGCCTTTTTCTTCCAAGCGCGAGAGTGGCTTTGCCAAACCAGTCCCCCAACTAAATTCTAACCCCTTCCAAAGCTGCTTGTCCTCCATATCGAACTAGAGCTTGGCTATAGAGTATGCTAATGTCACATTTTATGGTCACGAAGATAATTGCCTGTTTTCTTTTTTTCTATAAAATTTAAGAAAACTCTAGGAAAGCTCCCTTGATAGTGCTCCAAGTAAGCTCCCCCGTGCATCGCTCCCAAATTTTTTCCACTTGGTAGCTTCACTTGCGTTTCTTTAACAACAAAATAGAAGCGCTTCGTTCTAATTACATGACTGTGTTAAAACGAAAGGATTTGTGATATGAATAAGAAGTGCATTGGTAGTCCTCTTCAGCGCTTCAGAATCTGTTCAAAAGCGCTTCAGTTCACCGCTGGGATCCCAGCAGGAAATGAAGCGATTCGAAAAAAGTCCGTGCTGTGCTGTACGTAGGTGTAAGTGGTTCTCTTAGCCTTGCTGTACATTTCGTTTCCAATAATTCGCAATGATTCAAAAGTGATTAATAGGCATGACTAAGGAAGCACAATTGACTCGATTCGGTTTTGCCAGTTGGGGTAAAAGCTTGTTCAGATTTGGCTTCATACTGTTTAAAAGGTTTTATATTCTTCATGGGGAATTAAAGCATTTGCAGGAAAGAAAACTAATGGTAGTTTTTATTTATTTATATATGTATATATATATTTTTTATGCCCTGAACAATAAATTTAATCAAAAGTAGTTTAGTACCACGATAAAAATCAGAATGGCACAAAGAGTGTACCTGCTGGGCACGCCCAAGACCTTAAAACTGAAGTACTTCTATTAGCTCTAAAAATATTGATTTCTCTCTGGGAGAATATGTGCCTATGAAAAGATTCCATAGCAGTGGTATAAAAGCGATGCTTTTGTGCTTAGGTTGGAAGTATGTCTAAAATTTCCCGCTGGGATGATTACGACTGGGTCTTTATGTCTGGCTTGTCCTGTCATACATATATGTAATCACTTTTCTTTGGTGGTACTCAATCTTTTATATCTCAATCTTATTGTGTCTTCCTTAATAGACTTCATAAGGTCCGAGTCCTAGAAGAAGTTTAGTGCCATTCAAGAAGAATAAACGGTAAAACGTGGAACTCGAGTTCGTGCACATTTATCCATCCAATGGCGCTACAGCCCAAATTGAGCCTTGGCTTTCTCAAAGGCATTTCTCCAGGTTTGACGATTCCTTGCAGCAGTTCTCCAATTCCGAATGTTGAGCATTGTCTCTGCGTCGACCGTCGCAGAGTCCATCGATCTCCCCCTGGGCCTACCTACTGGCCTATTCCCCAAATTTCTGCCACCATAAGCTGTTTTGCAATACAACTATCGTCCACCCTGATTACCCTGGCTTATCTTAGTGTGTTGATTTTTATAAAGGTTGAGATTTCTGGGTCGTCAATAATTTCATACAACTCGTTGTTGTATCTCCTTCGCCATATTCCGTCCCCTCTCTTTGGGTCTAATATGCATCTGAGAACTTTCCTCTCAAATCTGTTGACTCGTTTTTCCATGTTCCGGGTCATAGTCCTGGTCTCGCTACCATAACACAGTACTGGTCGTATTACTGTTTTGTAGAGTGAAAGTTTCGTTTTTCTGTGCACAAATCTAGTGTGCAGGATTTGTTTTTGGGCATAAAAGGCTCTATTAGCCAGTAGTATTCGCCTGGTTATTTCTTTTTTTCTTCGTTTCTTTTTGTGATTGTAGACCCAAGGTACACTGTTTTATCGACTACTTCTAGATTGAGTTCGTCGATAGTTATATTTCTTCCCATTCTAAACCTTTCAGCTTTGGATTGTTGCATCACCTTTGTTTTCTCTTTATTGATGTTCAGCCCTATGTCCTATGCCGCTTATGTTAATTCGATATAGACTTCTTTTGCTGCCAAGAAGGGCCTTCCAACGATGTTCACGTCATCCGCACATCCAAGTAGTAGTTGTACAGACCAGTGGCGGCTCCTGCCTCTAAAATTTGGTGGGCTTGAGAAATGATTTTATAAAAAGGAATTTAGCTCTATTCGTTGCTATCAAATTTAGGCCTATCCCACTAATTTTAAGAATATAAGCTCAACTTCTTTGGAAAACGAATAAAATAAAAGAATAAAATATTTAACAAAACAAAACAAAAATTCAACAAATCAGTAAAAGAAAAAAGAGAAATTAAACTGTTTTATGTATGTACCTAAATAATCTGTCCGATGTTCTTTTTGCTGCGCGAACAATTCAATAGCTTTTCATTACAATTTGGAATCTCGGGAATATACATATTTATTACATATTGATAATGTAATCTGTTAATTCTGTTTCATCAGATTGAACATATACAAACTTTTGCTTGAAATTCAGATTTCAGTTTATCTAGATAAACCTGTAAACAGCATTCAAGTAACTAATTTTTGAAGAGTTTTTACGATTTGATTATTCTTCAAGTAGTCATCGAATGTGACATCTATTGATCTGTTTTATGTAACCATATCAGGAAATATTCCTCGATTACTGTTTGATTCACATTCATCGTGGCCACTCACTAAGAGTAAAATTGTGACCACCGCAAAACTTTAAGATATCTAAAATTTGACTCAATACTTGACGATTATTTATATTTCGCTATAGAACTCGCATATCCTGCATCGATCAGTGCGATAATATTGACCAACCAGAAGGTTTGGTAGTTTAAATCATTTTTTTAAATTCGTAGCGCTTGTTTCATGGATTTTAATTTTTTCCGATACATGTTTTAAATCCCGGATACCGCCTTTTGTCCAAGCCGATTCTCCTCTAAACAAACCGCAATAAAAACAAGACAATGATTTTTTTTCTATTCTGATCGTAAACCATTTCTGTTTTGGAACACCAATCCGACCAAAATTTTCTACTTTAGTATTTTGCAGTGCAAATTAATTTAAAATCAAATGATTGATGCGGCCCTAAACGTAATTTCTAATTTGCTTCTAATAACAAAAGAGAAATTTTTTCTTCAATAAATTATCTACGTGATTCATTTGAAGCAAAAACAAAAATTGAATCAATATAAATCTAATCTAAGAAAAATATATATACAGATATATATTAAAAAATGTTATATTAATATTTAACAAATAGTTAAATAACTAATAATTTAATACATACTAATTATTGGTGAATAATTCAATATCTATCGTAATTTTGCAATCACATATTTTTCACTTAAATAAACTTGAAACTTTCAGTTAAAATCCAATCTCCAATTAGCCATTTTTCCAATAAGAATTTCTCTTTTTACTACTTATTACTAAATTTATATCCAAATATTTGCTACGGGCTAAATAAAATCAGCCCTTCACGTACATATATAAAACCCACAAGTGTAAAAAAAGTTTCTAAATGTTCGGCCAATTAGTATCAAATGCAGGCAAAATTCCTTTAGAAATATAATCAAGAGAACTAAAAGAACGAATCGACAACACTGGCACTCTATGTGCGTGAGTAAACCCAGCTGAGCGAGAGAATCCATACATGCCAGTGAGAGAATCCCAATGAATCGCTCGGGGCTAATAAATTTTAGCCCCGCTTGGTAGAACAAAAGTACGTGAATCAATCGCTTGAGTCAAGAAATTTAGCATACAAAATGGTTCTGCTTCGGGGCTGACTCAACGATAGCCCCTGAGGGTAGAGTATTACATGTAAATATATTTTTCCTATAGGAATGGCATTATGATTCGGCCAGATTATTTTGATAGAGGGAAGAGAGCTTAGAGTTTTTCTTTGTTTTTGTTTTTTTATTTGGTTTGTTTTTGATACTTTTTTTATGAAGTTCAACTTCGAATTTTTTTGTGGGGTATTATTTTGAGATTTTTTTTAGAAATTGTAATAAATTACAAAAAAAAATTGCGTTGCTTCTTTGCAAAAATGAAAGTAATTGAAAATGTATGATTATGATTTAATCGATAATTTCTGGTGGGGCTAAGCCCCACTAGCCCCTAAGGACGAGCCGCCACTGGTACAGACTGCGTTGCTATGGATGCACTTCCTGTACTGAAGTTTTTCTTATCACCCATTCTAGGACCAGGTTGAAAAACATGGGGGCTAGTCCATTTCCTAAGTCTAAGACCTTGTCGAACTTCGAACTCTTCTGTTACTGCATTTTGGATACTTACTTTGCCTGGCAGCTCTATTCGTTGCGCATTCGATCAGTTGTATCAGCTTTGAAAGGACTCCTAATTCCAATAAAATTCTGTAAAGCTTCTCTCTGTTTATCGCGTCATATAGGTTCTAGTTTTTGTTTCATAAGAATTGTGCAAGTTTTGTAGCTGGTGCTGAGGAGTTTGTGCACTATTCTAGTAAAAAAAAGGATTGGTATTTTTCGTACAGCTACAAAACCATCTCAAAATCGGGTTATAGAAATAGTCTCTTAATTATTCAAATTTTTTTTAACAAACATCTACGAAAATTTATTAACTTCCAAATTTCATTGACTTGTCTCGTGGCTAATTTTTATAGATATAAATCGGCAACTTTCTTGTTTCTAATTTATGTGCACGAAACCTGTTTACAATTTTACGACTCCACATTCTAAAATCTCAAATTTCTTTTAATAAATAGTTGAAATTTTCAATGATTGACAAAGCTTCATCTTAAGTCTCGGCGCAGATTCTAGATGATAAAAAACAACCATTTACTCCTACTGACTGTGATGCATTGACTGCTTTGGATATCCAGTTTTAGCTACGTACACTAATCGGAGCTCGCATTTTGCTTGGCCAGCTACTTCGCCAGGTAACGTCTGCCTCATTTCCTTTTCGTATAATAATGCAGTTACGTCTCCATCTCGATGTACTTTAGGTATGTTGCTCGGCTGGAGCATTGCGATTACATAACCTAGCCAATGTCCATAATTCAGCTGGAACCGGCCTCGTGTATCACTTCACATAAGCGATTTTCCGCTGATAATCTTGAAGCCTAGTCCCGGAGCAATTACACGCCTTCGTCGCTCGTCGCACCTTTATCAAACAACTATGTGACGTTGCGCCGCCAATTCAATGTGTAATCTGCCTTTGGAGCATAAAGAACTGGATTTAGTTTATGCGGTCTCTGTGTGCGAATTTATTAATCCAGCCCAGGTCTAGTAACTAATTTTTATTAGTCCGTCGCGCAGTGCTCCCGTTGGCGAAACACATGAACTTCGGGTCGAGTAACTGGACAGAGGATTTCCGTAATTTATAGCGATCAATCCTGGTTGGGGGGCAGAGCCGCACCCTGGTTTCCCGATCGAGATATCATCTATAGCACGATCGAAGCTCTGATAATGAAGATGCCGACATCGATGGTGTGCAACAAAGCTGGACAATCTGACCCCGACGGTGACCTCATGCCATTTAACTTTTCATGAACAACATCGAACAAAAATCTCGCGATTTGTTGGGAATTGTACCGCCGCGGCCGCACGGCCGGCCGCTACGAATCTGTGCTATGCAGCCGGACATTGGTGGCCATAAATTAACAGCGGTTGACGCCCGCAATTTTGGTATTTATCACGTTTTGAATAATTTTTCGTTAGCACGGCCGTAAATGGCGGAAAGATTTTTGTCATCTAGGAAGGTCTGTCGCAAGCTGTGATCCCAATCGTGGAATTGTATATAAGGCAAGGCATTAAGGCCCAGCACCGCCGTATCCCTGATATCAGAAGAACATATATATTGATCAACGCCAGGTGGATGCAGTCCACACTAACAGCACTTATTTATTTTTTAATATTCCAGGCGAGGGTCTCCAGTGGTCCTGCCCGAAGGTACAGAAACATGTACCGTGGCTTTTTAACACCAATCGCACAAGCCACCGCCATAGTAGAAGCCCGACCATAGTAGCCCCGCAGGCTAGGCAATTTTTTCGCTCTATACTCAACTATGGGTTGCCTAATGCCAATTGTGTTGGTTAGCGATGATTTATAGCGACTGCACCCACTGCGCACTTTTTATGCTAGTGCACCATAGTGCGCAGGGAGATAGATGTGCCGCTCAGAGGCTTGTATGCAAATCGATTAAGCATTTTCTAAGCTGTTTTTAACACGATTGGAAGTTTGCCGATCATGTCTGCCACCAGATTATGAATCATCTAGTTGGGAACTGTGAAGTTTTCATCCAGGCTTCAAAAGTTTATGAATAATTCGTTATTGTTGTTCCAGTTTGAAATATTTATACACGGCCATTTAAGGTACAGTTAAGTTCTTTAATGAAAAAAATTATGGATATAAGTTAATAGTATGACGAAAAATAAACTGGTTTTTGTCATATGAAATGTATGAATGTCGCTTTTGATGGGTTTTATTATCGCCAGTTTATAAAGGTTTATTGTTCTGCAAATTTAGATGTAAGAGACTTTATGTTTTAGCACGTAATAAAGCTGTCAACTAACGTTCGCTTGGTAAACTAAGTAAATGATGCCGACTACAATTTTAAGCGAAATGTATTAATTTCATGGGTGAAATTAGGAAAACGCGGTTAAATTTCAAAAATGACTTACTTTTTGGGCATACAAATGTTATTTGATCAAAAGTAAATTAGTTGTAAGGGAAAATGCTGTGTACTTTCGATTTAAAATCGAGTCCGGTGTTTTGTCAAACAGTTCGTCATTGGTCTGTAGGTGATGCATTTCTCTCGAACAAAGCACCTTATTAGTTAACCGTTATAATTTAAATTAGTAAGAAAGACTATCTTTGAACTTTGTTATTTGATCATATCATAGTGCATTGGCTAATAATAGGCGCTTAAACAAATCACAAATTTTACAACTCGACTTTGACCCAATTCCAGGTTACCGATCAACTTGAAATTTTGCACATAATGTAAAGTTCACGTGGCAATGCAATCTGACCATTTAAAAAAAATCAACATGGCGGTTGCAAGATGGCGGCCGAATTTCGAATTTGTGCTCCTCGACCCCCGACATGGTTAACAAATGAATGGGTATGGCAAGTAGAATAAAATTAGCTATGACACGTCATTAAAAATGGTGGCCAATACAAAATGGCGGACTACCTTTTTCTTTACAAACCACTCGAAATGGATATTAAATAGCGCGTTCGAGAAAAGTTCCGGTGTTAATAAAATAAGAATATAGGTAAACAGTCCTTGATTACACCGAAAACTTGAACCCATAGTCGAAATAACTCGAGTGAAGACTTTGTTTATCATTCCAATTCTGGCCTCAAAGAGCTCCATCTAAATATTTAGGTTCGTCAAAGTTCACGTACTATATGAAGCCTTTTTCTTTTTGGTAAAATTTGCGTGGTTAGGATTGCGTATAGTCCGATATGTACTTAGACACCAATGAGTAGCTCTTTGGGGTCTACAATTGGAATGAAATTATAAGATGCAGGCCGACGACCTGCAACAGAGCACAGAGGTATCCATAATGAACCCGCAAAAAATTAAATCTCTGTGCTATTGGTAAATCAACCATGTTATAACCGGGACATAATACTTATTAAAAAGGATAACAAATTACAATGAATCACAGAGACTTACATATAATATGATACGCTGTAATATCTCTTAATATTTGTTTATTGGCAAAAAGGATATAATTTTATAATCTACGTAAATGAAATGCTGTCTTTTAATTGGTAGAAATTCAAGGGATCATTATGGTTTGCATTTCCACAAATATTCGATGGCTTTGAAGATAATTTAAACAGAGAATATATGAAACACAAGGAACTACGTTAAACAATGAATAAACGCATCATCAACAGTCAACGGGTCATCAACAGTGTCAATTCGGGTGAATTTTTAGGGCCACCAGGAGGCACTGACATGACTTTCATGGTTTGCGAAGCAAGATTGCATGATGGCTGTCTGAGAATGGGATGAATGTGCCATTGCGAATAAAGTATCTATTGAAGCCGTTAACAGAACACTGCAAGGTTTAAGAAGTAAAAGCCAACTGCAACTGTTTTATTGGAATAGATTTCGGGCAAATTAATGCACGTCTAAATGATCACTCAATATTTGAGTCAGTACTATTTTCCTCAACATAGGATATAGAAAATGTTCTGAGATTAATGATGACTCAACTAAGTCGACTAAACTCAGTAGAGCCTCAAATGTTGTAATACTTATAAGTGAAACATCGAACATCGTTTATAAAGAAGCGTTACAGTGAATTGTTTACCTTGAATTTATATATTATTCACATTTTTGTATTGCCAGTGCCTATTGTTAAAATATGTAACGACAAAACACGAAAACGGGAAGCAGTAACGGCCCTTTTCAGAATCAAATCAGTAGGGTCATCTCTTAATGTTTTCAATGTTCGTCTCACGCCGAAATGTATTTAGTTGATATTTTTAGGGCCGCCAAACGGTGACTTTTTGGGGTGCACAGCATTTTGCAAACTTCATGATCTTTCTTAGAGCTTTTGGACTTTTGGCAGTTAGTGATGAGCACAATGTCTTGTTATCTTGATGTTGCAGTTTTGTCTTGTCCTTGTCCTATCTTGTCTTGGTCTTGTTTTGGTGTGGTTGAACATGCAAGACCGGTCTTACTCATCACTAACCGTAAGTGTTTTTAGGGGTTTAGTACTCGACCAGTAGGTAGACCGAAATCGAGGATTTTTGTGCTGAAGGTAAAAAGCGCCAGTTGTGTCTTCCTCCGATTAATTGATAGCCAAAAGCGCTTGGACTACTCGTTAAGCTTTCCAAAAACCGAATATTTGTCCTTTGGCCTGTCGTTCCTCACTGTTTTTAAGATCTTATTCATAACTATAAGTTATAGCAACAGCGAAAGGAAACCTACATAAGGGGTGCCACGGCACGGCATAACGGGTGCCTGGAGGAACCTTAGTTCGAACAATAAAAAAAGGATAGGATAGGTTAAAGAAAGTCTAGGGATGCATGAGGAGGTGGCAGTGAGCTTGGTGTTTGAACTCTTGAGGATGTAAGAGTTCAGAGGCAACCGTCGGGGATAGTGTGAAATATCTTTGTTAGTATCTTACGTTTCCTGAAAATGGTGGATCTCTGTAACGCCGGCAGTGCCAGACTACCAGGCGGAATAAGGAGATATGTCATCCGCCAGGTAAACACTCAACCTCAGTGAAACTTTGGCATTCCGATTAACCAGTTAAGCCGACAAGATGCGATATTAGAGCCGTGTATACTTTTAGAGTGCCAGCTAATGCCCCGGCTTCACCTATACGTCAGTTCAATAATGTCAATCAGTCAGTTCAATCACACATAAATGGCTTCACCGCCTACAGTCCAGTTCGTGTTCAGTTCGTGCTGGAAATGGTTGTTGCTTTTTCGCCAGAAGTTAGAAATGCAAAATCTTACTGGGATGGCATTCCATTACTCCAGTTGATTACTCTCTTATTTAACTTCAGTTCGAGTCCAGTTGGGCGAACTGAGGATTGTTTCATCCTCAGTTGAATATGTGGAAAATGTATGCGAACTGAGGTTATTTTAAAGCTCAGTTCCCCAATTTGCTCGAGCTTGCGCAGTTCGGTCAGTGAAGCCGGCGTATAATCAGATGGTCAAAGCAATAATGCTGATCCTGTTATTAAAAAATTGATATTTTGTACATTTAGTGGAGCACCTTTCAAACATTAAGTTACTTTTGGTGAAGAAGAAAATGTTTTAGTGGTTTTCTAGTCTCTTTAAAAGTTGAATCTATGGGATACTGTCCGATAGTCGCATTAGAGTGATTAGCCAAGATAAACAGACAGACATACAGATAGTCAAAAGCTTTAAAAATACTTGAATATGTTTTAATATCATCCAAATAACCATATGAGTTAGAAAATCTTATATATTAATAGGCAAACAAAAAGTTTGTACACGCTAAGACTTTTTTGTTCGTAGACCGATTTCGTTTAAATTTTTAGAAAATGTTCTTTTTATGGCATAGTTTTGTAATAAGGAATTTCAACGAAATCTATTCACGAATAAAAAAGTTATAGCGATTTTAATTTTTCGAATTTTAAAAAGCCGTTGAAAATTTTGAATTTTTTGTGAGCATCAACGTAGAGCTGAGTAGCCTACGATTGACACAAATGCCGTTTCAGTGAAGCGAATGAGAAACAGAGAAAAACAAGCGTTTGTGTGGATTTTTGGCGGCATAACTGACATAAAAAAACTCGGTCACTTTGTGCGTGTATTTTTTATACTCTTTTGTGTATAGTATTATTGAGTTGTATTGTGTAAGGGGCTGCCGTTCGTTTTTTGGCGAATGCCTTTAGAAATTTTAATTGATTCATTGCACCTTTAGAAATTTTGACTGATTCTTTTAAATGTGCTTTGAATGTTATTCCGGTTGATTTTGATTCGTTTTCGTGTAGTTCTTTTAATATGAGTTGTCATTTTTGTCGTGCCAAACATTTTCTGACTGAAGTAACTTTACGTAATACTGAGGCATTTTCTTTGTGTTTTCATAAAGGCAAAGTTAATCTACCTCCACTTTCTCAAAATTACTTTTTCAATAATTTTTTTGAAGGATTAACTTCGAATGAAAGTGGTATTAAAAATCGTTCTAAATTTTTTTTTGCAAATATTCGTTCGTATAATGCTGCCTTTGCAATGACTAGCTCTGAGTGTAATTTGTCAAATGACACTGCAAATGGCATTTATCATTTTAAAATCCATAACATTTTCTATCACCGAACTGGTGCCTTAATTCCTGGCTATGGCCGACCTCCATGTTATGCACAATTGTATTTCTATGATGTAGATACTGCTGCTAATCATAGAATGAATAGAAATGCGAATATTGAATGTAATATTGATATTATGCGTGAAATAGGTTTGGAGTTAGATCGGATTAATCCTTTTGTTCACTCATTCAGGTCCATGTATGAATATTGTCAAAGACCTGAGAATATTGCAGCTGAAGTTTCTATAAAAAGTTAATAACCAAGTTGATATTCGTCGTTTCAATGATGCTGTACAAACTGATGTTGCTGCTATTTTCAAAAAAGATGATGGTGAGCCTCCTTTCGAACGAAATATGATTGTTTTTTCAAAAACAACAAATGAAATTCGTTCTGTTTCTGTTCTTGATTCTTCTTTGGAGCCTTTGGCTTATCCATTATTATTTCCACATGGTGATAGGGGTTGGCATGTCAATATAGCACACAGTTTACATTCTACTTCACGTGCTAACTTACCACGTACAAAAGTAACAATGTTACAATATGCTTCTTATCGTCTTGCTATACGTGATGAGTTTAGTCTTAAGACGTCATGGATGCGATTAAAAAAATCCTGGGAAATTTTAGATGCTCTGGAGCGACAATGGAAATGTTTCATAGTAATTAAAAATTCGCCATTGCGAATAATTTTTTTTTGAAATAAAAATATTTAAATCGAATCGTGAATTTTATATATTTATACTAGTTACAATTATTTTGAAATCACAGACACTCCAATTTTATTACTACAGATAGATTCATGAGGAATGGTGATCAGTGCTTACTACCATAATTTCACCAGAATTTTTAATTATATTGGGAAATACTAATTACTATTCAAACCTGATAAAGACACAACAAGGACACTAGTGTATAACAATATTAATGATCATAGTGCAAATAGTGTCGTGTCATATGAAAAGTATCCCACTCACTTTTATTTATCTTAACCTACATTATTTGGCAATTATTCTTAATTGGCATCAATGTTATTTAACCAATTACGCAAAACGTTACACGAAAAAAAACCACGCAACTACAAAACAGGTGTTTAGCTACTCAAACGACAAAAAAACACTCAAATGCATCACCTGAATAAAAAAATTTAATTCAGAAGCATTCTCTTGCAGCGGCTATAATTTCATCTATATTTCACACGTCCTCTGGATAATAACAACTCCAGCAACAACCTTAAAAAAAAGTGATCACCTCTGGGCACCCGAGTTTAAATGCTTTGTTGTCGGCTCGTCCAGAAAAACTTTGAACTTGGTAAACAAAAAATGTTATTACACTGCTAAGCCCTACGTCACAGCGCTACCTTAGTTGTTCAGGTAGAGGTCAACCTCTGGGGCTACCTCAGGTTAGTATGGTGTAAGATACACTTTCGAAAACAATTACATGATTGAAACTAAGCTTTATTTTTTTTAGGTAGATTTTTTGTGCGTGCATTGTGTTCCTCAAAACTTTGATTTTATATTTTTCCACCTGAGCGCGAAAGTCGGAGAGACGTGTCGTGAAGATAGATTAGCAAATATCCGATCATCGTTTGGCAGACAAGCCTCCAACGGTCGAGCAAACGTTTTTAAATTCATTTTCAATTTTGGAATTGATGACTTTGAATTTTTACACTGTTTCATGTTTTTTGTTGTTGTTGTTGTTGCGTTTGTACTACTGCCGGCCCAAAATCGAAATTTTACTTTCATTCTCCATTTGATCAGTTGTGAATTATTTTGGGAAGGCAAAAAAACCAGTCCGAGAGTGGCCGGTCCATCAGGTACGCAGTCGCCGCAGCATGATCGCGAGGCACTTATTAGCCAATCACCTGAACAAGAAACTGCCGAAGCCAAGCTCTGTTGTTTGATTATCGTGAATTTGTATCAGAAAACAGCGCTGGATTGCAGCCATTTCTTTATTCATGTTTTTGTTTTTGTGTTTTGTTTTTTTTTGTTTGGTTATTGGCACGATTATTAAAATCCAAGGTAAATTGCCGATTCATTACTGCATTTCTCTACGATTCGCTGCGGTTAAGCACGGGCACAGGTGAGAGAATTTTTATTTTTTGTTGCAAAAAAAAACGAAGGAAAAACTAACGACGATCGCCGATTTTCTCAGCTGGGCCTGGAGAATTTCGACCTGTGCCTGGACCATTTATAAAATAAGAAGAATGTGGTTTTGTCGTTTGTCTTCCGTGAATAAAAACGAAATCGTTTTTTTTCGAACCATCCTGCCTGGTATCGATATCCAATTTTTTGATATATTTATGGTTTCTCTTGTTTCAATTCTTCGGAGATTTTTTTTGTTTCTACCTTGGCGCAGCAGCGTGTTCCTCTTGCTGTTTTTAATTTTCATTTAGTAGAAACATAACGAATGGCCAGTCACGATTTATTAATGGACAATTATTAGATTTCTCTTCCAGCTCCTAAAATCATGAGTTTTATCACCACCCCTCCTCTGGCTACAGCGCGCCTCTCCTTCATAAGCTCCATTTATATATCTTGCAAAATACTGGATAAAACCCTCAACTGCTGTGTTAATATTCCATTTGGGTATTAGATTTCCATTTATTTTTTATGGACGTAATATTTTTGTGCTTGAGAGAATAAAATCCACGTTTTAAGCTCGGATTCAGATGATATACTTGGAAGAAGTGAAAATGGCCAGTAATAATGCTGATTGTGGATGATGATCGTAGCCAGCAACCTTGCAAGCTGGTCGACTTGCCTTCGCCGCCACGATCACTATTAGATAATTGTTCGAGTCGACCTCAGTGTTGTATTTCGTGAAAGTTTTCGAAATAATTTCTTTTCTACTTGATGCGAAACATAAAAAAATTAATAAAAAAAAAATTAAATCTTTTCCCAATGCAACAAACAAAACCACTATTTCTTGTCTTCCGATCGTCCATTCAAGAAACCAACCAACACTTAAGAAAAAACATTTTTATGGTCTTGTAACCTGCTCTCGAGGCAGTATGGAAATTTGATACAAAAGTTACGAGATGATTTGTTTTACGATTGATTACGTTGAATTTAAAAGAAGTAAATGTGGATTGCGTGGGATGAGATGGTTGAGTTTTTTGTCGTCTTCTTCGTGGATTTGGAACGTGTATGGAAGCAGATTTTATGGACTTCAAGTTGAACACAGCTAATTTTAGTAATAAAAGTCGGAATTGACTGTAAAGTTGAGGCTATTTTTTATTTCGCATCATTATTTTTAACAAAAAAAAACCCTCGAATGCATAAATAGAACTAGTTTTAGTGCGGTGTAGCATTTTTTTGTTTTTGCTGATGTTAATGTGCTTGTAAATAAGCATTAAATTAATGTAACGAACTTGAGGACCACCTGTTAAGAGGTACAATTTCAAAATGATTTATTACGTCAAGTGCAGAAGCAACAATGCAACTGTACACGGTCTTACTTGTTCGTTTTTTTGTCATAATTTTTATTATTTTGTTTAACTTGTCCTTTTGATCGTACAGCAAGCAAGTACAAAGGTATGTCAATGCTATTTGGAGGTATCTACTTCTGACAAATTTCGTCTATCAATTAATAATAATAATAATAATTGTATTTCATGATAGTACACAAGATTTTCATCTCTTTGGGTACATAGTTAAGTAGGATATACTTATAAAAAAACATAAGATTAAAATTAGAAATACAAATTAAAATTAAAAATCTAAATATATAAAAATCTCGTGTCGCACGTTTGTTCTCGAACTCCTCCGAAACGGGCTGACCGATTTTTATGAAATTTTTTGTGTATGTTTGGTAGGTCCGAGAATAGGCCGTAGACTATTTTTTATACTCTCAAATAAAAGTAACAGCTGAAAAATCTAAAAAAATTGTAATTTTGGGAATTTTCACTTCAGTTTAGTTTCAATAGCTTCATGGCCTACCTATTGTTTGACAGCTTCGTAAATGTAAAATTGTCATTGAATTGAATCATTCCATTTAATGACAAATTAAAATTTACACAGCTGTCAAACAATAGGTAGGCCATAACGCGATTGAAACTAAACTGAAATATACTAAGGAATATAGTCTACTCAATATACTGTTAGATCCATGGCGGCCGCCTCAAGACAATAAGCAATGTAGTATACTCAATAGAGTTCAGTCTATGTCTCCTAGTGAGTAGTTGATATCAGTCCGGTCTGACATTTTTCTCGTGCCTCCACTTGTATTTGCCACTATTTATAATTTACGGCCATCTAATTTGTTTGGTTTCGTTATTTTTTCTTTTTGAGCCAGTGTTCTTATTCGTGTGCTTACCGCCAATATAATTATGGGAAAACCTCATGGATCTGCAAAGTCATCTGGATCATCCTCCTCTAGTGCAGCGACACAGCCTAGCCCGGCGTGCACGAGATTAACTACAAAAAATCTGCAGAGCGATAGACAGGCTAATGTTATGAAACAGAGGCGCTCCTGTTCTATCTGCTCCAGCGACAGCTTCGAGCTTCTTGAGAAGAAACTTGAACGCACCATTACCAACATACTTTTGGAGAAATTCTCCGAGTTGGAGGAGCGCTTAATTTCAAGATTCGATCAAACAATAAACGCAATGAACGCTGAAATTAGCAAGATCAAAGGCGAAATCGAGGACCTAAAGCTAGAACTGCAAGTTGCTCATCAAGAGGTCAATGACACTCAGAGGCAAGCACGATTGACCGATGCTGTTATCACCGGGATTCCTAGCACTCCGGATGAAAATCCAAATGATTTAATTGCGACTGTCTGTGCTGCTATTGGGCATGATCTGTCTCCGTACGCCAACGTATTTCGTGCACGCTCTGGCATGAAAAAACCGCTCATTGTGAAGTTCTCATCTGCAGCTGAGCAGCATGTGTTCTTGGACAAATTCAGGAGGTATGGAACGCTCAAGGTGAGCCAAATTTCGCCTGGGTGCTCTTCGGAGATGAGAATCAATGCTTTTGAAAGTCTCGCTGCTACTCACCAGAATATTCTGAGAAAAGCACTGCGACTTCGTAGGGAGAACGTGTTACATTCTGTGTTTACCAGGAGAGGCTTTGTCCATATTTGTGTTAAGCCTGGTGATTCACCGAAGAAAATGATGACGATGGACGAGTTGGATGCAATGACTGGTGCCGAGATGGATGCTGGGGACGGAGTTATGTAACATCTATTTAGTTTTATTTTATTTGTTTTCTTTTTCATATGATTTTTATTTTTATCTACTTTTTTTTTTACTTTATTTTATTTGTTTTCTTTTCTTTCTCACATTATCATTATTATTATTATTATTATTTTTTTTTTTTTTTTTGATTTTGTTTCTTTTACTAAGTTTTAGTTTTTGATTTTTATCTACTTTTTTTTTTCTCTTTATTCTTATTATTTTTTTTTTGTTGTTGTTTCTTTTGCTGAATTTTAGTTTTTAGTTTTAATTACTTTTTATCTTTATTTCTTAACTTGATCTATGTTGCCTATTTTTTATCTTTTCTCTTCTTCCTCTCTTTCTTACGCCTTCATCTTTCTTGTCTGCTTGTGGTCATGTGGATCTGTGCTCTCTATGTATAACGCATGAGTGGGTCTCCTAGTCGTATGCACAACGAGGGAACACTCCTCAATATCCTCTCCTCTTCCTCTTCTGGGCTGAATATTATTGTGTTTAATGCTCGAAGTTTAAAAAACAAAATGGATGAGCTCAGAAACTTGCTTGATTGCCCTAAAAATCATGTTTTAGTTGTAAGCGAAACGTGGTTAAATCCCGAAATTCCCTCCTCGTACGTTTCCCTTTCTGACTTCACTATCCATCGAAATGACCGTGCTGGTCGCTCTGGAGGTGGTGTTGCAGTGTATGTTTCTTGTGTGCTTTCCTCTAGAGTGATTTGTAAATCTAATGATTCTCCACTTGAATTTGTTGCTGTGGAATTAAAATCTCCCGTTGATAAATGTGCTGTCATAAGTGTATACTGTCCTCCCACTATATTTGATCCTGTGGTTGCTGCTGAATTCCATACTGCTGTAGCTAATCTCTCTCGCCAGTATGAGAATCTAGTTGTTGCTGGTGATTTCAATGTTAACTTGTTAAAATCAAACGGTCAGGTGAAATGTCTTAATTATATGTTTGAGTCATTGGATCTTCATGTTTTAAATAAACTCCCAACTTTTATGAATTGTCGTAATCCATCATTGCTTGATATTCTCGCTGTTACGTCCGTCAGCTCTGTAATAAGACACAACCAAATTTCTCCTCCTAGTTTTCTTGACCATGACATCCTTTTTCTCTCTATCTATTTCTCATTCCAACCTTCTTCTTCGCCTTCTTCTTTCTCTTACCGTGACTACAGCAACATCAATCCTGAGCGGCTTCTTAGTGCTGTTTCTTCTCTACCTTGGTATGACATCTATATCTCTACCTCTGTCGACGATAAGGTTGCTATCTTGTCTTCCTTCATCCAATCATTGCACGACCAATGTGTACCGCTTGTCACCCGTAGACTCAAAACCTCTTCTCTTTGTCCATGGTTTTCACGTGAGATTCGTGATCTGATAATCCAGCGCGAGTCTATGTACAGGCGGTACCGTAGAACTAAAATTCGTAATTACTTAATTGAGTACAAAGTGCTTCGCAATCGCATCAACCTCAAAGTCAAAGCTGCTAAACGTGAGTTCTATGCTAACAAGCTTAATCCTAACCTAGATCCGAAACGACTTTGGTCTAACCTTCGCTCACTTGGAGTTCATTCTTCTGTATCTGACCCTTTTGATGTTGATGTTGAGCTCCTCAACTCATCATTCATACTCTCTCCCCCGAGATATGATCGTCTCTCTTTCTCTAACTCCTCCTCTTCTGACTCGCTCAGTCCTGGTAGCTTTTACTTCCGCTGTGTTGATTCTTTCGAAGTTCTTGAGTCTCTTCTGTCTATCTCCTCGAACAGTATCGGCTTTGATGGAATTTCTCCACGTTTTCTCAAAATCCTGTCTCCCCTAATTGCTGAACCTATCACGCATGTTTTTAACTATTGCCTCACTGCATCTGAATTCCCTTTGCTCTGGAAAAAAGCCATTGTGGTTCCTTTACCCAAAAGACGGTCACCATCTGATATATCTGACTTTCGTCCTATTAGCATCCTACCCTTCCTCGCTAAAGCTTTTGAAAAAATTATTTTTACTCAAGTGATGGGCCATCTAGAACGTAATAATTTTCTCTCTATTTATCAATCTGGCTTTCGAAAATCGCACAGTTGTGAGACTGCTATGTTGAGGGTTACAACTGATCTTAGGGCTGCGATTGATCAGGGTAAAATTGCATTATTGGTTCTGCTTGACTTCTCTAAGGCTTTTGATTCGGTGGTGCATCCGCTCCTGTTGTCCAAACTTAATCAACTCTATCATTTCTCTTCCTCCGCCACGCGTCTTTTCTCCTCTCTTCTTTCTGATAGATTTCAATGTGTTCGTCACAATGGCAGAACATCCTCTCTTCTGCCAGTGCGTCTGGGTGTGCCTCAAGGCTCGATACTGGGTCCTCTTCTTTTTTCCCTATACATCAATGATCTTCCTTCTGTCATTGACGGCTGTTCTTTTCATATGTATGCTGATGATCTACAGCTGTACAAATCATTTCCTCCTAGTGACATTGTTCCCTGTACTGCCGATATGAATAATATTTTATCTCGAATCAGTGAATGGAGCTCCAATAATTTCCTAAAACTTAATCCAATTAAATCCCAAGTACTGCTTATAAGTCATCGTCCTATATCCTCTGAATATAGTCCTAATCTATTAGTAGATGATGTTCCTATTCCTGTTGTTGATTGTGTCAAGAGCCTTGGGATATTTATTAACTGTAAGCTTTCCTGTTGTAATCATGTTTCCTTCATGCTGTCCAAGATATGTGGTACCTTGCGAAAACTGTGGCTGTTCGCGGATCTGCTTTCACCTTCCATCCGTGCCAAGCTAGTGAAATCACTTATTCTGCCGCATTTTCTCTACGGCGCCCTTGTTTATTTGTCTCTTGATTCGTCCTGTCATCATCGACTCAGGATCGCATTCAATGATTGTCTGAGATTTGTTTTTCACCTCCGTAGATCTGATCATGTGTCGGACGTGCAAAATTCACTATTGGGGTGTGGGATCTTTCATTTTCTCAATGTCATGGCACTAACTCTTCTCCATAAAATTTTGTATTCTAAACGTCCTTGCTACCTCGCTGACTTCCTTATCCCCATGCAGTCCTTGAGGTCATTCAAGCTGCTTATCCCTTTCCATCGTTCCTTGGTTGGTAGTCGTTCCTTCTTTGTGCATGCGATTAGACTTTGGAATAGACTTCCTCTATCCATCCAAAAAATCAGCACAGCCACGATGTTCAAAAAGCAGGCATCTATTTTTTTAGCTTCTCTTCCAGCTCCACAGTAGTACTACTACTCTACTGTCCTTACCTATTTCTTTCGTTTCTTCTTTCTTCTCTTTTACTTCTTTCAAATTCTTCGCTCTTCTATCTTAAGCTAGTTGTAAGAATTTAGGATTATTTACCATTTGTTAAATGTACTCTAAAAGATTGTAATCTTGTGTACTCTACCAAATATATAAATAAAATAAATAAAAATAAAAATATACCGTTAGATCCATGGCGGCCGTCTCAAGACCAAAGTATCCGTTCTTTGAGGCAGTTCATCTGTGTAAAATGCATATCTCGAAAAATACAATTGATGGTGTTTTTGGCTACTATTGGGTGCAGCGAGGCGTACCGGATCTTGAAATGGCCGCCATGAATCTAACAGTATATTGAGTATTCTATATTGGTTATTGTATTCTACCGGTCAAACTTAATATAAAAGCATATTGAATCTAATGTCTCGAAATTTTACAGAAATAATAATTGATTCTTTCGGTAGAGGTTATGAATAGTTACATTTTGAAGATTTGCATTAATTTTACATGCACCCCTTCTTTGAGGCACTTTATCTGTGTAAAATTCATATCTCGATAAATACCAAGTCAATGGATGGTTTTTTTAGCTGTTATTTGCATGTGGGTGCAGCGAGGGTCCGTACCGGGTCCGAGCTGAAAGTATACACGAAGATGGAATCACTACCAATTAGGAAGTGTGAGCAATAATCAGGAATTTGATAGATCTCAAGCATTGCAAAGAAAAGTGGAAGTCGGGAAAGTAGCAGATGTCACAACTCAGTAAGGGGTTGTCCATAAATTACTTGAGGCGTTTAGGGGGAGGGGGTCGAGTCGAATCTCACGTATACGAGAGAGGGTCTCGCTAGATATCACGTACTTTTTTCCCACAAGAAACAGTGTAAATTTGGTAGAAAACTGGGTGGAATTAAGTAAAACATGTTTTTCCCCTAAAGACCTCTATTTACATACATACATGCCGGTCGGCAGACACGGCCCGATGAAAGCCACACAATACTCAGTATGACTGAGGGATGAGGACTTCAGGTATCCGCCTGAAAGGCCGTGGCATGCAGGTGACGTCATTATTTCCTACAAATACACTGGCGACAGACGAGCATATCAGGCTGTTAATTCAAGTGCAGAAATGTTCATGGCCTCAACGAAACCTTTAAACGCACAAACAGATTCGTGACTGGAAAAACCTTTAAAATAATCCACGGACCACCATATTTGAAGAGGCAGGCCGCGCGCAGAAATTAAATTTATGGGAAATGCCGTTTCCGCTTTCGTGCCAATATTTTTGAGCCTTAAGGCCGCTCCAGATTCACGCCGTGAACACCCGCGAATGCGAGTTTGGATGGTTTTCGCACCTAGTTCGCGCCTTGCTTTCAGGTCTGACTGGATACGATGTGAATCGAGCCGTAAATTCACGGCTTGAGAATGAATAGAAGTTCAGATCTTCAGGCACGGATTGACGATAAATAGCCACACACACATAAAGATTTTTGTCAGTTTGCTGGGACTGCAGACGCCCTCCAGTTGGCGGCCGGGGAGGTGGGTGGCGATACTTGGCTTCAAGGCGAGAACTCAGGCCACGGCCTGCCGTTGACCTGTGTGTGGAAGGGGGCCTTAAGATATGGCTAAATCGTTTGGGGACGCCAAAAAGTATCATAGTAGTCCCTCGATTGTTTAGTCGAGGGTAGAGCCAAATCTCACGGAGTGTGGGTCAAATTATCCCAAAAATCGCCCTACGTAATTTATGGACGACCCCTTTTGTTCGTTGTGTTTGTGTGTTTTTGTGTTATTTCATAGATTATGTGAAAATGTCTCTATATATGTAGATGTACATTAAAAAGAATTTTTTTCAATCGCGTTATATACAAACGTATACCCGTCGGTGTGAGTGTATGTGTGAATAATTTCATATGTAGGTCTAGAAACTTCTTGGTTCTGCTCTCGCCTCATGCCGCTTCGAACTAAAATTTAATTGCTGTCATTGTTCTATGGCATAACGAATGGTGTTTACTGCTGGCAAAATAAAGGGTTGTCCCTTGAGCTAAACAAAAAAAATTTCACGCTTCACTTTACCATTTAAAAACACCGCTGGATATAATGTGATTTTCGTTTTACCACAGCTACCTAACATAAAAATTCTGAATACTTTTTATTTGACTGAGTTGTACTGCTCAGTTCTTCACCATACAAAATTCGCCTGAGGCAGAGAGCTAATTTTTTACAACATAAAAAAAACACCTCACTAATTGAGAGCACGTCCGCAACAACAAGTCTTCCCTTTTTCCGACAACAATATCCTTGGAATTAACATAAAACGTCCCAATCCATTCCGTATTTCTTGATGTCATTCCAAATCAATTTGTCAAGCATGAACACGAATTCATTCCAGATTTACAAGTACACAGCGTAATTTTCGACCAAGCCTAATCAAAATTTAAAGGCTTCCTTATGGAAAATTTTATGATAAAATGCTCCAACAATTAAATGGGATCTTTTAAAAATCTTAAAATCTTAATTAGTTTTCCCCGCAGATCGCCGATCCGATCGTCCATGACATTTCCAATTGAACCATATCCGAGTTGCACTAAAGTGGCACATTAAACCAGTGAACTAAATAACGCAAGATTGCCTCGGGATTTTCTTAATGGTCAGGAAAGTAAAAAAAAAGAGAAAATAAAAAATGGGAAAAATTGATCTTTTATAGACTACCATCACTAAACATTAACCGCATCTTTTTATGGCCGACAATACATAATTCAAAATCAGCTCCCAGCCGGTAATGTGCACTGGTCCGTCAGCCGTCTACCTGGACTCGATTCTGAATTCATCTAAAATTGATTAGCATACTAATGAAAATCGAAGATCACTTTCGCATCTTGATCCTATTCAGAGATCGCCCTCCTTTCTCAGATCAAAAAAAAGAAAACAGCAACACGAAAGTATTTTGCCGGATATTAGAGATCAGTCCCTGCACGGCTATCTGACAAATGAACATCTATCCTTGGCATGTCTTAATTTTGTTTTATTGTTTTTGCAAAGATCACCAGGTGAGTATCAGGTAGAAATTCCGATTTCGGTATCTAGAATATCTTTAATCTGTCTACCTGATTGCGGATCATATGTGTCATAAATTTTTGTTTTGAAGTTTGATATGAAATGGGTTTTTCGAGTTTATAATACAAAAAAAAATTAATATAAAGGTTGGACTCTTTTTATTTGGTGGATAAATTTCTAAAGAAGTTCTGATATAGATTTCATGGGTAGGAATACGGTTCAGGCTGCTTTATGGGAATTCCGATCTTGACTATTTTGAAACGTAAATAAATGCGCTATTTGAAGTAACCCGCTTTCTATGTAAGCCTTTTTTTACACAAGTTAGAGTACAGTTTAAGGCACACATTGAGAATAGGAATAATAACAGAGCTGGTTTTCAGGGATAAATATTCTATGCTAGAATAATATTTCCTCGGATCAAAGTTGCTTTATATAAAATTTTCGTAATCTTATACGAGTGAGAATTTTGGTGTAATCTCGCCTGGGTCTATTCTTGGTAGCATTTTGACTACCTAATTTTCATCAAACACTCGCGCACAGTGAGTTGTGGTCGGCCGACCGGCTCACAATCGATAGTTTTGGTTGTACATCCGCACTTCTATGCAATCCAAATTGACCGTGTATACGGAAATTTTGGAAGGCCTGCACTAGATAAGCATGTTGGCGGGGAGGAATGTGTGGGCTAGTTAGTCCATGGAAATGGTACTTTAACATTGCAAATATGCAGGAGAAGGTTTTTGTAGTTGAGACAGTCGATGAAAATTTAAATTTGAGTTGAGCAGGATGTATTAATCAAATATACGCACTCCGTCATCTAATGGAAGAAAGTATTCGTTGCCTCAAACGAACTGTCATCGTTTTCATCGATTTCAAATCCGCTTGAACAGCTTGTGGTGACCTTTGGAAATTGAACACGTGCCATTGAAAATCATCCAACTTCTCCAAGCGTCGTACGATGGCTCAACTAGGAGCTTTCGTATTAGCGACTTATCTGAGGAGTCGCCGATTCCAACGGGTGTTCTACAAGGAGACGTCGCTTTGCCACTTCTCTTAAACGTTGTGATCGACGCGATTATGCATGAAGCATTCGATGGGCAACTCGGAGTTCGATATGACCAACAACTTCGTAACAGACACGGATGTCGAAGCAACGGACTATACGATATTTCCCGCATCGCCCAGTCATACGGGTTAAAAGTAATTGCGGAAAAAGCCAAACTGCTCACAACGGACGGGTCGAGGGCCAGTGTTAACCTATAGATGGATTCCAAATCGAACAGGTTCCGATGTTCAATTACGGTGTACGTTCACAGCCGCATAGGCCAGACAACAGCAACCTTCGCCTCGCTTAAGTGGTGCATATGGAAACGAACAAATATTTACATCAAAACAAGAGTACGCCTTTACCGAACGTTGCTCCTTCCGATTCTTCTTTATGGGTCTGAAACGTGGACACTGCTAAAACTGGACATTAGGAGCTCGAGGTCCTCCAAATGCGATGCTTGAGGCAGATCCTCGGTGTCTCACTACGCGATCGCCTTCGAAACAAGACAGTTAGACAAAGATGCGATCAGCAGACACTGATCGAAGAAGAAATGCAAAAACGTCGACTACGGTGGTTTGGACATGTTTGCCGAATGGATGATAACCGCTTGCCCCGTAAACTTTTCTGCCGAGACCGTCCCGCAGACTGGAGAATCCAGCGATCGGCGTTTACGTTGGGCTGATCATGTTCATAGAATGGATGGCTCAAGGAAGACAATGATAAGGCCGATGCAGCAAAACTGCTCAACACAAGAAACTGGAGACAAGCTGCGCAGCAGAGGTACGTCTGAAGGAAAAAGCTGATGGAGGCTCGAACTGGGCTGTAAAGCCACCACAGAAGAAGAAGATATGGAAGTTATTGTAATAGGTCCGAAGATCAAAATCGTAGTTTTCAAAATATTTTGAAATTTGAATTCGCAACGTAAGGTGCCGTCCATTAATTACGTGAGGCTTTTAGGGGGATGGAGGTCGACTCGAATCCCACCCAATCTCACGAGGGAGAGGGGGTCTTAGCAAATATCACGTAATTTTTTATCGAATATAACGCAAGTAACAGTGTAACATTTTTTTATGTGAAAAAACCAAGCTTACTAGTCAGTATTTCAGGTCAAGGTGTAATGTCTAGCAGTAAGCTTGTTGTGAAGAATAGAGAAGAATAGAAAAGTTTAGAGGTTGTACTAGTTCGGAAATACTGACTGTGGGAGATTATTCCAGAGTCGAGTTGTTCTATTTATAAATGAACTTCTAGATCATATTGTGTCCGAGAGGGTTGGGCTGTAGGGCATGGGGATGGTTCTAAATTTCGAATTTGTAGATTGGAGGCAGGGCGGCTGGCTAGAGAAGGAACTTGCAGTTTTTAAGAAATCCAACGCGTTGGGAGGCACGATTTGGAATAAGTGATCATTCCATCGCAGAGGTCCATTAGACGATAGGTTTTGCTGTCTGTTTTGCAACAGTTACTGCTTTTTGACGGAAAACTTATCATATATGGTGATGATTGATGCATTGATGCTTTGATTTCTATCAATCATGACTGATGGAATTGATTGACGCTTCCATGAATGTCTAATGGACGATTTAAAGTTACTCCTAGGATGTTAAGATTTAAGTCGGCCGGCCGTTAAGCCAGCTCCAGACTACTAACACTCACTTTCAGGGGTGCTCACGGTTGTTCACGCCTATTTCGCTCGTTTTTTTTCATTCTGAGTGGATACAGCGTAAATTCCCGCGTGATTGTGAAGTCGCCTTTACATTCCCTTCTCTCGTATATCGGTGTTAGTGAAAGAACTCTGTCAAATTAAATAAATCATGTAGCTCCACTAAGTTACAGCTAAATCCTGTAAAAACAAGCAAACTTGCTCCTCGAATTTTTAACGCCTACTAGTTTGGGAGTGTTTTGCAAACGATCTGTAACAAGATTGGAAGGGTTACAGCTGGTTTGCAAAACTCGGCTCTATCTCTCCGCCTATAAGGCAATCGAGCCGGGTAAAAGCGACCCACGGAAAGGCCCGACTTCGTGGCTTTACTCCCGTAAATGCGTGTTTTTAGTGTAATTAGTAGATATTTTTAAAAATTTGATATATCTCACGTGAGATTTTGGGAGGAGGGAAGGTTGAGCCAAATCTCACGATATCTCACCAAGGGCGAGGCGGGGTTTAAAAATGGCAAAAATCAACTCATGTAATCAATGGACGTCCCCTAATTTGGAAAAGAAATATGTGCGTATGCAAGTAAGTACTCATGTGGTCATTTTTATCCTGCACGATATCCGTTTAGATACCTATCAAAGCGTATTGAAGGTAGTAGAGAAATGAGAGTTGCATCCAAATTTTTGTCTAAATTGCCAAACTGGACACTGGCAAAACCAAGCCAAAAAAGCTAAAAAAGGCCAAAGTAAAATAATTCAAGTTTTACAAAACAATAAAAAATAAAATAAATGGTTAAAAAAATTTTTTAAAAAAAATTCTTTTCATTAAGGGGACTCTTCACTGAAATGGCTAAAATCTGAACCGCTAGACCGATTTAGATGAAATTTTGTGTCCGAATAGTTGTTATCGAGTAAAAAACAAAAGCACAATCAATTGTTGAAAAAAAAAAATTTTAAGCAACATTTTTGTTAATAAACATCCGAGAAAAGGGGTATTTTCCGCGAGCTCCTTGCACGCGAATTTTGAATCGATTTTATTTTTGTTAGTGCCAAAATGTTCAGTAATTAATAATAAACAAAACTGTCAGACAGAATTTTGATATCTTTTTTTGTTTATTAACAATCCACAAATATGTCTGGCGATGTCGAAAAACAGCCGAAAATCTCGATTTTTTCGGTTTTTTATTACATTTTTGTTTATAACTTTATGAATTTTTAAAATTTCAAAATTCTGTCTGACAGAATTATTCAGTTATAAATTTCGAACTTTTTCCACTTTATAAAATTTAAATCGGTTGAAAATTGTGGAACGAGGAGCTCGGAGAAGTTAAAAAAAATGAAAAAAAAAGTTGTTGAAATAATCACGTTCAAAGTTTGACTCACACATTTTCTCCGCCGCAGTGGTTAAAACCTCAATCGCTCCACTATGTTATAAACATTGTTATAAACATTTTTTTTTAAATGTGAAAACGCTACATAATTCAGAAAAGTCTACTCTATCAGAATATGCAATAAAAAAAATTTCGTCAAAAAATCGATTTTCAACCAAATATCGGTGAAGAGTTAACTAAAAAATGTACTGAAAAGTAAAAAATAAAAAATATTTTAAAGAAAGCGTGAAATTTCAATTTTAATGAAAAAGTTAATTAAAAGAATGGCGCATTTTTCATCAAAAATTGAAAATATAACTGTAAATCGCGTGAGATTTACAATAACCCTCAATTTTTTGCTTTGTTAATTTCAAATTCTAACAAAATTTTTTGATGAAAAATGCGCCATTCTTTTAATTAACTTTTTCATTAAAATTGAAATTTCACGCTTTCTTTAAAATATTTTTTATTTTTTACTTTTCAGTACATTTTTTAGTTAATGAAAAGAATTTTTTTTAAAAATTTTTTTTAACCATTTATTTTATTTTCTACTTTTTAGTTTATTATATGTATTCCGCCATTTTATGATGGCAATTCTATTAGATTTAAAATTACGTCACACAGTTTACTGTATTCATTTGATACCCATGTCGTGGGCTCGGTGGAACATAATTGCAAAAACGGCCGCCATCTCGGAACCGTCTTCTTGATTTTTTTACAAAAAGGTCAGATTGCATTTAGTACTTATACATGATGAGTTGAACTCAAGTTGAACCCAAGTCTAACTACATGTAAACGGGAGTCGAGTTGGGTTAAGGTTGACTGAACTCGACTCAGCTCTGCTACCTGGGTTTAGTTGAAATTATGCATACGGACATGAGTTCAGTATTTGAGTAGTTGAATTTAGTTGACAGCAGCATCTCTGTGTTTGTTTGTGATTTTTTGTAACGTGTATTGCTTCTTTATTATCAACTCACCCTTAACTCAACTATTCATCTCATCATTCATACACATTAACCACCCGAACTACGAGTGTGTGCAAAATTGGAAGTTGATCGGTTATATTTTCTACTTTTTAGTCTATTATAAGCTTTCCGCAATTTAGTGTTGGCCGCCATTTTGAATTTGGAATGACGCCACATAGCTTATTGTGTTCTACCTGTCATATCCTTTCATTTGATACCCATGTCAGAGGGCCGCGGAGCACAATTTCAAAAATCGGGCGCCATTTTGGAACCGCCATCTTGATATTTTTACAAAATGGCCAGATTGCATTGTCATCCAAACTAAACGTGTATGCAAAATTTCAGCTCTATCCGAAACCGGGAAGTGGGTCAAATTTAACTTCCAAGATTTGACGACAAACAGTGTAAGTGTTGGCCGCCATTTTGAATTTGGAATGACGCCACATAGCTTATTGTGTTCTACCTGTCATATCCTTTCATTTGATACCCATGTCAGAGGGCCGCGGGGCACAATTTCAAAAATCGGGCGCCATTTTGGAACCGCCATCTTGATATTTTTACAAAATGGCCAGATTGCATTGTCATCCAAACTAAACGTGTATGCAAAATTTCAGCTCTATCCGAAACCGGGAAGTGGGTCAAATTTAACTTCCAAGATTTGACGACAAACAGTGTAAGTTAAATAAAAGAATTTAAAAACAATTTCCAGGAAAAAAATGCTGCAAATGTATGCATGCAGTCTCTTAAACATCTCACATTGACTAACCGACCATAGCAAAATTCTGACAGGCAAATAACAAACGATTCATCCCGCAAAGGACTGCGAAAGCCCTGCGTCCGGTTTTGCAGCCATTATTCCTCTCAACTTTTTCACAACTAGAATTTCTGGCAAATTGAAATGTGCTTGATAAACGATTTGCAGATGTTCCAATGACATTGTGTCCTTAAATAAACAAACAAGACCAAAAAAACATATCAGCATCTCCATATGCAACAGGCAAGATTCATTCTTATGTTCTGTAATCAATCGAAACCGAATCGAAACAAGATCGACGACGAAAATAAAGAATACGACGATCAACGAAAGAGAATCCATACAATACAAGGCCACGCAAATCTAGCGGAGAGTGGACAAGTCATTTCGATTTCCTTATTCAGACAAGCTCCGACGAGCCACACTTGATCAACTCCTATGTTGCTTAATCCATGGCTTTTTCGTCATATCGTCATCGTCTCACAAAGGCGACCGAGGGACGCGACTATGGCTTGACTGACGGATTGACTGAACGTCTTTCAACTTCTTATAGATGTATTCTTTTTGACATTGTTTTTTTTCCCGGATCGATCGTTGTCGTCGTCGTTGTCGTCGTAGTCGTCTTAGCTTAGAGTATCTTTTATTAGCCGATGTAATTGCGACAAGTCTTGAGCTAATGATGTCGGATTTCATATAGTTACACATGTCCCGGGCATTCATCTCTGTTGCAATGACGAATTATACCAATGAGTTGGTTACATGGCCTAAGACATTACCATCGTCCTACGCTGTTCTCTGCTTGAGTTTCTTAGACTTTTAGTTTCTTTGCGGATTTATCTTGTAAGTAGGAAAAATAAAATTGTTACTTTTTTTCCCCTCTGATCATTATTGATTGCACCGCTAAGAGAAAAGAGACTTTTATAAGTGCGTTCGGGGCTTATTGAAATAAATCAATCGACCCACACTTTTGTGACGGCTGGAGGATCGGTGAATTTATTTAGCATGAAATTTTCTTAATGATGGGATAAATTCATGATCGGCTGTGCAGATGGAACAATAAATTCATGAATATACATTTATTTGCTTTCTTTAATTATTTATATTCCATGATTTTATCAGATCTACAACATTTATGTAAGGAATATTTGATAATATATTACCATTTACGTTTGTATATCTGCAATGTAATTGATTGTTATCAAATTATTCTTCGAATTGCTGGTTATTGATTTACAAATTAAGGAATTGTATTTATTCCCAAAGATATTGTTATCATATTCCTTTTGTTGCCCTATACTCATCAGTTTCATGGATCATACTTTAGTTTTCTTATAAAAGGCCGAGACCAGGCCACTTCTTTCTACATTAACTTTTAGTACATTCGACAGGGAGCTACCGGCCCAAGTAACTTTTTACTTGGACATGATCGGCTTTTGAAAGCATTACAAATGCTTAAAGGAGGGAAGACAATAACTAACAAAATTTATTGTTACGAATATGTTTTAGAGAGGGAGAGAGAGTAAGGCGTCGCTACCATCCCAAAGGTCCCGGGTTCGGATCCCCAGCAGCCCCACGGTCCTTCGCCTTTTGCACTTTCCCACCTACATAACTTTCCTTCTTTCTTCTTACCTCTATTCCTTATTCATCCTATCATAACCTTCCTTAACCCTTCCCCGCTCCACCAAAAAGGCGCATGGCATCGGTTGGTTGACGATATTCAACTCGTTTCAGGAGGCATAACACTCCAGCGAGTTGTTTCTCGATTCCCCGTTGTCAGAGTCGCGATAGTAATGGTTGGAAGCAGGTGGAATAAGAATATCGCGGGTAGATTGTGGCAGTACCTTCCTCCCCGACCGAATGTTATGAAACTTTTTTCAGAGCATGTTTGCGTTTTTTTTTGGTTCGCGCGGTATGGTGCAGGTACAAAAATCAAGAACGTCGTTTAAACAAAAAAGAAAAAGGGTTCGACCGAATTTTGTGAACATCTTTTCAGATCATATTTCCGTTAATACGCTTCGAACGACACTTCAACGAAGTAGTTATCTTTTTCGTTCCACGCAATATGGTGTAGGAAAAAATGTCCAATGAAATTTTTGCTTAGAATGTTATTAGGACCTTGAAAAATGAAAATACGTTGAAAATTTCGATTTCGATTTTCGGATCGATTACAATAACGTTTGCATCTAGAGCGCGTCCGACTGTTCTTGCGGGTCGCAAGCAATTTCAGTAGAGTGGTTTGCACTTCATTTGAACTACTTGACATATTGCGAAATGTTCGTGACTAGAAACTAAGTTGTCACAGAATACCCATTGATCCAAAATCACAGGGAGACTATACAAATAGTATAAACTCTTTATGGGGAAAATGGCGGGAAATGGATGAGTAGAAGAAACTAAAATACTAGTTCATTTTTGGCCAAAGATGTCACCTTTGTCCGGTGCGTCCCACATGAAGTTAGCTAAATTTGACCCATTTCGACAATGTGTTCAAAATAAAGTTAGTCAAAATGTAACAGCCTTGGAATAGCCTTCCCTAGTCCTTCGCCACACCACCAAGCGCCTATCATCGGTTGGTTGATGAGATTCAACCCGTTTCAGGAGCATAACACTCCATCGAGTTGTTCTCGATGCCCCGGTGTCAGAGTCGCGAAATGGTTGGGAGTAGGTGGAATAAAATATCGCGACTAGGTTGTGGCAGTTCCTTCCTTTGGCTGCTTTCTCTCTCTTCCCTCTATCTTCCGACTAGAGCTGCTGTTCGACATTGCACTCTTTAGAAAAAAAAAATAGATTGTCGACAATCTACGGCTTTTTCTAAGCCTCTAGTAGTCTATCACATAGAAAGGGTGGGCAACTTTTTTATAAGGTGGGCCAGAATTTTTTTATTTTTTTTCTCGGGCCATAGTAGTTAAATGACACGTTCTTCTCGTTCCATGCTTTGACTTTATCTCTCAGTCGGGTGATTCAAAAGACAAAAGAAAAACCAGGACCTAGGCGAAGCTATTGAACTAGCTGATAATACGAGGCAAGAATTGATTAAAATAAGGGGAAAAGTAGAGAATTTTAAGAGAATTTACGAAAAAGTGAGCGCAACTAGTAAAAATTACGATTTCGAACTGCGAAAGCCAAGACTAACCTCGTTTGGATGATTGACTCAGTTGAAGATTGTTACCGATTAACCATCAAACCCTAACTCACTCAATGAAGAGCTATAGATAGCTGCAGAGCTAGATGCATTTCCGAATGTACATAAAATTCTCCGCATTATGGCTATGAGGCTGTTTAGACCGTTCTCGTCTAGGAGCGTTCCTCACGAACTTTGGTTGAGTGGTACCACTTCTCCCTTTATCCACAGAGTTCGTGGGGAACGTTCCTGGAAGCGAAACGTCTAAACAACCTCTATTTTGAACGATTTTTCTCTACATTACGTCGTCTTAAAACGTAGCTCAGATCGACCATTTCTGAAAAACGGCTAAATGGTTTATCCTCCCTCAATTTACACCGTGATTTCAAAATTGATGTGCAGAAAGTTTAATATGTTTTGCTGTGCACAGAACAGCATAATTAAATGTATTTGATGAACGAAACACTTTGAGCGTTTTTTGTCATTAAATGCTTCTACCAACTCGATTGCCTGACATAAAAATATAAGTTCGGAAGATCCACCATTGAAGATCCCTGCACATGGGCCTTAGTTGTAAAATAAAGGCGAGAACGTATGCGGTCAGGGTTCGCCCGTTGTGAGGTCACTTTTTTTTGTTACTCAGGTTATTGTACACTTTGTGCATAATAAATAAAATAGGTGATCTACCTAAAATAAATGTCTAAAAAATAAGGGCGCATAAAAATATCTCGCACGGGGCGCCAAAATACCTAAAGCCGGCTCTGATAACAGGAGCACCAAAAAGAGTGTTGGAAGTGGAGTGTTGAATCCGTTACAAAGTGATCACTTTATGGACCTTAGCTTTCTGTTTAAGACCTTATAGAAATTATCATATATTTTCCTTAACACGCCAAAAACGTTATAGAAAGCTTTTAAAGTTCTAAAATATTTTATTCTACTCAATCTCCAGCTCCACCACCTTTCTTTATCTATTATACGAACAACGTCTATCTTGAACTACCATCAACAATATTAATCTCGCCTCGATTAGGGAGAAAGATTTTCCATGTTCAACAAAAATTATACGAAAGCACAAGTCTCATCTAAATTGTTCAATTCCAACAACGAACGCATTTCCACAGAACAGTTCTTGTTGTAAACCTGAGGAGAATTACGAGTTTTCTCACGTTAGTTCCTTGCTCCGTTCCAAGGTATGCTATTAGAGCGTTATAAATTTTACGGTTTTGAAAGTTAAACAAATCCAATTCTCTTTCGTTTGGGAGATCTTTCAGTTTTATTTCAACTATTAACATTATTATCACTTTGATCCCTAACCCCTGGATCGTCCTCTTTCTGGTATCAACCGGCCAGAGTGTCAGGAATTTTGCTTAATTTTTATTACTACGCCGTAAAACTGTCTTTTTTAAGGTAGGAGTTTCTTGGTTTTTGTGCCTATTCACAATCTTGCAGTCGGTGCAGCTCAAAAGGTTCCTGCACAGCAAGATCTGGGATTATTTTTATGAAACGATTATCTGCCATCATAACCAGCTTTTATTACCCTTACCGTCTGAGGATCGTATTATAATTCGATAATCTTTCATAAAGAGTTGTAACTAGTCATGTAAGAGGGAAAGGGTAAAGGTAAAGAAATTGTAATATTTGACTCGAAAATTTTGTTATATTGTTATATTTCTTGTTATTATCGTGTTATGTATATCTTTTTGTGTATATATAATTCTTCTGTCCGTGTGTATGTAATTGGACTCTTCCTATACGGCTGGACTGATTTTTACAAGCTTACTAACTTCGTCCCTGTGCGGAATCTCGCGATCGATTTTTCGACTACTTCCCGATATCCTGTGATGCTCAAAATTGGCACACACCTTTGCTTCTGAAGGCAATACAATAAAGTATGTTCAATTTTATGGTTCATCCAATCCACCCATCACCATAAAATGGCGGATTACCCTTTTCTTTACAATCCCCCGACATGGGTATCTAATGAAAGAGTATGACAAGTAGAATGCACTAAGCTATGTGGCGTTATTTTAATTGCAATATGGCGCCCGCGCGAAATGGCGCATTACCTTTTCCTGTACAAAACGCCTCGATATGGGTGGCATTATTTTCAGTTGAAAGTCGGTTCGGTATTTAACATGTTGCGAAACATCAATAGACTTTGCAATGGCACCAGATTGTTTGTGAAAAAAACTTATGAGCAATGTGATCGAAGCTACCATTATCAAGGGAATGTACCAAAGCGAAGATGTTTTGAGCGTCGGTTGCAATATAGAAATGCCGTCGCAAAAATGAGCGGTACCGAGTCGAAATTTTGATGACGTATGAAGCTCACTTTACACTCTCTGGCGGAGTCATTAAACAGAACTGTCGAATTTGGGAAACAAAGAAATATGACATTTACGAAAAAAACCACTGACGAAGTCACTGTCAGTTTGGAAGCCACTGACCTACACAGAAGACGGCAAAACGAAAAACATTATTTATCGTAATAGGCCTGCAGCGAATCCCCAAAAAGTGCTCTAGCAATGAAAAAAGTGATGGAAATGAGATAACCGGTTGAGACTAATTGCAATCGATAGAGGATGGAAAAATGCATCTACAGTTGATTTTGACCGAAGTTTGGACATGGCCAACATACAAAAAAATCATGAAAATACCTTTTTTTCGTAAGTGCGGTTTGAACGAAATTTTCACTTTATCTCGCCATATCTCAGTTGATATTGCAGATATCAATTTCAAATTTGAACATAGTCTAGTTTGACTAATTCCCTAAATATAAAACTTTAACCGAACTGGTTACATCATTTAAAAACAAAATGGCGAATGTTTAAAAAATTTCCAACAGATTCGTGAGACTTATTTTTCTAATCAAAAAGTTGTGTTATAGATTTTTGAAATTCGATTTTTTGGCTAAACTACATTGTAGCCAAATACTTAAGGCAGTTTTCTGTAAATTTTCAGATCAAAATGTCCTCCGGTTCAAAAGTTACATTAACATTTGTTGACACTCGACATTGTAACCGTTGCAAAGTACACGAGTACCAAAACTACATATAATTTTTTATCGTTAAAATAGAACAAAATTATATGCGTAATTGATCTGCAAATCGGATGGGTTCGGATATTCGCAAGTTTTAGGTATTTTATCGATATCTACCCTGATTTTTTCGACAGCGTGGTATAAAATTACTGAATCGTTTGTAGCATCAATTTTAATATCACTTATATGCTGTGATTGCATTTGGCGGTTTTTTTCTCTTGTCAGTAATTCGTAGATGGTCCAATTTGTCGAACAAATAATGCCAGGACACCCATTTTTTGAGTAAAATATAACACCATCTGAAGCAGTTTCCAAAAGAATTAATTTCACTTCATGGGGGAGTATTTATTGCGGTCAGGTAAAAAAAACTATTTCTCCGTTCTGCAAGGAGCTTTCATTCTTTTTCCATATCTCGGTGGCAGCCATTTTCCACAAATAACGTTTTTTCGTCTCACTTTTGTTTGAGATTTCAGCATTCTTCGCTTCGTTACAAAATGTCGCGTAACACGGCTTGTGATACTTGGCATTGATCTCTAGGTAATAAATTCGGGGTTTTTGTAAGTACATCGCAGACATTTTTAGTCACCTTGTTGCTTTGTAAAATATTTGGAATGGCCTTGATGTTACTGCTGATAAGTTTTTTCCATGATTACATATAAAACACAAATTCTCATAAAGTCAAAGATCCCGTGCTTCGTATACATTTCTGTGAGTTACCATTCAAAACTTTCCGAGTCCCCGCCTTTTTATTGTATATACTTCTACAATCATTATGAAATTTGATTTGATTCAAAGAGTTGCTATCACGGCAGCAAATAAATTTCTTGAAATACCATCATTATTTTGGTTAGTAGACTCAAGAAGAATATCGATTCCTTTTTTGCTTACTTGTGCAGCAATGACAAAAAAAAACACTTCACTTCTTTGCCATTAATAGACATTTTGAGATCTGGGGGGCAATTCTGGTTCGGTGCAGTGAAAACGTGAAAACACTTTACACGTTTACACCTTTGTTTGCGATTCTTATACAGTGCAAACCACTGTCAAAAACTTTACACGTATAAAATTTTTTTACACCGTGAAATTTAGAGTGAAGTCGTGAAAAGTTTACACTTTAGATATGTACCTACTAGAATTGATAAACTGTCACTTGCTAGTATAAAAATTCAATTCAGCCTTTATTCAGCATTAAGTTTACACGAATGCAACGAGAATCGCTTTTTCAGGTTGAGTGCAGTGATAAAGTGAAAAAAGGTGTGTAAAACGTCAAGTGTAAACTTTTTTTCACGTTTTCACTGCACCGAACCAGAATTGACTCCCTGTATAGAAATAAATATAATGAATTTTAATTAAATGAATTACCCAATAGGGAAATATAATCACACCTTAATCGGATAAAAATTTATGATGAAAATCAAACACTTATATGTAACTTTTTAACAAAAAAATTAACTAGCAGGAAATATTTCAAATCCGAACGTTTGTTGCGGACGAAGTCGAGTGTCAACAAATGTTAATGTAACTTTTGAACCGGAGGACATTTTGATCTGAAAATTTACAGAAAACTGCCTTAAGTATTTGGATACAATGTAGTTTAGCCAAAAAAGCGAATTTCAAAAATCTATAACACAACTTTTTGATTAGAAAAATAAGTCTCACGAATCTGTTGGAAATTTTTTAAACATTCGCCATTTTGTTTTTAAATGATGTAACCAGTTCGGTTAAAGTTTTATATTTAGGGAATTAGTCAAACTAGACTATGTTCAAATTTGAAATTGATATCTGCAATATCAACTGAGATATGGCGAGATAAAGTGAAAATTTCGTTCAAACCGCACTTACGAAAAAGAGGTATTTTCATAATTTTTTTGTATGTTGGCCATGTCCAAACTTCGGTCAAAATCAACTGTAGATGCATTTTTCCATCCTCTATCGATTGCAATTAGTCTCAACCGGTTATCTCATTTCCATCACTTCGAGCGAAAAAATGGGATGCGCTGCAGGCCTATAAGGCATTGCAATGAACATCAAAACATTTCAAAAAATTAATTCATAATGCCATTACAAACCATTGAACTGAAATTAATTATTTTGATCCACATTGATATCCTTTTGTTGTTTCGATGTTTCGTTGTGTTTTCTAGTCAGTAAATTAATTTCAGGTCTGCCGGGTCAGCTAGTACAGGAAAATTAAGCCGAAAAAAGCAAAATAGCGGAAATGATTGGGTACAGGCTGAAAATTGGCACAAAGGAGTTATAAAGTCTACCGATTTTATACCCCGGAAAGCTCACTTTTGGGGGTCTAGGGTCAAAATACCTCTCTACAAAAAAGGTTATAATACATTTTCTCGTACGAATTGCCATTCATGTCATGAGGTATCACCGTTTTAAGGATTTAAAATACTCATACATATACACTCACTCATTCACGAATTGTCTAGGTCATCGGACGTTCAAGTTGGGCTACCAATTTCAGATCGATCGGAAGTGGTTTACGGGTAGTTGCCGTATAATTTTGTTGAAAAAAGTAGATTTTTCGCGAAGGACGTGGTTACCAGGGAATTGCGTCAACGTTAATTAATGGTGGGCGTACAGTGCTTTCAGCACCTAAGCTCCCATTGAACTTGAACTAGATAGAAACACCTATAGATCAGCAAAAACTTCCGTATTGCCATGTCACAGTCCTTGAAACGAGCACAATTATAATTTGGGACGAATTTACCATGGTCTAAAATCGCTCGAACGGGTAAGCCAATTTAACTACCTGGGGTCCACAGTCAGTGAAGATAACGATGAAACGATAGACGTACAAAGAAGAATAAACGCCGCAAACAGAACATACTTCTCACTACTGCCAGTAATGAAATCCAGAGACATCCACAGAAAAACAAAAATAAGAGTCTACAAAACCATCATACGTACAGTAGCTACGTATGGTTGTGAAGCATGGAGTATCTCCCAAAAATCCGCCGACAAGTTGGATATATTTGAGAGGAAGGTTCTCCGAAGGATATACGGCCCAATTAATGAAGACAATGCATGGAGAATACGCTACAATCACGAATTGTACGACTTATACAAAGAATGCAAACTTTCGACCCATGCCAAGCTACTCCGTTTACGTTGGGCCGGCCATGTCCAAAGAATGGATGACTCAAGGATACCAAAAAAATCCCTATATCTACTACCAGATGGCAAAAGACCAGTTGGCAAACCACGGTCAAGATGGGAAGATAATGTTAAGACCGATGCAGCGAAACTGCTCAACACGAGAAACTGGAGGCAAGCTGCGGAGCAGAGAGACGTCTGGAGGAAGAAGCTGAAGGAGGCCAAGGCTCGAATTGGGCCGTAGAGTCATCGAAGAAGAAGAAGAAAATCGCTCGAAGTGCTTGACAGGACTTTGCGATAGTTCCGAGGAAAACTAAAGCGATGGAAGGCGCTCTGACACTTGCAGGGGGTTTTGGCTCGACTTTGCCTGTTATACCTCGATCAATGCCTGCAAATGAGCTGAAAGCATGTTTAAAAGCATCATATCTATAGAATGACGCTCCAACGAATATGTATGTCTAAATAGAAAAACGTTGGACGTTGGAAATGGCGAAATTCTAATTTAAACGCAGGCGGGGGAATGACAGTTCCACATACACGTGCGTTTGTGATTTCCCCTTCGAAATTCGTTTACGGGCAACAGCACTCCCCATAGCATCTGACCACGACAAGAGTGGCCGTGAGACTGTTGAATTGTAATTGGCAATATAAATGAGCGGGTGATTTGAGTTTTTAAACGAACAGAGTGACATTTTTCTTTTTGAATGTACTTTAGTGGTGGGATTTTAGACTCTCACTGCCCATGGAAAAAGCGATTTTGATATTCCCAATTGTTTTGGCGCACGCCATGCTCTTGGCTTATGGGTGCAGCGAGGCACATCGGGTTCCACCTAGTCTATAATAAAAGTGCTTTAAAGTTAATTTTGTGCAAAATTTTACCATTTTTAGTCAATATATTTTTTAATATTAATATTACTGCAAAACATTATTTACGAAAGTTGTAGATAATTTGATTATTTAAAAAAAAAATTTCACAAAAATTCTGTAGGACTCACGGTTTCCGAAATATAAAAAACTATTCAAAAACACTCAAAACAAGATGGTGGCCGAAAGACAGGCCCCGGATCTCGAAAACCCGGTTTTGTACTCCCAACTAACACCCAAACGCTTAAAAAATTGCTGTTTTCATAAAGTGTTCAGATGGCCCTTTTTACACCATTTTACTAGACAATTTCTTGCATTTTTGTTCGACTGGCTTCCTTAACGCTATATACAATATTACTGTAGTACCTTCCGCCGTCGAATGTTCCTCACATTTAAGGACATAAGGGTTGTTTCTTTAGGACTTGCGAATAGATGGCTCAAAAAGCTTGACGCTAAAATAAACAGCTCGGATAATTTCACAATGGCATTTAAACATGCGCTGCACCTTTGGCTAAACCCCTAAACTCTTTTCCCTGTTCATACTTCTCTGGAGTTTATCCACAACAATTGATTCAAAGTTGAACAAGAATGCGTGAGTGCGATTGTCAGTACTCTAATGAAACGGGCACGACATACGCTAACAGATGTAGACAAATCATTCAAAGACAACATAGATACAAAAAAAAAAAAAAAAAAAATTGTTCCTGAAATCGAAGATCCTGAAGGAAAAAAAAATTCTTTTAAGTTTGCTGCCAAAAATTCATCCTTTGACAGAGGCTCAGATGGGCTCGTTCAGACGTGGGGTGGGTTCTATGGCTCACTGACATTCGAAGCGACGGCTTTTAAGTACCCGTGCAAGTACTTAGGCAACAAGTTAGTTCTTCTTCTTCTTCTTTAACGGCTCTACAACCGAGATCCGGTCCTGGCCTCGCGCAACTGTTCTCTCCACCGGTCCCGATTCTGAGCCGATGTCATCCAGTTTGGCATCCCTAAACTCTGAGCGTCCTGGTCCACGCCATCCTTCCAGCGAAGGTTGGGCCTCCCTCGCTGTCGCACCCCATAGGTCTTACCGCAGAGAACTTTCGGAGCAGGCTCATCTTCACTCATACGAGCTAGATGCCCTGCCCACCGGAGCCTACCGAGCTTTATTTTCTTCACAACATCTATGTCGCCATAACGCTCGTAGATCTCGTCATTGTAGAGTCTCCGGAATCGTCCTTCCTCACATACGGGGCCAACAATCCTCCGAAGTATTTTCCTCTCAAACACGCCCAAGAGGTTTGAGTGCTTTTTGCTAAGCACCCACGTTTCGGATGCATATGTGAGAACGGGTAAGACCGTCGTCTTATATAGTAAAAGTTTAGACGTTATGGTTAGATATTTGGATTTGAAGAGCCTTGACAGACTATAGTAGGCTTTGTTGGCTTTTAGCAGTCGTGCGCGTATTTCTGGTTCCATGCTATTGTCGGCTGCTACTATTGACCCAAGGTAGGTAAATGATTTTACCACGTCAAACTCGTGTTCCGCTACCTCGATTGTGGGACCAATGTAAGGTGTTCTTCCAGACGAGGCCACCATGTACTTTGTTTTGCTTTCGTTAATGTGCAGTCCCAGATTTCCTGCCGCTTTCTCAATCTGAGTGAAAGCTTCTTGTACAGCTGTTGTTGTTCTTCCAATGATGTCAATGACGTCTGCGTAAGCCAGTAATTGGGTGGACTTGTGGAGGATTGTACCCCTTGATGTCACGCCCGAATCTTGGATCACTTTCTCCAACGCCAGGTTGAAAAGGAGGCCGGCCAGACCGTCCCCTTGTCGGAGTCCATTATAGATGTTGATTGGTCTGGACAGTGTTCCGGATACCTTTACTTGGCTTGACACATTGATCATGGTCAACCTACATAGTCTTGTCAGTTTGTTGGGGATGCCGAATTCTCTCATGGATTTGTAGAGTTCTACCCTGGCTATGCTATCATAGGCGGCTTTAAAGTCTATGAAGAGGTGTTGAATTGAGTTTTGAAACTCTAGACATTTTTCCATAGCCTGCCTCAAGGTGAAAATCTGATCAGTCGTTGATTTGCCTGGGCTGAAGCCACACTGGTAATGGCCTATGATGTTTCTGGCGTATGGGGCCATCCTGTTTTGTAGGATAGCGGAGAATATCTTATACACGGTACTCAACAACGTTATACCGCGATAATTAGTGCACGCTGTGATATCTCCTTTTTGTGTACCGGACAGAGGATGCCTTTTCTCCAGTCTTCTGGCATCACTTCCTGCTCCCATACTTGCACAATTAATTCATGAATTGCTTGGTGTAATGTAGGCCCTCCATATTTAACCAGCTCCGCTGCGATGCCGTCTGCACCCGAGGCCTTGTTGTTTTTGAGCCGGCTGATGGCTCTGCTAACTTCTTCTATACTTGGTGGCGGCAGCATAGCATTGTCATCAGATATTGGTGGAGCCTCCGAATCCTCAGTTAGCTCGCCATTTAGTAATTCATGAAAGTGCTCTTCCCATCGCTCCAAGACGCCTTTAGGATCGGTGATCAGATTCCCTTCTTTGTCCTTGCAGTATGTGCAACGTGGTGTGAATTGCGTCATACTGCGGACTCTTTGGTAGAACTCCCGCGCCTGGTGCGGCCGTCGTTCTCTGTACTGTTCTAGCTCACAGACGAGATTTTTTTCCCAGGCTTCCTTTTTTCCTCTGTGAATTCTCTTTTCTTCTTTTCTGAGCTCTTTATAGTTCTCTTCGCGTGCCCGTGTTCTCTGAGACTGCTGCATGGCTCGGTACGCAGCATTCTTACGTTCAGTTGCCAGCTTGCATTCATTATCGAACCAGTCGTTCCGATCTTTACGACTTCTGCCTAAGATGGAATCAGCAGTACTAATGACAGTATTTTTAAGGCGGGTCCAGTTCTCGTCGACGCCCGGCATCTCATCCCCAGGACTTAGGGCGAGTTCTAATGCATGACCGTATCTGTTTCTGGCCATTTCATTGCGTAGTGCAGCTGTGTTGATTCGAGCCTGATCAACGGATACAAAGCTTTTCAGCGTTGTAATGCGCTCTCGGAGCACCATACCAACAAGATAGTGATCCGAGTCGAAGTTGGCACCTCGGTACGTTCATACCGACATCAGACCCGAAAGGTGGCGGCGGTCTATCAACACATGATCTATTTGGTTGCGAGTGGCTCCATCAGGAGATACCCAGGTGGCTTTATGGATATCTTTACGCGCAAATCTAGTACTTGCAACGACGTGAGGCTAATACCTCACCCGTAAAAAACAATTATTACGGAACGAGCAACATGCCTCGAACAAGTTAGCTCGCCTTCATAATATTTGGCTTATCCGTCCTCCTTACATTCAGCACTACACGGGGACGCAGCTTCCCTCCATCAGGAAAGCGACATTATAGTGGGTGAGCAAGGACTACCCACTTCCAATTTTTAACTTAATTTTTAATTAAATTTCGTTTTTAGTATCAGATTCCTGCAAAAGCAATCTGCCATTTATATTCCTTTCGATATAAGGGTGTAACCAGAATCTTCTCCCTTTCTGCGGCGGTAATAATAATACTGACTAACGATATCCTCATCACTACTAGTATCACATTATGCAAAGTGCACTGGATAAAAGCACATTCGTAGTCCAAAGAAAATCCTGGAGATAAGTTGATAGGCAACTTGCAATTTCAGTCGCGGCCGTATGAAGTCTCGAGTCTCCAAATCTGTCTCCCAGTCGCAGAGTATCCGATATTTTAGTATCTCCGTGTGAGCAGTGCCTTCATTAGTTTAGCGTTTTTATTTAATTGTTCACACTTTTATAGTGTTCCAATTAGATGATAATCTAATCGGCACCGAAGAAAATCTGGTTGAAGAATATCGAGGGTGACTTAAAGAATCAACGATTATCAGTTACCGAGGCTCGAGACACCGCCAAAAACCAAGAAGAATGGAAGCGAATCGTGAATGGAGTTCGGGACCCAGCGGCACCGACAGCAGCGTATCCGTTGCGGGGACGTCCCGCTCGGACCGCCAGCTAACGGATCAAAGAAGAAGAAGAAGATGATAATCTGAACAACTTGGATGACTTCTTTTGTCAAAGATAAACGTTGACCATTTTGTCCTCCATAATTTGCGACATAGCATCAAATCAAAAATTTATCTTAAAACCGCAAATTTACGACTTCCAACGCGTTTCTTTTAGGGAATTCTGAAAAGGTTACACAACAAATTTTTTCTAACTTTCATCATACCTGACCGTTTTGTCGACCGCATTCAAAACTTTCAAAACTACTGCAGGTTCTCCTAGCCTGACCTACATGCAAAAATATTTGTTTAATCCTAAACCAGTTTTGATTTTTATACAACGAACCTGGAAATTTTTACCTAGAAAAGTTCGGTATGGTAATGGCTTTTTCATTAATATTGACTACCCAAAAAATCCACCACTAGTCCTGACATTTGCCTTCTATCAGCCACGTGACAGTTTAAACAAACAAAATGTCACCCGAGCGCGATTATTTATTAATTTACACTGCTGGATACCTGGCTCTCTTTCTCCCGGAGGACTTGCATAATATGTCAACTCGTCCGAATGATATTGTCTTACGGCGGCCGTCTTAAGGCGGCCGTCTTACGGATAAATATCAAGTGCGCACCCGCAGTTGCAGTGCCTTAAGAGATTAGTTGCCACCCATTCCCTATGGCACGTTCAACGGATTGCCTGCTGCCAGACCTGAGCAGATAAAATACGGTATCTAGACTAGGGTAGACCCGGCTCTAATTGCTTAACCTGAATAGTAGGAAGTCTTGAGGTCTCTTGACAACGGGCATGGGAAATTTATGGTTCTGCAAAATTTGTCGACGGTTCTTTCCACCCACTTTCACAGTTTGATGAAGAAGTGAACGCGAATGGGTAGACGACGCAGAGGAAGCGATATGTGCAATAACTTTCACGGGATCGTTTATCTACGGATACTTATCGCGTATGCTTGGGGACTTGGGTTGGGTTAAATTGGATTAATACGTACCCATGGGTCCCGCGAAGAAGAGGATTTAAAAGATTGCGAAACTCAGTAGCTATGCCGATTGGGAAATGCACTAATTACTTAACACTATCTACTAGCGAGCGAGCAGAGACGTAACAGTTTCTACACATCTTGCAGCAAATTACTACTTTTGAATCCGTGAGGAATTCTTTTCCTTTCATCCGAGCAAATAAATGAACTGAACGGGATAAAAGTTTAAGCGGCCGGCAACGCCCAGTTGATCCGAAGCCTGTAATTTTGCTTTCTAAAAATCACCGTGATCCGGCGGTATCTAGCGGGCCAGCTTTGGTGTCACCTAGTGATAAACTTTCATTGCAGCTTTAAAATAATGCAACTCTGCTCCTAAATCACTTCCAAAGCCCGTAGATAGAGAAAACCAGCTGTAATCGGCTTAGGCAAATGCAAACAAAGTTTTGTGCCTTCGGATTAGGAAAGACTTAAAAACTTTTCGGAAAAAGAAAGAAGAAACCAGCAATCCACGATTGGCCGGAATTTAAGTGCGCATGCGCGCCAGCATTAAGCCGTGCCTAAGTGCGCCTATAGCTTAACCTGGTGCTGGATTAAAGAACAGTAGCTGGCTCGCATAGTCGGTCCGGCCGGCCTATCTGCCTACCTACTGTCGGGATTTGTAAGCATCGCCGTCATCAGACAGCAAATTGACTTGGCACTGCGTCCCAATTAGATTTGCGTAATCTTCAGGCGCAGCGCAATCAGACTGTGGGGAACCGGGCCATGAGGCTGTACTACTAAACCGCAAAGGTTTGTTTCCATCCCGATTTGTTGCATTCAAAGTGAAATCGAAAAGGTAAAAATATAGAACAAAAAATCGAAATCATATCGCTATCAATCAGACACAAAGAATGGAAATTAGAGGCTCCTCCTTGGTCGGGCTTCTGCCACGGTAGCAGAAAGTGGTTTTCGGTTGCAATTCAGCAATTTCTGCGGTTTCTGTGTAGAAGTGCGAACAATCAATCTTCTAAATTACAGGTAATTAGGCCTCAGGGAGTTTCCATCGAGCGATGGTTGATTGATTTTTTTTTTTGGGAGAGAACGAGAGAAAAAAATTTTCGCATTTCACACTGCCGATCATTAATCAGGAAATAAAATTATTTATGTGATGTTTGATCGCTTCTGTTTGGCGATGATACGCTGCGGTAGATTGACGTGGACGTTGATATAGCCAATATAGATTTTTTTTTTGCACATTCTGCCTATGGCGCATCACGTATCAAATTAAATTGAAAAATTTCGAAGAGTTCGAAGGCATTGGCATGACTGATCCTGGTGAAGTGGATGAAAAGAATGGAATGCGTGTGGAATTAGATTTGGCTTCTGTTTAATATTGAAACACTTGTATGTTCTTTTTTGGCTGTTGTTGTTCTCGATGTACTTTTTGAAGAAAAAAAAAGGATGAAAACAAAGTTTTGGCTGTGACTGCTATTATATGAAAGAGATGGTTGAACGGAATACACTTTTTTCTTGGACTTATAAGGCGGAATAAAAAGTGGAAAAGTGTACTTCCTCTTTCTATAGCACAGTGTGTTCAATAACATCATATATGTAACTTTAACTTTTCCAATAGGTCGAAGCCGACATTACTTAGAACGCACATGGTACAAAAACAAACGACTAAAAATACTTACGTCATTGGACAAACACTGCTTAGTTACGAAATACAGGACTTACGAACCAGTGTTTGAAACGGGACAAACCAACGGTAACACATTGGTATGGCTGCTACATTCTGGCAATGACCCAATTGAGGAGCACAAGGCGACATAACCAATTGTTTCGAGGTTTCGAAATCGCAGATTAGACAAAATAACAGGCCACAAACAGGATTTAGAGATTACAAATCTGACCTCCGGCTGAAGGAGGATTTTGCTTGCTTGTAGTTCCAGGGGAGTTGGTTTGGCAATTTGGAGAGCTGTCGCACAAAAAAGAGTCCGCTGGATGGCAACTGTTTCCACCCTATTGTCCGTGAGGGATTAAAGGGAAATAAATAAGTAAGTAAATTTTCGCTTAGGTCTGGTCTTCACCTAGTGGACGGTACAACTTTGTAGTTTAGTACACCTTGCTAACTTTGTAGTTTTGTACTGCCGGCATCACAACCCTTAACCGGAACCTTATATGACGTACCGTACCATAAAAAAACTACATGGATTTGAGCTTACTTACGGCATTTTGATTGTACTTTAGGTTAATTGCAGTTACGTAACTTGCTTCAAGCTTTTGTTGGGCGTTTAGCGGGATTCACTTGTTTCAGGAAGTGTAACACTCCGAAGAGACTGTTTCCCGAAAACCCCGTTGGTTTAAACTGTGGCTCAGCCCAGTGCTTAATAAATGCTTAAAATAAACTCAAAATTCAAACGCGAGGCTCACTGCCTCATCCTCGTGCATCCTCCAAACTATCTTTAACTTATATCCTTTTCCTATCGTTTGTGGTAAGTTTACTACTAGACATTGTACCATTCACGTGCCGCAACTATTCTGATTGATGGAATTGCGTTCATAACCTCCATAAGCTCGAGCTACCCAACATTTAGCCGATACCTTGCAAAAGCATAAAGCTGACATTACCACCATTCAGGAAATAAGATGGACAGGGAATGGTGTTTTGCGCAAATCTGAGTATGACGTATATTATAGCTGTCATACAAAAAACCATGTGATTTGGGTAGGTTTTAAGGCAGCAAAAGTATGAAGCCTACCATTTTCGGCTTTAAAGTAATAAACGAAAGGCTATAATCATACACCTACAAGAGTTGCCGGACGATGAAAATAGAAGAGTTCTACGAAGTTGTTGAAGGGAAAGTTAATATCTGCCACAGGTATAATGTAAAAATTATACTGGGAGCTCTGAACGCCAAAGTAGGCCGGGAGAGGCCATATAGGCAATATATGCTTGCATGAGAACAGTAATGACAATGGACGACGAGTTATATAGATGGCAGCAAGTAAGAGTAAGAACTTGGTCGTTGCAAGTACTAGATTTGTAAAGATATCCAACAAGTCACCTGGGTATCTCCTGATGAAACCAAATAGACCATGTCGTGATAGACCGCCGCCACTTTTGGGTGTTAAAGCCTTACCAGGTGCCAACTTCAACTCGGTATGGTGCGTTGTTGGTATGGTGCTTCGAGAGTGCATTTTAAGGCTACAATGCTTTATTTCGGCTAATCAGGCTCGAATCAACCCAGCTGCACTACGCAATGTAATGGCAAGAAACAGCTAATGTGCAGGTACAAAAATCACGTTACGGAGTTTAAACAAAAAACTGACTCGTTTTTTATGGAAATAGTTTTAGATCAAATTTGTAAAAAATCCAAATGGTGGTTCCAAAATGGCGGCCGATTTTTGCAATTGTACTCCGCGGCCCCTGACATGAGTATAAAATGAAAGGATAAGACAGGTAGTACATAATTAGTTGTGTAGCGTCTTTTCAAATTCAAAATGGCGGCCAACACAAAATTGCAGAAGACTTATAATAAACTAAAAGGTAGAAAATATAACCGATCAACTTAAAATTTTGCACACATTCGTAGTGTGGTAATTAGTATATGTACATGGTGAGTTGAATAGTTGAGTTGAAATTAAAAAGGCACTACACGTTACAAAAAATCACTATCAAAGCATAGAGATGCTGCTTCAACTAAATCCAACTACTGAACTAGTAAGCCCACGTCTATATACATAATTTCAACTCAGCTCAGGTAGCAGAGCTGAGTCGGGCTCAATAGACCCTAACTCAAATCGACTCTCGTCTTTATGTAGTTGGACTTGGCCTCAACCTGAGTTCGACTTATCATGTATAAGTATTAAATGCAGTCTGACCATTTTGTAAAAAAATCAAGAAGGCGGTGCCAAGATGGCGGCCGACTTTTGCAATAGACCGAGACCACTACATGGGTATCACACGATAGAGTTCGATAGGTAGAATACAATTAGCTCTGTGAAGTAATTTTAAATCTAATATGGCCGCCACAACAAAATGGCGGAAGACTTAAAATAGACTAAAGAAGAAAATAAAAAAAAGATAGTTTAAAAAAAAAATAAAAAATATGGTTTTATTTTAATATGAACTAGAAAGTAAAAAATAATTTTGAATGTAAAATTTTTATTGCTTCAGTCACTTACTTAAATGTAAAAAAAGCGTGGCGTGCTAACGAAAAGTTCCAATATTAATAAAATAAGAATATAGGTAGAGCACGCTCCACTCTTTTTTCATTTAACTAAGTGGCTGAAGCAATAAAAACTTTACATTCAAAATTATTTTTTGATTTCTGGTTCATATTAAAATAAAAGCGCTTTTTTAATTTTTTTTTAACTTATCTATTTTTTTTAAATAGCTTGTAAAGGTTTCTGCTTTTGCTTAGCAAATAAAATACCGAAATTGGAATTAAGTGAGAAATGTTTGAAATGAGTGTCTTTTGAATGAGATTATTATGATTAATAACAACCTACTTTATTACTTACAAGAAATTCTTCTAACTTTGGACTCTGACTCCTTGGCTCCACAGCATTTCCAGAAACCCAATCAATCTTAATAAGCAAAGTCAGAATGAATTTTCTCAAAATCTTGCTAGCTTGATTTCTTGAATCATTGATCAGATACTAACGAAAAATTCCCATTTCTTTTTCAGAGAGTACAATCCGCACCACATAACAAAACAATGTCAATAATTAGTTTTCTAATTAAGCTGCACAAAAAATGGGGTAAACATGCTTCAACAGGTGCAAGACATGCAACACACCAAGTAGCCTAAGTTACCTGAAAGTAAAACACGAAAAAAGAACAAAAGTCGCACACCAAAACAGAAGTTCAGTCTAGAGAGAGAGAGAGAGAAGCGGGGGCGAGCAAAAAAAAGAGGTCCTCATCAAACAAGGATTCGTGTCCTCCAGGATTACAATTTTTTTTATTATTATTGATGTAAAACGGTCCTAGTTTCGTTTGTTTTTCTTATGTTGGATTACGGTTAATGTTGTGGATTTGGTTGAATTGCATGACGTCATACGCTACTAGTGAATCACGCTACTACACCACATCCGACGATCGTAGTTATAAATTGGAACAGGTGAGTTTAGAGTTTATGGTTAAGTTTTATCTTAAGCTTGTGCAAAAGTTGTTGTAATTAATAATTATTAATAGTTGGCTACTTACTGTAAATTTAATTTAAAGTGGACTAAAAAGATAAGAACGTCCTTGAGTGTGTGTTATGGCTGGAACTGATTGGCGCTGAAGCCTGGCGCTGGCGCTGTAGAATGTAGTCGAAAATAAGTTCAGTTAATGATTTTAAACTCAACGGGTTGGCATGCGCTAGCCAAAGTGTTTGGCTTGTACAAAATATGTCTCGTCTACAATCAATGAAGAAAAAAAATATATTTTTGTTATTTCTGACAACTTATGTTCGTTTTCATCCATTCATAAAGTAATCAGTTAATAATGCCCTATTAGCAAAAGCTTATCGTGCAGCATTATGTGATCCAAACCTGCGAATGGATGTTAAATGTAGCATTTTATTCCCGCCACACGACTGAAATCAAATTGCCGTTATCGTCATAGAAATTGGCATTTCTAGGACAATCATACAAATCAATTATACAAATTATCCATTCGGAAATAATTTTATTTCATTCACAAGTTAGGCTATGACAGGAGGAATCAGGAATGTAAATAGGAAAGAAGAAAGAAGGAAAGTTATGTAGGTGGGAAAGTGTGGAGAGGCGGAAAGGAATGGCGAAGAATCGTGGGGCTGGCCGGGAATCGAACCCGGGACCACTCGGATAGTAGCCAGACGCCTTACCCCCTAGGCTACCGAGGCCCCCATTGAATTAATACTGCAAGGAAAAAGTATCATTTTCGGGACTTTATATGTGGAGTTTCATAAGATGCGGTGAGTGCGTCGCACAAGTTAAATACTTTGACATTTGAGTAAAACTATCGCTAACCCTGCTCCCGAGTATGTTAAAAATTTAACTACACCATGGTTAATCACGGGAGTTTTTGAACGCCAAAAAGTTATGCTCGTGGTTATGTTGTAGTTAACCACGGAGTTTTTGAACGTCAAAAGTTTACCTTAGCTAACCATGATTAACCATAGTAAGGTTTTTGAATGTGCTACATGTCAAAATAAGTGAGGTTGGGATTTTAAAATACTTTGAAAAAAGAGGGTTTTAATAGTTTTCTATTACACATAGTAGAAGTTTTTAAAGCGAAGTGGAAGCGATTGAGGGACTCCTTGAGCGCCAGCGCCGGCTACACCTTGTGCTGCATATAATTGAGCTCTTTTCTTTCTCAATTTGCTCTTGATTTAATTGGATTTTGCTCTTGGTACATGCTACAACGCCAGCGCCAGAACTCAGCACCAACAACTGTTAGGGGCCGTCCATAAATTACGTTAGGCGATTTTTGCGATTTTTCAAGCAAGGCGAGCCTTTCCTTAGAACTGCAGGAAAGGCCCTACCTCGCTTATAAAACCGTAGTGCAATATGGGTCAGTTGAGTGTCAAATTATATGTATCTGCTTTGTTTACATTAAGATGAAATGCCATCAGCTGATTAGAATTCAAAGTAACAGGCGTGTAAAAAGTTCATCTGGGCGGAAGGGGGATGTTGGGAGCAAGATTTTATTTGGGACTCCTTGTCCTCCTCTATTCCACTCGCTTTTCCGCTTGTAGTGGACACAAAACTACCTAAACGTGAGCACTCACTCAAAAAGCATTTCATTACGCTAAAATTCGGCGTGTTCCTTCTTGTAGTTCTAAACTCTAAGGGCCTTTTCGTGGGTCAGTATTACTTGGCTTGTACTCTGCAGCATTCGACGAGACGCGCGTTTGGCTAGCCAGTGGAAACTAAACAATCGACAACAAATTTTTGTGTAGGATTTACCATATCTTAAGGCCACAATTTACACACAGGTCGCCGGCAGGCCGTGGCCTGAAAGTTTTCGCTCAAGGCCAAGTATCCGTATACACTCACTGGTTACCAACTGTATGGGGCCTGCAGTTCAAGAAAACTGACAAAACCCGCATTTATCGTCAGTTCGGGCCTGAAGATCTGAACTTCTATTCACTCTCAAGCCGTGAATTGACGGCAAGAATTCACGTCGTATCCACTAGGAACGGAAAGCAAGGCGCGAGCTAGTCGCGTTTGCGCTTGTTTGCGGATGCTCACGGCGTTAGGCTGGAGCCGCCTTGAAGCTTTCGTTGAGGTCATGAACATTTTTGCACTTGAATTAATAACCGTCTAAGCTGTCGTTTTCGCCTGTGTTTCTGTAGGGAACCATGACTTCACCTGCATGTCACGGCCTGTCAGGCGGATCCTCGAAGTATTATCCCTTAGTTAGACTGAGTCAAGCTTAGTCGTGCCGGCCGATCTGGTCTGACAGGCATTGCCTACCGGTGACCTGTAAGTGAATGGGGTGTTTAGTGGAGAAATATGTTTTACTTAATTTAACACAATTTTATCGCAATTTTACACTGTTTGCTTTAAAAAAAAATTACGTGATATTTGCCAAGATCCCCCTCTACTCCACGTGAGATTGGGTGAGATTGGCTCGACCCCTTCCCCCTAAACGTCTCACGTAAGTAATGGACGACCCCTTACGTCCTTAGCTTAGTAATTAAAATTAAAATGAAATCGTGGGAGGTCTGTGGGAGCAAAATTTCCTCGGAAAAAACATAAAGCTTTCGATTGATTTTTGTTAAATTAAAAAAACAATCTGGTTCTTTATTAACTGTACAGCCAGGTGCTACAAAGCTACACCATTGTGTTTGACAAAAAATCAGGCTAAAGCGCCAACGCTACCTTCAGCGCCAATCACCAGCGCCAGGCTTCAGCGCCGATTCGGGTCCGGCTTTTATCCACAGTTCAGACAACTCCAGGATATTGGTCAGTTCCGCCTACTTATATGGTCTCTGACAAGGTGGCAACAATCAATTATTATTGTGAAGGAGGGGTGGAGGTTGACAGCAGTAGTTCCAAGAAGACTAACCTTGGGGAGTTTCCTTGGGGAAAGTTGCCCCCAATTCCCAGTTAGTGGTCAAACTCCTTGACAGGGTGTCGAAGGTTCTTAAATTGCTGCCTCATTGGTGTGGAACTGTCATGACCTGAATTTTGTACGGTAGTCGTGGGAAATCGATGGTCATTTAACTTTCGGTAATTGATTCTATCTCCCACTACAAGGTTGTGCTGGAACATACTGAAATAATACAAAAAAAAAAAAAACTACGTTATGGATTAATTTCTTTTTTATGTTTCATGATTAGATTAATGGACTTGATTTCTTGTTTAATGATTCTCTTGCGAACATTATAAAACAACACAAACGAAAACGATTACTTAATCCTACTAAGTCGATTGTTGTGCTGTTGCCTGGCTGGCGGTAGAGTATCTGCCACACGCATTGAATAAATATCTCTTCGGCTAAGTGCTTTTTGATACTTTTAGTCATATGACATTGTAGTGCATGAACCGATCAACGTGTGTGTTTGAATTAAAAACACCTACACCTCAACCGTCGCACACTCCTTCAATTAAATCCTCCTAAAACCTCCACAAATTTGTCTTAACATCAGATAAAATGAAGAAATTTGAATTTTCTTAATTGAGACATTTTACCTCGGCCCGAACAAGCCCCATCTTTCTAGGCCTGGGTCTTATAGGTGGTGTACAATTTTAACTATAACAATGGTCCACACTTAAAAGACACCACAATTTGCATACAATAAGAATTATAAGAAAAAAATGCTTCCAAGATTTCATGACTAGAAAAGCGCGATAAGAATAAACGAAATTTTTCACTTACAAGCCAACTACACGAGCTTCAAATATAGCGCCGACGACGACGACCATGCCTCCTCGAATAATGTCCATGACATTAAGATGAAATTAAAAGTTGTCTGTTACCTCTGGAGGATGTACACCTTGCTGGATTGTCGAACATGCCAGATGACTAACAATTGCAAGGCGGCAATTGAGGTGTTACGAATGGGAGTTATGAAATTTTTAATATTTCTTTAATGCGCTGACTTTGATGGATTTTTGATTTGTTTATGAGACGGTTGGGACTTTTAATTAATATAGAATCCTTGCCGCGTGTGCGAGCGGGTTTCATTTATTGTTTAATGGCGTATTATTATTGTGAATTGTTTTTGATGGTACCTACAACAAATGTTTGAAATGCGCTAAATTATTGTTGTGGGTGCAATGTGAAGATTTTACTAATCTCCAATGAAATTGAAAGTTTTGTTAAAATTCATTACCTAGAATTTTATTTTATGTGCATAGGGCGTTAACTGTGATTGTTGTAACTTGTTTCTTCGACAGATGACAATGATTTATCTTAACCTACGTTTAACATTATATTGTGCAACATTTTTACTATCAATAAGGGGCCTTGTACAGTGGGTGAGAAATACATTGACATACTTTGATCTATATTTAAGGTTTTGATCAACCACTTTACGTAATTTTTTATGCTGTGCTGTGCTTTTTCATACATACATACATATATATATGTATGCTCTTCACATTTTTTAGTTGCCATTTAATAGTAATAGAGTAAACCCTTCTAACACAGAAGGTGCACTTTTCAACTGGGTCAAGAAAAATTAACGGACTCAGCACAATCAAGCGCTGAGATGAAGCTCTCCACTAAGCATGCAAACATAAAATTATAAAATTAAAAACATCCAAATTACATGTAACCCACGCAAGCAACAGGAAACATAAGCAGTCACGTAAGATTAAAAAGACTCCTTTTAAGGACATCTTTACTAATGCTCATGTTAAACACATTAATATCGTGGTTCACGTTAATGAACATGCGATTGACAGGTTCAAATCTGCCTAATACGTGTTAGAGGAGTTGATTTGTAAAGGAGGTGGTCCTCCCAGACTAGAACGACTCTCTTCAAACGATAGAAAACCCGAGTCAACCTTTCCATTGGAGCTGATGAACAGAGACAATATCGGCCACCTCACGACGCTTGTGAAAAGAGCATAAGTTGAGTAACCTAAGCCAGGATTCATATGATGGAAGAACTAATGGGTTTCCCAAAAGAAAATGATTTAGTGCGAATAGAACAAACTTTCGTTAAACCGATTCAATAGTTCTAATATGCGAACTGTAGTGAGAAGACCAAACCTGGAACGCATATCCGAATATTGGTCTGACAAGAGAAATGTATAGGTATTTAGTAATCAATCTTTGGACCACCTTTTTATAATACCCAGGACTAACCTTCCTCTAGAAGAAATATAGTTGATGTGAGTGGAAAACTCTAGCGTACTATCCAATTTAATCCCGAGATCTTTAACAAAATTAACACGTCACTCCCATCTGAAAAGGTGTAGTTAAAAATTATAGGACCACGTCTCCTACTAAAAATCATGATTTCACATTTACTAATAATAAGAACCAGGTTGTTGTTAGCACACCAAGAGTAAAAGGTGTCAAGGTCAACTTGCAGGAGTTTGCAATCCTCGATACTCTTAATGTGACGGTACAATTTGATGTCGTCAGCGTAAATCAATATTCTACAGTGTCTTAGCAAGGGAACAATGTCATCAATTGATAGAATAAAGAGTAGAGGACGTAGATGGCTGCCTTGAGGGACACCGGATGACGCTTCTATGGTTGCAGATTTGGATCCACGGAAAAGAACTTGGTAGGTCCTGTAAGGTAAGTAAGAATAGAACCATACTAGAGCCTTGCGGAACCTAATTTTTTTAGTTTGAGAATTATAATGGAATGGGAGAGCTTGTCAAATGCCTTACTAAAATCAGTGTAAACATAATCTGTTTGGTAGCCTGAAACGAAGCCCTCGACAGCATGAGAAGTAAACTCGAGTAGATTGCTGTTGGTGGAACGAGCTTCAGAGAAAGCCGGTTAAGCTGGCGGGATACCTTATTATAGGGCTACCTCTGAAGGCATATGAGTATTATGAATCTTAAAAATGGCAATATTTCATAAATGGAAATTCTTGTAAGAAAATTTCCATTACCTTTTTTGTAGATAATTGCATAACCTACAACTTTTGTAAAAACTATTTTATGATACATAAAATAGTCTGCCGGCGATCTAGTCTACCGGCATTCACCGCTTTGGTGAGTCTGGTCTGGTTGCTGGTTGTTTGACAGAATATGGCCAGGGGCGGCGCTTTTATAGGTGCCAATGGTGCAATTGCACCGGGCGCAATTTGTCGGGGGCGCAATTTCAGAAATTAGAAATAAAAAAAAAATTGAACTTAGAAAAAACAAATTGAAAAGGATTCTCTCTGGTGCAAAAAATAATTTTTTACCTAATTTCTGTCCCTGTACTTTCTCATGTAAGAAAAACCGGGGAAATTTTACTTCTCGCCGTGCAGGGCGTTTCCAGAGATTTTAGTTTCGAGATTTTCAGAAAATTTTACTCAATAAATGTAACTCGAGATTTATTCCAAAAGTGAAGGAGCGGACCTTCTTTTCCGAGAATCAGCAAGAAAATTCTTTATTATTTCGATGGCTCTGTATTGTGTTTTGCTGTTTACCGTGATCGATATAAGCTTCAGGGCTCTGTTGCTGCACTTGTACATTCTGTTACAAGAATTGTTAAAAGAGGAAAATGAACCAGATACGGAGAACAAAATTCCTTCTGTCGATAATTCTTCTTTAATTGCTCTTTTTTGTTTGTTCCTGTCTAACGAATTTAGACCGCCAGTTTCACACGGGCCAATCAGCAAAAATAGAGCTCGGGGGGGGGGTCCCTCATTCCTCCCCCTCCCCTTTTTAATTGGTACCCAATCGGTTGTTGCGACCAAGTTTGGCGCATTCGGACGCACGACACTATCACCAGCACGCCATGATAAACTTCGAATTTATAGGAAAATCCAGAAGAATCGTAGAGCACAAACAGCTGAATGTTGAGCGCATATTTGTGGTGCACATTGCTCGTCCACGCAAAAGCGAAGCAGTATCGGAACGGAATCGAAACGGTGTTCAAGACTGGTCGCACTTTCTGGTCGCACAAAATCGGTAAAGCATTGGAAACATCCATCCAATGGCGCTACAGCCCAAAACGAGCCTTGACCTCCTCTAAGGCGTATCTCCAAGTTTGACGTTCCATTGCAGCATGTCTCCACTTCTGGATGTTGAGCATTGCGAAAGCAATCCAATGACATACACTTTTTTAATATTTATTTGCGAAAGTGGTTGATTTATAACAAATCAAGCTAAATTTTATGATAACGGATAATACTAAAGGGTTAAAACTTCCCCTACATCGACTGAAAATATAAAAATTATGAAGTTGAATTTTTTTGCATTTCATTTTGTTGCCCTTAAAATTCGCTCCCTATAAAATTGTATAGGACGAAGCAAACGGGCTATTTGCTAGATGATCATAAAGGGTGCCAATAGAATACTCAGTAGACTAGCTCTCGTTCGATTATGAAGGTAAAGCAGTATTGGACGTGGTTAGTGCTCAGTTGGGGGACTGCTTGGTAAAACAACACTCGCGTTTGGAATGGTCCAATGTGCAATGTGCAATTATAAATGAGCTCAGTTCTTGCGTATCTTTAACACTTGATACCGGCCTAAAGCACCACTAGTCAAGATTTACCTAAAACAAACGTTTTTACCTACAGTAGTGACAATACACAGACAAAAATTCAGCCTTTACACTTTGACGTATGTAGGTCCTGGCTCCCAGGGAGGTCCTGGCTCTTAGTCTAAAACTCCCGTAAAGCAAGCCAATAATCTTTCTTTAGTAGACTGCAATTCTCGTTCTTTGCTTGAATCTTTGCAGATGTGTATTAATTCAAATCTAGAAAGCAACCTTTTGTGACAGGGAAGAATGCATTTATTTTATTACTCATAATTTTAAAAACACAATAAATTTTACTTGTACTCCTTTAAGGTATAATATGCAAACACCACTCTTTACAACCCCATCAATAAAGTTTGCCTATTTACTGCCATCTTTTCTTTAAAAAAAAATGTCCATAATTATGATATATTTTATGATATTGAAGCTTCCAGCATATTCCTAGACATTATCCCTGCAGTTATTAAAGAATGATTACTTAATAAACGCACTTAACGATCTTCCTTTAAAATAAATATGTAAGCCCTGTAGTGCCAAAGTGTGCACATTAGACGGATATATAAATAGAAAGGTGTGCAAGCATTAAGCACTTTTTACCTTAACGCATTTATCCTGTCTAGGAACTCGGTTGACCCTTCTTTATGGTGTTTACACGATGCTTTGCAATTCATGATGGACCAATAAAAAACGTCGGACAACGCATAGAAAGATTTGTGGTGGATGTCGAACTGAACTCTTGCCGTTTATTATCGGCTAATTTTATTGCCCCGTAAATTTGTTCACCTTTGTGGTTTTTTTTGGGGGATTCTTGTATGTAATATGAAGATAACTCGTAAAATTGTTAGGGGGGCTGGTACTTCCCTTCTAGGATGGGTAGATTCAAGGTAATGCAATGCAATTTCAAGTTATTTTAATGAGGATGTTTGCTAAATTTTTGTTGGGTAAGGTTAGGCATTCTCTTGTTTCAAAAACCATTTCATACGTTATTTAACAACATAAAAGACTTAAGCGGGAAACCTGCATTTTTCTGAAACTATTGTATGTATCTAGAAGACAAGTTAAAATGTGTTTTAGCAGATTCGTTAAACCATTTGAAGAACAGAAGATATTAAAAGAATAGCAATAAAAGATTGTGTTTACAAACACTAGACTGAAAATACATCTTAGGTTATATGCCAACTTACCCATTCGAATATTTTATATTTCTACTGACACTTTGAAAATCGAAAATTTTTTTGGTCACTTACTTATTATTCTTTTTCGAGCATTTTGATTTTTTTTTGTCTTTGCAAATTCTATTATAAGAATATTCAGCGGACATTGAAACTGTATCGCCAGTAATACGTATACATGACGAGTTGAATAGTTGAGTTATAGTTGACTGAAATTTTACGCTCGCGTCACAAATCACAAACAAAACACATACGCTGGTGTTAACTAAACCCACCTTGTGGACTGGACTGACTATATGCATAATTTCAACTCAACCCAGGTAGCAGAGCTGAGTCGAGTTCAGTCGACTTTAATTCAACTCGTCTCGCGTCTACATGTAATTGAACTAGGGCTCAACCTGAGTTCAATTCGTCATGTATACGTACTATAGATCGAGTTAAAGGTCGAGGTCCAGTTAAATGAAGAGGCCGAAGGCGAGGAAAGGAAACCGATGATGAAGGCGCGCCTCAAAATGAAGCTAGTGCATCGACAGACTCCGATCTGGGATCCTTAGCTTGGACGTCGACGAGCACATATCCAGTGACGAAGAAGCGGAGGTGACTATCACCGAGGTTAACAAAAGCAAGCAAAATGCTGGTACAGATAAGCCTTCACCATTGTAAAGCAGTAGCTGGTGTGCTCTAGTCCAAGAATCATGGATCGCTGGTGACAGGATTTGTGGCTTGAGTCTGTCCAACGCCTACTTTCAATCTCTTTTATACCAAAGGTAAATGAAAACCCAGAAGAGGTATTCTGGTCAAAAACAATATTAACACCTTTCTTCTCCCTCAGTTTAGTGACGGAAACCTTACTGTGGTCGATCTACATAGAGATAAAACAGAAGAAAAAAGGATGGCCTCGATTTGGGCCCTCTACCTCCTAGGACTTTTCAAGACCTGGTACCGATGCTCACCGATGTTACCACGGTCCTAATTATGGGAGGCGATGCATGCGCACACCATACACAATGGGGCAACACGGACACCAATGACCGAGATTTAAAATATATTTAACTACCTATCAAGCATCAATCTTGCAATTTGTAACAAGAAAAATGATCCTACCTTTGTTATCAAAAACAGAGAAGAAGTGCTGGATATCGTCCTTGTCTCGGACTGCGGCTTCCACCAAATATTGGCTTGGAAAGTCTTAAAGGAACAATCTTTATTAGACCACAGATTTATAGAGTTCCAACTCCAAGACTCTAGCTCGACCCACCCTTCTAAAATAAAGAATTTCACTAGGACAAACAGGGGTTACTATCCTAGGCTTGTCGCAAAGAGCCTTGCCCTAAGATACCCTGTCTTTCCAAAAACCGGGAACAACTCGACAGCATTGTGGACATTTTCATAGAGCAATGTACTATGCCTTGAAAAAGATTGTACAAACAGACTGCACAAAGACGCTTCTAAACCACCATGGTGGTCTCGCGAACTTGAAGCACTCCGGAAAGGGTGCAAAAAAGAATTCAGTTCAACATAGAGGGACATAGAGGGATCGTTTAACAAACGACTCTTGGTTGCCATTACCCTGGCCTTGGTGAAACTGGAGATTGAGTCGTCGCTGGTGTCTCTAATCTATCAAATGCTTACCGGCAGGATGGTGAGTTCGAATCTAAGCAGTATTCTCCCCGCTTTTATGGGTCGTGTCTGTGAACCAGCTGTTATGATGCATGGAAGGAGAGGAACATCATGGCCTGGGCGGACGCAGATGACATCACAAAATTAAAATTTCCTCAAGTCCTCTGTGATCTCATGGACGCGGCGTTACAAGCCCTTTCAAACTGGGCCACCACCCGTCGACCCAGGTTAAACCCAGTAAAAACAGAATAAGTCCTCTTTAGGAGGAGGTATAAAAACCCCAAGCTTCTCCTCGGCTTAACTCAAATTTAAGACCAGTGCCAAATATCTGGGAGTAATCCTGGACATGAAGCTCCTCTAGAAAGAAAACATAGAAAAGTGTATTAAAAAAACGAGTATAGCACTTTTCGCTTGCAAAAAACCCATTGGGAAGAAGTGGAGCTTCTCTCCTTACATAGAACGATGGATCCACATAGCGATTGTCCGCCCAATACTCCTATACGGAGTCTTAGTAAACGGACTTCTGTATACCCGAGGTTACCTTCACGAAAAACTACGTGGTCTATATCCTTTAACGTCGTGAATGGAGAAATATACCTCATAGTTTTCAGGACGCCATAAACTTCTTCACTGATGGCTCTAAGGTCGAGGGTCAGTAGCAGGAGGAGTCTTTTCCCCGGAGGGTGGGAATGGAATCTCCGTTCGACTACCCTATTACTGCAGTATATACCAATTGCAGGTTCTAGCCATACAAGGTGATTCTCTGCAAACTAACCAGCAAGGCGATAGAAACGGACTGTCGACATCTTTTCGGATAGTCAGGCGGTTTTGATAGAGCCATCACAATGGGCCTAATCCTTTGGCCTAAGTGTTTGATCTGTGCAACCAACTGCAACTCAGCCATATCTAACGGTTTTGTATATTAATATAGTACAATTCCCAGTTCTTGAAAATTTTTATTTTGACGACTCATAACTCTGGAAGTTATCTCATAGGGTTACAAAAACACAGGGTGATAAATAAACCTCTACCAAAAATATTAAAAAAGCCCTAGCGGCTAAACTGTTACGACTTTCCTCCCTCCACTCAACGTTTTTTGTTCGTCTATTCAAACCTATTCAAACCAAAGTTCAGGAATACACCCTGTATAGCTAAAATAATAAATTAGGATAAAAATTAAATATACTTCCTCCTGATCAATATCAAATTAACATATTATTCTCAGAAGTATCCTCACATTTGTCCGGACCAAGATCTACCATCCATCATGATGCTCATTAAAAAATTTAATTGATGATCATCTTAATATTAAAACGACACTTTTTTTCTGAAAATAGAAATGGAAAAAAAAAAATAAAAACAAACCAACAATCACTCCTTCACCGGAATGAAAGACTCAATCACCTTTCGAAAGAAAAATCGCTCATTAAAAATTCCTCGCTTTAAAAAAACACGATCGTAGCTTATTTCACTGAAAAATCGATCACGACTTCCTTCATCAGGCACTTTTTAAAGTAGCCGATCAGTAAACAAATAATCCAATCTCCAGTTAGTTAGTGATCACAAAAGTGATCGAAAATTTCCTTAGCACACATCCAGGCGGATGAAGCGAAGTGATCGAATAAAACCAAAATCGTTGTCGTGTTTATTTAAAAAAAAGGCTATATTTTTTCCTGATTGAAATTAATTGCTAGCAAGGCAGTATGAAAACTTTCGCTTTCGTTACCCTGCCGAGTGCCGCTGTCGACCAATATGGGCTTGATGGCTATATATCAGCTGCAGCTATAGGTGGTCATTATGCGCCGCCAACAGTGGAGAATGGAATCATTCGATCGATAGATTTAGATAAATCGATCGCGCGCTATGAATATATTTTCATCCGCCCGATCTGTGTTAGAAGGCTTCCAAAACACGATCCGCCCCGATAAAGATCATGAGCAAAGAAAATTTTTCTTGATTAAAATCTCATAGTCATAAGCTCAGCACAAATAGTCGATATAATAAAGTACCAGAAACTCAAGTGGAATTGAATACCAGTCACCGAAAGTGCAACACCAGCCATTTATCATTCTATCACTTTATCAATTGTTGATGATCGATATTTTGGTGCAGTCAACCAAGCATGCGATTATGGTATTGGGGATTTGTGGCTGTTACCTTTTTGTATCTTGTGCGGTTTTAGCTTGGACTCTCGATAGCACATTCTCTGTGTGGTGGACTAAATTTGATACTTGCTCCACTAAAAGTGAGTTTGCTGTCAAGTAGATTATGCCACATGCATGAGGTGCAGTTTGGTATTCCGGCAGACATCACCACCCGCTATACGAGACGAGGTAAGTTTCAAAGTGAAAGTTATACCAACAAGAAGCAAGGAAACCAGTTTTAAAATATTTTCATGTACTGTTCCAGCGTTCAAGTACCCATTTTTGAAGTCGTGGCTGCTGTTTTATAGACAAAAACAAACGACGGTTAAGAATTTCCAAATAGGTCCCCTCCGCCCGCCGCCACCTCTGCTCTCCATCCATCTTTGCACTAAGCCCGAGAGCATAACAAGCGCCTACAAAACTATACTAGGCTCTCCAGCAGCAACACGGATTCCAAAAGGAAAATGACTCAGAAGTCCACCAGACTCTCCACATGGTATCCCATAGTGAAGAAGTGGAGATCTCCACCGATGATGGATATCAATTTAAGGCAACCATGCTATTATCCAGTACTGGTTAGGATAGACGCTGTGTTGTGCTGTGTGACCTAATGTATGACTTTCAGATTCAATTACGTACCGATTGGTTCCGTTTTTACGTAATATAACAGATGTGTCGTGTCGAGGCCTTACCATGATACGATGGGAAATGAAAGCAAGAGTTCCGAAGTTTTCAGTTGTTTTCACTTCTGTATTTGAACCCATCATAATCGAGTATTGTTGACCATCTGCTTCTGCGCGAACGGTGATAATTGAAACGTGAACGCATGACTAGTTTCGTGGGATTGCTTTTACTGTATGGGCACGAATGCGTTATTATTAATGGATGTCAAGAGTTCTTTGATCTTTTCGATGCTATTAGGGATTTTTCATACTAATCAGAAACTGTCAGCGATATTGAGGTGTAAAGATTACTAAATTGTGAAGGATTAATGAATTGTTGAAGAGCTATAGCTGACCTTGAGTGAGGAAATAAATTATGGGAAATTTTTAAATGCAATTAATTTAAATTATTGTAGACAGACGATTAATGCTGTGAATTTTTTTAAAGAAGCACATTTAACATGAGGGACAATAGGCAAGGATATAGAAATAAATTTTGAAACAAAATACCTCTATTAACACGTTGAATGCCATGCTAATTTTATTTGGCTTTCCCGTCTGGCCAACATAATTTTTTCATTATGCGGTGCATATTTTGGGGAAATATTATTTACAACAGACAATTTAAGGGCCCGACACATAACCTTATTATTTAATATGGAAAAACCAAACGTAGGAATCACTCTTTATACTACGTAGTGTAAGTGCAAGGTAGTAGGCTAGAACAAAAATATTATTCCACAATCGAGTTGTTGTATTCATAAACGAATCTTGATTTCCGGAAGAACCGAAAGTTACATAGAGCACCCAAAAACGGAACAGGTCTTATGTGGACAGATCATGTGCTTATAGAGGATGAATATGCTAAATTTACAAAATTGGCTGGAGATAAGTCTTAGTCAGACTAACGGAAAATTGAATGGGTTCTAAAGGACGGTGGAACGATTGGACATTTTTTTGTAGAATTTTACATATCCCCCTGTATTTTTGCAATCGTATATCCTATTTTCATAAATAACGTACCAGTGTACGAATAATACTCACAATATACCGAATCGTGAATGTTCTGCTCCTTGAGTAAAGTTTTAAGTCTATTTGGCTGAGGGTTGACAGCCCACTTTAAGAAAACCTTACGAATCGGCAAATAATGTCACGGAACCGAGTGGATAACATATAGTAGACCTTTGCTTTTCGAATCAGGGCACTGGATTGAGTCTCCAAAGATATGAACCGATATAATATCAAAACCATGGGATTTAGCAAGACCTGACGGCATTATGCGTGGGGCGAGCATATCTGCCCACATCGTGAGTCCTTTTCATATTCTGGCAGGAACCAACCCGAAAACTGTAGAAGTGGCGTTTGCTTAGTACTTATCAATGAAAGGGGAGTATGACAGGAGTTATAGTGGATCAGACATTTGAAGTAACTACCATTTGGTAGTAGGAACTAGTCGCAATCAGAAACATCCCCGCGATTCCTTCAACCGTATCCGGTTTAACGTAGACCTTCTGCGGGGTAGTATTAAAAGGCGAAAATATGCTGGGAAACTGCAAGAAATCTTAAACCAACAAACTATATCTGACGAAACAAATATTGAAGATCTGTGGAGCACAAAAAAGGGCGCCATTTGAAAACAGCGAAAACGAGCATTGGCTATGTCCAAAGAAACCGGCAATACTGGATTTTGTGACACAACCTGGCAAAAAATAGAAGGTAGTCCTAAAAATATCCCCAACTATACCAGTGGCTCGGAGAAACGTCGTCAACTTCATCGTGTGGGTTTTCTGTTCCTCAAATACGACAGTTTTGTTTATTGACTCCGCCAGAAACTATAAAATGAGCTTCGTCCGTCATCAAAATTTCGACTCCGCATCGATCATTCTTGCGATAGCATTTCCATATTGCAAGCGACGCGGCTTGTCCGTTGGCCACAACCTTAGAGTAAGTTGCACTTTGTGTGGGAAAAAATTAAGATCTTGCTACATTATCATACTTAGAGTCATTCCACTATCGTTTAACTCCTGAGATCGGCAGCGTAGCGACTCATTTGGAGTATCATTGGAGCGTCGCGGACGCGTTCGAATGGGACGGTGACGGAGTGACTGCAGACCCGTACTCAAAGAAATAGTAAGACTGCTGGAAAAGCTTGCATCCCGTCAGAATAATTGAACGCTGAGTCAAGTCTTATAGCACATGCTCTACAGCCAATCCTAGAACTAGCATGGAACACCTGTATCTTTCGTGAGGATTCGAAGGAAGGAATCATAGTCAAAATACCAAGAAAAGGAACCTAACCAAATTGCGACAACTGGAGATGCAGTCGATTGGACGCCCCTGCATAGACCATACTGAAACCTTGAGAATCTTACTGGAACAATCTACTGAATTATGATATCCCCTTTTCCTTGCTTACATAGACTATGACAAAGCGTTCGATTCAGTTAATCGGAGCTGCAGGAGCACTACGTCAAGTGGATTTCCGGACAAAATAATACAATTGACAAAAGATCTATACAACAGTTCGAAAGGCAGAGTTCTCCGTAATGTAAAATTAACCGACAGCTTTGAGGGAGCAGGGAAGCTTCGGTTAAAAAAATTTTCCGCGCAAAATTTATTTCTCTTCGGAGAAGCATAATCCGTGAACAAAAATGGGAGTTAGCATTTTAACGTTTAGCATAAAACTCACCCCCACCCATGCGAGCAGTAAAGGCTTTTGTTGCAAATTTTTTTCACCTAAATCTACCCTTCAGGAAGTATCGGGCCGTTGCCAGACTATTTCCGTTTGCTCTATATTGCATTAGTTTCTTTACACCATTTCAGTAACGATTCAGTCTCTTAGAACGTGAACTCATGTCCAACTTTCTTAACGCGGACACTAAACTCATTTTTGATTGTGGCCGCAAGAATCGTGTCGAGTTCAACGAAACCAAAACCAAGTACTATCTATTCTCCACTAAAACCTGCACCAACCTTCCCTCCATTTCAGTTGGCGAGGATAATATAACAGCTGACCCATCTCTTAACATCCTCGGCGTGACTTTATCCAACGATCTGCGTTGGGATAATCACATACTCCAAGTCACCAAACAAGCGTAGCAATGCCTCGGCTTTCTCAAGAGATGCAAGTTTCTCCTTCATACAGCTGCCTCTACAAGTCCTGCATTCGACCCCGCCTTGAATACAACTCGTATATCTTGGGCGGGCGCCCCAAAACCACCTTGGTTTGGCTAGACAAGGTACAAAACCGCGCCACCAAACTGATTGGCGATAGCATGCTTTGCTCCTCCATCTATCCTTTAAGCCACCGTAGGAATATAGCAGCGCTCAGCAAGTTTTACCGATATTACAATAACAACTGCTCCACTGAAATCAAAAACCTCCTGCCTACACGGCAATATTTTTCCCACAACACAAGACTAGCCAACTCGGCTCACCCCTTCACCCTACAGCCCTCCCCTTCACGCACATTACGGTTTAGCAGTTCGTTTATAAATAGAACAACTCGATTGTGGAACTGTCTTCCGCAGTCGGCATTTCCGAACTCACATAACATCTCAGAGCTCAAACGCAAGGCTCATCGACATCTACTCATGAACCCTCCAGACTCCTAACCTATTCTATCTCATCTATCCTTCAGATCAATCTTACTACTACACATTGCACCATGACTTGTAAGACATGACAGACTAGTAGTACAAAGGGTTACTCCTAAGCTTCATCTTACCACAAATAAAAAAAAAAAAAAAACGATGAACTGAATTCATAAAAAATTAAAATCATTGAACATTGACTCGAAATTTGTGTGCCTAGTAATCTTGACTTCGGCGGTCACTGGTGACCCCCACGGCGCTACGGTTTCGGTCAACGGTGACCCCCAGGTATTCAACGTGTTAATGGCTTCAACAGATTTTTTTTTTTTTTTTTTTTTTTTTTTTTTTTCAAATAAGCGCATAAATATATAAATTTATTTTCAGTTTCTTTTAGTTTGAAGACAATAGTCGATAACAATTATATATTTTTTTAGACAACAAAGCCCAAAAATGGAAAGTAATAACTACGAACAATATATCGACTATTACTTAGCACAGGTAGTAGATACAATACTCATAACAAATATAATCATAAAAAGAAAACCACCAAGTACAAATGTGATCTAAAATACATGCGTCACTAAGCATTTGGTTTACTGGGTTAAACACTAATTTGCCATGAGTCTAAAACCAACTTTAAAGAGGGTGAAACGAAAACCCTCTTACTAGAACCAATCTCATGTCTTTTTCAAATTCCCGAAAAACCACCCAAATTTAAATTAATTTTAAGCTATCTATCTCTACAGCCTTGCAACAAGGTCGTATACTTCACTTATGCAACTCCGCAAATGAGCCTCAATGAACCTGCAATGTGTTGTTACTGAGCCGCATCACTCAAATCCAATATTACCAAATTGTTGTGTGGCCAAACTTTTTTACCTACATACCACACTTCGATTCCAGGTGATTTTCCTGTCAGCCAAATTGCACCGCATGAATGCCTCCCATTCAAATGTGCAAAGATTAACCGCGCATCGGATTAGGTTGAAAATCGCACAAATCGACGTTCACCTGTTGTTTGTTGTTGTTGATGAAAGTGTGTTGAAAAACATTTTTTTCTGGTGTGGCAATAATTTGTCGATGGTTTGCCGTTTTTGTATCCGGAGATTTTGATGAATGACCTTTAGTTTTTCGAGAGGAAAATTAAAGCCTATTTTTTTCGTATATAGCAGTTGTGGGAAAATAAAAGGTTTTAAGATGGAATTTATTTTTAGTGTGTGTCTAATTTGCGTGGTTAATGTTTTTCCCGATTTAAATGCGATAAGATTTTCAGGGTTAAGAAAAAAAGCTGTAATTAATTTTTTTTTACCTGAATTTGTCTTTTTAAGAAAAGTTTTTAAGATTTTATTTTTTTATAATTACCAGCTATTGTGACTTTGCTATTGTTATTCCTATGCTGATGACATAACCTGCATATAATAGCTACAGCGTAAAAATGTGTAAAGAAATTAAATATGCAGAGGCATTTCTAAAGAATCATATAAGAGGCCTATATAATTCTTAGCCTTTCTGAACTATAACTCCAGCAATTTTCCTAATCACGTGAAAAGTAAATATTTTTCTTGGTTTACGAAATTACAAAAATCATTTATAAAAATGTACGCATATACCTACGAAACTACATATAAATTAGAGAAACGGTGGGCAACCTCCGGCCCGCGGGCCAACTACAGCCAATGAAAAGTTTCTATCCGGCCCACGAGAACCTTAGAAGAAATTATAAATAAATGGTTTTCGATGAAAGTCGTCAAGTTTAAATTGAATATTAAACGCACATAAGCAACATGAACGATTATGTTCATAATTTAGTACTAATGATAAAACATACAACCTTTGGGGTAAGTTAGACTATTCTTCATTTCTGTTATTATCCACATACATAAACAAGAGGTCGCGAGGAAGTTTGTTTTTTCTCACTTTGACTAGGAAATTTTGTCAGACTCACCCATCCATCTCATTAATACAAATAACATCGTTCTCGGGGGTTTTCGAAATCTATGAAAAATTCCCATTCTCGTTCGCGTTTAAGTTGAGGACTGAGTGATGGATAGTGTGGTTTACCCCATTAAAACATCTTTCACTTCACAATGTAGACTAAAAATTTAGTGTTGGGTAAAACATGATTATAAAATGAGTTTGTAAGAGATGTCTCTTTTTCCTTTGAGGCAGTACAATGTCATACTCCAAATGAGGCGTTGTGTCATTGCAATGTAAAAATAACAAAAACACGACACAAACGAAAGAAAGAAGAAACTAAACACCAATGAAGAGCTTTTTCACGAGTTTGATTTTAATATGCATTAAACTAACTCAGAGTACGTAAGAAGCCTATGACTCCACAATGTATATTTATCTTTTACAATCTCACTTCACCTTATTTCAAGTTGGAACTTTTGCTGCCGCAACAGAAGTAAGAAATGTATCTCCAGTTCGAATTTACAATTTCATTTCGCCTCATTTATCTTGATACACCAGTAGGGTATTCTTTTAGAACCACATTGTAAGGGACAAGTGCCTCGTGTAAGTCCGGCTCAACTCTATAAAAATTACAGGTCACAAAAAGGTATAAATTGATTATTACGGCATAAAATAATTAAAATTTATTCTGACCCATGTTATTAAAAGGTTGCCCACCCTTGAACTAGGGTATCGTACTCCCGAAATAAATGCCATTCGGAAAATATTAAAAATCCTTATTAATATTATAAATGCAAAAGTAAGTCTGTCCGTCTGTCTCTCTGTTACTCTTTCACGGCTAAATCGCTGAACCGATTTTGATGAAATTTGCTACAGAGATAGATTAGACCTTGAAGAAGGACATATGTTACTTTTTGTCGCGAAAAAAGGGTTGAAGGGGTTGAAATAGGAGATGAAAGCTTGTATGGGGCCGCACTTTGTGAAAATCAAGAGAAAATTCGATATTCCGACGCTTTCCCTGCCGTAACTCGGGACAAACATCGAAATTGGAAAAATGTCAAGAGAACCAAAATAAAGCTATGAAAAAAAATTCTCGACAAAAAAGGTCCTATGGCTTTTCCCGGATAATCTCTTGTTTGATCGGAAAGTAAAGAAAAAAGGAGGGTAAAGAAAAAAATTATGAAAAATGATTTCTAATATATATTGTTTTTTTTTATGCAGGGTGTCCCACCCAAAGTTACAAAGCGGCCGTCTCTGGACAGGCTTTGGAAAAACGAACAAAAAATCGTATCCGAAGTACACATTATTTATGTATTTAATTTCCCAAGACCGTAATTAGATCAACTTGCATGAAACCTTCAGAAAAGACAATGAAAAGTTGGTGTCAAAATGTTGAACTCATTGGCCAAAAATTGCATTTGTTATCTAAAATTTGAAACGCCCACCATTTTTAACCTACTTTAAAAAAAGAGGACGTTATCAATTCGACGTGTAGGTATTTTTTGGTCCTGTTCACGCATAACTTTGTAACACCATAATTTTTTGCTTTTTTGTTCGTTTGAAAGGGTAGTTTCCCACGGTGGTCCTGTCCAATTCTTTCGTAATTCTGATAAAGGAGTTCGAAGTTAGGCATAAAAAACTGTTCAAATTAGTTCAACCTAAACATTTTATAGGCACTGAAAAAAATTACTTTATTGTTGTAAAACTGGTAGACGCCCGGTGGGGAAGTGCGTAGAGCGTCGGAATCCTCGATAGACGGTTCCAGATAGTAGTTGACTTTCATTGCACTAACTACTGCTTCGAAAATTGTTTTCATTTCTTTCTTAGGCTTATGCTATTAATTCATCACCCACAGGTGTTAGCACCGTCTTCAAAAGTGATTCCTCATTCTAAATCCATTCTGATTGGATTAATGTTGTTAAGAATTACTACAAACAATTATTTCATACTTTTTTGTGTATCGCGGGATTGTTTTTTCCTGAAGCCGGTTTTTAAAACTTGATTTTATGTCATTAAGTCCAAAATGACTTTTCTTTAATTGTAGATCTCGACGGCAGATTTTTTTAGTGTAATGCTGGTTACTTTTTGTGCATTTGTATATAACCCAAATAACACCAATAGCATTTTTTCGGCCATTTAAAATACAACAAGTTTTAAACGTTTTAAGTGTTTAAGAATAAAACACTTTAGCGTTTAGATTTTGTGCATTAATCGCTTCTTCTGTTTTAAAAGTAAACACCTCCCAGCTTTAAAAACTTTACCCTTTTGCAATATAACACTAGAGTGTTTTATTTCTGAACCCATGCTAAACACTTGGATTTGCAGTGAAGCCTAAATAAAGAACATAAGGTCGGTGAAAGACCTAAATGACTAAAGATGGCAATTGTGTTTTAATTGTTATCCTGGTTCCAAATTTCACCATAAATGACTAAGTTTATTTGAGCTTAGGCAATAAAGTCATAAAAATCACGGAAAACTAAAACATATATCTTTTCTTATAACCTTGAACTTCTCGCCTTCCTTTCAGTCATTAGATAATTTGTTATATAACATTATCAAGACTCGAAAACGAAGAAATTTATGCCAATTAAACCACTCTCTGCCCCCTTGCAACTTCCGTCGAACATGTTTCTGTTTGTGTCTGATATCTGAAAACAAAAAAATACTTTTCAATTTAATCTCTAGAAACTGGTTAAACGCCATCTAATTAAAACCATGTACATATCACGTTTTAACTGGCGACCAATATTTAAATAATAGCGACCCACTCACATCCAATTACAGCCATTACTCAAAGCATTAAATCAGGACTTAGCATTCGTTCGGCAAACATATCCCCGACGAGGGCGCACAGGGGGTGGATAAATTATGTCTCAACTTCACCTTAATTGAATTTTAGTTCACCTCAAAACATGAAACAATTTGACGGGTGGCTACGCGGCCGCCAGTGGCGGTTTTGAATTATTTCCTATGCTCTGGCAGTTTCTACACTTTTCACATAATTTAAAAAACGCTCTTTTTTCTGGCGGAAAGTGAATTCAGATGGAAATTAATTGATATTAGTTGCAGCAAATCCGAGGCTGGGCTGCTGCTGGTTGGGCTGAGTTCATTAAAATATTGTAAATTTCAATTAAAATCCTTTTGTAATAAATAAAATTGACAGAAAATCCCCTTTAAATTATTAAATACTGGAGGAAAATCAATCAATATATTTTTAATTGTAAGCAATTTGTTTAATAACTACTTTTGCGCTTTACGATGACTGCAATCTTGATGTAGAATACCACTTCGATGTGCACTTAAATATCCATTCATAAACTTGGAAATTTAGGTTTATGATTTCTGCGAGCACAATAAAATAAAGAGAGAATTTAATTTTAATTTAATTGTAGATGCATGAAGTGAAACTATAACTTAATGGACAATTAATTGCTCAGTCTATGTTGAAATAGGAAACCAATGCGTCTTTGTCTGTGTTTGCTGCAGTGACAGATTTCTGAATCATCACAATAATTACTTTATTTATAGTATAGCAATATGCCCTTGTACTTGAGTAATTAAGAATCAGAAATCCGACAAATTTGATAATGACTTTTCGATTAGGAATTAGTGACCCTAGATCGGTAGGTAAGGTCGGGGCAGCCCCGTCCAAGAAGATACGATGGGGACAAAATTGGTCGTGAAAAGAGACTGCTTTGTAATCGCACTAATGGAAAATAGGGCAGGTTTCGTGGAAGGACGTAGATGCAGTGCGTCATTTCAGGTAACGAAAAATATCCCCTATTTCGAAGCTGCTCCCAAAATCCACAAGAAAATATTTATAAATTCACGGTATCTGATCCTAGCCAGAGACTGATAGCTCTTGCAAAGCAAAAGTCCGTATATCTTTCTGGCATATTCGCGTCCGTATTCTATGGAGTTCGCTGTTGTATGGAATTCGCTATTAGGCCGTATAATCACCAATTCATCAGTGTGCTGAAGCTCGAAATGATTCTGGTTATGTTCTTCCACGGCTTCATCAAGAGTCTTCGCTTCACTCTTAGTCTTCTGTACATTCTCCAGTATATCTATAAGATTTGGTCGCAATCATACCAGTTTATCTACTTGTTACTGCCCTAGATGTTTCTGTGACGCAAGATAGAAAAACCCTTCTGATAGGTTTCAACCAGCTTGGACGTTATATAAACCGCCATAGTGTCTGTTCTGCATCGCAAAGCAGTAATATCTGAAGCATTTCTTAATTAATTAGGCAGGCGGTAACATTCTTGAAGGTGGAATGTAGACACCGAACATTATAACGCTCCTCTAATCCTTCAAGGGACATAGGGCGGAAGCAGTTGCCCTCATACGGACTCTGTTTTGCACGGCAGCTCTCAGCTCTGATCAGGATCTCCCAGTTGTTGTGGCAACTGCAAAAGGGTTCTTATACACAGGGGCGGCGGAGCGCGTGGGGATGGTAGGAAAAGTGCCCACACAATATTTGTTTTGGGTGGGGAAATCACCCTAAATATTTCATGTACACCTGATAACCCAAAACGTTAGAGGGCGGTCTCGGCCGCTTGCGACGAAGGAATGTGGGCGAAGAGCAGCACCCAAGAATAGCTTTTTATACGAAAACTAAATATAATAACAATATAATAACTAAATATAACTGTATAACCTAAGCAGATGGGATTGACTCAGCAGCATGCCAAAATAGGGATGTTCCCGTAGTTTCCTCATGAGAAACCCATGTAGCAAAGGAGGGACCTGCCGAAAGAGTTTCCCGATGAATACCGCTCAAAAAAATCTTAGGCTAGGTATGCCTTATCAATTTTTCATAATGGCCCTAGTAGGCAAACCTTATTTCAAATGAAATGGGGCAATATCTGCTTTACGTATTCGGAAAGCTTTTTGAAAAGCTTTAAAGACATACCCTAATACCCCAGCTTCAACGGACGAGCTGCGCAAGTTCGAGAAAATTGATGAACTGAACTTTAAAATAACCTTATTTCGCATAAAATTTCCACACATTAAAAACTGGGGAAAAAGAAACCGAATTTACCCAACTGAACACGAACTGAAGTTGAACGTAAAAGCTCGCTCAAAAGAGAGTAATCAACCGGAATAGGGGAATGCCATTCCAGTGGGCTTTTGTATTTCTGACTTCTGGCGAAAAAGAAACAGCAAATTGCACGAACCGAACAAGAACTGGACTTTAGCCTGTAAAGCCACTTACGTGAAGCCGTTGTATTAAGCTTTAATTTGACTCACACAAAGCTTTAGTTTTTGTTGTTGCATTCCTTCATATTTCAGGCAATTAATTATGTTAGTGACCGTGAGCACTAGAATACTTAATAGACCCACCCGGGCCTGTACGAGACGGGATGATAAACGAAACGAAACGAATTAACGAGACGAGAATATATTCCCTAGTAATTTTTGACCTATTATGCAAAACAAATCAAAACTTACATTTTAAGCTCAAAACCGCTGACACAGGCACTAACGTCTGATTGAAGCTGGTGACATATCCAAGCCGTACATGCATTGCATTCAGAGGCTCCATGAAATCCGGCGAATTTCCTCTGACACATAATTACATGGTTGCGTTCCGTGCCGGCTTTCACACATAGCCCGAAAATCTAAGTAACGTGTTCATGTGTTTGTGTGCTTATGCTTGTGTGTGCTATCTCGAATGCGGCAATGCAGAAAAAGTTGAAAGTAGCCCGACCTTTGCGTGCCATGCCTTCCATTCACGGGATATTCCGTCAGCTCGCATTTGAATACACACACTTCTATATTATCTGTCAACGAATGCAATGCATGTACGGCTTGGATATGTCACCAGCTTGAAGACGAATACAAATATGTCATCGTGTGTTTAGACGAAAACGAGACGGTATCGTCTTGCAGGTGTCATTTTAACAAAATGGTTTCGTTTTCGTTTCGTTTCGTCTTTGGGAGTGCAGGCCCAGTTCTGGTTCGATTTCACAGGTTAAGCAGCATTGGACGTATTTAGTACTCAGTTGGGAGACCGTTTTGGTAAAATAACACTCGCGTTTAAAAATATAAAATTTTCGAGACCGCGCAGTAATTACTCACATATAAACGCCGAAATTCTCAAATTTTTCGGCCCCCTTTTTCAACTCGGAATCGAGAAGGAATTGAAATTTCCTCAAGGGGGCCAAATGGGGCATTCCTTTTTTGTGGGCCTTATAGGGCAATCCACACGGGGTCCAAAGAATTTAAAACCATATATAACTCAACAGATAACTGGCTTACCTGTACGCGTGTTCCCCACCCATAATGATTATGCTCCGCCGCCCCTTCTTCTACACGTTGTTCTAGGTGTTCCGACTCGCCGGGATCCTTGCGGATTCCAGTTGAGGGCCTGTTTGGCTAGAATTTGGTTTTCGCGTGGCAAGGTGTTGCCAATCCAATTCCATTACCTTCGTCTGATTGCGTCGTCTATCTTTCCTTGGCTTGCACGCCACCATAGTTCTTCATTTGAAATTTTATCTTGCCAGCGGATTTTTAGGTTACGTCGCGACGCGTCTTAGTCATCTGTTGATGAAAACTTATAGGCGCTTTGTGCTTTATTTATTCTGGAACTGAAGTATTCTTCTGCACCATTATTTTCAGTAATAATACTACTGAGGTAGCAGAATTTATCTACCGTCTACCATTTCAACGTCACGGTTATTCAGCGCTATCCGTTCCAGGGTGTTTGCATTTATCCGCATTTCTTTGGTGTTATTCGGATTAAGCCTTAAGACTGCTGGACTACTTTCTGTGGCCAAATTGTTTAACATGTTTTTGAGGTCCTGATGTCTGTGGGCCAGCAAACAGATATCATCCGCGAATCGAAATCCTTAAGGCGGTCTAGCGAACCCCATTGTATGTCGGCTTTTCTTCTATCTAGAGCGCCGACAAGGATGTCATTTATTACTATAAGAAATAGTAATGGCGAAAGTAGGCATCCTTGCCGTACTCCGGAGCTCACCTCAAAGCTGTCGGATAATTTTCCATTATGGAGAACTCTGCATTTGGAATTGTTATATAGGGCTTTTATCAATTCTATTATTTTATCAGACAGTCCCTTGTTGCCGTAGTGCCTGCCATATAAAGCTTCTATTGACGGAGTCAAACGTTTTCTCATAGTCTACGAAAGCAAGGTACAGGGGGGATCGTAATTCAATAGACTGCTCCACTATGATTAGCATGGGGTTAATATGGTCTATGCAGGAGCGGCCCTTTCTGAATCCAGCATGTTGTCTTCCAAGCGTTCGGTCTACTGCCTCTCTTATCCTTGATAATATAATGTGGGACAAGATTTTACCCACAGTAGATAATAGAAAGATGCTTCTCCAATACTCGGTGCTAGGTGCTCTCATTGAACTTCGGAGTTAAAATATCCTTTTTATCGAATTCTATTTCAATGCATAGCCATTAGTGGTGAAAACTTGACCTACTTCAAAATTATTTTGGATTTGTCTGATATTCTTATTTCAGATGCATTTAAAAACTGACTACAGAAAAGCAGATGCGGAATTTTTCCCCAACTAATCGAAGACCACTCTTATTTATTCAACATCAGAGACCTTTAGAATATAAAGTTATCAAGAGTAGAACCGTTTGAATGCTGTCTGTGCCCCATTTCAATCACTATACATCTTGTTTTACACCTTACGATCGCAAAGAAATTCCTTTCGCCATTTGTTCCAATATCCAGTTGCCAAAATCTCAACCAATCCCCAAACAATTCTCCAGCCAACATATGGCATGTTCATGTCCATCTGCCCCGGATGTATTCCAACTTACCGCCGCAGGCTAAGATCAGAAAAAAAGGAATACCTATATGTTGCGAAATTTATCTACATCCGCATAAGCTGCGATTGCAACGACCGACGGACTGGCGAAGCGACTGCATAAGATCGCATCATCTCCGCGCGGGAATCTCAAGAAATTCAGTTTCACTTGCAATGCAATTTCTCGAGACTCGTTTACGCGACAAATCGACCTCTCCGAAAAATAAGATTAAAACGAAAAAAAAAAACAAAAAAATATCGTGAATTTAAGATTATACGATTTCGATATTTTTATGGACACCATCGTGCCAGCAGCTCATAAATAAAAATGAGCCAACTTCGCGCCAATTGAGGACTTAAAATGCCTCACGAAATTGCAAGATTTTTCTTATTTTGGCCTTTGATTTTTCGATATCGCGAGAAAAACGCTTTTTTTCTAGGGGAAAATTATGCGCACGCAGATCACAAGTTGTTTTTTTTGCCCCCTAGTTTTAGATTTACGTGCTCACACTTTCACGCACGAATTGTAGAAACGCTTCCAGATAGGTAAAAAGTTGCAATGTTGATTGAGAGAGTCGTTAGTGTGACTTGATCTTAGGACGTTTTTTTGGTTCAGGTAGATAATACATACTGAGCATAGTTTTTGCACATGGCTATAATTGGGTTGAGTCTTTGGTTTTAGAGGATCGAGAAAGAAGATATCAGATGAGATTGTGTTTTGTCGATCGATGGATGAAATGTGAATGCAAGAACCCATGGCATATATCAAAATATGCCAAAAAGAAAGTTTGATCGACCTGTGGCCAAGATTTTAGAAGATTGAATTTGTGTCAAGGCCTTAAGGAATGTTTGGTTTAGTGGATATCGACTGTGATCTACATTTTCACTTAATTCTGGAAGAAAGGAGAAAGATCGTAGGCCATTATTATCTTCAACTTTCCCCAGAAAAGAGTGGTGTTCGTGGGATAGAGAATGAAAATATGAAGAGCATTGCTATTAAACATAAAAAAAGCTGACCTTTTGTAATAACCTAAAGTACTTTTACTTGTTGGATGAAGTAAGTAGTGTACAATTGTGAACAGAGAACTAGAAACTTCTAGGGGGTCAGCGCCGGCCCTAGCCCTTGTTGAGGGTGGAGCGAGATTGTCTTTCGGCGCCCTTTGTTCGACGCTTTCACTTCACATAAATTGTATTTCCAGTTGTCCTAGATAAAACTTTTTTCGAGTACTGCCGGCCTGCCATTTCCTTATGGGATTATATCTCCCCTTTGCAAGCCTTTATGGACTGGGAGCCCCATAAGGATTTCGATGGTGGTTTTAGGGTCACAGTTCCGCCTGTAGCGGCAATAGAGGAGGTATGTTTTCTCAGAGTTGCTTCCCCAACGTTTCGCCAACAGCACCCCCTTCTTTGGAGGGTATTTGGTTGTTTGTATTGCATGGTTGGGCATTAGGGCTTGCCCCAGCTAGTAAAGTTGAGATGGTGGAGACAATTACAATTACAATTACACAAATCAGGAAGGAATAAAGCTTGAAGATCGGTTGGTTGTATCACTGAAGATCAGAGGAAACTTGTAGTTCCAGCTACCGTCATATGATGTCACGAAATGGTGTCATGACGACAACGTTCATTTCGGCCTGGAGAAGATTCTCGAGAGACTTAAGCAGAATTGGTGGTTTAGGCGAATGCGAAACTACACCAAATCATACATCGCTGCCTGCGTAGAATGCTGCTACCATAAGAAACCTGCTGGCGCCGCCGAAGGTAGGATGTTTAAAATAGTCATCGACCCTATTCCTTTCCAAACACTTCACATGGACTATCTCGGACCTTTTCCCAAGAGTCGTCAAGGCAACATGCACGTCATTGGCATTTCAAATGCCTTCAGTAAATACATCATCGTCAAGGCCGTGAAAACAACAAAAACGCAACCCTGTATCGCAGCTCTGAATAAGCTGACGTCATATTTCGAACTGCTGATCATTCTTAGCATCGCTCGTGGCACTGTCTATACCTCGCGGGACTTCGGAATATACTGCAACTGACATAACATCCGTCATATTAAAACCGCCGTTCGCACCCCTTGCGCCAATGGTCAGATTGAGCGTGCCAACCAGTCGATCCTAATTTTTTTACGCACCACTGATGCCGATGTTAAGAATTGGGACAATCGCCTGAGGTGCTTAGAATGGTCATTGAACACCCAAAGCAACCCCACAACTGAATACAGTCCTCACGAAGTCATCGTCGACTTCTCTCTTAGAGACATCTCCGTAAATCGTCTTGTCCACATACTACATCAAGATCAAGATGTGGACTCTGCTCCAGTCGACATGAGAAAACGTTGGCATGACTTCGCCGCCCGAATAGATCGAGAAGGAAAAAAAGGTTCGACCCCCAGCATAAAGCACTGTCGCGTGCGCAGAAGGTGATTTAGTTGCCATTGAAGCGGTTCCTTCGCCAACCGGCGAATCACACCAATTAGATCCGAAATACCGAGGACCTTTCATCATCGCGAAGGTCGTGCGACATGATCAATACGTCATCGAGGATCTTCAATCCGCATCGAAAGGAAACTGGAAAGCCATGTAAAATTAGCGTGTCATTCAACGTGTTAAGTAATATTCTAAAACAATTTCTGTAAAATTTCGTTATTTAATTTTTTGAAACAAACATATCTAAACAATAAAATTAAAATGATTGACACATTCACAAAACACCCTAAAGTCCATACGAACTATAATTATGAATACTTAAAAACTACTTCCTCCATAAAACACATTTTGATCTAGGATTCATTGGTGAACTTTCCGGACACTGAAACGTTTCGGAGAATTCTATTAAATTCGATACAGCACCATTTATTCGAATATTCGCCGGTGAATGCTTATCCAATTTCGATGATATTGCAGTAAATAAAGGATGTACATCCTGACACCAAATATTACCAAAACTAATAAAGAATAATTTCTCAGCATTTGCATCAAAGTTTGGTATCAATTCGTTGTTCATTTTTTTTGAATTTGAATTTTTACTCAACCATTTCTTATATGTTCGAAACATTTGACGCAGCGCACCATTATCAGCAATATTTTCAGCTAAAGTATTTGTACCATTCAATTGCATGCTTAAGAATGAATCTGGTAGAATGTCGTATTTGTCATATTGTTTGACAAAACATTCCGAATCTTTAAGATATTGTATTTCTGAACTTTTGGTCCACCAATTCTCTTGAACACCATCTGCATTGTAATTTTTACCATCAACATCAAATGCATGGATTAGCTCATGTCCAGCAAATGATCCGATTGTTGCATAAAGCCATGTTTTTGGATAATCGACATGAAAGACTGGCGGTTGAAGAATACCAGCTGGTATGAATACTGTATTGTGAAGAATATCATAAAATGCGTTTACTTGTGAATGAGGGAATTTTGTGAAACGTTTATCTTGATTTTTTAACAGGGAATGCTCTAGCTGAACGTTGTGACGTTCAAGATTGAATATGTTTTCGTAGTAAGTATTTGGTGATATAACTAGATCTTCATAGTCTGCATCAAGTTGATCTTTGTCTGCAATAAAATCTTGATATCCCACTACTATTTTTAAATTATTCACTTTATCGATAACTTTTTGTTTTGTTTCATTATCTAAAAATTGTGTGCTATTTAAATTTTCCATAAATGTTTCTTTAAATTCATTCATTATATTTAAAACGATATCCCGTGATCTATATACAAAATGTCTTTTAATAAATAACGATGAAGCTCCACTATCCAGATAGTCAGTTGTATATTGTACACACTCATCTGATCGATCTTCGTCTGTTGAATATACGTAAACATCATCTATGAATCTATAAATCATGAAAGTCGCAATTGTTTCTTTATCGGTATCTTCAATCAATTGAATTAATTTTTCAAAATAATTATCATAATTTAGAAAATAAATCTTATCATCGAGATTCACTTCGTCCTGTGTAACTATACTAAGATACAATTCCCAATCGATTTCCGAATAATTCTTCTTAATTTCTTTCAGTGTTACCGGCTTAACTAGTGGCATTACCGAAACTGTTGGAATTATATCGATTAGCTTCGATTGAAACTCGATCATTTCATACATCTTCGACATTCTAATACCGAATTTTAGTAACGTAACAAGAATTTTCATTATTTTGTTCTCATGCGATACCAAAAGTTCATCCTCAAGCATTTTAGCTATATCCAAGCCAGTATGTGAAATCTGTATGACATAGCTGCTACTATCCTCTTCAAATGGTACAACTGTTTCCTGTAGAAATAAATCTGTGCCAAGTAATTTCAGTTTCGCTGCCAGCTCAATCCAATTGAACTTCCTTTCGGACCATCTTCCGTCTGATCCAGGAATTTCACCTAAAGTTTTTATAACATCTTTAATAGGCCCTGTTCCATCGGTCTCGATTTGATCGGTGTTAATACACGATTTATAAAAATTAATAGCTGCCAATTCTGCCTTGTACATGTTTCTTTTATTACGAACTCTCTTGCTTAAGAGACTCTTGATTTGTTGTAAGACTTTCTTCTGTAGGGTATTCAACACTCCACTATAGGCATAGCCCCTGGATTCTTCGGTGTAATTCCCATAATTGCCGCAAACGTACTCATAAAAATCCTCGCAAGGATCTGCATCACTATTCAATGATCCTTTTATAGCATCGAAAAGTTGTTCACGATTATTTTTCCGCGATGAAATTCGACTTTCTCCTATTTTTGTCACTACAAGCACCACTAAAATTACCAACAACAAACGAAAATATTCACTCATGTTTTATTTTAAATTTAACTAATAAAAAAAAAAAAACAACAAACACACTCGCGGTTTATTTTAATCAAACCTTAGCGATGCACTGAATTATAATCAGGCAATATGAAGCTCTTTATAAATTTATAAATTCACACGAGGCCGCCGAAGTTTGTTATTCTATAGATATTCTGAGAAGAGAGCTTCGCAGTTTGCTAATAAGACAACGAAAAATTATATTTATCAAAATTACATTTAAATGCTTAATGGGAAAATCTAAAAAATTTTAAACCTCCAATCATTCCAGGGTTATCAGTTGCTTACAGTGAAATTAGTATTTTTAATTTCAGTTAAATTGTAATATCGCTGTTATCTCAAAGTCGGAAAATCTGTTTATTCCGATTCAATTCTCGTTTAATGCAGAGATTTAGCATACATGTGGTTATTCAACTGCGTTTTTGAATTAATTGCAGTTTTTCTTTTACACGATGGTTGTACCAAATTTGGACATCTGGTAAAATCATTGGGGTTAGTTCATTTTCGTGACTCTTTTTTTTCACCAAATTGATACGAAGTACATAATTTATAATTTCAAAAAACTGAATTTGAATTTTTTTGCCTCGCAATTTGTGGGGCTTGCCGAGAATAGTCCCACCTACAAGGATGTGCCTCTCTTCCATAGAATGGTACATATAGTATCATTGACATTGACGAAAAAGTAGAATATTTCAATTCACTATGTAACTTTCTGCATGAATCTTTTGCTCCGGTCAAAACTAAACGTATGCTTTCTACTATCTTCCCCTGGTTTTCCTCTCAAATTAACCGATTGATTTCTGAAAGGGAATTTTTATTCAGGAGATATAAGAAAAATAAAACTGTTGTGAATTTAGAAAGGTATAAATATGTTCGGAACTTAGTAACCTCTGCCAACCGTAGGGAAAAACTAATGCTGTAAACATACTAAGGGCGACGGCGACGGTGCACACAAATTAAAAAGCACACACAAGAATAATCATCTTCGACATCCGAATGCTACACACGCGCACAGGAACATACGAGAATAGCAACACAATCCCATGTCACACCGCCCAGGCAACTTTGAGGGGCGACGGCTACGAAATAGAACTTGGATTGATTGAGCCGCCACGCTCGGCGATCTCGTCGTCGAGTGGTCTGGGGCCTCGGTAGTCTAGGGGTAAGGCGCCTGACTGCTATCCCAGAGGTCCCGGGTTCGAATCCCGGCGGTGCCACGGTCCTAGCCTTTCCCAAATTTACCACCTACATAACTTTCCTTCTTTCTTCTTCCTTCTTTACATTCCTGATTCCTCGTGTCATAGCCTTCCTTAGCCCTTCCCCGCTCCACCAAAGCGCATGTCATCGGTTGGTTGATGAGACTCAACTCGTTTCAGGAGGCATAACACTCCAGCGAGTTGTTTCTCGATCCCCCGATGTCAGAGTCGCGATAGTAATGGTTGGGAGTAGGTGGACTGAAACTATCGCGGGAAGGTTGTGGCGGTTCCTTCCTCCCCGACTAGAGCTGCTGTTCGACATTGCACTCTATACGAAGAAAATAGATTGTCAACAGTATAAAGGGCCTTTCCTGAGACTCTAGTCTTTCACATAAAAAAAAAAAAAAAAAAAAAAATATTGTGCTGCACCCTTCATACTCATAGAAAAGCTGTGTGTTCTATTCGTTTTTGCCAGTCGCTGTGGGAACTATTTTCGCCCTTAGTATGTTTACAGCATAAGATTCTTTTCGTCAAAGCTTAGTCCTAATTTGCCTGCAAAGAAATTTTGGGCCAACATAAAGCAACTTGGAATCCATGGAAATGACTCTGTAGCCCAGGTCAATCTTAGCGTGAATGAGTTCAATAAATATTTCACAGCTGCAACGAGCAAAGTTGGTGATACTAATTGCTCTACGTCTACTGTTAATAATACTGGTACATTTAGTTTCCGCAACGTGGACTACGAAGAAGTCCGTAAAGTCTTCTATGCTATTAAATCCAACGCCACTGGACAGGACAACCTCCCACCTTTATTTCTTAAGCTAGTTCTTCCTGTAATTCTCCCATACATATCCCATATTTTTAATAGCTGTCTCATGAAATCACATTTTCCGCTTCAATGGAAAAAGGCGAAAGTAATTGCACTACCTAAATGTAAATCTCCAAGTAGCCTTGCAGACTATCGTCCTATAAGTATCTTATGTTTTTTAGGTAAGGTACTAGAAAAAATAATGGCTTGGCAAATTGACAGCCACTGTGAGACGGGGTCCCTATTGAGTCAGGCACAGTCTGGCTTTCGCAAAGGCTGTGAAACTGCACTTCTGAAGGTTACTACTGACCTTCGAATGGCTCTTGACTCCGGTAATGTTGCTTTCCTCGTTCTTCTGGACTTCAGTAAGGCTTTCGATAGTGTTGACCGCATGCGCCTATTTACCAAATTGGCAACCCACAAGAGGTTTACATCCTCTGCTACCTCTTACTACGTAACTACGGAACCTGCAGAATCGTTCCCAAAAAGTATGGTTACATAACTCGATTTCGGATCCCTTACCGATAACCTGCGGCGTTCCACAGGGCTCCATACTAGGACCATTACTCTTCTCTATGTACATAAATGATCTTAGCAGTGTCGTGACAAGCTGCAAACTCCACATGTATGCAGATGATGTTCAGATCTACTTAAACAGCCCCCTTGGACCGGCTGAGAACTGTATTGCGAACATAAATGCAGATCTCAAGCGTATTTATCAATGGTCTGTGTCCAACCGTCTACAACTTAATGCCTCTAAATCCTATTGCATTCCAATGTATACAGGAGTAAATTAGATACCATCCGTTTTCCTCCTATCGTTCTTATGAACCCACGGCTACCTTATCAAACGCGTGTCATTAATCTAGGCGTTTGTCTGAATTCTCAACTTACCTGCTGCGATCATATTTCTCATACATTATCTAAAATTTATGGTAACTTACGGCGTCTCTGGCTATACGCTTCCATCCTACCCTTGGGCTCGCGCTCAAAGATAATTAAATCTCTAGTGTTACCATACTTTACTTATGCTAGTTTGGTCTTTCCTGTCCTTGATGCTGCATGTCGTGGTAAGCTTAATGTTGCCTTCAACGACTGCGTAAGGTTTGTCTACAGTCTTCGCCGATGTGATCACATCAGCCCATATCGTTGTTCCCTTCTGGAATGCACCATTGATGATTATCTACTCCTCAAGGCATTGACTGTTGTTTATAAGCTTCTACATTCCGACCGTCCATATTACTTACATGAGTATTTCCGAATTGGACGTACGCCTAGAAGAACGTTATTTATACTGCCAAGAGTCTCTTTCTTGGTTGGGCAAAAGATCTTTTTTTGTTCATTCGCTTCAAGTTTGGAATAGTCTGCCTAACTACGTACAAAATGCGGGGTCGTTAAATGTGTTCAGGAAACGCGTCTTCAATTTTTTGAATAACCAGTAATATCTCTTCAACTACATTCTTTTTAATTTTAAATTTTTACTTGTTTACTTTTGTTTCTTTTCTCACTTTTTATTAGTTCACTCACTCGTTCCGCTATTTATTAATTATTGTGTTGTAATTATAATGTACATGCGTTTTTCAGCGTCAAAAGATTATGTAATGTTGATGTACAGTTCATGTATAAACGAAATAAATAAATAAATAAATATCTAAACCTGTAAAAGTCAAGGCTCCAACTCACCATCTTCCTGAATTATGAGTCGTCACAAAAATTTCAACTTCAACCACCTTTTTCTCCAAAAAGTAGTAGTTAATCAATATTTTTTTTTTTTATTTTTTTTTTTTTTTCAAAATTGGAAACGTTGAACACTTTCCTATGAATAATGTACAATTTGTATGCTACGGCCTTTACCTTTGGAGTTATAAGCAATTTTAAGGCCCCTGTGCTGAAAGTCGAGTCATATGACAGTCGCATGCATATATCGTTGTTGTCTCGTTTTTTAGTTGGTGTGCTGAGAGTCGAGTGGCGTGACAAGTCGTTTGATTTGAAGAAATTGTCGTTTCAGTAAAATTACGACTGTCAGCACAGGGGTAAGAGAGTGTATGTACTAAGTTTTTGTGTTTCCAGAGGAATAAACATTTTTAGTATGAAGAATATACACTTTTAAGTTTGTGTTTAATAAATTATAAGCAATTTGAGATTAAAGATGTTAAATTCTGCTGAGTTGTGGTTTAGTAGTTCGGAAGATGAAGTTAGCAAACGCGAAGAATTAAAAATTTTATGTTATTATTTCTTCCCAAACATTTGTGTAATTTGTCAGCATATCTCTGCCCTTTAGCAACACTGCAAAATAACAAATATGTGTTTTCTTTCAAATCCCACTTTGTCACTAACGCAAATAGCCCGACCAAAAGTGACAGCAAAACTACAATAAAAACAACTGTCAGCACACCAGCTGTCGTTTATGTCAGCAGATTTTACACGACAAGAATCGACTATCAGCACACCGCTGTATTAGCCTCACTTCTTATAACAGCAAATACGACTTTCGGAACAGGGGCCTAATACTAAAATTGGCTCTATTTCGTTCATTTTTAGTATTTTTCCACCTGAGCTTTGTCGACAAGTACCAAAGAAGCACCAAATAAGGCCAATTTTAACATTCTTTTTCTTTGATCCGTGTGCTGGCGGTTCGAGCGGGACGTCCCCTCAACGGATACGCTACTGTCGATGCCGCTGGTTCTCGAAATCTATTCACGATTCGTTTCCATTCTTCCCGGTTTTTAGCGACGTCTCCAGCCTCGGTAACTGATAATCGCTAATTTTTTAGATCACCTTCGATATTCTTTAGCCAGGTTTTCTTCAGTGCCGATTGCTGGATTCTCTAGCCTGCGGGACGGTCAAAGAAGTTTACTTTGCATTTCTTCTTCGATCAGTGTCTGTTGATCCCATCTTTGTCTAACTGTCTCATTCCGAAGGCGGAGTGACCTCAAGCATCTCATTTGGAAGACCTCGAGCTTCTTAACGTCCAATCGGAAGGTGCAAAGTTCGGTAAAGGCGTATTTTCGTTTTGATGGAAATACTTGTTCCTTGCCATATGCACCACTTGAGCGAAGCGAATGTTGCTGTTGCCTGGCCGTTGCGGCTGTGAACGTCGGACGTCGATGTCACTTTCGTTTCCTCAACCAATGACTCCAAATATTTGAATATCGGAACCTGTTCGATTTGGGTTGCATCGAAATGAACCCTGGACCTTGATCCGTCCGTTGTGAGCACTTTGGTCTTTTCCACATTGATTTTTCACCCGTAAGACTGGGCGATGCGGGAAATGTCGTATAAGATGTCCGGCTTCGGCATCTGTGTCGACGAAGATTGCGCTATCGTTGGCGAACATTAAGTCGGCTACGAAGTTGTTGTAGTCGTATCGAACTCCGATTCGTCCATCGAATGCTTCACGCGTAGTCGCGTCGCGTCGATCACAACGTTGAAGACTTGGCGAAGTGACGTCTCCCTGTCGGACACCCGTTTGCATCAGGATAATAATTGGCTTCGAATACGAACGCTGCTGGTCGTATGAGACTTGGAGCAGTTGGATGATTTTCAATTTCACGTGTTCGGTTTCCAAAGCTCTCCACAAACTGTTCCAATCGATGCAATCGAAAGCGGATTTTAAATCGATGAAAACGACGACAGCTTGCCGCAACGAATTTTTTCTTTCATTAGCTGACAGAGTGCGTATATTTGATCAATACATCCTCGATGTTTCCTAAATCTTCCCGCTTCACATAGGAGTATTTGGTTTCGAAATCCGGACAAAAGTCGATTTCGAGAAATAGCTTGTATCTGAAAATGTTTAATTTTCTAAGAAACATTATTAAAGGGTAGATGAAAAACCGAGTCTATTTTGTCCCCCCGCCCTTCCTCGTTTGCAACGGTCTCGTTCAGAAGTTGATCGGCGTTCACCGTGCACTTATCTGTTCTTGGCGTTTAATTGCGACCCAAACATTTAAAAGTGTTTTGTTAAGTTTACTCGAAATATCTCAAAGTTATTGAACATAGATATATGTCTGAGGCAGGTATGTACAACTTATTTCTCTAATTTAAATACTGACACATCGTAATTTCAAAGAAAAAATGATGAATTCGTAGAAGTGGTCTGTAACTGCTTTTTTCTTTGAAGTTATGTTAAACATGGAGAGTTTTGTAGTACTTCCCCGTGGGTCCCCATTATGATATTTATATCATAGGGAAGAAGAAAGTCTCTCTTTGTCATCCAAAAAAAAAAAATTTCCAAGTTCATCCAATTTGCTGAGTAATCACCCTTAATATTTAAGAAAAAAAAAATTGTATTATTTTTTAACTTATTTAAGGGCCATCCGGGATCAAAGTTATTACTCGGAAACGATTTTACGACATGATGCAAGTGCACCCTGACTACGACATAAACAAAAAAATTAACTATGCCGCAAATTCCTTATTGAATGCCCTTATTTGCGGACCATGAGATCTCAGCAGCAATAACCGGTGTAGATTCTGGCCTCATATATCGCTTAAAAGTAATTTTGGAAACTTTAACTACCAGTCACAAAATAGACACAAAAAAATTTTAACTATTCTGCTCAGATACAGCGAAACTGTATGTGGGACTATATCCTTGGCATCCCATGACACCCACTCTCCACAAAATACTCTTACATGGATCCATTGTAATTGAAAAAGCTGTATCAGTAGTTGCCCATAGGAATGATGTCAGAAGAAGCCGCTGAGGCTAGAAATAAGCACTTTCGGTTGTACCGTCAAAATTACGCTCGGAAGTTCAGCCGGGAGTCTTGCAATCTTGATGTCATAAATAGACTTCTACTAAGCTCGGATCCTTTAATAACTGGCATGAGACCTGCTCCGAAAAAGACAACAAAATTATTCCTCAAAGAAACTGTCGAAATGCTCCTTCCCGCTGAAAAAGTGAGTCAATCAGATTCATTTGATGATGAAGACCCAGCAGTTAAAGCCTTCGGGTGAACCGTGGATGGGATCAACAGAATAATTTTATTTGTTTTTAATTTTTTTTTAATAAATGTTTTCTTTTATACTACTATGTTCAGTTTTTGTTGGAACCTCGTGACTGTATTAACATTATTAACCAAAATAGAGTTGATTATATAATTCTAAGATGTTTTGGATAAAGAAATATTTTTGTCCGGATTTCGAAGTCAAATACTCCTATGTGCGCTTGTTCCTTCCGGCTCTTTGGCTCTCAATGTTTCTGTAGACTCGATTGTATGATTTTCGTGAATAATTTGCCGATGATCGAAAAAAGGCTAATACCGCGTATATTGGCAACATTAATTTCATCCATTTTCTGAGATGCCTCGGGAGCAATTTTAATTCCAAGTGGTAATCTAGGAAATCTATAGTAGCCATATGGCGGATTGAATGATGATTGAATCAGCTTCCTTGACTCTTTATTTAATTCAATCTGTCAGTAGCCATCTTTTAACTCAAACACTGAAAATATTTTTTTGCCTGCAATCTTCGCTGAAATTTCATCAAATGTTGGTATCGGACTGGGTTCTTTTAAACTTGCATTTAAATCCCTTGGATCTAAACATATACGTATTTTGCCATCAGTTTTCTCTACAACTACAATGTTTGGCACCCATTTACTCCAAAAAATGCAGTGAACACTTACACTCAATTTTTATTCAGTCCACCCAATATATAAACATGATATATGTATGTATAATTGTTATCTACGAGCTTCCCAAACCAGCTACTTGTTATTCTGGATAACTATACCTCTTTATCTGTAACAATATGCGATATTAACCAAACCATAACAAAATGCAACACTTCATTCAATATTTCATAAACTAAATTCAAATCACAGCTAGAAAACGCCTCACCAACCCATATTTTCCCACTTTACTATCAATTTTATCCAGGTAATCAAAATAATTTATCTCTCTAATATTTCATACACGAACCAAATGCGAAACAATAACGCACCCTGAAGTCGATTCAAAATGAACGATCACCTAAAACCTGAAGCCTGCAAAGCCCCCATCTGGTGTATACTGAATTGTTGAACGTTTTAACAAATCGACATTCATTAAATGAAATTGCGAAGAGAAAAAAACGAAACGAAACAGAAACAGTAAACGCAAATGGCGCAACTGGTTAGAAATTGTGTACTCTATTGCTCGATGTAAAGTCTATATTGCTGCAACTCCTTCCAAAACCAGTATTTTCATATAGATGAACCGAAAAACCCGATCGGCCCAGAATTGGCGTGCGCTCACAGCTAGTTATGGTCAGGAAATTTGTTGGCCACTTTTCAAAGGCATCAAAAGGAAACAAACGCACGTGTCCACTACTTAGCCAAAGGAATCGAGTTCAATGCAAGCCAACAAAAACCAGGTAACATTCGGATCGAAGCGGGGCTCAAACGATTTCTGGGTTGTCATTTTCTTAATCGTAAGTTTCACCAATATGTGTGCCCTACTGTCGGCGCTTTTGCCTTTGAACGGCGCGACCTGCTTGCTCGGTCGATTTATTCGTTTCTGCTGCATAAACGCAAAAATTACTTTGTTGCATGATCGCACAAAATGAGACAATAATGCGTTGTCTCCTCCAATAAAGATCACACGGTGTGACACTAATTTTCACTTGTGATGGATATTTGGGTGAACAGAATGGAGTCTTGTGTCTTGCTTCTAACCCTTTGATCTGGACCGACTGTCAGAGCGACATGCCTCCTGCCGGGCATGTGAACGGAAGAGAGGAATTTTCGACAGACAAATCTCAGGTGTTTAAGCTAAATGAAACACCTTTGGGACGCGTCTAATAACATTTGCACAAAAGTAGAAAGTGAAATTCTCTAGGTAATTACAAGCAATTCCCATTAACAAAATTCTCCCAAGTCCCTTCGAAACGTCAACGAAGAAGAGGAACTGCCAAAAAGAAATGAACCAGATGAAGCCCATCAATCAACGCCGGCAAAAAGGTGTACGTGACAGAGTTAAGTACAGAAAACGCCGCAAATGAGGATTTGCGCAATCGTCAACAAATCAGCGAATCGAATGAAAGCGAAAATACAGCAGCATCTCAGGTACGTGCCATGTGATATGTTCCAACTCACCGGAGTACAAAAAGGGCAAACATTTTTGCAATGAAGAACTGATGTGATCGGCGCTGCATACAGCAGTGTTCAAAAGTTCGTTAAAAGGAGCCCACAGAAAATAAACGAGGAAAACTGAACGCACCCAGATACAAAAGAAAGTTCATCACAGTTCAAGCCAATTAGCCGTCAATGAGATTGCGATGTGAGGAATCTTTAGATGCTGTCATAAACCCGCTTTGTTATGCCACAGGTCCGCATAGTGGTGCAGAAGAGACCGGCAGAGTAAGGTGCCCGGGGAACATGATAAGGTCGCGGATGTAAGCCGAGACGAAGAACGCCTTTCTTCCCAAACCACGAACTGAAGATGAGCGCCTTATTTATGGCTTATGGCAATCGGCGCTGAAGCAATTCCCAAGTCTGCAGATATGAATGGAATGCACGGATCAATTTGCATCTTGTATCTATAGTGTGGTGAATTGCGGGGATTGCAATTTGTTGTGTTGAGTGTTAAGGTTAGCGAAATGCGTTCATTTTTTTTATTGGATGTTTCAGCGAATCTTCTGGAGGGCATTTATGTTGCCATCTACCGGAAACTTAACTGATTATAGACTAATGTTAACAGTAGGAATTTTGCTGTGACCCCTGGGTTTCTTAATGGTGGAAATTTTAGTGGGCTCCGGGTCAAAAATAAAAGATTTTTATTTTATGTGCGACGTTTCGGGCATGAATACACCCTTCATCAGGCCTTTAATTAAAAGAAAAAACGTCAATATACAAAATAAATATAAAAGTATCTACACACTTATTATTGACAACAAGCTTCGTGTTCATGCATATACTAGTTCCACCGCGTTATAAATGTGTTAGTGCTGTTTTTATGTTTTTATTTTATTTTATTTTATTTTTTACTTGTATTGTAAGTGTGTAGATACTTTTATATTTATTTTGTATATTGACGTTTTTTCTTTTAATTAAAGGCCTGATGAAGGGTGTATTCATGCCCGAAACGTCGCACATAAAATAAAAATCTTTTATTTTTGACCCGGAGCCCACTAAAATTTCCACCATTGACTAATGTTAACGTTACAGCTTTAGTTTTGATAAACAAATCGGTTTACCAATTAACACTAAGTTAAAAGTCTTTTGAAACAACACATATGTTATGTAATATTATTTGGTGAGGAGATATGCCCAAAATAAACCATCCATCGAATAGGCAGGCGATCTCAGCGGTATGTTGTACTGGATTTTACAGAAAAATAGACATACCAATAAAATACTTGCAATTCCAATACGATTAATTTGGAACTCCGTATTTTTTTAATAGCCAACAAAATTCCCAAAAAAAAGTTAGTAAGAACGAAATATCTAATTATAGACCTATTAGACTTCCTTTAATCCTTCCTACTGCTTTCAGCTCTGACTAAGATCTCCGAGTTGTTGCGGCTTCTTCTAGTAGGGTTCTCCTCCACGTTGTTCTAGGTCTTCCTACTTGACGGGAACCTTGCGTATTCCAGTCAAGGGGCTGTTGGGCTAGATTTTCGTTTTCGCGTCACAAGGTGTAGCCAATTCAATTCCATTTCCTTCGCATGATTTGGTTATCTATTCTTTTTTGGCCGGCACGGCACCATAGTTCTTCATTTGAAATTCTATTTTTAAGATACGATGTAGGCATCTGTTGATGAATACTTGTAGGCGCTCTGTGATGTATTGCGTAACTTTCCATTTTTTTGCAACTGTACAAAAGAACTGCCTTAACGTTGTAGTTCAACAGCCGCAATTTGGGATTTGTTGAGAACTGGGTTGATCTCCATATGCGGAACAGGCATGCATATGGAGTCATTGGATCTTCATGTTTTAAATAAACTCCCAACTTTTATGAATTGTCGTAATCCATCATTGCTTAATATTTGTGCCGTTACGCCCGTCAGCTCTGTAATAAGACACAACCAAATTTCTCCTCCTAGTTTTCTTGACCATGACATCCTTTTTCTCTCTATCTATTTCTCATTCCAACCTTCTTTTTCGCCTTCTTCTTTCTCTTACCGTGACTACAGCAACATCAATCCTGAGCGGCTTCTTAGTGCTGTTTCTTCTCTACCTTGGTATGACATCTATATCTCTACCTCTGTCAACGATAAGGTTGCTATCTTGTCCTCCTTCATCCAATCATTGTACGACCAATGTGTACCGCTTGTCACCCGTAGACTCAAAACCTCTTCTCTTTGTCCATGGTTTTCACGTGAGATTCGTGATCTGATAATCCAGCGCGAGTGTATGTACAGGCGGTACCGTAGAACTAAAATTCGTAATTACTTAATTGAGTACAAAGTGCTTCGCAATCGCATCAACCTCAAAGTCAAAGCTGCTAAACGTAAGTTCTATGCTAACAAGCTTAATCCTAACCTAGATCCGAAACGACTTTGGTCTAACCTTCGCTCACTTGGTGTTCATTCTTCTGTATCTGACACTTTTGATGTTGATGTTGAGCTCCTCAACTCATCATTCATACTCTCTCCCCCGAGATATGATCGTCTCTCTTTCTCTAACTCCTCCTCTTCTGACTCGCTCAGTCCTGGTAGCTTTTACTTCCGCTGTGTTGGTTCTTTAGAAGTTCTTGAGTCTCTTCTGTCTATCTCCTCGAACAGTATCGGCTTTGATGGAATTTCTCCACGTTTTCTCAAAATCCTGTCTCCCCTAATTGCTGAACCTTTCACGCATGTTTTTAACTATTGCCTCACTGCATCTGAATTCCCTTTGCTCTGGAAAAAAGCCATTGTGGTTCCTTTACCCAAAAGACGGTCACCATCTGATATATCTGACTTTCGTCCTATTAGCATCCTACCCTTCCTCGCTAAAGCTTTTGAAAAAATTATTTTTACTCAAGTGATGGGCCATCTAGCACGTAATAATTTTCTCTCTATTTATCAATCTGGCTTTCGAAAATCGCACAGTTGTGAGACTGCTATGTTGAGGGTTACAACTGATCTTAGGGCTGCGATTGATCAAGGTAAAATTGCATTATTGGTCCTTCTTGACTTCTCTAAGGCTTTTGATTCGGTGGTGCATCCGCTCCTGTTGTCCAAACTTAATCAACTCTATCATTTCTCTTCCTCTGCCACGCGTCTTTTCTCCTCTCTTCTTTCTGATAGATTTCAATGTGTTCGTCACAATGGCAGAGCATCCTCTCTTCTGCCGGTGCGTCTGGGTGTGCCTCAAGGCTCGATACTGGGTCCTCTTCTTTTTTCCCTATACATCAATGATCTTCCCTCTGTCATTGACGGCTGTTCTTTTCATATGTATGCTGATGATCTTCAGCTGTACAAATCATTTCCTCCTAGTGACATTGTTCCCTGTACTGCCGATATGAATAATATTTTATCTCGAATCAGTGAATGGAGCTCCAATAATTTCCTAAAACTTAATCCAATTAAATCCCAAGTACTGCTTATAAGTCATCGTCCTATAACCTCTGAATATACTCCTAATCTATTAGAAGATGATGTTCCTATTCCTGTTGTTGATTGTGTCAAGAGCCTTGGGATATTTATTAACTGTAAGCTTTCCTATTGTAATCATGTTTCCTTCATGCTGTCCAAGATATATGGTACCTTGCGAAAACTGTGGCTGTTCGCGGATCTGCTTTCACCTTCTATCCGTGCCAAGCGAGTGAAATCACTTATTCTGCCGCATTTTCTCTATGGCGCCCTTGTTTATTTGTCTCTTGATTCGTCCTGTCATCATCGACTCAGGATCGCATTCAATGATTGTCTGAGATTTGTTTTTCACCTCCGTAGATCTGATCATGTGTCGGACGTGCAAAATTCACTATTGGGATGTGGGATCTTTCATTTTCTCAATGTCATCGCACTAACTCTTCTGCATAAATTTTTTTATTCTAAATGTCCTTGCTACCTCGCTGACTTCCTTATCCCCATGCAGTCCTTGAGGTCATTCAAGCTGCTTATCCCTTTCCATCGTTCCTTGGTTGGTAGTCGTTCCTTCTTTGTGCATGCGATTAGACTTTGGAATAGACTTCCTCTATCCATCCAAAAAATCAGCACAGCCACGATGTTCAAAAAGCAGGCATCTATTTTTTAGCTTCTCTTCCAGCTCCACAGTAGTACTACTACTCTACTGTCCTTACCTTTTTCTTTCGTTTCTTCTTTCTACTCTCTTACTTCTTTCAAATTCTTCGCTCTTCTATCTTAAGCTAGTTGTAAGAATTTAGGATTATTTACCATTTGTTAAATGTACTCTAAAAGATTGTAATCTTGTGTACTCTACCAAATATATAAATAAATAAATAAATAAATATGCATTTTGTGCTTTATTTATTCTGGAACTGATGTCTTCTTCTGCCCCGCCATGTTTGATAATAATACTATCGATGTAGCAGAATGTAGCAGTTCCACATCACGGCTATTGAGCACATTTCTTTAGTTTTAGTCGGATTTAGCCGAGCCGATTTTTGAGGTCCGCGTAGTCGAGATCCTTCAGGCGGTCTAGCAAAACATCTATGTAGTGTCCGTTGGTGTCCCGCAAGGCAGTTACCTCGGTCAGGTTTGAAAGTAAGATGGATTTTTCCACCCACAACAATTACATTTCCTCCAAGGGGAGTTCAGTTCTGGGATTGATAAAAAGGTGGTGGTCCAAGGAATTCAACAACCCCTTCATCACTAAGCCCTCGAATACGCCTCCCAGGTATGGTCTCCTCAATACTCCTCCCAAGTTGGAAGAGTCGAATCGGTTCAAAGAAATTTTATCGTTTCGTACTCAGTCATCTCCCTTGGGATTACCCACTTATCATTCCGCTTTATGAAAACAGGCTTAAATTACTTAACTTAAACCATATACATAAGCGTCGTGAAGTTGCTGACGTTATATTTGGCCGGGTTCATGTTTGCAGAACTGACTTAGATCTAAGTAGCAGCAAAGCGTTCATGAACATCGCAGTTCATTTGTCGAAGACTACTAGGTCAGCGTTAAATTTAAAACTGCAAAAACTTACACTGCGCAGTCAGTACTGCAAACATGAACCCAGCCTTTGTTCATCGGCTACTGAATGACAAGGTTGACTCAGGTTTCTTACGAAGCCATACGGAATTTAGAGTGAGCAATTATCACTTGAGGGATGTTGTACCTCTCTTGCATACTAACTCCTCTAATACCAATTATGACAAGTACGAAACTCTTAGTCGCATGCTTATTAACGTCAATATGTCTGTTTTTAGCATGTCTACAATTGTAGTGACCCTCCAAATGAATCTTTCAAATGTGCCCCACTCCCTCTTTGTTGTTGCACGCTTCTTTGCTAGAGTGTTTAGTATTTATTATTTGTTATTATATGTTTGCATGCCTTAGCGGAGCCCAAGGATAGTGGTAAATGTTTCTCAGCCCAGCTGAGAATGTGTCTTCTGGGCTAGAAGGGTAATTCTATTATTATTATTATTAAAAGAAAAAACTGATGATGTGTTGCTAAAGCTAAACAAATTTTCATCATCTTCAGGAGCTCCACAGCCTATTGGTGGCCTTGGCTTGGAGGCGTTCGCCTCCGTGATTCTCTATTTCTGGCCCGACTTTTCCAGTTTCCTATTCCCAACTGTCCTAAGTCATCCTCGACGACATCCATATATCTTTTCTTAGGCCGATCTGGTCTCCGTTTCCTGTCGGTACTTTCCACAGCACTATCTTTGTCGCGTTCCGTTCCGCACCCATGGAAATCGATGGAAATCGTAGCCTGTTTATTTTGATCACTTTGACGATTTTTGGAATTTACTGATTTCATACAACTCTGAGTTGTATCTTCTCCTCCAAATGCATCGACCTGTATTCCTTTGTAGATCGAACGAAGGATTTTCCATTCGAATCTTTCTACAAACGCTTCGTCTTAGTTTTTCAATGTCCACACTTCCGAACCATATAGTTGGACAGGCTTACTAGTGTTTTGTAAAGTGCCAATTTAGTCTTAGCCAATGCTATTCATCTTCTGATTTCGACCATTTGTTATAATCGTACCTAGATATACAAATTCATTCATCCACTTCTTCGATATTGTAGGGTTCGATCGTTATGTTTTATCTGCTTCTTCTGGCGTTTTTTGTGCATACATACTTTGTGTTGTGCTCGTTTATTTCCAACCCGATTTTTTTGCGGCTCGCTCCTAAACGAACTACCAAGGATAGCAATATCGTCGGCAAAGGCTAATATTTGTACTGACCTATCAAACCTATAGACCTACTGACCTATATTTGTACTGACCTTTTTCTAGCAGTAAGAGATGCATCGATTAAGAGTGCGTCACCTTGCCTTAATCCTCCATTTGTTCTGAGGGGCGGGGCAACTCAAAATCAATTCTGACTTTACCCTAGCATCTTTTATCGAGATTTTTGTCAGCTGCTCAGATGCGGTATATGATGGCCGTAGAATTTTTAACTATTTGAACGGGAGCACATAAGGGCGCACAACGACCAAACTTGTCCAAAAGAATTAAGTTGGCGAGTACTGAGTTGTACACACGGGCTTACGATGGTAAATCTGAACCAATTTATTCTTGAGTGTGGTTTGTCGGAGCTTGATCAATAGGTCTTTCGATTATCAAATTTAAAGGGTATCGACGCATAAGAGAAACAGGGTCGCAAGTCAACTTGTGTTGATTTATATTTTAGTGGGAAATTTTGTTATTTTAAGCGGTTCAAGAAAAAAAAAACCAATCGAAATAAAACCTTTAATTGCAGTACTTTGATAAAATTTTTCTAATATTCGAATACAAAGCTATGAGCACCAGATTTAATGATGTTTTTCTCAATAAATATACAGCCGTACAGTCCTACAAACATCCTTCTGATACCTGGCACATATCCTAAGACTATTTTTCATACACGGCCGGTTTTCGCCCGTTGTAATTCCATCTTTTCCATTTTTACTCGGGGAATTTTTTTATTCTTTGGGAATAATTTTTTTACTATCATTTTTAACTGTACACCCAATACTATTTTAGATAACATAATCTCCGAATCTTGAGTAAAATTTCCGTTTCAAAATATGTCCTTTCCTATGTTTCTGTATAGGTGTACTGATATGAGTTTGCGTCAATGAAAATATTACTTTTCCTCTCATACCGCTGCAATTGTGGTCCTATGTCAAGCCAAGACAAGCTGGATTTTGGGTGGTGGGTTGAACTTGGAAGTGTTGAAGCAATATTTATTTATTTATAAGCCAAACAAGGCTACCTTAAATTACATTACATTACTTTTCTTATAATATTCAGTCTTAAAAATTACACTGGCTAAAGATAATTGTTAGTGGGAAGGATTCATACTATAAGTAGGGATCTAAGTTTTTTCTTGAAGGATATTTTGTCAATTGTAGGGGAAAAACATGATCCATGGCTATTGAAGACCATACAACATCTGTTGACGGGCTCGTTTCTTCCATATTCAGTGCGGTGCGGGTATTCCTTAAGAAGTTTCGTATGTCTTGTATGTCGAACATCATCATTGAATTTGATCATACGCGATAGAAACTGTACTTTAAGGTTGTCATTTATAATGTCCAGGGTAAGGCATGAAATAAGCATTTTTCTCCTCGCCGACAGTGGCATAAGCTCTAAAACTTTGAGCCGGTCATTGCAGGCTTCGAAAATCGTGCGGATCATGCAGATGTCTCAAAGCAAAAAGGAGAAATTTCTTTTGAACAGATTCAATCCTGATCCTGTTAAATTCGAAAATGGGATCCCAGACCGGGCAAGCGTATTCCAGGATTGGGCGGACTAAGGAACAAAAAAGTGTTTTTGTAACCCATACATTACCGAACTCTTTAGCCCTTCTCTTTATAAAGCCAAGAAGCTTATTGGCCCTGGCAGTAATATTATCGTAGTGCATATTGAAATTTAGTTTCTTGTCTAGGACAACACCTGATATGATCGACATGATTCAATATCTTGTCATTGAGATAATAGTTGTGCAGCTGAGTGGTTTTCTTTCGAGAGAAAGTAATTGCATGGCACTTGTCAGTGTTGAGATGTAATTTATTAACTATGCACCAATTTTGCAATACTTTGAGTTTCGACTGGAGAAATGATACGTCGGCTTGGGACTTAATGGTGCTATATATTTTGAGGTCATCTGCGTAGAAGAGATGAGGAATATTACCTAATTTTTCAGATAAGTCAGAGATGAATATATTAAAAAGTAGAGGGCCTAGATGGCTGCCTTGAGGAACGCCGGAAGTGACGTCAATCTCCTTTGATAGAAATCCTTGGAATCTGATAACCTGTGATCTTCCGTCAAGATATGATTTTATCCATTCCAGCGGAAGTCCCGAAATTCCAAATTTAAAAAGCTTTGAAATTAAGGTATTGTGGTCAACTCGGTCAAAAGCTTTGCTGAAGTCAGTATAAACAGCATCGATTTGATAACCGTTTTCCATCCCACAAAGCACTTCGGAGGTTAGAACCATAAGGTTAGAAGTGGTTGAGCGCCCTTTTCTGAAACCGTGTTGTTCTTCGTTGAGATGAGGATCGATTAAGGGGGCGATCTTGTCATGAATAAGTTTCTCAAAAAGTTTAGGGATTGATGATAAGATAGAAATGCCTCTGTAGTTGTCGACCGATTGTTTATCAGAAGCTTTATGAATTGGCGTGAGGTAGGATTTCTTCCATATATTAGGAAACTTTCCTAGCGATAATGATCTGTTAAAGATAAGGTGGAGCGGAAGCAGTACCTCTTTTGAGCAGCGCTGCAGGAGAATTGCAGGTACATTGTCTGGGCCGTGACCTTTATTAGTGTCGAGATTATTTAAACCGGACATTATATCGTCAACAGACAGGGAAAGATTATCTATAAGATTATTTATAAGAAAAGTGTCAGTGTGCGTATTAGAATTGGACTTGGGGCAATAAACTTTGCTGAACTTATCAGCAAACATGCTACAGATCTCTTGGGGGCACGAAGAGTGTTTACTACCGTTTGTCATTGTTGTCGGATAGCCTAAGGTCTTTCGTTTTGTATTAACAAAAGCGAAAAACTTCTTGGGGTCATTTATGATGCTATTTCCGATAGAGTTGAGATATGTAGTAATAGGCCTCGCGTGACCTAACACTAAATTCAGAGGCTAACCTAGTGTATGCTAATTTCAAATCCGCGTTTACGTTGGGGTTATTTCTAATCATATTATACAATTTATTTCTATGATTACGAAGCGAACGAATATCCTTATCCAGCCATGGTTCCGATAATTTATCCCTTTTTTTAATCCTGGGTACGTTTGTCAATGATGCTAAAAAGAATAGTATAAAAGCATAATACTACTTCGTCAAGATCATTACCTGATAGCCTATGCTCCCAGTCAACCAGGGATAGTTCACGGCCAATACTGATATAATTCGCATTCTTGAAGTCGTAAATAATTGTGTTATTGTAGGAGGTACGATAATTAGAGACTGTGGTATTAAGTTCAAGAATCCATGCGGAGTGGTGGGTAGTATTAGTGAAAAGGTTCTCCTCTTCGGAAGCGGGTAGGATTTTCAGCTCTTCGTGTGAATTGGTGAAAATTAGATCTAACCATTTACCGCAAGAGTTAGGAGTCCTAATAATTTGGTGTAGACCAAACGTTAAGTTGAAATCAGTCCTCATTTATGCAAAAGGCTTGCGTGTAATTAAATAATTTTAATACTGAACACTGGTAACACCTTTCAAAATATGATGCATTTCTTTAGTATAACTAAACAAAACATATTTCATTAATAAATTGCGATCACTTCAAAGGTCAAGGCCTTTCTTAAAAAGTCATATTCCATGCCAAAGTTGCAACTCTACTTTGTATCACGACAGCGATATTTTACTTTGTAGTCCCCAAAGTATCTCTTACTTCTATGCTAATGAGTCCGTTCAAAACCCTTAAAACTCAGATTGGTTTTTCTTAAACCCACATCGTGTTAAGAACAAGCCAGCAGCATCTATGCACGGCCAGAAAAAATTTCAAGCCGAACTCTCATTAAACTGAAAAGAAATCGCTTTTTCGAGCTGAGATTCTAGGCGTAGGCTGCAAGGTCAAACATGTTTTAGTCATTACCTGAAAGTCTGCCTGTAAATTGCCGGTAAGTGCATCTCTAAAAAACGTTATTTAACAATTCAAGTACGATTTTTGCTCAAACAAATTGCCCAATAACTGAGCAATTTACACACATCCAAAAGCCTCAAGTACTTAGTCCGCGGGGACAGCGGCACCGCAGCGGAAAGCCTCTGACAAGGTTGAGTGGCCTATTGATGGATCAAGTTGGAGCAGAGTTTGGCCTAGGGTTCTGCATGCAGCCAGTGAGTTACGAGGCATTATTAAGCTCGGCTTGATTAATTGCTCAACCTTTCGGCTGCTGCACACAATAAATGAACGATTTCGGTGTTCAGTTAAACTGCATGAGTTTTCGTTGATTGAGAAAAAATTATTCAAAGCCTCGCCGAACGTCAGTAACAGTAACAGCCGGGGCACCCACCTGATCTTTCACCTGGACTCTTTCTAAACTGATCTCGCTGAATGTCCCAAGAAAACGACCGGTGATTTGTGATCCGAGTAGGCTGATGAGTCTTTTAGGGAGAAATTTCGTTTATAATACGTGATTTTTTATGACTCCGGAGAGTCTTTACCTAGACCTGGTTAAGGTGTTGAAATGTGCTTGATTTATAGGGAAGTCAGCAGAAGTTAAACTGGTGGACAAAATACTTTAAATTCATTCTTTGAACTGATTTAAGATAGTTTTATTCTTTTTTCAGACTGAATTATGGCAGCTATTTCATGGAGTTTTGGAATGCGGTAAATTTCTTGATTATACAAAAATTTCGTGAGCCTTTCTTTGGGTCCATTGGTGATCGGTGATCGTTATAGTGTTGCTGAGGCAATTTAGTGAGGGAATATAAATGATTTGTAGTAATATCACCATATTTGGATTTATATTTGTATGTTTTTAGTTTTATTTTCACGAAAAGCAGTTTTAGTCATATTTCATGGAAATGTATACAGAATTGATGAAGATGATGCGCTGTCACACTATGCCATTAATAATAGTTATAAACGATGGAATAAATTGCGTAGAGTTCTTTATAGTTTTGATGATTTTGTGGGTGCAGCACTTTAGATTATTATTTCATTTTTTTTATTTGCTATATGATTGTGAAATTAAAGACACATATACATACAATGGTGTAATAGTATATCTAATTTTTTATGTATTCGCCAAACAAGGCATACTTAAACTAAATACAACAGAGAATGAAACAATCGTAAGTACTTATAGAAACAGTACTAGCATATTGAAAGGGAGTAGCATGATCTATAATTGTTAAAGATATCTGCGACATCTGTTGATGGGCTTGTTCCTTACCTACTCGGTCCGATGTAGGTATTTCTTGAGCAGTTTAGTATGTCTTGTTAGTCGGATGTCTTCATTGAAAATGTTCATATCTGACAAACTTGAACTTTAAGGTTGCCGTTAAGGACTTCTAAAGTGAGATGCGATCAAAAATTTTCTCCTTTCAGAGAGCGGCAAGAGGTCCAACACTTTGAGCCTGTCCGTTAGGCTTAGAAAGTCACGCGGGTCGTGTAGACATCTCAGAGCAAGGATAAACTTCTTCTGAATTGATTCCATCCTGTTGCTACTTATGAGAAATATGGGATCCCAGAAAGGACATGCCTATTCCAGGATAGGGCGGACTAGAAAACAGGGGCCGGTTCGTGTATGTCGAAAACGAAAATTTTTTTTCGTCTCGGGTTTGCGTAAGTCGAAAAAATTTAAAATTTTCGTCTGAAGCCGGCGAAAGGCACTCGAAAGCTCTTGGGTTATCGAGTTTTTGCATTAGGACACGAACAATTTTCTTTCGACCTATGCGAACGCTAAAATTTTCGTCGACAAAATTTTTCGACTTCAATTTCTTTTCGTTCGGTTATCGTCGTTCGCCATACACGAACCGGCCCCAGAAGAGAGTTTTTGTGACTCATATACTGTCGAATCCTTTAGCTCTGAAGTTTGTTGGCTCTGGCAGTAATATTATCATAGTGCAAATTAAAATTAAGTTTTTTGGCTAGGACGACACCTAGATCGGCAATTTGATCGACTTGATTCCACACCGTGTCGTTGAGACGATAATAATACTGCTGTATATTATGTTTGCGAGACAAGGAAATAGCTTGACATTTGTTGATGTTAAGATGCAATTTATTTGTGGTGCACCAGTCTTGTAATATATTGAGATTCGACTGAATAAAGGATACAACACTGAGTATTTTGAGATCGTCCGCGTAAAAGAGATGCGGAATATTCTCTAATTTTTTAGGCACGTCAGAGATGAATATATAGAACAGAAGAAATGACTGCCCTGAGGAACATCGGAAGTTACTTCGATTTCATTTGAAAGGAATCCTTGAAATCTGATAACCTGTGTTCTTCCGTTGAGATAAGATCTTAGCCATTCAAGGGCAGAACCTGTTATTCCTAATCTTGAGTTCAAATCAAAGAATTTTTTGGGGTTTTTTATGATACTATCTCCAACGGAATTAATGTAGGCGGAATAGGCCTTACGTAACACAAGATTAAATTCTGAGGCTAACATATTTTATTCCAGTTACAATTCCTCAGTTATATTTGTGTATTTTTGTTTAGGTTATACAATTTATTTATCGAATGTTTGTGTCAAGCCAAGGCTCTGATAATTTATTCCTTTTAATAATCTTGGGTACATATTTTTGTCAATGGTATTTAAAATGATGGTGTAGCAACAAAATATCATCTCGTTAAGATCATTGGCAGATAGCCTATGTTCCCAGTCAACTAGAGATAATTCAGAGCTAATACTTACATAGTCTGCGTTTTTAAAGTCATAAACAATAGTATTGTTGTATGTAGTGTGGTGTTTAGGGATTGAAGAATTGAGTTTAAGGACCCATGCAGAGTGATGAATAGAATTACTGAATAGGTCTTCGGAAGCAGGTAGAATGTTTACCTCTTCATAACAATTAGTGAAGATTAGATTTAATAAATTACCATCAGAATCTGGTTGTCTGATAATTTGATGTAAATAATTGGAGTAAAAGGTGTCGATAAGCTTTATATCGATAAGATTTATAAAATTGATAGGAAGAAGGTTATGCTCCCCTCGGAAGAATATTTGGCAGCACTCAAAATTAGCTCCCCTTAGAAGCGTTGCAATCTTTTCCCGTTATGTTCATCTCGTAATCGCTCGTTTTCTATAAAATTTCTGAAAGCTCCAGTAATGCTCCCCTCGGAAGGATATTTAGTAGAATTCAAAATTAGCTCCCTTTAGCAGCGCTCCAAACTTTTCCCGTTATGGTCACTAAAATAATCGCCCGTTTTCTTCGTTCTATAAAATTTCTGTAAGCTCCAGTAATGCTTCCTTGCGAGCATTTTTGGCAGCGCTCTAAAACTTCCCCGCTGGGTTCGATAATGTAAGACACGACAGACCTTGTCCGCATGACGATGAACGTATGTCCAATTCAGTCAACACGTATATAACACTGATTGTCGATTGGAGCCGCAAGAGTCGTGTTGAATTTAACACATCAAAAATGAATTACTATCTCCTTCTAATAAAACGTGCTCTCCACTATTTTTCCCGTGTCAGTGGGCGTTCTAGATCTAACGGCCGATTCATCTTTTAATATCCTAGGCATAACATTAACCGAAGATCAGAACAACTCGACTGTGGAACAACCTCCCACAGTTAGTATTCCCGAACTCTTACAACATCTAAGAGTTCAAACACGAGGTTCATTGCCTCCTACTAATGCATCCTCCAGACTACTCTTAACCTATCATATCTTTTTTCTATCGTTCGAGCTAAACTTACTACTAGACATTGTTCGTGACGTGATCGAGACGACGGACTGACAGTGTAAAGGACAGGGCTAAGAATATTCCACATAAAAAAGACAAGTCATCAACAAAACTGTAATAAAATGAATGAAAAATCTCTCTCTATATATTTTTAGCTTTTTTAGTAACGGTTTTATTCTAACGAAATTGACAGTCGATTTTTAAAATTGGAAAACTGTATACCTCTCAAAACTAACCTGATATTACTTCTCATAAATAACTTAAAAAAAAAACAGGTTCAAAGTACTCCCACGAAGTTCGTTAGTAAAGCATTTACTAAAATTTGCAAAAATACAATTCGACATTGACAAACAGTTAATCAGCAGTTCAGCATAATGACTTTAACACGATCCTAAATTCTAAAATCTAGATAACTTATTATAATCAATTTTTTATCTGCTAGAAGCCATGATTCTTCCTCAGTCAATAACAAAGGCTCAGAATGAAATTCGAAAGCTAAACACAAAAGAATCCAGCCGCAACGATCCAAATGACAAACTACACTACATCGACTGACAAACTAGGCTCAATAACATCCATGACACTTCCTCATGCCTCTCAGCCGCGCTGCAGAGACTCCTTCCACCTTCCACGTAGCCAGTATCTATAGATGGGCCTGGTATGCTATGCTGGCCGCGTACAACAACGGTCTCAACGGTTTTATTTTTCAAGTACCCTGAGACTGCGCAGCAATCCCGTGAGCAAATGTCCAATGTCTAATTGATTTCAAATTGCACTTCGGTTACAGATTTTTTTCTTAGATCAAGTTTTTTTCTGCTTGGTTTAAAATTCCCCTCAGTTCTTTGCCGACATGAAAAATCCAATAAACGGCAGGCATTAATCAGCCGACTTGTAAGCCGGAGCCGGCAAATAAGGACTCTGTATAAATAGCGAGGCAGAAGCACACACACCGTGGCCATCCATAACAGAAACGGCCAATCTATTGGCACAGCCTTAAATCCAATCGGTC